>OY728152.1:1988377455-1989577455 GCA_963277665.1 Viscum album
CAAACCCTCTGTCTCATAACCACATCCAACAACATATTATAAAACTACCAAATTCCTATCCCTACCGCATAATCATACCATGCCCATCAAATAACCACTATACAACCACATTAAATCAAATTCCCCCACATTTGAGAACAAAAAATAATCACACATCACATCACAACAAAACATTTTATAGTTTTATAAGAAAATTTATCCCATTCCACTACATTTCTTTGGGGTGTTATCACACAATCCAACTCCTAGGGTGACCAATTCATTATCTAGGTATACATGGTTAGCCCATTTTCATTTTAGGGTGATACCAAACAATATAAAATAGAGACACAACCACATCATATGTATCCAACACAAACAAAGACAGAAACGACCATGATTTTTAAAAGGGTTCTTAACCCATATAATCATAATATCATAGACAATATAGAAGTAATAAAAACATGGGGATAAAACAACATTTTCCCGTTCAATTAAATTAACCAATTAATTATATTAAATTAATTGAACACAACCGTGATTCATAGATAAATATAAGTAAATCCCCTCCCGCATAGTTCTTAATAAAGAGAAACGAAGGGAATCCAACCTCAAGGAATATTTCCAATTGTTGCACAACTCATAGTGATAAATAATGCTTGAAAACCACAAACACACCATGAAAACTATAGATCATCATATCCTTCACAAAGGATCGATAGAAAAGAAACCTAACACACACCCTAAACCAAAGAAACACTACTGCAACAAACCCATGAGAGAATAACAGAAGAAAACAAGGACGAATGAGCTGAAAACTCGCCATGTATCAAACACAGATCGCCAATGAGAATCCACCAGGATCAATGAATTAAAGATAGATGAAAATGGTTTAAAAAGCACCTCAGGGAACCTAGGGTTCACCCAAAATGAGAGGAAGAAGAAGGAAAAGTTTAATGAATGAGGGTTTGGCCGGAAAAGAATATTTAAAACTGCACATGATCAATGTATTACATTATGTGTAATCTCCTTTCATATCAGGTAATACCCAAGGATCAGTTTCCAATAAAAAATAAATGCCTCATTAATTTATTAATTATTTTTAATCCTGATATATTACAGGTAGTGAAACCCTACTTCACATTGTGTAAAATTTATGCACGTTGTGAAACCTCCAAGACAATCCATTAAATCAAATTTCACGTAGTGTAATATAGTCACATGACATGTAATATACCTTTTTCAATCCTTTATAAACTGAACATCCCTAGACTCTATCGAAGCCTCCTTCGAACACTTCCAATAAACAAGCCTTGAAAAGAAAAAGATAGAGAAAGCACAAACCGTTACATTAGATACCTCTCAAATGATTCTCTCTATCAAGAATCCAAAACCAAACCCAAATGGAAAAGGGGTCTAAAAAACCACCCCTTGAGATACCTCTCAAGGATCCCACCATACCTCATAATTTACCGCCAAAAAAACACGTAAAGCCAAATGATCATAAATATCTCACACAAACTCATCACCGTAAAACAAAAACTACAGACCATTTCCTATCACATAACAAGACCACCACACAACCACTACATATCCATCTCATCCTCCACATAGCCCAAACCAAAAACCATGAAAACCAATGAACCACACTTCAACCCAACCAACAAACTGCACTATCCCAGACATGAAAATCAAGGAATTTCATATTCTATGGCAAGATACTATCTTCTCTAGGAGGAACTAAATCCCCAATACCTGTTTAATCACATTATAATTAATACATCTCGATTAGGAATCAAGTCCTCCACTCTTAAATTGTTAGTAATTTATCTAACATCACACCAAAAAATCATAAACCAATGAAAACAGATCTCCTCATAAAACAAGGTTCAAAAATCACATTAGAAAGAAAATACCACAATGAAAAACTCAAAAAAACTATGGGTACTAGGCACAAATCTATGTCTCTTTCTCACAAGTACTCTCCTCTAGGATACCATACCTCCACATCACACGAACCAAAAGAATAGTCCATCCACACAACAGCTTCTCTTGATGATCTTGTATATATACTGGACACTCCATATACATCATGTCATTCTTGATATCCAACTCTCCCTAGTCAATTACATGAGAGTCATTGTGAAGATATTGATGATGTTGGGAGATTTGGAAGACGTATGGGATCCTCTCCAACTGTGGTGGAAATTCCAACCAATATTACTCCCCACCAACTTGCGCCAACACCTTCAAGGGCCCAAAAAACCTGGGAGAAATCTTACTCCCTCTTCTAATCATCTATTTCCCATGTCGCGAGGAAACATTCAAAAACACATCTCCCTCAACCTTGAACTCCAATGGGATCCTTATGCGATCGACATAAGACTTCTTCCAGTCTTACACTACATTCATCCACTCTTGAACATGTTGATATTTCTCAGTCGTGATCTGCACCACATCAGGACCAAGAATGGTTGCCTCCCCAACCTTTATCCAGAACAAAAAATGAATGAAATAGACTCCCATACAAAGCCTCAATTAGTTCCATGAAAATGAAAGAGTGATAGATATTATTATAAGAAAAATCTAACAAGGGTAGGTGTCATACCCAATAACCACCAAATTCCAATAAACACACCCACAACATATCCTCCAATGTTTGGATAGTCCGTTTTGTCTTTCCATCTGAACGTTGGTTGAAATTAGTGTTGAGGAATAACTGAGTGCAAAAATCACACTGCAATCCCCACTAGACTCGTTGGGTAAACCATGCATCTATATATAAGACAATGGACCTCGGAACCCTGTTAACCTAGACCAACTCATCCACATACCTCTATGACAAGGTATACACTAAACCTAACTCCCTGATCACTAAAGAGTGATCAAATTTCCTAAATAGATCCATGACCATCCAGATAGTATCACAGCCTCCCCAAGCTCTAGGTAACCCTATGGTGAAATCCATTGAGTTTTTATCCCATTTATACATTTTAACATACAAGGGATACAAAAAACCACTTGCAATATGATGATCAAACATGACCTACAAGAAAAAGAGCACTTTTCCACAAACTCTACCACTTCTCATTTCATACTGGGTCACTAAAACTAAATCTTAAATCCATTGTACATCTTGGAAGCTCTTAGTAGAACCACCAAATGTGAGCTATTAAAGAATAACCCCATCACACATTTCTATTGAAAAAAACCTTCCACAAAACAACATCTAGTTCTTGCCATCCTCCAACCATCCCACCAAAGCATCACCATAGCAAACATGATCACACATCACCTCTACCTCTAAATCTCCCCACTGGGAATCATACACATGTTACATGAGAGAATAATGCACCATCATCTAAAAAAATATCTTCAACCATCGTCCACCCATGCATCTAAGCGTAGGGCTTCCAATACCTGCATCACACTCTATGAATCCAAAGATTCCCAAACAACCTCCTTCTGTGACTTTATTCTCAAGGAATCGACCATTAAATTTCCCTTTCCTGAGGTATAATATATCAAAAAATCATATTACTAAATAAATTACCTACACATTTGTTGTTGTAGATACATGTCAAGTACTGAAATAATGTACCTCAAACTGTTATGATCCATGAAGTCCAAAAAAGCGCTCCCCAGTTAGGTAATTACACGACAACTTCATTGCAAAAACAAAAACTAATAGTTCTAGATCATGGGTGGAATAATTACACTCTTGGGGATGTAACTACTTGGACCCATAAGATATCACTTCTCATTGCTGCATCAACACACATCCCATGCCCAAAAAGGACGCATCCCAAAACACCTTAAATATCACCACTTCCTCAGGAAAATAGTGAACTTGAGCTCTAACAAACATTCACTTCAGGTAACTAAATGTAGCTTGACACTGATCACTCAACCAAAAATCATGGTCTTTCCTAGTCAAATCCATCAACGAAGATAAAAATTGAGATAAATCAGGTACAAAACTATGATAATAGCTAGAAAAACCAAGGAAAATACGAACCTATGTTGTGTTATTGGGTGATACAAAAGAAAAAAACCTAAAACATTAAAAGGTTCACTTACACACCCTACTTAGACACCACATTCCTAAGTAAATGCCCCTCTTGTGTCTAGAACTGAAACTTGGGAAACTTTTAATAGAGATGGTGGTGTCGAAGAATATTCATGAAATTTATAAGATGCTTGGAATACTCCTTATTTGACATGGATTTGATCAGGATATCATCTGATGAATATGATGACAATCCAATCCAAGAATTCATGAAACTTGGAGTTAATATTGTTCAAGAATACAGATGGTTCATTCGTAACACTGAATAACATAACAAAAAACTCGAAGTACCCATACCTATACTTGAAGGTAGTCGTTGGGATATCACCCTCCTTCACCCTCAACAGGTGATATCTAGATCATATATTGATCTTAGAAAATCAACTCTCCCCTGTAATATAGTCTAAAATATCATCTATCTTAAGAAGAGGGTTACGATTCTTGAGAATCACCTATTTCAACATATGATAGTCTATACACAACCACATACTACAATAATCCTTGGAGAACAACAATGATCACCCCATGACAACAAAATAGGTTGAAAAAAATCCTTTTGCATCCGATCATCTATTTGAATCCTCAACTCCTACAACTTAGAAAGTGTCATCCAATAATAAGCCATCAAAATCAGAGAATCACAAGGATACAAATCTATCCTAAATTCAATATCATATTGAGGGGGTAGAATCACAACATCTTCATGGAAAACATTCAAGAACCCCTCAAGGTCCATGGGAAATTCTACCATCTTAGTATCTAATGACTCCATTGATATTTCATACTATAAGTAAATAAGGGGAACCACAAGCAGAATGCCCACATGACAACCCCACTCACCAATAGAGAACATATTTTTCCATCCACATCAAAAAAGAATCTCTTCTAGAATCAGTCAATAACAGTATGTATGGAATACAAGAATTAGATTATCTAAATGACATAATATGGATGCATCTATGTCTTGAAGAGATCCCTATAGGACTATTGTTGTCCCATCATCAGTCTATACCTTTGACACACCTCAAATAAGATGTTCTAGCCTCTGAATAGAATACATAAAACCAAGGGAATGTGAATACTCTCTATGTATTTTCCTAGAGAAGGTTAAATATAAGAGTGTAGAGATCGAGAATCAAACAATACACAAACAATGGTGGTAAGAAAATGTATCATACCTCTGACGATCTATGGTCCCTCTTGAACTATTGTCCCCAATGCGTGAAACTGACCACACCCAAATCCTCTTCCTCTCTGTTGATTACCTCCTCCATGACCATTCTTGGTTCATGTTCCTTGAACATAGGGAACATCCTAATGTCAGCCTCTACCCGCTCCATCTCCCCTAAATGTAGCAAAAGACTACTGTACATGCTTCTAAAATGGTCTCATTGGAAACTGCTATTGAGGCCGGCGTTGAACCTATACTCCTCTCCCAAACTAATCTTGGAGAACTACTGAGCAGTGTCTCTAGAAATGAAAATGAACCCCACAACTAAAAACAATTGGTGTAATGGCCCCAGGAAAATCATGGAAACCACTAGAACTAGAAGGCCGGAAAGGTACCTGCTATGGTCAACTCCATACTGGTCAAAAACTCTATGGTTATAGTTCCTAATATCTACCACTGATACCTATACCTGTTGAAGAAATCTATTGGCTTCCCTCTCATAGTATACCTCCTTGTGAGTGAATCCACTAAATCACCTTTTCCTTCTTTTGAACCTCTAGATATGTCTAAAGCATGAAATGTGTAACTATATAATGGATATAAGGTCAGAGTGCCCCCTCAATATGTCTCAAACAAGACTTCTCATCTAGAAAATGGTTTGGGTAAAATGGTATAAGGTCCTTGAACTTGATTCCAAGCTATCATACTAAAATTCTCTCATACTATAGAGAATGAAGTTCCTACCTCTTTACTACATTCTTGGTTGATGAAAGGAACTCTTATTTTAACTCCTTTTGGATGTCACCCCAAAAAATATCTACCTAACCAGAAGTCCTAGATAAAACATCCACCATTGATGAACAACTCCCCGCATCTGACTGACTTTCAAAGGGACCATGTACTCCATCAGAGCCCATATGAAACTGAACATGATCCCCAAATCATCTAACCATCTCTCTATCTCTGCATCTAAAACACATCCCTCGTATTTCCCCAAAGCCTATAATTAGAAATCACACAACATCTTTTTCCACTAGTCATCCTATTTAATTGGATAAACCCTACGGTGATCAACCCGATCTGCCTGCTAAACCTCCACTGCCTGAGGGACACACGATTGATGACTAGGAGCCATAGATAAAAATTAAACAACAATTTCCTAAGCACAACAATATATATTTTCATTAGGATATATTTTAATTCATTTTATTTATTTCTCCATTTTAACCTTCCCGAAAAAACCCAATTCAAACAATAAAAAAAGTCATTATGATGATGTACCTTTCCCAGGTCTCTACCCTGAAAGTGGGTCTACCACACTTGTCTATTCAATCAGCTCAGATCCCATGCACAAGATCATGAGGGGCCATAAAATCTCGTGTCCTAGCTGGTCTCCCTGTCTTATGTCACACACCAAGGTCAACTAGAACTGTTTCCATACCACCCCATGAAATCCTTGCTATTCCTAACCCCAAATCCATCCTATCTATCAACCATAACCTCTGATACCAATTTGATATTACCCCCTCCCTCCAAATATACTACAATGAGGGGAGATAGATAATGAAACTTGGAATCCCACCTCCATTAGTCCTTGGATTGGAGTGTAAAACCAATGGTGTAAAAATCTCACAATATGGGAGGCATTGCCCCTTTATAAAAAACAATATCAAGAGATAGATTGAAACATCCACAAAAACTACAAGGCAAAATATAAATGATAAATCCAAGAAATACATACCACACATATAAAAAAAGTATAAATGGTAAAAATACAATAATTTATTGAATGTTAATACCCAAAAGAATTGCTAAGGTAGCGACCCAACAACAGTCCGAAGTTATGAGCTATTAACGCCTAGAATGGTCCATGAAATCCCCCTGGAAACCTCAAATAAGTTTTATATATGTAGGGTGAGTATAAAATTATACATAGTAGGAAAAACAAATTATCTCATGCACATGTGAAAAAAGCATACTAATTCTCCTATGAGAAAACAAAAGAACCAAACAACACCTAAACAAGTATACTAACCATCCCAACCCCACCAAGGAACACTCACTAAGTAATAAAATCCAAGTAATATTATATAAAGTAAAGAACATTGATGATAGGGTACCATGCACCACTATACAACTGGTATACCTCTCACTCCCAACATCATATATCCTGGTACTCCCATCTATTTTGTACACCACATCACATCCCCCCCACACAAACACGTTCATCACAACACATCATTTCTGCACACACCTGGGCCACACAAAACATCCTAGACACACACACATTGGTCCCATAACACATCAAATCACTTGTCATCCTAAATAAACCTAGGAAAGCACATCACAACTCATCCTAGATACACTTGGGAAACAAACTGTCTTGCCCAAAAACACCTAGGATATCACATTTTGGACGAAGACACTAGGTCTACAAACCACATTCTAAAGAAAAAAAAACTTCAATCCATAATAGAATGTTCCATACATACCTATAATGTAAGAGAGAGAAGAAAGGAGTAGGTACCCATCTATCCATACTCCTCACTAGATGTTGAAAAAACACCACCATGTGACGACGTGGGAGTTCATCACATAATAATCAACACGGTTGGGGTGCATATAGAAATTGTAGAAGTATAAAATTATATGTATAGTATCAAAAAATCTCTCCCAACCAATGGGTTTACAAACAAACAAACCATCACACAACAAAATCACTTTTTTTGACATCTCTAAATGCACCACTCCACACAAACAAAGCACAAGACATAATTCATTTTTAGTCTTTAATTATCACATAGCCATTCTACAGATTTTATCATTTCAACCCATCCCGTTGGAATGCATTCATTTACTATCACACTTATTAGGAAACTACCATGTATGAACAAATATCAAAAAAACATAGAAACAATATTTTTAGAAGGTGAAGATCCCAGATAAATTAACATGACTCTATATTACCTATCCGTTCAACACACATACATTGCACATAACATAACAAACCCCAATATATCGGGTGAATATTTCTAATTTTCATTCTTGGAGAAACTCATAGAAAATTACCCATACTAATCACTGATATCCTTCTTCAATTAATCTTTCTAAAATCACCAATCAAACTAAAAAAACACCCAAATCACAACCACAACGAGCAACATTTTAAATCACAATAAAATTCATAGATCTGCTGCATAATCATAACACACCCATCAAAACACCAATTTAAAACCACTTGCCATATACTTCCTCCAAACATATAAACCACAACAAATCACACATCACATTGAAAAAAAATTACATGTTCATAAGATCATTTATCACATTCCACTACTTTTCTTTGGAGAGTTTTCACACAAACCAAATCCTAGGGTGACCAATTCGTTATACAATTATACGTTGGTTACCCAATTTTAATTTTAGGGTGATAAAGAAAATCTCAAACAATGAAACAAACATTGAAAATGTATCGAACACAAACAAATCCACCATTGGCCACAATTGTCAGTTGGGCGATTAGCATGTATAATCACAATATTACAGACAATATCGAAGCAATAAAAGCATTTAGATCAAATCCCATTTTACCTTTCAATTAAATTAACAAATTATTTGTATTCACATATGTTGGAACAAACATGATTCATAGATAAATAGAAGTAAATCCCATCCCGCATGATGCACAATAAAGAGAAACGAAGGGAATCCTTACCCAAGGAAGCTTTCTAGTTATTTTTCATAACAAGGAGAAGAAGAATGCTCTCAAAAAACAACCACAGCATGAAAACTAAAAATAAACATATATATCACTAAGGATATATCAAAATGAAACCTAACACACACCCTAAACCAAAGAAACACCACCTTAAGGGATCCTTGAGATAAGAACATAAGAAAACAGGGATGAATGAGTGGAGAAATCACCATGGATTGAACATGGATCACAATCAAGCATCCAATAGGATCAACAGATCATGGAGAGAGGAAATTGGTTTTAAGAACACCACATGGAACCTCAGGTTCTCCCAAAATGAAATGAAATTGAAATCACAAATGAAAAAATGAGGGTTCAATCAGGAAATAATTTTTAAAACTACACATGATTGGGGTCTTACATGATGTGAAATCCACTTTCAGGTTGTGTAATATCGATGGTTTCGTTTCTACCAAAACATTCATAGACACTTCATTTTATAAATTATTTTTAACTGAATATATTACACACCATGAAACCCTTCATTCTGTCAGGTAAAATGTCTACATATCATGAAACCTACAAGGAAATCCTTGAAACTGAATTTCACGTCATGTAATCTAGTTACATAAAGATTAATCTCCCTTATTCTAGAATTTAGAAATAGAAATCTACAATATTCTCTATGAGCCTCTTCTGAACACCTCCAACAACAAAAGTCTAAAAATTAATTGACTGGAAATGCACATACGGTTACAAAAATGTCATTAATGTTGTTGATAGTGAGATGATGTGTGGACACTAAGTACACTTGAATACTTAGTGGTGACTAGGATTCATGATTTTACCTCATTCTAAAGGATGGTTATATATTTACACATGAGGGTTCCTAGGTACTAGATATTTATACACATGGTTTCTTAAGATATGAAACAACCCATTCCTTTTCATTTTTATGTGGGTTCATCTAGAACTCAATTAGAGATTATGGGGGATTACCCATAATTATTATTACCATGGATTGAATAAATAATGATTAAATACTGATCATATCTCAATGTTGGTATAATTGTTTCCTTAGTGATTTAGTATTCCTATGAGAAACAAACACAATGAGTATAGAGTTATTACTTTCAATCAGTAATGTATAAAGGAATTATTGTTATTATTAAATTAATTTATTATCTATATATTTTATGTTTATACTATATATAATTTTATATTAAATGCAATCACTTGTATATATAAATGTTTGTTTTATAAAAAACATTAGTGGTGGCTTACCAAGTTAAGTTTTTACACCCCACATATTCATTTTGATGCCTATATAATCTCACTTATGGAATTTATGTTATAAGAAAGTATGTGATGATAATTTTTTGGAATTTATAGGGATTAATATATTTTAAATTAATAATTTTTAATTCTATTAGAACATCTTGTGTATGTGTATATTATTGGTTTAATATTTATAAAACATTTCATTGATTTTTAGCATTTTAGTATTGTGAGGAATTTCCATTTTCTTTTTATTTATAGTGAGATGTGATGTTTTTCAAAATAAAAATATAGGGAATGTTCTATATTATTAACTATTTAATAGAATACAAGTTATCATATTTTAAAAAATGTATAATATACAGAGGAGTCATGCTAATTTTTTAGAGGAATCCTACATTAACCTAGAATATCCATATATGATAGTGAATCATTCCACAATCATAATCCTAAAAAAAGGATGCTCTTCATGATCCCTTAGAAATTAGAGAAAGTGATTGGGGGTATGTGGGAGAATATATTTGATTAACGAATGATCTAGGTCAAATCAATTTATGACTAATCTCTTTCATGGGTCAAAAATTCACAAATTAAAATCATATAATTAGAAATTTATTGTTTAATTGTTACTTGGATACAGGATGTTTTATTTGTAAATTTGGAATAAGGGATATAATTATCGAAATTTGATTCTAGATAAGAATATAATAACATTAAAAAAATATTATTTTATTATCCATTAATGTATTCTAGTATATAGAGGTCCTAAAAGTTACCTAAAAATAAAATATCAAACATGACCCTCTTTGTTTCAGTGTGTTTAATCCTCAACTTATAGGTGTCATAAAATATATCACATGCATCAAATTAAGTTTTATTAAACATATTTAATACAAAATTTTTTTCTTATAATTTTTTTACAATATATCATCATAATGGGATTGTTTTCAACCAAATATATGAGTTTTTTGTGTCCCCAGTATATGAAATAATCATTGAATAGAAGATTACTATAATGATATATTTTGAGTGTAATATATTATTTAGGTGTTTATATAAGGGTTATAAATATTAATTTTGTTTTTAAAAATCAATTGTTATATATTAAGATAGAATCATACTCTATGATTATCTAAATAATAAATAATTTCACTAAAATTTCAAAATGATATAATTAAAAATATGAATATTTGAAGGCCTTTCATTACCGGAACCCTAAAAATATATATATTTGTTCTAATGTAACTAAAATGTGTTCTGAATATAATAGTAACCATGAATTTATATTGATAATTATTATTCAGGAATGAATTTGATATTGAGACTCTTATTCATCATATGTTAACTCATTAACAGAGCCAGGAGAATTTTTAATGTATTTTTTTCTTCATTTATCCATGTCATGTATTATAAAACATGATCACAAATAATATTCACAAAAAATATATTCATATCTAATAAAAAATTTCTACTTTAATGTTTGGAACACCAAAATAATTTTATTGGCCCACAATTCAGCCTCATGTGCATATGCACTTTTCATTAATGTATATACTATCCTTTAGAGACAATATTTATGGCACATGATAAAGTGTTCGCCATTCTCAAGTTATATGATCCATTTTCTGTTAAAATTATAATGTTTAGCCCTGTTTAACCCATTTCTTCAATGATTACCATTGGTATAATTCTCATCTTAATATTCCATATCTTATGTACACATAAATTCAAAATAGCTAGTACACTACAAAACCAACACCTTTGTTATCCTCATGTAATCTCTTATACATTTTTTATATTTAGATGTAACACATATTTCTCATACTGTTCATCACAAATATAATTTATATATATTAAAAATAATATACTTCAATGTAACCCCAAGTGTGTTCATTCTCTTCATTACATCAAATTTGCATGTATAGATTCATTTAAAATCCTAATATACCTATAATCATGCTCATGTCACATTAAAGATAATTAAAAGTTTATAATTAATTAATTATGAAATTTACTAACTTGGGATACCTTAACTTTCTTCATTAATGGATAAAATTCTTGAAAAATTCCCAATTGTGTAGGATGCCACTACAATACCACTAGATAGTGTGATAATTTATATGAAATATCAATACTTGGTCTGTGGGATATCATAGAACTCATGGAGACCCCATTTTAAACTTCTCATAGAGTAAAATTATCCCTTGTATCTTCCTATCTCTTGGTATTCAAATATTAGAAACATTCTATGATCCTCATTTTTTGTGAAAATATGATGATGAATTGTATTTAATTTGACGATCAAGTATTTGAGTCATCAAATTTATCACATAGAAGGTGATTAATTTAAATTATTCTCACGATGATCATAATGTAGGAAAAATCATATTCATTCTTATCCTTTATGTTCTAGGATCTCTAAACACATTTTCAACTTACCCAAACATGAGAAAATGAAATCTTCAATATCCCCTTTTATATTTTTTTTCAATTCATGAATATCAGAAATTATTTTTATCAAGTTAATTATCATAAAAATATTCAACACAATGTCAGAACATAATCCAAAGTGAATTATATATGAAGTAGAGCTAGTTCATATATCATCATTTTTGCAGATTCATTAGTTTAATAAGAAATTATAATAGAACATTATCATAGAGAATATTAATAAAAAAAATTCTATGTTTTTATATGAATCAATATATATATATTGAATTCTCTTTAAAATCTCATTGGATGTCAATGATTCAAATGGAAAATTGGTATGTGTAAATTAATCAATGTGTTAGCCACACAAGGGTATTTAGTGAGATATTCCCTTAATATTTTAAGGAGAGTGACCCCATGAATAATATCGAACTATCATAAACCCACTAACAAAAAAATTAATTTATTTCAATACTTCATCATATTGTGGATGTATGCTTCTTAGATTAGTCAAATGAGGGTGAACAAAGTAAAAATATTTTATCTTCTGTGCATGCTTTACTTAAAAACTATAGGATACAAATCAGTGTATGTGGGTTAAGTGATAATCGATCAGATCTGATCAATTCATAGATAAGTGCATAATCGATTAAAAAATCATTTAATGGGAAAATGTTACTATAATAAAAGTGATGTCATTATTTTTTAGGGAAGTGAAAGATTTATATTTAATTAGGGAAATGTGAATAGTTTTCATACACCAATTACCTTGTGTATTATATCATATGATTATCTTGTTAAATTCATTTTTCGTAAATTGATTCAATTGGTTTTTGTAGTTAAATTTTATTATTCTCATTCTTTCTGGGAAATAGAAATATATTAAGAATAAGAAAAACCCCAAAGGTATTATTTATAATATTATATATTTTTTACAAAATGTGTGATTGAGGTTAATATGTCCAAAAATATAAAATATAAGTTAGAATGATTCGAATTGGGTACCTTTATGTTTATACAATGATACTACTACATTATACAAGGACCATATCATTCTTAGAAATGTGGGAACTATTGATGATGATGAGATATCAAGATATAAAAAAGAGTAATATTTACATATATTAGATGATATATATTATGTTTTGAATAAAGAAAACATAAATCCAAGAAGGAAAAACAAGTATCAAATGAATCATTTTATAATAGTGAATATTGATTCTGAGAAATTGAAATGACTCAATAAAAAACCAATTGATTTGGTTATTTATATAAGGAATAATATTAATTGTCCTGTAATGAAATTGGAGGATATTTATTACAAAGTGTTTGAATTTAAATATTTTTCTAAGAAGAAGACCCCTTCCAAATAATAGTTTTAAAATTTAAGGGCTAATAAAGATGAATTAGTTGAAGATAACCAAAGGGTAAGACAAGTTATGGAGGTATAAAATTATGGATTTGTGAAAATGGGTGAAAAAAGAAAATTTAAATAGAACTAATTAAATAAATTTCACATGATATAGAATAACATATGACCATATACAAAGATCAAAAATATATAATTATATATCTCAAAAAAACATAAAGATTGGATAAAATATGAAAAGGAAGAAAGATAAAGTCTAAGAGAGATGATATCAAAATATAAGGATAAGGATGGGAAGTTAAATGATCTTAAAGGGAGGTTAAAAATATTTGGTGAATAAAAGAAGACCCCTTCCATGGTAGAATCCACAAGTGGAGTCTAGATGTTTAGAAATATAGAATCAGTAAATAATTTTTTTTTTCTAAATTTAGAGTAAAAGACTAACAAAATAATGGATATATAAAGTAATAATAGTATATAATCATGGGACACACCAAGAGTATATATTTAAAATCTCAAAGGCTCAAAGGAACAAAGGAAATCTGTTACAATAACATGTCAACCAAAGAATGATTGTTTGAGGTATTGTTTTACCTAGATATTATTTATCCCTAGTATCTATGGTTATATGGGTAGATATTATAGAATTAAAAGAACACAAGTTGTTTTTAGGGTATTAATTTATTCCTTTTACCAATTATAAGATATTTTCTCTGGAAATAAATTTGATGATGCTATAAACTAGATTTATCTCTTTAGAGTAAAATAATGAATCTTAATATAAAGGTAGACTGGAACTTCCACCACGGAACACAACATAAATAAATAATGAATAATAATAAATAGTGAACCAAGAATGAACATAATATTACTCACAGAATCCCTCTTTGAGAGAATAAAAACTAAATTGGATGGAAAATAAGGAATATAATATTTACTAAGAATCATTACTTTAATAATCGATAAAAATGAGTTTAAAATAATGAATTTAAATTTTTTTACATACCTATTATATTTTTATTTTATAATTTTAAATAATTATGGAATAATAGATAAAAGTGTAAAAACATACACACAGAGTTCATTTCATCCACAAAAATAGGGATTTAACCATACACCACTATTTCATTTAATGCAATTTTTCTTTTTTAGATGATCTCAAAGCGACATATTTAACATTTTTATACTTTCACTAATCGTTAGATCATGTGAAAAAAATTTTAAATCAGGAATTAGTAGCAAAATCCTATTAGTGGACTTAAAAATAAAGCGATCGTATTATTCTAGTGAAAGCATGAAAACCTATAAAAATTCATCCATTTTTCCCTTTAACAATTTCATCACATAAATAAAATATTTTCATATATAAAAAATACAATTTTCTAAAAAAAAATTTAGAATCCATTATTAATAATGGGAAAACAATAATTTCATTTTGAGTCTTGTGAAAACTCATGAAAATAATTAATTTAAAACAAAAAATTTCATCTTTAAATGTTCATAAACTTTCCTTACGTTATGAAATCAAACAATTTCCATCAAAACCATTTATGTATGAATAATATAATTATATTGGGGAATCATATTAATAACCTATGTTCAGTAATTTTTTATCAATGATAGAATAATTTAATCCCATTAATTCCATACTGGTAACCATCATGGTGATCTCACACTTTTATCACCTTCGAATACTAAATCCCCACTTAATGAATTAGATATCTATATCAGCCTCACCCATTATCAAGAGAAATATAAGGCTCACATGTCAACATATATAATTCTAAAGTACTATATCATGAAAAAAAATAATAGAAATTTTTTAATTCATCAACACAAAACCCTTAAAAGACTCATTTGAACTCAAAATAAAAACACATTACATTTTCTTGTAAATAATGTGAAATATCATTTTTCTTTGAAAACTACTAAAAAAAATTCCAAGAAGAATGGTAGTTGGATCTACATTGAAAAAACATGTTAAATTATATGCAAATTTTTCTAACGAATAATGTGTGTGATTATAGGAAAATATTATAATTCTAAATATGTTAAAAAATATTCCATCTTCACATTTATAAAAATTAAAAAATAACCCATATGAAAAATGTTGAAAACACTCCTTTTTAAACCATTTCAATGAAATTAAAATATAATCTATAATGAACTCTATAAAATTTTTAACGTAAATAAAAATATTATTGAAACATTTAAATGATACTCGATATGGAATAAAAATTATTGTATGGAAAACATTAAAACAAGTATTTTAAAGGAATACCCTATACCTTATGTTTTTTCTAGCTTCATATGTTATCTGACTCCTAAAAAACAAATTTATATTTTTTATTGTTATTTTTTTTAAATTATAATTAAATTGTCATTAAATTACCATTATTACATTTATTTCATTTTTAATTATTTTTTAATTTTGTTAATAAAATAGTTATGTTCACATTGGATGTTTGATATATAACCTCCAAAAAACATTAGTGTGTTAACTGTGATAAATGGGATTATAGTTAAATTAATTCTAAAATCATAAATATAATATAATTATGAGGTTTTTACATTAAATAAACTTTTTCAACAAACCTTATAAATTTTTCATGAATAATGAATCACATCGTTTCACGGAGATGGTAGTATATACACATGCATTTACAACATTTTCATATTTCTACTTGATGGAAAAGAAATATACTATATAATATTTTAATTTCATAAAATAATAAATATGTTATATATTTAATATATATTATTTTATTTAAAAATATTAACCAACCCTATGACCAGTTCTAAAAAATAAAACACAACCATTCATAGAGGTGACAGTCCACACGAATACACGAGAAAAGTTTTTATTTTCAATGGGATGAAAAGTGTTTTGAAAAAGGGGTTTTACATCAACATAAATACATTTAATATTATATAATATATTTATGGTATTATATAAGCTTGTTTAAATAAAATTTAAGTGGGTTAGAGGAATAAATACAAATGAAACACTTTTTAATAATTATACCTCTTACTTGGACAACCACCATTGGCGTACCCCTTAAGACTTCTTAAGATAAAATCCTGATTAGAAACAAAACTCTAGGTTGTTGTGATAGATTTTTGGAAGGTATTTGGGTTGATATATATTATGATAAATGGATCAATTTGTGCGATGAATTAAGGGCAGGAAGTTCTTTTTTATAAGTGAGGGTAGTGGCATACTTGTAAACACTTACTAATTTTAAATACATTATATAACTTCCTCCAAGGAAAATAGAAAAAAATTGAAATATTATTATAACTATGATGATTATTACTCAATTAATCTGAATTAGTTTTTTTTGATATTTTAAACCATATCTCTTTGTTTTAACCCCCTTATTGACCCTATTTATCCATTATCATGGTGAAAAAGTTTTATTAATATTACTATACATAATGACCAAAAATGAAATTGAAATTATAAAACATTTGAACATAATGATTCTAAATATGAAATAATTTTTATATAAATATTAAAATTGAAATGAAAGCTATTTTAATAAAAATTTCATTTTAAGCATAAAATAACTATATATTATAATTAATTACAATGATGATTAATAAGAAATAAAATAGATTATTTTTTCTCAAATGGGAACAATTTTACTTAAAAAATATCCAGAATACAATAGTAATTTTTAAATACTTTATACATGATTACAATTTTGATAATAATCATTATTTTTCTACATTCACAGAAAATAATTTTTTTCTAGAAAAATAAAAAAAACTAACCATAAACTGAATTTTATATGTTGAATCCAGAAATTAGTTCATTTTTTATAAAATTAACATTAAATTTTTTAAAAATTTATCTTTTAATTAAACCAATTTGATATATGGGAAAATAATTTAGTTAAATAAATCTATTCCATATTCAAGGGAAAAAATATATAAAGTCATTTATAAAACCATGATGAATATGAATTCAAAAAAATAAATACTTATAAATCATAAGAATGATTTATTTCTAGTATTATCAGTTTTTTACACTCCATCTATAGGAATGGTGGGTAATTGTGTAAAGAAACATCAATCGAGGATGAAAATATACAAGGTGGATCTATTTCCTATTAAATATAGAAGAAACAAGGCATGTATTTGTTGTCATAAAAAAGTATAATACAAATAAACATATAATTATAAATTTGTAACTTCCCAAGATACAAAAAAATTGTGGACTGAAGGGGAGTACTAAATCTATAGTTGAACAAAATTTGTCTTGGAAAGGCAAGAATAAGTCATGAAAATATAAAAGGACTCTAAAAACCACTCATATGAAAGAAGCATCCATAAACAGTAAATTAATTATAAATAATAATGAATAAAATATATATTATTAAGGATAAAATATTGTTTGGTGGAGAAATTCTAAATAAGTGATATGTTAAGAGATCCTTATCAGTATTGGTACCCAATAATGAAACTATTGTAGTTTGGTTCCTTAAACTAGGAAAAGGGAAGTCCTAAAAAAATTATAAAATGAAATTTGTGTAAGTAGAGTCATTCAAAGGAGATCTCATTTAAAGGAGGTAAAAAATAACTCCGTAGAGATCAATCAAGGAGAAAAGGGAATTCATGGGGTTGTAAAATTAAATTCAAAAAATACGTTAAGGGGAAAAATAAATGTGTGATACTGAAGGCATGGTCCTGTAAGAACAACCACCTTACTCAATATGATAAAGGGAAATTTCACCTCTCTCTTTGTGTTTAAATTATATTAACTATTGTTAAAGTGATTCAGGTTTTAATGGAGATATGATCCATGAGGAAGTTTTATAATTAAAAAATGAAAAGTGAAATTTTTTACATTCCCTAAAATTACTACTAATAATTAAAGTATTACAAATGGTAATTTTTAGAATTAGGAATGAAAATACAAGAGAAAAAAATAAACACCAGATTATTAATGAGTAATTGAAAATATTGTTGTCAAAAGATAAATGTTAGATTTAAATTTGGAATCATGTGATATTAACGAACATTTTAAGCATTGATTTTATGAGAACCCAATTATTCTACATAAAAAATTTAAATAAAAGAATGGAGAAGCAACAAAAAAATGAGTTCTCCTGAATTATTTGTTTTGGTCTAAAATTTGGTACCATATAACTATTATTAAGATATAAAAAGACACTATGAAATGATAACATCATTATAAATATCAATACTATAATTAGTTATGAAGCAGTGAAAGTTAGGGGGAGTCTTTAAATTAATATATACCAGATAATATCCCCAATAATATACAAAATACACTTCATGGATGAGAGAATAAACGAGTTAACAAGTATGGTATAAGAATTTATATCAATAGATAATCACTTTTAAATAAATGGTATCATTTAACAAGTTGGTATCTATGATATTGGGTATTAATTTCAACAAATTGTATGAGATTAGTTTCTAGTGATGATTATTAAATAATATTAGAAAATTTCCTTGAAAGAAGTTAAATTTGTATGGATGCTTAAGTTTTATAGAATCTAGTGAGTGAAAAGGGAAACAATGGAGTTATTAACTCTTTCACTTATTTCACACAGAATGTTTTGGCTGAACATGATTAATGGTTTTATTGATGTATATTTTCTAAGTGGTACGCTCAGTCACTAAAAATCATTGTGAATTCTTTTATAATTGAAATATGTTCTGGAGCATGAGATGTTCATCAAACCTATATTCACATATGAATAAATGATATTATTGGATAAGAAAAGTTAGGATTATAAACATTGGTCCAAATTAGTAGAGGTGTGTAGGAGTTTCATATCATAGGTAGAGAGTGGAAATTAGTCTCTATTTATTGGATGTAGGGACCATGTCAGAAAAGAGGAAAAATAAAATACCCCAATGCACATCATTGATAGAAGAGATAATGTTCAATGAAATAAAAAATATTATCAATGATATCAAAGGAGTGGATCTAGTGTTGCAATACACCATGATGATAAGGGATGTTAATAACAATGTTGAATGTGACCCTCTTGTTTCCCATGTTATAGGTTTTTGAGAGACTCTATATTCAATGTACATGATAAAGGGTTTTATTTGTATTTTATTTCTAATGGGGGGGGGGTGGAATCATTATAAATATTTAAAGATATTTGGATTCATGATTTTTTAGTAAAAAATTATAGTGGGATCAATTGTTTTCATCCAATAAAAGTTGGTTCCACTGTATTGGATTTTTTAACGGTGTTGGATTCATTAACAACCAAGATATGGTAAGTTAGAGATTTTTTGATTTATTTTTCACTATATCAATAGTTTCATTAGGTGGTGGATTACACAAACAAGGTAAATCAAAAGAGTTCCCTAAGGAGGGAAATATTATATCCAATATGGGAATTTGGGCTACTTTATAGGTGAAATAAATAAGAATATTTGATCGAGACTGGTGAAGGATCTAAATTTATATCGTGATTGATGTATTTTTCTGGAAGGGATGAATATATTTTAAGGTTAATTAAGGAGTATCCAATAATAAGTGTGGGAATATGTTATGATTGAAGACCTTTACATGGAACAAATATTATCACTGATAGTGGGTGAAGACCTTCCCCAAAAAGATGAGGATCGAGACAGAGTCATTGATTGAGTTGATTACCAAGAAAACAAAAAAAGTACATTATGATTAAATGCATTCATGTATTAAAATATTAATAAAATATATAATTACATCATGATTACTCTTCTCTTTGATATTGTATGTGATAAACTTTTATGTGTTCTTGTCTCACTGATATGTCCAAGAAAATCCCCTTTATGATGATAAAAAACTATCACAAAATATCATTAAATACAAATTATATATTTGGATGAAATTATTTGATAAGAAAATATTAATATATTATATTAGGGTTAGAGACTCACAGGACTTTGAGTAACATTCTCATGATGTTCTCCTTTGTAATCTCTAATTTAAAAGATTATGAGAACATGAACCACTAATTCAAAATCCATTTTTTATTTTTCATTGGATATTATTATATACATACTTGTGTCATGATACATAGAATTTAAGATTATTATTAATAAATTTTATAAGTCACATAATTTGATTTATTAATGTTATCCATGATGATATATACTCATGCGTAGGTAGAATACTTTTGGAATGTCATGAGTGATGTTGTATTAATAAATAATGTAAGAAAGGATTTATCCCTTTTCTTATTTAATTAAAGTTTATATCTAAATCCCTTTATTGAGAATAAAATTTCTTGATTAAGTCCATATACACAGTGGTGTTGGAGAAAATTTATTTTTTAGAATGTCAAACAAAGAGTAATTGAAAACATAGGTTTATGAAACTAGAGTTAGACCATCATAATTAGAGATGTTGATATAAAGAGATCATATTAAATGGTGTATGTTCATATGTGGTAACATGTCATTGATATATTAACATCTTTCTCTATGGGATCCTTAACATGTTTCAAGACACTAACATTGTACTTTAGATTGTGTATCCTAATACCATTGAGAAAGGGGCTTAAAGGGTCACACACTATGTTTATTAATAACGTAATTTATATTCTATATAATTTTAACATGTTGGATAAATATTAATCTCATACAATGCTTAAAAATTATTCATGTTGGTTTGATTGGAAATATGAAATCATTAGCTATTCAGTAATATATATATATATATATATGCGTGAGTTTAATATTTATTAAATATTAATTCAATTGGAAATTATCTATTTAATAATGTGAATCTAAAATATTTATTTATTATAGTTTATTAACAAGTTATTTTTTAGTTATCTATTTGTGTAAAAAATTAATATATATTTTTTCACTTGTTTTAGTGAATATAAATTTTGTACATTTATTAGATAATAATGTAGTGTTATTTATTTAATTAAATAAATTTTCATTATTAATGGATAAATTAAGAGAGAGAAATATTCACACACTGACTTTAATTATTCGATGAGAAATGTCATATTAGATATTCATTTAGTAAATTTTATTTTATTTATTCAATAAGAAAAATATTTTTTAATGCACGAGTTCATAATATATCAATTAAATAATAGAAAAATTATTATTATTCAGTCAAATGGTTCTATAGGAATTAGGGATATAATATGGGTTCTTTTGAAAATATTTATTTTTTTAACACTATCACTATATAAACAAAGTTAAGACATTTTGTGAGATCTTAAAAGTTACATTCTATTGTTTTGAGTAACAAGTTCTAAAGAAAATCCTCTCAATCCCCAGATATCTCCATTTATATAATGATATTAATAACACATAAAAAATTTCCTCCCTTACTAGAATAAATTTTTTCTCCCTTAAAGGATTCATTTGTTAACAACATCGATCATTGCAAGTGATATATTCATCCGTTCTAGAACATAGGGAGATCTAATTTGATTATTAGATGTTAAAAAAGCATTTGTGGATCACATGTTGATGGAATATATGCATGATTCCTCTAACACAATTATGATATGGTAAGATTGGTCTACATATTCATCAGTGAATAAGTAATTCATTAAGGATAATTATTTAATTAAATATTTTCTTGAAAATATTATCTCTTTTTATATTATATGAACCCAATTTTTTTATTTATGATAATAAATCAAAATAATTTTATGGATAAAATTGGTCGGGAACGGGTCTAACCACTTCCACAATGTCTAAGAACCTTCAAGTGGTATCAGAGCAGTCAAATAATAATTTATAATAATTTGTTATTCATTGATTTATTATACTGAATTTTTATTAGGTCTCCAGTTCTATTTTATTCATTTTTATAATCTAAAGTTTAATTAAAATGTATTTGATATATTAATTATCTCTATTCATGTTTCATATCATCTTAAACTAATCAAGAACATATGGAGAATGACCAGAGATACCATTAGAAGGTGTTGGGGATTCTGTCATATAGACACAGATACATGGTGTGTGACTAAAATTACATGACATGTAACAATGTTCACCAAACCAAGATTTATCATGGGATACATGATGGGATGAGTATTAATGGCACCTAAAGAATTTAATGTGCACACTCTTTTTACTAAGGTAGCACATCACATGTTCTGTTAGGCCACATTACTTGTAGTTGGAATACATGTTGTGTAGTCTACATGGTTTATTGCAAAAAAAATTCCAACCATGTGGTTAAATATATTAAAAAATTGTGTTTGGATGATATCTTGAATAATTAATGTGACACATAGTGTTTATCTAGTTTAAAATGTATTTGAAACCTGAATTCCCACATTCAAGGAACATGCTATGTCCATCAGTTGTTTACACAGACACATGGCAATCAGAATACATAATATGGAGCTTCTAGTAATCATAATGAAATCTGTCTAAGATACATTATCAATCCCAAATAATTTATTATGGAATACCACATTTTTATTACATAAATTTTTCATTACATGGTACAAAATTGAGGATCTTTTATTGTTTAGTTTATTTAAAAAAGGTACATACTACATGAAGTCATAAAAAATTCTTCTAATCCACTTGAAATGATTATTAAAAGGATAATCCAATGTAAATTTACTACATCTCATAACCAGGGGAAATACATCAAAGGAAATGGTGAGCATAATTCCCAATATTAGAAAGAAAGGGGAAATAGTTTACATGTGTTCTTGAGGAATATCAATTAGAACATGAGGAATATAATAATGGAATGAACAGGAGAACATGAAAAATAACATAAATAAAATAACACAAATCATAACTTGTAAATGTAGAAATAACATTTAAATTAGACATTCATAATCATATCACCAAGTTTTTTCATAGAGGTGTTATAAAAATCCCTAAAGTTGTTCACCAATGAATCATAAATTATTTCACATATAGAGATTAAATTATTTACCCAATTAATTAGAGCTCATTCAAGGAACACCCTTAAAATTTATTAAATTTCATGTGAGCCACATTGATCATGAAGAATCATTTTATAAACAACCAGTGGAGAATAAAATAAAATGAGGTTCATATCGAAATCATGGCATTTCAAAAGAGCTTTAAAAACATGATTGTTATTTAATTTTTAACCCATGAAAAGAGAATGATTATTTTTTGTATGTCAAAAACAGAATAAAATAAATCATTTTTACATATTGGTGAATACCCCTTGAAAATTAATTGGTTTTGGGTATTCAAAAAAAGAAAACAAAATGATATTTCTTAAGGGAATGTAGAATTTTGAGATGTAAAATCAAGAGCATAAGTGGTATAAAAATTTGATTAAAAATTAGTATAAAGAGAAGGTATATGTGTATAACATTAATAAAAAAAAATTCGGAAATAATATAATGAATAAAAAAATAAGAGAGAGTGACCATAAAGTTAAGAAGACATATAGAAAATAGTTTCTAGAAATGAGGTGTAAATAAGTATATTTCCCATACCTTGAAGATTAACTCCATTAACTTGAGTATTGAGACCATTGGGGCTTGAGGATAACTTGGGAGGACTCCAAGAGAGGTAAACATATCATATATTTATGGAGTTTGAAATTATATTGAAATAAAATGGAGAAATGGGTGAGTATTTATAGAATAATAGGATATTGTTTTTGTTAATTTCCTAATATAAGCCTTGGAAACCTAGGTAGTGGTAAATGAAAAACCATAGGATTTACCATGATGTTGGCCCATGGTACTGGAAACATGGAACAAATTTTATGTTTTTTTACTTCACAATAGTCAACCATCATTTTATATTATTATTTCTGGCAAGGAAAATTAAATCTTTCCCAAAAAAACATTTTTAATGATAAAGATTCCATTTTATAATTTAGAAACTAAATTATATATTTGAAAATTAATTAAAATCTATTAAATTACATGATATTAATAAAATAACATATATTATTATTTTTAATTTTTTAATTAGTTATTACACCATTATGATATAATTATGATGTCATTAACATACTGAAAAACTCATACTTTATTTTTATTACTGATGAAAAAATGAAATATTTTAGAAAGTTCTCATAATTTCAACCTAACATAATTTAGATTTGATTATTAAAAAATGATATTTATTTTATCATTATAATTTTCTAAATATAATAATTTTAACTTTTAAATATAAAAATCCTTAACTATTAAAAATAATAACAGATTGAAAATGCATAGTAAAATTTATGACACTTGAAATAGAATTAAATTATTTAATGAATTTTTATTAAATAATAGTGTTTTAATCATAATATTTTATTAAATAAAAATAATTTATAATACATTACTTTATTATAATAATTATATATTTTTTTAAAAGTATAATCTCTATCCAAAAGTCAATTTATCAAATTCCAACTAAATTTAATTTGGAAAAAAATTCCTTAAACCCAAAATGATAGAATAATAATTTTATTTATAAAATTGAATTACAATTTAAGTGATTAGTGATGTGAAACATAAACCCTTAGTACACCCAGTTACGCCCTAAGAGTAAGATGTTAAATGGTGGTAGTTTCGTGGGGTGCCTCAACTACCATTTACTGAGTGGTAATATCAACTAATTTGAACTTGTATCGTAGGATATTTTGTAACGATTCATTTGTTGAAGCTCAAGTTGGGATTGGTTAAAGGAACACCCCAGTGATGTTACCTGCCTCCTAAGTTCTAATAGATAGATTTCAAACGGAATGAATCTACTCATTGAAGCCATCAACTATTCTTTATGTATCAATTATCATTCATCATATTTTACTTATAAACACTAATTATAACATTAAAATTATTTTCAAGAGTATAGTTCCCAATTTTCATATTTACCAATGGTTGTAATATTCCAATGATTATATAACAATCGAATCTAGAGTGTCACATTTACCTTTATATTTATATTATTTTTAATGAGATATGGTTTTGTTTTGTATAATATAATATAACACACATGTTATTAAGAATCAAATATTATTCAAAAAGTTTGGGCCATTAAATTCTTCCACCCTAAATAAATTTTATTCAGAAAATTTTAACTCTCTCTCTAAGTTGAGAAAAGGTGTGGGTACTTCTTGCTCATTATATCCTCTAATTCTCATGTCACATATTAATATTTAGGATTTCTTCATAAAAATTTGATGAGATGGGTAGTATTGTTACACAAAACCTTATATCTAAAATCCAAGATCTTCACTAGCTGCTCCTCATAAGACAGGTCATGTTCCAGTTGTACTACCTTTTGATCCAGTAGATATGAAGGGTTAGGTATGTACATCCTCAAGAGATTCATTTGGAATAAATCATAAACTTGAGATAGATTTCGTGTCAGTTCTAGCCGATTGGCCACTGCTACTATGTGATCATGGATTTTAAAGGGAAAAAATATATCTATGGATAAGATTCCATTTCACCCCAAACTAAATGACTCTATTCCAAGGTGATATTTGAAGAAAACATTTTCACAAATACGAAACTCCAATTCCCTTCAATAATTGTCAGTATAGCTCTTCTACCGACTCAGAGTAGCCTTTATGTGTCATTGGATAACATGAACCTTTTCTATCATATCCTACAGAAAATCATGACCAAGAATCTTTCTCTCACCAAATTCAACCCAAAAAGATGGATTTATATATATCTTCACATATAGAGGTTCATAAGTTGTCATTTGAATACTCAAATGGAAGCTGTTGTTGTATGAGAACTCAACTAATGGGATATATTAATCCCATAAACCTTTAAATCCCATTAATCAATTTCTCAGCATTTCCTTGAGTGTTTGAATAGTATTTTTAGATTTTCGATCAGTTTTAGAAGATTGGCTGCACTGAAATTCAATTCGTTACTTAGAGAATGTGGAATAATTCTCTTGAATTTTGATTTGATACTTGTATCATGATCAATAGTGATAGAGAGTGGTACCCCATAAAACCATATCATATTTTTCATGTATATCTTAGAATGTTGGTGAATAGAAAATTATTTTCAAATACAAATTAAATGGGCAGTATTAGTGAGATGATACACTATAACCCATATCTCATTGTTTCTATTGGATTCTCTCGGGAGACCAAGGACAAAGTCTATAGTGATAATTTACCACTTCCGTGTTGGTATGGGTAGTGGTTATAATACCCATTTAGGAATTTTTCTCTCTGCTTTCACATACTGACACACCAATAACATTTGAGGGTATTCATAAATATCCCTTTTCATGTTATATTATCAATAATGATCACAATAGTCCTTATATATTGTAGTGCTTATAGGATGTATAAACAATTTAGTGTTTTTAGATTCACCCATATTCTCCATTATTTATAGAATAAATGGAAAATATAGCCTTGTACAAATTTTTAGTACACATATTTGATCAATATTGAACCATGGAAACTTCCCCATTTTCACATCCTCTATTTTCTTTTGTAAAAAAGGATTTTTTACTTTCTGATTTATTAATATTCTCCAGTAATGATGGTTAAGTAATCATTTGGGATAGGTTTTATGATATCCCTTCACTTATGATTCCCATTCTAGTTTTTGTAGGTCTTTTATCAAAGTATCTTCTTAAATAATCACCATTTTAATCATAATAGGATCTTTACCACTTAATGAATTTGAAAATTTATTTTCTCTTATAGGATAATAATGAATTGGACAATCATCGTTTTTAAGAAGTTAACGCCATTTCATCTGTCTCATGTTCAATTTCTTTTGTGTGAAAACATACTTCAAACTTAGGTGGTCTATTTATATATTACATTTCTCCACATAAAGTTAGTTCCTCCATATCTTTAGAGAAAAAAAACCACAACCTGCACTAGGTAATTCATAGGATAATTATGCCCATGAGGCTTTAACTTTATAGATACATAAGAAATAAACTTTTTATTTTTCTTGAGGATTCACCCAATCCCTTTCAAATACACATCTCTAAAAATATTGAATCCTTCTTCGATGGAGGGCAGAGTTAACATAGGTCTACCAACCAATCTCTTCTTCAGATCTTGGAAACTTTCTTCACAATCATTTTTCATGATCAACTTTCCCCCTATTTGAGTTGACAGGTTAACTTGATTAGAATTTTGGGAATGGTTTTTCACAAAACTCCTATAATATCAAGATAAACCAAGTAAAAATAAAATCTCAGTTACAGATATCGGATGACGCTATCCTCCACCAACTTTTTCTTGGTAGGGTGAACTGATATTCCTTCATTAGTTACAATGTTCCCCAATAAAGGAACTTGTTGTAACCAAAATTCACATTTTCTGATTTTTTTCAAATAGCCTCTCTTTCCTTAGAGTTTTCAATATAACCCTTATATAATCGTCATTCTCCTCAATACTTTTGGAGTATGTAATAAAATAATCAATAAAAACCACTAAAAGGTTATTAATGTAGTCATTAAAGTCAATATTTATAAAATCCATATATATAGTAGGCTCATTAGTCAAGAAGATAAAAATAACAACAAATTCATAATGACCATATCTTCATCAAGATAAAGTATTTAAAATATATTATTTCTTCACCCTAAATTGATGATAACCAAATCTAAGGTAAATCTTAGAGAAACATTGAGCCTTATGAAGTAGTTCAAACAAGTCATCTATCCTTGAAAGTGGATACTTTTTCTTCACTGTGATCCCATTAAGTTCTCTATAATCAATTTATATCCACATTGATCCATCTTTATTTTTCACAATGAGAACATGTTCTCCCAAAGGAGGAAAAATTGGTTGGATAAATCCCCTCTCCAAAAGATCATGAAGCTTTTTATTTAATTCCTCAAACACCACATTTTCCATTCTATATGGGGTCTTTGATATCATCTTAGACCAAGCATGGGTTCAGTGGATAATTATTTCTCTCTATTTGGGTGATGTTTAGGTAACTCTTTAAGAAATATGTTAGTGTATACCTAGAAAATGGGATCATTCTCCATATGTATACATTCATTTCCTTCTTCATCTTCACCGATTATTTCCTTTAAGAAGTCTACAAGAGGTGCTTCTAGGAAAATCGCAGGACATGATATCTCTTGTTTGAAGATAAATACAGGTTGTATATTCAAGACTAGTAATATTTCTTTACTTATGTATTTGATCATAGAATTATATTTCGAGAGATAATCCATCCCATGTATAGTATCAAATTAAATCAGGGTAATGGAAACAATAATTGGGATGATATTATTCACACCAAATTGAATAAAATAGTTTCCATTCAATTTTGATGCTTAGATAATCCCTCTAGGAGTCTTAATAGATAACTCTACTTCTAGAAGATCTGGTATTGATTCTATATTTTTTTCATCCTCGAAGGAAATAACGAAATTCATAGAACTAGAATAAAAAAAGTAATTTCTAGACTTGATATAACAATTAGAGAACCTAACACTATATCATTTGGAGCTTTAAATTCAGCATCATGATAGAAAAAGAATGAACTTTGTCCCTTTTCTTATACTGAGGTTGATGGTAATTTCCCTCCAATATCTTTAGATTTGGATAGAGATTGGAAACATTCCTAAGCTATCCAAACATAAATCATTGGAATTTAGGCTGGTCCTACACCATTTTCCCTTTTTCATTAGTGTTTAGAATTTGAGGCTTCACCTCACTAAGATGGTTCTGATTAATAAGGAAATATCTTCCACACTTGTAATATTTCCCGATCTTGAGAAATTAGTTCCCCAAATGCTTCTTCCCACATGTGTTTCATGTGGGAAGTTGTACTTTCTTTCCTCCTCTTCCATGATCAATGTTCCTCCACAATATTGGCTCAATTTATCTTTTCTTTTTATTTTATCTATGGGACCAATGCGTCTCTTTGAACAGTAGTTCAACCTTCATAGCACTCCACACAATCTCTTCATAAAGTTCCTAATGTCGATTGTCTGGGTTCTATCTTAGATGGTGTCTTAGTATCCAAAATAATCTATCAACCTTTCCATTAGGATCCATGAAAAATAAATAGGTTTAATGATACAATATTACATATTTCATCTCATAGATTCCGATATATTCATTCTCCTTCTACTTCAGTTAATTAAATGCATTATCCATTTTCATTCACATCTAATATGGGAAATATTTTTTTAAAAAGGTTCCCATAAAATTTTCCAACTACATATATTTAATATTCATTCATGGAATTTTATTTTTAACTAGTGTCTAACAATGATCATCTTCTCTCTCTAAGAGGTACCCAAATGTGGCGACTTTATCTTACATAAAAAAATGAAGTACAAAAAAGAACTTTTTTATAGTGCATATCCCGTGTTATACAATCCATGGCATAGTAGAACCACTGAAAAAATGTTGTCATTGATTCCTAAAGGAATCAATGGTAAGTTGTTATCTTTGAGGTGAATCTAGTCCCTCAGCTTGATTTATGTTATTTCTCATAACTTGAGTCATTTGATTCATTATTATTATGTAGTTATCCATTTCATCTTCCATCGGAGGGCCACCGACACACAGTTCATTTCACTCACCATTTACATGGTTCTTTATATTTCCCACCATTTTATAAAAGAAGAAAGCTTAAAGAAAAACATGTTTCTATTAATAATATTATAATTATAAAGTAATTTTATTTCTTAAGTCAACCAGATTAATTATGTTATTTTTTAACTAAAAATATCTTTTCTATAAATCCTTCATAATGGTTCAAAAAATTCTTATGATTAAAACAACATATCCCCCGAGAGTATCAAACTAGGAGAGAATAAAGGCCCATTTTTGTTCATGAGTTCCTATTTGATTATAGATAAGAAAGTTTTTTTTGGGGTTTACCCCTAGATGAATTTGTTTCTGAGGAACAACCACTTGTTCATATCCAGACATGGATTTCTTTTCTTAGAAACCACTTACTTTATACATCATCAAAATACCATGTTGTTTTCCTATATATTAAATTATCCCTGAGTTTATTACTAATGTTTTAAAATTCTTATTTTCACCAATAAATAAAATTTCATTTGATACAAACTATGAAATATAGCCTTTTTATTACATAAAATTTTCATTACATGATACAAAATAGAGTACCTTTTAAAATTTAGTTTCTTCAAAAAAGGTACATAATTTATAAAAAATTAAAAATTATTATAATCCAGTTGAAATTATTTTTAAAAGGTTTGTACTATTTAAATTTTATATATCTCATAACCTAGGGATATACATTAATGTAAAGGGTGAGAATAAGTTTTAGTAGGGGTATGTAAGGGGAAACAGTTTACATGAAATCTTTAACAATATCAATAAGAACATGAAGAATATAATTCAGACATGAAACTAGAACATGAGTCATATAATAAATAAAAAACATGAATCATAAATTAGAAAGGTGGGTGTAAAATTTAAATGAGGCATTCATAAGTATATCTCCAATGTTTGTCAATGAGGTTTCATAAAAATTTCCATTTTTTCACCACAGTATCATTAAATATCCCATCTTAGAGATTAAATTATTTAACCAATGAATTAGTTCACTATAAGGGTTAACCCTTAATGTGTATTTATTTTCATATGATCCAAATATAAAATAATAGATTATTTAATAAACAATATGCGGAGTATAAAATGGAAGGGGGTTCAGATCAAAATGTTACTCTTTCAAAAGTGCTTTAAAAACATGATCATTATGTCATTTATAAACCACGAAAATGGAATAAAGGGTTTATGTATGTAAATATGAGAATAAAATAAGAAATTTTAGATCTTGTTGACTACCCCTAGAATAGAAATAGGATTATGTTTTCATAAAAAGAAATAAAATGGAATTTTTTAGGATATGGGAGAAACATTGAGAAGTAAAATCTGCAGCATAACATATATAAAATGGGTTTTTATAAAATGTTAAAAATAGAAGTGATAGGGGTATCAAATTGATAAAAAATAAATTTTATGTAATATAATGTATAAAATAGAAATAATATAGAGTTCCAATAATATTCTGAAGACACATACAAAAAATAGGTTCTTAAAATAAATAGAAAAGATGGATATTTCCCTTACCGTGAAGATTAACTCCTAAAACATGAGGATTGGGACCTTGGGTTCTTTAAGACACCTTGTGAAGAATACTTGGGAGGTAAAACTATCATATATTCATGGAGGATTAATTTTGAGTGAATTTAAATGGATAAATGGGTGATTATTTATGAAAAAAGTTGAGGATTTGTTTATTAATTTACAAATATAGGCCTTAGAAACCTACGTAGTGGTAAATGAAAAACCATGGGATTGACCATAAAATTTTCCTATAGTATTAGGTGCTTGGGAAAAAATTTATGTTAATTTAATCAAAATTAGTAAACCATAATTTTATATTACTTATTATGTAAAGGAAAATTAAATCTTTCACAAAATCATATTTTAATGTTAAAGATTCCATTTTATAATTTAGAAAGTAAATTATATATTTGGAAATTAATTAAAAATATATAAAAATACATTATATTAATAAAATAAAATATTTTAAGTCATATATTGTGGTTAAATATTTATTAAATCATTACAAAATAATTATGATGTCCTTAACGTACCGCCAAACCCAAATTTATTTTTTAAATATACACAAAAAATAATACATTTTACAAAATTCACATAATTTCACTCTAACCTAATTTCCATATTCTAATTTTGAAAATGATATTTATTTTTTCATAATAAATATATAAATTTTATAATTTTAACTTTTAAATATGAACATTATTATTGATTAAAAATAATAGAGAATTGAAAATGCATTGTAAAAATTCAGACACTTGAAAATAAAATAAAATAATTTTATTATTTATTTTTTAATAAGATTATTTTAATAATACTATTCAAATGAAATAAAAATTATTCATAATACCTTATTTTATTATGAAAATTTTATTGTTTCTGAAAAGTATAATTTCTATCTGAAAAATCAATTATAAATTCCATTTCAATTTTTTTTGAGAAAAACATTTATTAAAATTGAATTGGTAGAATAAAAATTTTATTTATAAAAAGGAATTAAAATTTATGTGACTAGGACCTTAGAAAATAATACCTTATTACACCCGCATACGTCTTATGAGTAAGGTCTGAAGTGGTGGTAGTTTCATGGGGTGTCTCGGCTAATAATTATTGAGTTGTAATCTACACGAACTTGAACTTCTCATATAGGTGATTTCATTCAAGCATAATTTTTTGAAGCTCAAATGGGGAATGTTCAAGGCTGAACCCCTGTAATGATACCTTCGTCCCAAGTTCTGATAGAAAGGTTTCAAATGGAATGACTATGCTATTTGAGGCCATTGACTCTTCTTTCTTTATCAATTATCCTTTATCAAATTTTACTTATAAACACTAATTATAACATTAAAATTATTATCAAGAGTATAGTTCCATTTGCTTATATTTCCAATATTCATAGAACAGTTAAATATTTTGGGTCTAATTTCCTTTTATATTTATTTAATTACTAATGAAATATGGTTTTATTTTGTATAGAATAATATAACACATATTTTCTCAGGAAACAAATATTATTAAGAAATTAGGGTCTCTACATTTATACTCGATACAAAATAAGAAAGAAACCTGAAATTTATATTATTAGTACATTCAATGTAATCTCCTAGTATAGAACTAAATTAAAATACATAAATAACAATTAATTGAAATATTAAAAACCTAATTTTATTTTTTTCCACTAGATGTGTTAAAAATTTAATACGTTTTATAAAACTAATAAATTATCAATTAAATACATGTAATTATCTATAATTACCTATAAATACATTTATTTTACATATTTTATTTATTATAGTTATCCCTAAGATGCATCATATGGTCATCAATATAAATGGAATTAAATAATTAATTAAATTAATTCCAGATTGTCTATCTTAATAATACAGAATGAAATAATGCTAATTCTACTAATGTGATTATAAATATTTGTTTCATGTATAAGGACGATCATAAGACTAGACAATTCTGTGTATTGTAATGGTATATTTACCTTATAATTTCAGGGTTTTTTTAATAAATTTCTAAATTAAATAATGTAACGTGAGCCATTAATCACCTTCCATTATGTATAGATTTGTGTACCCATGGTTTATTATATTTCAGACCTAAATCATTAAATAATTTGGTTCCCCTCACCTATTTGTGAGTAATATTTTGGAATTTATGGAGCTCCCATTATAGTGGATTCGGTTCATATTCAGAGCCAAAGTTAAACCATTCCAGGAGGTACATAGTAGCAAGTGTGAAATGTTATAACATGAAACATTTTTGGTTCCTGGAGTTAATTACCATGTTTCAAGGTTTTCTTTATCATCCACAAGATCTACTGACCATTAGAGAATATCATGGTCATTAAAACTTATTTATTTTATTTTTATCTCTTTCATGGTTAACTATTTGAGGATATTTAAACCATTAAATTAACTAATTAACCAGAATAAAATATGGAAGAAAAATAAATATTAATATATGTATAAACATTATATAGACATGGTTAATAACTGAAGTAAAATCCATGTAATATTAAGAAGCATGTAGGAAAATAAAATCGCTAGTTTTCACATAAATATAAAATCCCATAAATAATGTTTTAAGTAGGCGTAACATTACACTACTTGTGTAGAAATAAAAACACAGTTCAATAAGCTTGAACAACCTCTGTTGGATTGATTTAAATTATTAGGGAATCATTATCATATGATTCTGGTTGAGTTTAACTATATTAAACTAAGTTTTGATGATATCCATGAGACTTAGTGAAACTAGTATAGAAAGTGTTGATGAAATCCTAATCCATGATTTTTGAATCGATGAGTCCACTCATGTGATCTAGGAGCTACAAGTTATTAATGTTTTAATGTTAAAACTACCTAAATACATGTGCATAGCTTGTCAAACATCCATCTAGGTTTTGAGAATAAACATATGGACCCTTTCCACTAAGATATTTATGCGATGGGATTTTAAAAAACAAATGGTGAGGGATATTATATTTTGATAAAACCATGGGATATTAATAAAATAATATAAATTTATTATTTAAATTGAAATCCAAAAAAATTACTAAATTTTTTATCTTATTTATTATATGAATCAAAACTCACTTGCCTTTAAAAAAATAACTATGATAAATTCATGATATGGATAATATTATAACCGGATTTAATTCACAGGAATGGTATAAAAACCTATGTGTTAGACTGTTCCATGAAGGAAACTTATATATCATGTAAAACCATATTCCTAAGTATCATTACGAAGCATCCAGTGCGGAAAAACTGTGTATCAATATGAAATATTTATATGATTCCACAAATATATATCCAATGATTAATTATATATTCTATGTATAGTTCAATTTTAAAGAAACATGAGGGTATTAATGTGTATAAAATCATATCTCAAATTATATATTTCTATTGAGAGAAGGTAAGAAAAGAGAGATATGTGATCTCCACTACATTATTCATGTGAAATCATAGAGATCCGGCTCCATTTGGGCCTCATGTAGTGAAAATGATTGGATACATTGAGTTCTTACACATCATGGGATTTATGTTCCTTGATGAGATGGACACAAGAATAAGCATCCATAGAAACATATTACCTAGAAATGGATGATCAAAATATCGGAAAATAAAAAGGATATAGGATGTTTTTCATGTGGAAAGTTAGGCCACTAGAAATAGAACATCACCTAATTAAAAAAAAGAACAGCGAAGCATCATGTGAATTTTTTATTGAGTGAAATATTTATATAAATATACATTAGGGTTTAGTTATAGATTTTTTTGATCACATATGTATTTAAATTTAGGAAACAAGTATATTTAAAAATATTTACAAAGGATATATGTCTTTTTTGGCTCCCAATGCTGTGAGGTTAGAACTATATCCATTAGAGAGTACAACCTTCTATTTTTAATAAAGATAATCAAGGTTTTAAAATTTTTTATTTTGTAATAAATCTAACAAAAAAATAATGTTTTCATATTATTTATATTTATATAGTTTTATTTTTATTTTTGTAAATGAATGATTTTTTATATATAAAGGATATGTAATGGTATGGATAATTTAAATAAACTTATTTATGTATTTAATTAAAAAACATTCCAGGAAATTGATAATGAATCATGTTTTTGTGACTCAATTGACACTCTATTATAGCATCATCATCTTTGTTTTGTAAATGAGAATAATATGAAAAAAATCTATTGGGACGGTTACTTAGTCTCTTTTGAGATAAAAATATTTTGTAGGTGGACTAATTATTTATATAAAAAAATGTACAAGACATAATTTTTTCGAAAAGGTTATAGAGATATAAATATTTTAAAATTTGTACACATTGATGTGTGTGTAAATTTTCCAATAGAAGCTAGTGGTGGATATTCATACATAAAAACATTTATTTATGACTTTAATAAATATGGATATGGATACCTAATAAATTATAGCTTATAATATTTTGAGAAATTAAAAGAATTTAAGAATTATATAGACAATAAACATGGTAATAAGATAAAAAACAATCAATCTGATTTTGGTGGTGAATACCCTAACCAATAATTCATCAAATTTATAAAGGAATATGTGATCTTATCCTAACTCAATACTCCTTAAGCACAACATTGTAACGTTGTTAGTGAAATGAGTAAACATACCTTTCTTGGCGTGGTAAGGTCAATGTTGAGCCATGAAATTCTTTTAATATATTATTGGGTTTATATAGATGAGATACCATTTGAGTTAATGTTTGGAAAGAAATTTTTGTTATTTCGTATTCATGAATGGGGTTTTGAGGCATTTTTAAGGAAGAATCTCTAAAAAAACTCACACCTGAATTCATGAAGTGTATCTTTATTGGTTTTCCCAATGAAACAAGAGGATAATATATATAACCCATCAAAAAATAATGTGATTTTCATAATACAAGATATTTTACAATAGAGGTAGTACATAATCATGAATTATAGTGGTATAATGATTGAATTAAATAAAGTTTATACTCAATATACACAAGAGTTGGTACTTGAATTGGTTTCACAAGACCCCATGAAAGTTCTTGTTCCTAAAACACAAGTACTATGTAGGAGCACCAGTGAGGTTTGTGGAATAAAGGATATGGTGTTCATTCACAAAACATGGTGACTTATTATTGGATGAAAATAATGATCCTATTTCATATAAGTATGAAATAAATATCACATTTTCTATAAGATGGAAATAAGCCAAGAATTTTTAGTTAAACTCCCTGTATCCGAAGTATGTCTAGGGTCATGTTGATCTACCAGTTAATATAAAAACTATTGAGTGAAAATGGTTATTGAAGAGAAAATTATACATGAATGATATTTTAAGTAACTATAAATAAATGATTGTGTCTAAAGGTATTTAATAACATAAAGGTATTTGTTATAATAAAATGTTTTCTCAATTTGTAATGTTTGAATCCATCTTATTTTTATATGACATAACAACTTTCTATGTTGACGAGATTTGTTTGGTGGATGTATAAACAAGTTTACTTTACTAAAAACCTTAGTAATACTTATATATAATATATATAAAGGGTTATTGACTGCATTAAATTTCAATAATATATAGAATTTGCAGTGATTTGTTTTTGGGTTAAAGTTGGTGTCCAGTTAATAGGATATCCAATTTAACGAAGCTATATGAGAATTTGGTTTCATAAATAATGAATTTGAGCGATGTGTCTATAAGATATTTTGTGTAATTGTGGTAATATTCATAGTAGTACATTTTGATATCATATTACTTATTATAAATAATACACCCATCATATAGTTATTTATAGACAGGTAAAATTAGTTCTTATTCATGAAAGACATAGGGGGATAAACATATATAAATAGAAAGAATATAATTACTGATATGTCCAATAGTATTCTTGGAAACCTTCAATGTACATATATTTATCAAATACTAAAAATTTTTTCATATAGAATAATCGAAGAAGGTATTGATTCCATTGTCATATGGTATAAATTTCTCTGATAAATTATGTTTGTAAACACAAATAGAGATAGAGAGAGCAAGTAAGACCCAATATGCATATGTGATTGTATCTATCAGGCATTCCATGTTATATAATAGAATAAATCAATCATTTTCTTTATGAATGATTGGTAGATATAATGATGATTGAAGAGAACACGATTGTTCTACTATTAGGGATATCCTTAAGTATATGATGTGTACTTTTGATATATTCCAGGTATGCGGAGGAGACAATGAATTAGTAATTATAGGATATATTGATCCTAGTTTCCAAATAGATCAGAATTATAAAAAGTTATATTTATGATATTTATTTATTCTCAATGAAGGATTTGTGATATGGGAAAATACAAAGAATCCAATTTTGACTAATTATATATAATAATTTTAGTATATAGAGGATTTTTATATTCACAAAAAATATATTTGGATTTAAAACGTTTTTCATGAGTTTGATGTGCTACCTAGAAGTAGAGATCCTATAATAGGGAACTGGGATAATAATGAAGATATGGATATTAAATGGAGATAAGGTCACATTAATAGAAAAAGAATATAATCCTAAAATATCACATATTGTGGGATTTTTTTCAAAGGGGTGAATTCCCAATGAGAAGAGTTTCCATAGAACGAAACATGGTGGAACCCATTACTAATGCCTTACATTAGAAGAATCTTGAACATGACGAAGATCTCATAGAATGAAGATTCATAGTTGTCAGATCTAGTAAAAGTGGGATTCTCTTGGATTTGGTTCCCTAGAACCATCTTCTATGTACGTTATGATTACATTTATTCATCAATTTAAGTATTAATAAAATATATTAACACATCACAACTGTTCACCTGCATGAAAAGCATGTGATAATGTACAAAGGGTACTTTTTGTACTGATAGGTCATAAAAGTTATCCCCTATGATGATAACCTATAAGTACCATTATAATATTCTTAAATATATGTTCTATATCCATATGATATAATTTAATTGGAAAATAATTATATAGGATATTAGGGGTTGAGACTCATTGTCCTTTGAGACACTTTCTCATGTTGTAAACCCTTAGTAATCATCAATGAAGAAGATTATGAGAACATGATCTACTAATTGGAAAATCTACATTTATATGTGTCACTTGATATTAATATATACCAACATTGTTAAATGATCTTATGAAATTAATATTATTATTAACACATTTTATAAGTTATGTACATTTATGTATTGATGAAAACTGTGAAGACATATTATTGTAGTGAGGTAGGATACATTTGTTACGTCATGAGTGATGTTTTATTAATGAATAATGTGAGAAATTATTTATCACCTATGTTATTTATTAAAATTTGATATCTCAGACCGTTTTATGGAAAAAATATCTTGATTTAGTCTATGAACATGGAGGTGTTTTCAGTAAGTTCAATTCTAAATAGTCAATAAAAGAGGCATCAAGCATATTGGTTGATGACACTAACATAACCCCTACAAAATTTTTGATATCGAGAAAAAGGGATTCTACTACATCATAAACATTTTTATGGGGTTACATTTAATTTAAACATTAATTTCTGTAATTATGGGTGCCTTTGTCTGTTAGTAGATGATAACATTCGTCTTTTAGTAGTATATCCCAAATATATCAAGAAATGGGTCTAGAGGATCACAGATTAAGAATTATTAGAACATAAGTTAAATTATATATAAATTTTACATGTTAGATAAATATTATTCCAATGCATAGATTAAAATTTACTAATGTTGATTTGATCACAAATATTCAATCATGAGTTATTTGAGAGAATATATATGAAAGGTGAATATTTATTAAAAATCTATTCATTAGGTAATTATTTATTTAATTACATGAATATAAAATATATATTTATTCCAGTTTATTAACAAGGCAACAAAAAATTTATTTTCTTATTTATTTAAATATATAATAAATATATATTCTCTTGCTTTGGTGAATATAATATTTATTTATTTATCAGTGAATAATACAGTGGTATTTATAGAATTAAATAAATAGTCATTATTCCAGGGCAATTAAATATTGAGGAGTATTGGAACACTGAGTTTAATGGTATAGTAAGAAATTTAATATTAAATATTATTTGACTACATTTTAATTTAATAATTCAAGAAGAATAATATTTATTTTATTTTTTATTTTAGTACATATCAAGTAAAAAATCATAGTAATATTATTATTCATACATGGGGTTATTCAAAACATAATAAAATAATAAGGTCCCTTGAACAATTATTTATTTTCTACCTAAACACTAAATTACCTAGACTATGACATTCTGTGATATTTGGAGTGACACATTCTCTCACAGTGCACAAAATGTTCTAGAGAGAATCATCTCAAGCACCATAGATCCCCCTCCCTAGAACTATATAAAAGACACGTAGAAATGATCCTCCTTCACCAAAGAGAATTCCTTCCCCCTGGATGTATTTTTTTAGGATCAAAATCAATCATCACAAGTGATATATTTTCCTATGCTACCACTAACAGAATTCTACACCAATGAGCGAAGGTTTATAGGGAATGTGTGGATCACTGCTAGAGAGAATCTACACAAGATTCCTCTTTTCCCCAAAACCATAATTCACAACATTTAATGATAGTTTCTTCATTCTAGGATAGTAAATACCTCGATATATTCATGAAGGAATAGTATGGGAATTTTTAGAATGTGTTTGGGATGTTTACACAAGAAAATAACAAAAAAGGAATGATTCTCATTAAAGTATGAAATTATGAGTGTAGGATGTTTACATAGTGAAAATTGTTAAATGAAGGATTTTAATGTATGTGAAGAGTTGTGTGATAATGGTGAATTAGAGAAACATTATTTATAATAAATCAAATGGATGATTTTGTGAAATTTAGGCCATCTCACAAAAATTATGTTATGCAAACATGGTGAAAATTAAAGTAAAGTCTCACGAATATAGTTAGACATTTAAGAATATAGTCAATAAAGGGGTCATATTTTTGTTGGTGTAGATAATATTTGCAATTTAGAGTTTCATAAATGAATAATGTGGGTGAGAGTTTCATTAAGGTGGAATTCCACGAATGAGATGTTTGGTGTTGCATAATGATTTATTATTTTCCAATAATTATAAAATACCTAAATGTCGAAGTAAAATGAATTGGTATAGAATGTTTCTTGAGAGAAAAAAACTTTGAATTTTCTGAAGTTTAGGTTTCTGAATAGAGATACATAAACAAATATGTTCCAAGAGTGACATATATGAATCACATAGATCTATACATAAACTATTTGAATGAAAATTGGTTTTCTATAAAGTATATATTTAATGATAAGGACTACTATGATAGGGTTCATTAATATGGACCAATAAAGACATAATTTCATGAAAGTTATATCTGTATTAACGTAAGAACATCATAAAAGTATGTTTACTGAAAAATTAAAATTTTTAAAAAAGTAAGAGTTTTGTTAAGATCAGAGTGGAGTGATGTAGGATTTGTGTGAAAGATAGAGTTACAAAAACGTTATAGTTGGACATTAAAAATAATTTAACAATATATAATGTGATTATGACTCATTTTTTCCTTTACAGAAGAAGATGTTTCTCTTTGAAGACTAAAGTTCATCAAGGAAACTAAATCCGATATTGTGAAAGATTTAAAAAATTATCTATGAAATAATAGTTTTATGATTAAAAATCGCATATCACTGCATCAATAGAGAGATATGTTCCACATTTTAATGTTTTATTAAGATATTTTCCTCATAGAGTAGTGAGTAAAGGGATAGAACAAATGGATTAACCCTTGAGTTAAAGTGATCCAACCAAAAATCTATTAAGGGGAGTGGACTAAAGAATATAAGAGACATAGCTTGAATCGACCACTGAATGGGATCCAGTGGATTCTATTACATTGACACATTCCTACTGTATGATTATTGGGTTAGAATAGTGTGGTTGAAATAAGTAAAATTATTTTATCTTTTTTTTGTATGATTTATTTAAATTCTACAAGAAAATAATCAAGGTGTGTGGGGTAAGATATCATTGACGATGTTGGATTAAGGATAATATAAAAACATCATAAATCAAGTTAATATTAAAATAATAACACAAAATTGAAAACATGAATAGTGAGGTTAAGATCATTTAAGGATGTGAATGTTTTAGGTTTAAGTATAGAAACATAAATGTGTTTTTCACATTGATTAAACAACCCCAACAATAATTGAATCTATTAGTAAATACCATTATGGGGAAAATTGAATGGTACAATGATTGTGGTGATTAACATTGTTTTAGGAGGTTCACCTCATGTACTTAGTTGTCTTTAACTTATCAATGCACCAATTAATTTGGGTTTCACCTCATTGAATCATAATATGGTGGATCCCACTCAATATGTGGTTGTTTAACTTCTAAAATTTCAGTATAGGGGTATAATAATCATTAAAATAGTTTTCATATGTTCTAAAATAAACATAATTTATATCAAGATTCCATTTATTCTCTATCAATGATTTTCTTGGATTCAATTTTTTCTTGTGAGGCAACCATTTATTATATTATTTTCACTTCTACGCATGTAAAGATTTATATTAAAATTTTATACATGTATTATCCCATCCTATATTTTCTTGTTTTTATTCACCCATATAATCACAAAATTTATATGAATTCATATATATTTTTTAAAATAAATTCATTGAGCTTTAGTTTCTCATAATGTTTGTTAAATGGAAGATCCTATCTTATAATATCCATTTTAGTGGTGGAATTATTATACCAAGAGTAAGTATTAGGTTTTATTTCTCATGGAATATTCACCACAAAGAATAATTATTCACATACATGTTTTTAATGGAATTCTTCTTACAAATATCTTTTTCAGTCGACTTCATCATGGGGTTCCTCCTATTAACAGTGTTGTTTTTATTTCTGAAAAAAATATAAATAATATTATATTTCTTCAAAGAGTATTTATTAATTTCCTTTTATATTTGTGCACTTATTTAACATGTTCTTACTTTTAATTTTAAATGGGGGATTTCAGGATAACCAACTTATCTTTTGTATTATATAATTAAAGTCACATCTCATTCAACTCCCCATATTTCACCACAACAATCACTTTTCACACTATTAGATCATAAGAGTATTAAAATACACTAAAATTTATGTGGTTTTGAATTGAATTAATAAAAGACATATAAAAACTATTTTTCTCAAAAAAATTATGAAATTTTAATGGAAAAAATATTTTACCAATTCAATTTTAGAAAATGAGTTAGAAATAGTTTAGTATAAATTTTTTTATAACATTCATAATGGAAATATGTAAACTTATAGAAACGATTAAAGTAAATTAATATAAATTTTATTAAAAATATATAACAAACACACACACATTCCTATGATGGTTTTTCACTTTAACCTCAAGTGAAATGAAAGTCTCTTTACCCAAATTTAGGTATCCACATATTATCCTATCGTAAGGTATATCTTACCAGCATAGGATTCCCTTGATCAGAATGTTCAGACAAACCCTATTTACATATCATTAGGAACCCTCAATCAAGATAACTAGATAAACTATTTCTATCTATCCTCGAGATCCCTTAATCCGCCAGATTAGACAAAAAACAAATAAAATAGATAAATCTTAAGGTATTTAAAAATTAGATGTCACAAACGAGGAATTAAATAAACTCTCAAATGATTACAGGTTATGTACTCTTAGATTGAAGATGTTACAAAACTTCAGCCGTGACTTTTTTATTGCATTTTATTCCTATCATATCATTAGGTTTCAGTTCTATATATAGACAAAAACTAACAATTAAGATCATCATTTATTAGAATTAGTTGAAATGACATCATATAAGTTCCTTCTTCACATGATAGTTTCATTGAAACCTTATTCTGTATAATTTTCATTATATTTTGAAATATCTTAATGCATCTAATAGACCATTTTCTACAAATGGGGAAACGTAATCTCGTGTTCTTTGTAAGTCTTCACTCGGTAGGTTTAATAAATTATCATTTGGTATAATTTTGTGTCTTATTTCAGTGAATTATATATGGTAGAATTTTCATTACTCTATCTGGTGGAATTTTCCAAAATTCATCTGATGTAATCCATACACATTCCATCTGATGGACATTGTATATGTTCAAATAAAAAAATTGTACAAGTATTTCCATTACAGTCTATATATATCAATCCTATAAATTTATTATTCTCTATCTGGTAGAACATAAAAGGTTACCATAGAATCAAATATATAACTTTTGAATGATATATGTTAGAAACATATAAGAATTAATGGAGTGGATTGATTTTTTCATAACAAAGGTTAGAAAGTGATTTTTTGACTCAAAAGATACACCATCTTCTCATTTTGTTCATCCATAATTCGTATTGATACAATATTGGAGATTATTGAATCTATTAATATATCTTACACCTCTCTTGCTATTTTAATAGAGGTTGCTTCTTAATTTGTCATAATTTTATTGTGTCGTTGATTATTCTTAATATTTTCATCATTTTTTATAGAGGAATTTTTTATAATAACCATTAAATTTTATTATCCCTTATATAAGTTTTCTCTCTCCTCAAGTTCAACGTCCCTCGCTCATATATTATTTTGATGGAACTTGATATTTTGATTCTTCATATCCATGAATACATTCATTTTTAACTTTTTATTTCTATTTTTTTGTAAACTTTCCTTCAATACTTATGCTTCCTTCATGTCATTTTACATCATCTGTATTTGTGTACTATCTTCCATCCACTTATTTAATTTAGATCCATATATATTATTACAATATCTATTGAAATCATTAAGTCTTCCACATATGAGTATGAAAATTTCATTAGGTATCTGTTTTATGAATTCATTCAAATTATCTATTGAGTCGCCATTTGAATCTATAGTTATTGAATCTCCCCTAAAGATCATTAATTATACTTCTAAATGTAATTATTCAAATGATATATTTAATTCCTTATCTATATGATTATTCAATGAAATATCATTTCATTAATTTTTTAAATATATTTATTTTTTGGTGATCCTTCATATTATGTTCATATCCACTAATGAAAACAATTTTTATATTACAAACGACTAGTGGTGGCATAAATTATTTTTTCTTGAGAGTTAAATTCTATATTTTCCATCAAACTTTTTTCTCTTATTACTCACCATAATTCCTAATCGGATACTAACTATCTTGAGAAATGAATTTTTATTATTACTTTTGGAGGGTTATATATTTTTCACTTTATTCACTAATATTGATCAACAGAACACAAATATTTAAGTTGAACTATAAAAACTAGTAACAATTATTCTACTTATATTATTTAGTGAAAATTATTATCATTGAATGAATATAAATTATAGTATGTTATCATCCAAATACATACCTTTAGTGTGAGGTATATTAATTTATTTAATGATTTATAACCCAAAATAGAATTGGGAAAGTATAATTTAAAGATACTTAAAATTCCTGGACCATACAACCATTGACCTATCAAAAATTGAAAAGTCAAATAAATTTTAAAGGCATTAAATATTATAATTCTCTCCTTCAATATGGGAAATAAAATTTTAACTTCCCCATATTATAATATAATAAATAGACATGAGCTTCATGTGTCCCTATAATGAAACAAAATTTTCTATATTTCTTTTAACTTTTAAATATATATGTGTGTGTGTGTTACATATTTAGGTATTAAATAAAGAATAAAACACGTGAAATATATAATATAAATTAACTATACATTATTTCATTAATTTATAAGATCAAATTTTGATTGTAAATATATTATATAAAATTAAAAATAGTGAAATGGGATAGAAAAACTAATATAACAGGAATAGAAGAATTGAGATCATTTTAGTCTCTTAAAATTATTAATCCATCAAAACAACTGTAAAGAAAACAAAAAATTAGTATTGTACTGGGAATTTAAAAAATGAATAATATAAAAAATTAATATAAAAAATTTAATTAAATGATTAATGACCAAAATAAAAGGTATTTATATATAGTATCAAACTAATATACCGTTGGAATAGAAACTGTACTATTAAAAGTAGTAACTGAATAGTTGGAATAACAATTTCACTGATAAAATAGTAACTTATCTAACTAAATAATAGAGTGAAATTTAAATAATATATTACCTGAATAAATTTAGTATATATAAAGATTATATTTCTATAAAATAAATATTTAAATATTAAAACTCAAAATAAAGTATGATGTGTATTTTAATAAGTGTATTTTAGTAAAATGTATTTTCACTAATTTTAGAAAAACATATTTTTTTTATAAAATATTAAAATTATCTAAGTTAGTAAATTTATTTTAGAAAATTAATTTTATTTTTGAATAATCATATCCAAATTTTATTAGGGTGCTTTTTTGATAATTTTCTATAAACATGAATTTTCTAGTGAATAGTAAATACACAGTTTTTGAGAATACTGCTATTTCACAATATAATATTGATGTAATAATGACTTAATTAATCCAATAATATTTTTTTAAAAAAAATATACATAAAAAGTTTAATTATTCTTATAAAAACAATTATCTCAATTTCTAGGCTTAATATATAATTTAAATAATCTAAAAAGATAAAGTATACAATTAATTTCTTTAATTTTTTTTCTTTTTTTACTTGGTATTTAATAATTAATTTTGTGTTAAAAAGGATTAAACATTATAAAATAATATAATTTAATGAAAATATGGGTTATAATATAAAATATTTCCACCATTTCAAGTTTTATATGAGAAATTATAATTAATTTTATATTTTAACACCAAAATATGCCTCCAATAAAGTAAAAATACCCCCACTCTTATCTTGTAAAGTAAATTTCGATAAAATTGTCAAATAATAAGATATTCCAAATTCCCCCTATTAAGTCTTATTATAACCTTATGTAAATTTTGGTTCAATCTACCCCCAGTTTCTAAACGATTTAGCCCTATAGAAAAAAAAAGCAAGCTTCGATGGAGAGGTAACCCCACAATCCTTTCTTTTTCATTTTTTCCCTCTCTTATTCTTATTTACACTATTTAAATATATTTTGTTTTTATAAATTAATTTACTATTCATAATTATATAAATTATTAATTTTATTACAATATGGTATAACAATTTCTAATCCTTTTAATGTATATATACTCTCTCTCAACTGTCATTTTGACACATCTCATTAATGGACAGTTTCATCCAGTTATAATGATATTATAAATTCCTTAATTTAAACCTATACATTGATAGTTAGTTTATATGATATATGATATTTATATATTTTATAATTTATTATTATATTCTTGAAGTAATTTTCTGAACAGATAAATTATAGATAATCAGGATGGCGAAACTGAAATGGGAATGAGATAATTCACCGAAAACATATCATCAAAACATTTATGATTTAACCAAAAACATATCAATAAATAAATATTTGTTATTATAATTGATCAATAGTAAAATAAAAATATGGAATAAATATAGGGATTAGTGTCTTAATAAACCCATGTTTTCTATACAAGATACATAAATACAACAAAACAAAATGGGGAATATGGTATGGGGATCACTCATAACATCTCTTTATGTTATTCATTCAAATTATAAAAACCTATTTCAAAATGATTTTATTTTATTTTAATCTAAAATATCATATTAAATTTATTACAATCTTTTTATTTGTATTTACATATGTATTTCGTTCTGATTAAAAGTATTTTTGATTTATTTATGGCTTATAATGTTTAAAAGGCGAATCTATTATAATTTTATTAATTTGGATTAACTCCATTTTTATAAAACTATTTAAAAAAGTATTTATACCACTTATAATCCAAATCTAATATTCATTTTATTTTTAAAAAATTATATGTATTTAAATAATCCTTCTATATAATAAATAATGTCTATGATTAATTCACAACGTACTATGTTTATAAAGGGAATCTCTCTCAAGCCTACTCTTTGAGATTATATCTCTTTCTCTAAATGTGATTTTAAGTGGGTTTCAACCATTTATAATAAAAATATCATTTTTATTTTATTATTAAATTTTTGGATTTCATAATCATTTCATAGTGATCTCAAATATCCAGGACTATATCACACCTTACAATGTTTTTAGCAACATTATCTCTTGACCATTCACTTTTATATTTTCTCTTTTTTATCTAATGCTATTTATTATTTTTTCTTTTTATAAAATGTAAAAAAATTCACAAATTTTATTATTGACCTTTTATATGTATTTATAGAACTATTAATTAAAATATGAAATATTTATGATCAACTAAAATAATTTAATATTCATATATGGAATCTTGAACCCAACTCTTAATTTCAATTTATCATCTGTTCTTCTATATTATCACCACGAATCTTCTAAAATTTTATTCTAATATATTTCATTTCATTATTTTTTTCTTATAGAGATATCCATGTTTATTTTTTTTTGAAATATATTTTTAGCTACCTTAATGATTTTAGAAAATAATCATTTTTCAAAATATCCAATTCATTTTAATTCTTTTTATAAATCTTATCTACAACCCATATGATAATTTTATGCTAATTATAATAAAAAAAATTACAAAAAATAATGCTTTGCGTTCCTCTTTTTGGGACCTCTATATTTATATTTTAAAATATTCTTAATCAAATCACAATGGAACCCTTTCATTTTTCATTATTTAGTATCAGGATATTAATTTTTTAATGCTTTCCTTTCCATTTTTCTTATATGATTATGAGTATATTATTTTGTGATAGGTGGGAACATAAGTAAATATACCCCAATTCATTGGATAAATTTATATGTCTTATGATATCATTGTTATGTGTGATCAATATTCTTGGTTTATTCATATTTTATTATGTGATGATTTGTACATATATTATATGTGTAAACAAAATTATAGCTATTTTCACAATGTTATGATATTTCATTATTATGCATATTCCCTAATCCATATTTCATTAAAGAATTATTTTATTATTCTCATTATTATGATTCTTTTTTTATGATATAATGATTATGCTCATCCATATTTTTTATATATTTCTTATTCCTAAATATTATTAATCCTTTTACCGGGATTTTAGCTCACCTGAATCCTTATGTGTGTTCCTAGGTGACTACACATTTAGAGGGATTATGAAATATAATTGGAGGTATATTTTTAAGTAATTAAATAAATTTTAAAGATTTTTTTATTATTTTTGTACAAAATACAATTTCCCAAGACCCTAGACCTTTTTATTTTAAAATTTATTAATGTTATGTTTTATATTATAAATTCATTTAACAGTCATTTAGGGAAGAGGTGGGTGGTTATGGAAGGTATCAAATAAATTTTTTATTATTTTTAAATTATGTTAATGAAAGATAACTTATAAAAAACATAGAGATCATTATTTGAATACATTTAAATTAATTTATACATGTAAATAAGTTTTGTACCCATGATTTATTGTGTAATGTTTTTTTAAATTTTAATATTTTGAAAATTGTGGGATACAAAATAAATAAAATAGTGAAATTTATACTTAATATTGATTAAAAAATGGAAAAAATTCTATTTGAATCATGTAAAATTTATTCCTCTATATCCTACAAGTATTCTACCACTATTTAATAACTACCTCGATACCGTGAAGTTTAGATTTATATGAAATCCCCTAGGGGTGAAATCAGTGTAACCCAAGGTTAGGATTCATTTCTACTTATATTTTTTCAAATATTATTCTATATGATCAATTTATCCATTAATTGGTAAAATTTAACGACATAATCTGCATGGATTGAATCTTGATATATATAACTCACATCAACTATTGGAAAAAAGGTAATATTATTCAATATCATGAAGCATTTTACAATAATATAGAAATAGATGGAAAAATATTAATATATTTTAGAAAATCCATTAATTAAATGGAACCTAATACCCAATAAATAATAATATCTTTCTCAAATGGTTGAGAAAAAGAAAATCATATACAATGAGGTGATTCCAATTATACATGAATATACTCATATATTTCATGAAGAATTACTAATCCTTCCATCATATCATGTTGTATAGTTCTTTACAGAAAATATATCCAAAGTAACACCAGTATAAAATATCCCATATAGGATAGAACTGAAACTTTTTGAAGAGTTAAATAAGAATATATAATATCATTTAGATAAAGGGTTGATAGGTATTATTGAATCACTTTTGGGAACATCATTTCTCATTTTCAAGAAGTATGATAGATAAATAGAGATTTTTAGAGACTACCAAGAGAATAAAAACATCACTATAAATATCATGTATCCACCTCCATGGATTGATGACATGTTTTATTATCCCCATAGATCTCAATGCCTCCCAACATTAGATCTTTGTATTTAAATGTATGAATTTCGTAGAATATATAGAAACTATAAGTTAATAGTTCATCCATCTATACTTATAGACACCAAATAAATATTTATGGACATTATTAATATACTCTTTAGGGAATAATTAGATAACTGTTTTGTTATTTATTTATTAAATTAATGTGTACTCTAAGAGAAAAGAAGAATAATAATTGCATCTGAAGATTGTTCTAAATAATTTAGGGGAGTATAAATTGTAAAAATATTTTTCAACTGTGACTTTTAGATGCATAATGCTAATTTTTTAGGGAATATATCCATGAATGAATTAAGTTTTATGGATCCTTCAATGATAAACGCGATTGAAGAATGGGCCAAACCAATAGGTTTCATGAAGATTTATAAAATCCTTATATTAGATGTGTACTATCGAAAATTTGTGAGAAAATACCCATGAATTTATATCTATCTTAATTAGTGGACATGAAAATCGGTAAATTATTTCTATAATTAATAATGTGAGAAAAAATATAAGGAGATCAAGAAATGGATAATCATTTCACCTATACATAGACTCTCCCAAAGTAGAGAAGTGATTGTGATATATAACATTGTTCTAAAGAAAATCTTGGATTTCATACTCATTAAAAATTATAAATCTATACCCTATGCCTCAAAAAAATTAAATATCCCTGAATAGAACTACCTAATACATGATTATGAGTTAAAAACCCGTATTTTTTTGAATTTATGATCTGTAATGTCTACCTACATGATAGAAAATTCGATATATACATTAGTCTCTATGGTATAAAGTATATATTTACACAGAAGGAGTTGATCATACATTAATGGATATGGATATAATTTATCAATTACCATGATCGATCAATTCACTACCATATCATAAGGGAGAATAAGTCAGCTGATAATATTATTATAAATAAACATATTAATCTACCTACAATTAGGATTAAAAAATATTAATCATTATATATGTGAAAATGGTGGTTCTCGAAATCATAAATTCCAATAACACATTATAACTTTCCTAAATAATTTCACAACCATCTATCTAACAAAAAATAAAAGATTCCTAAAGAGATAATGTTGAGATTCAAAATAATGTGAGATGAATAATGGAATGAAAACTGAATAATTCAATATTGAAAAATATAGAATTAGTCACCTTAGAACAAGACTCTTTGTTTCATTCTCATACGACATAAATAAAGAGATAATGAATAAGGCACATATCTCACAGTTATTTAACCATCCTTAAATAACTAAGAAGTACTTTGAACATTTAGATAACTTCTATTGAGGCAACATGTGAAGCAATATTACTAACTAAATCTTATTGTTCTTAGTATTTCATAATTTCATAGTGTTTTTTTAGAAATCCAATGTGAATGATTTATCCATTACCTATAACAAAATTTAAATGGGAGAACATTACTATAGAGACATTCATTAACCTTTATAATATATTTAAAATAAATAATTCCATATGGGTTTTGATGGAAAAAATCACCATGTCTACTCACTTCATTTCAATTGGGGAATAATTATCACTTGAAAAAATTTATATGATATTAATCAAAGAATTAGTGAGGCAACATGGGGTACCACTTTCAATAATATTGGATTGAAATCCAAGGATCACCTCTATATTTTGGTGGATTATTTAACATTACCAAAGTTCTGATTTGAACTTTTTTTATGATAGACCACTGCTAAATTAATGAAAAATATTAACTAAACATTCCTATACATAAATACATACTGAGATCTTTCATGATTGGATTCATATAGGATAAGTTCAACATCTTATAATGGTTGATTTCTTGTAGAATAATATTTTCCTGAAATGTATTTAGATGGAACCATATAAATAACTATATGGGAAGAGATATATAACTCATATATATTTGGATAAAGATGGTTATGAAGAGATACCTCGACCCAAACTACTATAAGAGATGATAGAGAAGATTCACGCCATTCAGTAACCCATTATTGAGAGTTGACAAAATAGATATTCTAACAATCAGAAAAGATACTTGGAGTTTGAAGTTGGAGACAAATCATTCCTTTAAATATAACCCCATAAGAGAGTCATGATGTTTGGAAGAAGGGAAATCTTAACCCTAGGTGCATTGTCTCCTTTTAGACACTTGATCGCAAATAAGCTATAACATATCGATGAAAACATCCAAAAAACATGTTTTGGGTGATTGATATATTCTATATATCTCTACCAAGGAAGTAAAACCATAATACATTGACTTTAATGAATCCATATATAATAAATATTGATCATAAAATCTATTATAGGTAGAAACAAGTGAATATATTTAATAATAGTGACAAACTACTACACAACAAGAGAATTCATTTTATCAGATTACAGTTGTGAAAAAAATTATGAAGAGGTAACATGGGATCCGATGGATGAAATGGAATAGATGTTCCATCCTAAATTCTTGATGGATTATAGGAGTTAAAATTTTCTAGGTTAAAACTTATAATGTGGGGAAAATATAAAGACCCAAATAGTCGTATAAATCATTTCCCTTTTGAATATATAAGTTTTCCATATTTAAATATAGGATATAAAATAAAAAATATGCACCACATAATACTATAAAAAAATATTTCATTAATCTATAGCATTAAATTTTGATAATAAATCTATTATTTTAAATAAGAAATAGTTATATCGTACAAAAAACAAAAAAAATAACTAGAATATAAAATTTTGAAATATTCTGATTTCCAAGAATTATCACACTCAAGAAAAACATTGAAATGAAAGAAAAACATCAATATAAATTACTTGAAATTACTAAAATGAATAACAGAGTACCTAAAGTGGATTTAATATGAATTATTAATGGATAAAATAATATGTATTTATTTGAAGTATGAAAGAAATATGACCACATGAATAATAAGCAGACTGTAAAGAAAAGTAATATGAGTGTTGGACTAGTAACCTAACTTTTTGAATTGCAACATAACCTATAAAATAGTACAATGACATGTAAATAAAATACAACATGAATAAATTAGTTAAATAAAAATATTATAACTCAAAAAATGAAATATATAAATAATAAAACACAAAAAAAGAATATAGTAATTTAATAACATGTATTTTTATGTATTTTTAAAAAATTATAATATTTATATAAAACTCAACTTAAATGTCATATAATATTATTTTGATAAAAAGAATTTCATTTTTAGTATCAGTATGTCAAAATTTTCTAATTATTTCTTTATATTTTAAAAAAACATGAATTTTTGAATTAATAATAAAAAGAGTTTCTTAAAATACTTATGTTTTATGATGTAATCTAGATGTAATAATTACTTAATTAATCATTACTTTTTTATTCAAAAAATATTTAATATGATAAAATATTTATTTAAAAATAATAAACTCAATTCTTAAACCCAAAAGGTATTTTCCAAATCCTAAAAAATAAAGGATTTAATTAAGAAAATTAATTTTTCAATTTTATTCTTTTATTTTGTATAAAATAATATATTTGGAGGTGGAATAGTTTAAAAGTTGTAAAATTATGTAAATTTATACAAATGATATTCATAATGTGATATATGACCTATATTTTATGTTTTAATTTTGAAATAATAATTTATTCCATATTTTAACCCAAAAATACATATCCTCTTATGTAAAAATACCTCATAAACCCACTCCTATAAAATCAATTTTTATCCACTTATCAAAGCCCATAATCTATATAATTTTATCCTTATTTTTCTTAAACTAATATTTGGGATATTGTGGTGTCATCCAACCCCAAGCCTATAAGGATTTAGTCCCACAACAAATGATTACACCTCAAGGAAGAGGTAACACTATATGAAACTCTTTTTCTTTATTCTACTCTCTTATTTTCCCAAATATCTCAATATATTTTTGTTTTATAAATTCTTAAAATAGTTATTAATATATAAAATATTAAATTCACAATCATTTTTTATAACAATTTTAATCTATTTAAAGAATATATAATCTATTTCATTTTTATTTTTGAAATGTCCCATTAATGGTGGTTGCATCAACATACAATAATAATATCAAAAATTTACATATCATAGAATATATTTCATGTTGGTATATATTATTTATTTTAATTTTAATGTTGTTAATTTATTAAAATATCCTCAATGTAATTTTTGAAAAATAATATTTTTAAAAAATAAAAATGATGAAATTGAAATGAAAATGAGATAATTACAAGAAAACATATTGTTAAAACATATCATTTTTAACAAAATATATCAATAAATACTAATATTTATAATTTATCAATGATAACAAAAAATAATACAATTTTGTATTTGTATTCTAAGAGAAAATAAGTTTATTATACCAGAGTTGTAAACATGAAAAAATAAAATAGTGCCTAAGGTAATATGATGTATCTTGGCCTCCCTATAAAGAATTAATAATCTTTATTTAAACCTATTTTATAATGTTTTAAATATATTTAATTCTCAAAAAAATTATCATTTTATTATTTATTTTATGGATATATATAATTTACTTTTTATGATCAAAAATGTTTATGACTATGTCATTATTTATAATGTTTGTAAGGAAATGTGTCTCTACCCTACTCTTTAGGATTATCTCCCTTTCTCTAAAACTCATTCTAATGTGTATTATACCACTTATAAAAGAAATATAAATATTATTATCTTATTTAAAATTTCTAGGTATTTACATAAGTCTTTTTATTGTGATATGAAAAATATATGATTATGTCATACCTTACAAAGTTCATCAGGGTAATATCTCTTAGCCCTAATCTTTGGGTCTATCTATCTTTCTATAAACCATTTTCAATGATTTTATATAACATTTAAAATCAAAAGAAAATATAAATTTCATTATTGACACTTTATAGTGATTTACAAAAGCCGTTTATTATTTTCTTAACCCTCCATGATTAATTTGATCCTTACATTGTTCGTAATGAGATTCTCTCTTGACCATTAACATTGAGATTATCTATTTTTTATCTATTATATCATTTCAATTGTTTTATATTTATAATTTACCCAAATTCTTATAACCATTTTCTTATTGAACATTTTTATATATTTACATGAATATTAATTGAAATCTCAATCAATTATGATTAATTCAAACACAATAATGTTCATAAAGGGACTCTGAAGTCACACTATTCTTTTGGATTTATCTTTACTTATTATTTATTTTAACCATGATGATTCTAAATATTTATTATATTTGTACTTCACTTTTTTATCTATTTTTTTTTCTAGTTATATGTATAAATCTACTTCAATGAAATTGATTCTTATATTACATCATGACATTCAATAAAGGACCTTTTTTCAAAATATCACATTTATTATTCTTATGATTATTCAGTTTATAATTAAGAAATATTATCATTTATTTTTTTAATTCTACCATTTAATAACCAAAATGAATCTATTTTTTTCCAATTTTGGGTAATTCCAGTGGTATTCTTTGAAATATGACTTATTGATGCACTATATAAGACATTATTTTTAATTGGTTCATATTTTATTTATGATTGATGTATATTTTCCTTTCCATATAGCATACATGATTATGTGAATATTATGATGTGAAAGGTGAGACTAGTTATATATCCCCCTAATTAATTAGTTAATGTGATATATCTCATGATATTATTATTATTATGGGTGATCATGATTCTATCTTTGGTCATATTTTATAAAGCGATCATTTATACATGTATATTATGTTTGAACATGATGGTATATTTGTTCAAAATGTATTGATGTTCCATTATCATACACATATCACATTAAATTTATCCATTAAAGGGTTTTATCATTCCTATGATAATGATTATATATTTATGATATGATAATTAATCACACATGTTCATAGAATTTTTCATGTTCCTCTTTCGTATATATCCCTGCTCCCTTTATTGGGATTTCAGATCACCATTTTCATGATGTGTGTCCCTAGGTGATTTCACATATTAAGATGATCATGAAATCTAATAGAAGAAACATGTTAATGTAATAAAATAAAGTTAATGTTTTATTTATTATTATATTGTATAAACTAAATATTCATTAGACACTAAACCATTTGATATAGGACCATATTATTTCTATTTCATTTATCTTATAAGTGATTTAATAATCATATATAAAATATATTTTTTTTGCTAAAATACCCATTATTAAAATATTTGTAAGTAGATTTGTAGTGATGGAATGTTTGAGAGAAATGTTCTTATTCTTTTAATTCTCCCAAATAAATTGAATATCAACATCAATGTGAATGGTTTTGTCGTAGTATTTTGAATCTATAAAAATCTTAAACAATGCATATTTATTACACTAAATTTATATATGATTCTTACTAGGATAATAAAATATCCTATAATAATTTCAGAGCCCAAATCATCTATATTGTTACATGTTATATATCTTCATAACACTACAATTGATATATATAAATATTTTACTTTTTTCTTTTATAGAAGATCTGATTAATAATAGTGAATAACATAAATCCAAATGTGGATCTTCCAAATAAAATAATTATTTTATAATAATCCTATAAAATGGATTGAAATCTATGTGATTCTAATCAATGTATAATAACCCCTAACTAGGGTATTTCTTTACACATTGAACAATTTGAAGAATAACCTACCACTATGATACCATTAGAGATTCTATAATTCTACGTAACTTAATCAATATAAATATATATATATATATATAATATTAGAGTGAGAAATCATCAAATAATTTATCCTTAAAATAATCCATTTATAAAATTTAATATATGAAAAAGACTTATTATGAGTACAATGAGACTTTTATTTATCATATAGGAGTAAATATATAGAGTCTTTATGTGTCAGGCATGTCTCTAATTATATACCAAGTAAATATTTCATAGAGTAATGATTATTTGGCCCTGATATAATAATGGTTGGTTGGTTAGAGGGGTTAATTTACCATTAAATAATAGAAAATATATTCATTAGAGTTATGATAAATATGTAGTGGAAAAATAAAATATATTCATAAGTTTTTCATAGTATTTAAGATCAAAGTTATCATACATTTACTATTCACACTATCAGTGCGAGAGTATGGAATCCACTATAAAAGTGACATGACTTTTAAAGGGTTCCATAACTAATTATAATACATTTTTTAACACTTTAGATATAGCCACTATCCTTTTTTTCTCACCTAGAGGCACAACCAATAAAATTCCTTTTATAGTAGAGGAAGAACCAACATTTATGTTATTTGATCTGCAGAACAACCAAGACCATACATTTTAAAAGATAAGGAACAACCTGAGGCTTGTCTTTTTCAACTTGAGGTTACATCACAATACACCTTTTGTAGTTATAGTATAACCCAATATTAATTTCCTGTTTTCTTATACGAATGTGAATCATAAAATCACAAACATAGAAAAGATAAAAATAATTTAGTATTGAAAATTCTAAAAAAATATTGATATCTTGTGCATCAAGATGTTAGTGTACACTTCCATAGTACATGATCAGGATGATGTACCATTCCAAATTACGATTGTATGATATCAAAAAATTATGTCGTGATGAACCATTCAAATATCCTCGACCCCTTGATTCTTTGTGCACTATATTAGTAAAAATATATATAATGAGTTGTATTCATGCACAATAAATACAAAATATGATAATAACATGTATGGGAATTATAAATTATCTTTTCCCATATAGACAAAATTTTCTATCTCAATCTTAATGAATAATTTCAAAGTTGCAAGCAGGTTCAATAATATATGAAATTAGAAAAAAAACAATACAATGGAACTCGTTAGAATTAATAAACATTCACTACAGTAGTAAATATTATGATAATAATTTATATTAAATTTATTGGAATAATGCCTAAAAATATTTGATACTTACTATTTATATTTCATTTAATTAAAATTTTATTCTCATAAATTTATAGAATGTAGTTTAAATATTTAAAAATTCGTTACATGAAGTGATTTTTAATTTAATTTTTCCTAAATAAAAATCCAATTAATTTTCATGTAACCAAATAATTAATATTTAATTACAGAACTATTAAAACAACGATAAAAAGTAAAATAAATATATAATAAATAAAAAATTAAAAAATAAACAAAACAGTTCATATTGTGAGTTTTTATTAAAACCAAATAGTTAATTCCTGAAAATCCTATATAACTTTTCAAAATTACATATGATTTTATATTTGTAGTAATTTTGATTCCGTATGTCTTTATTATTTTCCAAAAAATAAAAATTTTATGACTTTTAAATAGTACACAAGACTTACAGTTCAACATATATAACTCTACAAGCTCTGTATGAATTTATATATCTCATATGAAATTACAATTAGTGAAATTATTATTTATTAATAAATTAATTGAATTTAATATTACATTTATATATTGTGCCTAAGAATTTCTATTATTGTGTATGACTTTATGTTTTCATGTATGAATTTATACTTTTTTAAAATTCTAAAACAAAAAAATGAAAAACATTAAAATTAAAAAATAATTCATAGATAATGAAATAATTTTAAATCTAGGATAAAATACTTTTTGCTTATCCAATTTTAAAAACTCAAAGAAGAAAACTACGTATATCATGAATTAAAATATTAAAAATTAAATAATATATATTAACCATGAAATTGATGATTAAGATATATGTAATCAATACTATGAGAAAATATAATTTTCCAATTAAGATAAATTCAGTGTATTATTCATAACCATACTCATACTAATATGGATTTTCCTAAAAAATAGTTCATTTGACACATAATGAACATGAAGAATAAGTTAATAAACTATGTGGATAATAATATTTTCTTCTATAAGTAGAGAAAGATTAAAAAACGTTTCTTCACCCATATTAGAAGAAATAAAATAATTATTTTCAAATTATAAAAACATAAATAAGAAACTTTGTAACATCCCACTGGATAAAAACTGCTGATCGATGTACCTGACTGGTGCTCACAACGTGGCCTAGGTATGCCTCTCAACACACTAGATTCTTCAAAATAGTAGAAAGTATTTTGGGTGTTACCTTGGCTAGACTATACCATTATATCTAAGAAAGAAACAATAGAAATAACCAAAGGATATCGATAATAATTGATTTGAGTATGAAAATAAACAGAAACATGCTCTATCAAAATCTATTGTCGAATCATTCAATTTTAAAGACACGTGTTCATACCTGTTTAACTTAACGAATCACCCACAAGGTTAATATTATATCTAAATAAGTAAAGGAATAATAAATAATTAAGGCTCTAATTTCATCCATGATCCTCACCTCATCCTAATATCTAATCCCATTTGAGCTATCCTTCTATATCATGACAAATTATGCCTTTTCCCAACAGCTAATATATCTCATTTGGTAGCCACTTATATAGTCCCCAATATTACCAATAAATACAGTGTATGTATTTGTTATATCCTCATAACAAGAAATTTATTTAACTATGATATCATAAATAAATAATCATTACTGATCATTGGGAACTAAAGTGACACCTAATATTTACTATACCTACTTCAACCAATTCTAGATGTCACTGATAATGACACATAACCTCAGTTGGATAAAATGAGTACCCTTAATTATCATGAGAATGCCTATACAAAAGTTATAACCCATGAATTTTAGGAACCATCCAATTTATATAATCATATGAAATCAAACACCAAATGTTAGGCATCATTGAGAATCCTATGTTATAAAGCATCACTAGATCCTATTGTGGTAATTCCTGGACTCACATCATCAGAAAACATCTATGGATCCTAGTGTGGTAATCCTTGGTAACCCATTATTTCAAAAATTCTATATATCTTATGGATGTCATCTCTAGAATCAAATTATAGTGAAATATACATGGATTCACATGAGGTAATTTATAACATCCCATCATAACTAAACACCATAAAATCATATGTTGGTAGTCTATGAAATCCTATAATCACTGTATATATATGTATGTATATATATAGATCCTACCATGGAAATCCTTACTAACCCATCTTCATCGAACACCCCATGATACTAAAGAGGTAATACTTGATATCCCATATCACTATCAACATCTATGGATACTAGGTATGTAATCCTTGGTATTCCATCATCAATATATATCTATAGATCCTAGAGAGTTATTCCCTTGAATCCCATAAACATCGAACATATCATTATCCAAGGATGGTAATCCTTGAAATCCAAAATAACCATAAAGAATCTATAGATCCAAAGGATGAGATCCATGAAACCAAATCATCAAATATCATACATGGTAATATATTCATAATAATTTATCAGGGGATGACATCCACCCCAAAACATATCATAATGATATTAATAATAATAACATGCATTGGCCACCAACCCAACCCATCCCATACTACCACAATTAACCCATCAAGATCATAAAATATCCATATCACTTCTACCCTACTATGCTCTCTAAAGTTATAAATGATCAAATAAAAACTAAGAAGTGGGGGGGGGGGGGTTGAATTAGTTGTTCACTTTTTATTAGTTTCGATAATTTTAAAACATAACCAATGAAACCAGTTAAAATTCATATCTTTGTAATATTTTTTGAAAATAATAATTCCTAGAAATTTTGGAATGAAAGTAAAGGACATGATATTTACAAGTTTCATCCTCAGTATGAGAACCTACATCCTATACATAGCCACTCCCGTTGGTCTATGAAAATTTACTATTAAGAAGAAGTCAATAAAAGTTGTACCATCTCTCGTTATAAATATTCTATCCCCTAATATGAATGTTTATTTTAACTCTCATCAGTTTACAAAGTTTTCATACAAATAATTGATCCAAAAACAAAAGAAGAAATTCTAGATTCAATCTTTTTCTCAAATGTTCATGTATCTAATGGCTTTGAGTTCGATGGCCTTCAGTCTGATGAAACCATTCTGATTGAATTAGTCTTATAAACTAAATATAATTATCCCTATCTCATTATGTGTTTTAAGAAACTTTCTATTCTATTTAGATAAAAAAACATTAACTTCATAGAAACAACTCAAATCTCAATTCGAACTTCCACAGTCTGAAGAATTCAGTCTGATGGACTCAATACAATGAAGACATTCTCAATTTGAAAAAACTCAAAATATGATCTAATGATCAATACGATCTTCCTTAGTCCTATAGAAAAAACTTTCAGGGGCCCAACCTTCTTCTAAGATCTCAATCTAGAATGAAAAACTTGGAAAGAAATATGCAGTGATCCGCCTTTTCAGCACTCATAAAAAGTTATAAAATCAGAATGTTGTGTGCTTATTTTTATAAGAATCTTAGAAAATAAAAAAGCAGGGAAATGATTTTTTCCTGTTACCCAGATTTTAGAACTCTTTAAAACACATGCATTTAAAACATAAAATTTGAATTCTTCATAACCTTAAAAATATTTTTTCAGTTTCAGTCTTCTAAAACAAACTAACTCTTATTAAGTATGATATAACTTCCTCAAAATTCATCTCCCATGACCATTATGATCTGCCATTCTTTTTTAGCTCATTATGATATGATTATCTTCCTCAACTCATTATGATATTCCATTCTTTCTCAGCTTACTACGATCTGACTATCCTGATTAGCTCATTATAAATTAATTCATTAATTGATGACTTATTTGTGTAACAATTTTTTTAGAATAAAAACTTGAACACTTTATTTGTTTATTCTCAATAGAACAAAAATATTTTATAATATTAACTTCTTTTGATACGCAATCTCTCTTTTATGGATCAAAATCTAAAAATCTAATCCCTCCGATGTTATGCATCAGATGTGTTATTAGTATGAGGCATTTATTTGATGAATTTGTGCATGTTATTGATCCGAGGGAACATCCTCCATAGAGTCAGTCTAGTTAAAAACCTCAAAATGTTGTAATTATCGTTATATTGTTCTGAATCTGATGATAACTCTAATTAGAAACTTTTTAAAACATAAAACTTTACCATATTTACACATTCTCACTTATGAAAACTTCTCTGTCGAGTACTTCAAGATTTAATCTTCTATGTTTGGGTTTATAGAACCAGTAAAACCTTTCTGATTCCACTATTTCATTAAAAAAATTATCATGATAATTTCCATGATTTGTGATAAATACAATACCAAAAAAGCATCATCTAACTTAAGTTTAGAAATTATGGACACTTTCTAACTCATGACTTCACTATCTTCTTTTAAAACACATAAAAACATTACGAATTCTTCACTTAGAAATTCACGACATTCTAACAAACACTATGTTTAATGGATATTGAACTTAATACTGATGCACCTAAGACCAATAGTTCATCTGATCAACGAATTCATCTTTCGGACCACTTCTGCATCTGGTCCGACTCGATTTGATCACCTATGTTCGGAAACCTGTGTCAGAAAAAAAAACTTATTTAAGAATTAAAATTTTTATTCCAAAATTTAAAAACATCCATATTTTTAAGAAAACTCTTTATGATGGACTTGTTCTGATCATGATGAATATAAATATTCCTATAAAATGGTTAGTTGTCAACAAATACCCAAATTTTGTTAAAAAAATACCACAAATTTTATTCAATCTCTCCTTTGAATTTGTTAACAACCCACGCTTACAACTTTTAGAACTCTAATTTTTTTTCACATCTGACTTCTTGTAAACCCATCATGTCTTTTTACTTTTTACCAAACACATACTTTCTTTAAAAAGAGTTTCCTAACACCACACTACTGGGTAATGTAATTTTTTTGATGGAATTACTTCCCTATGTGATAAGAAAATGATGCAGTCATGTTAATATAAACCATCCAGCACTGTTATTTTCTTATAATTTTTCTTCATATCTCTCCCATTTTATGATAACTACAGATTCATATTCATTAATGAAAATTAAGTAAAAACATCTTACAAAGTGAAATGTTGTTAATTTTGATCTCCCAATTTCAACATAGTACAAAGCTTAGTGGGGGTACTTCATTATGAGATTTAAAAATTCATTGGAGGAATCTGAACAAGAAGTTGCATCCTTAACTCAAAAAAACTTTCTTTTGCAATTTCCATTTTGAATATATCATAAATTTGATACATCCTTGATATATATTCCAGAAAGAGATCTCCAAAAAAAACTTTATCTTTTATAAAGTGAAACTTTATATCAATTTTTTTCATCTTGAATTTTGTACATGATTTTTAGAAAAATCAATTTCACTCTGATTATCACCAAGAATCATCAATGGTTTTTAAATTTCTAATTTCATGTATTCCCGCTATACTTTTATCCACAATATTTTTGTGCACATTTGAGTAGTTGAAACATAATCTGATTCTGTTTTTCATAATGTTAATGAACTTTGTTTCTTACTATGACAACTCACACAATAATCACCTACGAAAAATGTCCATATAATGTTGATTTTCTATCATTACAATCTCCATCCCAATTGCTATTAGTATAACAATGAAACTTCATATTACTATTTATATTTTATAGCAGAATATATGATTTTTTTCCTTTTAAATATATCAAAATTATATTTACATGCAAAATATGTTATTGTTTCAGTCTACTTTAATACCTTTCATAAAAAATCACAGCTTAAACAATATCATGTCTTGAGGATTTAAGGTAAAGTAAACTTCCTATCAGCTTCTAAAATTCTTTCTGATTCATACTTTTTTTGTGGACTCATATTTACACAAATTTGTGATCGTAGATATAAGAGTATAAACATTGTTGTATTTTCCATCCAAAACATAATTAACTATTCTTTAGTTTATTTTTCTTAAGATAAGAAAATTTACTTGTATTTTTATAAACTTGTAAACCATGAAAGAAAGTTAATTCTCCCAAAATTAAAATTTCCAAATTCTACTACATTTCCTCATAAAATTCATTATAAAAATTTTCTTCCTCCCTATAAAAAATTATATCATCCATATAAACAATTAAAATTAATGTTATTGAGTCAACCTCATTCACATATAAGTTTTTGTCAGCCTTTCTATTATAAAAAATCAACATTCATTAATATCAATCATGTTTTGAATACCAGGAATGTGGGGCTTGTTTCAATATAAAAATTGTTTCTCCAATCCCCAAATCTTCATTGCATCATTATCAAGTTGAAATCTACTTGGTTGTTCAATGTAAACTTCTTATATAATCTTACCATTTATGAAAGCTGACTTTACATCCATATGATAAATTTTTTAATTATCATGTGTGGTCACTGATAGAATCATTCTAGTAGTTTCTATTATTTAAACTAGGGACATGGTTTCTAAAAAATTCACACATTCCACATTTTCATAGCCTTTATAAGAAATTATTTCTTTATTTATTTAAACTTATCCATGCTCATAGAATTTTATATGTAAACCCTATTTGTTATGATAACATTTTTATTTTCTGGCCATGGAATAATATCCCATTTTTCATTTTTATCAATCTAATCCAACTATTCATTCATAGAATCCACCCATTCTTGGTAGTGAATAGTTTTGGATACTAGTTCCTATTTAACTTTTCAGATAAGTGAATTATGATTTTGTAATCTCAACTTTCTTCTAGTATGAACTAGAGTCTGTTAATTTCTAATGAAATTTTCCAATAATGTTTTCAAATAATGTTTTTTTATGATAGGAAATTTCAATGTTTGTTTCCAAGCTAAATTTTCCACAACAAATGATTCTCTTGAATCGTTGTAAGGATGTTTTGAATTACTTTCACTGTCATTATAAATATCCTTTCTATCCTCCTCAACATATCAAAAAATTGTGTTAAGGAATATTTATTTTCAATTTCATTCACATTATATGAGTCCACTAACCTTTTTAATCATTTTTTCAAGCATTTTGAACTTCTAACCTTGGGTGAACAACCCCAAAAAATTCCTTTTCACCTTTATCATCGAACATTAACAGATTCATATTTTTTATTTTTAGTAAATATGGACTTCCAAAAACATATAAGTACATTAAAAAGGTTTTTTATAAGAAATTTTATAAGAATTCTTGTTTGTTTCTAGGCTCAAAAAGAATTTGTTATGGGAATACACAACAATAATAACAACTTCTTTCTAATAGAAATTTTAAATTTTGTATTCTAATAACATACTTCTTCCCACTTCTACCAAAGTTATATTATTTCATTATACTAATCCATTTTCTTGTGGTGTGTAGGGAGAAATATACTATTGTTTAATTATAAGATTTCTCAAATATGTTTCAAAAGTATTTATTGTGAATTAGGTACTATTATCTATTCTAAACGTGTTTATAAAAACCCCCATTTCTTTCTCAGATTCTTTTTAGAAACATGAAAATATTTACAGCCTCTCAGTGGTGTTTCATAAACATTATGTTTTTATCCAACTAAAATCATCAGTAAAAGTGATAAAGTATAAATATATTTCGGTTGATTTATGTCTCATCAACCCACATAAATCAGAATGAATAATTTTAAGAGGTCTGGTAGGCTAAATCTCAACTCTCTTATGAATTTTTTTAGTCATCTTCCCATTCTGAAAATTATCACAAAATTTTTATCTATTATTTCAAATTCTAGATAATAAAAGACAAAATAAAATTTATAAATTTAGTTCATGTTTTTCTACTCATGGTTCCTAAGTCTTCAGTGCCACCATTTGTTGTCATTTTCATCACTCAAGTAAAATTGGTTACCAAACTCTCTAATTTGGAAAATATTACAAAAAGTTCATTCTAATTTCATGATAACTTTTTCATCTTTCACACATATGATGATACAAAATTATTTTTAAAAAAATTATTTTCTATCACCACAATGTTGACTGACATTAAGTAAGTTATGTTTATCCTATAAAAACATAAAACATACTTATATTTCAAATTTCATTCTTTAATCTCATCCATTCCGAATCATTTTAATTTTACGGAAAAATATTTATAAAAGGTTACTGCTCCTCCATCATGGATTTCAACAAGTTTAAAATTTTTTATATCATGTTTCACATGTGATGAAAAACCACTATCAAGTATCCATGGTTTATTCCTTTTACTTTCTTTTAATGTTGTGTCAATAAAAAAAGCTCATTCTTCAACATTATTATTTATTGCTTCCTTTTATATTCTACCACAATTAAATTATTCTAAAATGATTGTCATACATCTTTCTGTATGATGACCATCCTAATAACATCATCCAAAAAAATCGTCCAGAAATTCAATTTTTTTTGTGGTAGAGTTTCTAATATCTTGATATTTTATTTTCTAACTTCCTATGGGTTAGAAAATTTACTCATCCTTCTTATACAATTTCATTATCTTTATTAACACATTATTCTAGGAAGTGATAAGTTATGTGAAAAAATATATGTTCTATACCCATATATTCCACATCACCAGTAACAGCCATCAAATATTGATTTCCAATTTAAGAAAGACCATTCCATGTAGACACATTGTCGAGGTTAATAACTTCTTCATGCTCTATCAGGATCAGGATGTTGACCATATTTCTTAATGATTGATTTTGTTTGAATTTTGTAGATGTGAATAGTTTCTCACATCCTTTATTCTTCCAAGATTTACTAATGGATTTTTTGGAACAAGAAATATTAGAAGAACTAGAAGAAACATTATTTTTAGCGAGTGAGTATTTCACCTGATTCTTATTTCGAGCCTTCTCAACAACTTTAAAAGTCTCATCATTTACTTTTAAATATTTGTTGATGTTTTTATTCATCTTCCTCAAGGTAATTTTAGACTCAAGATGTTTTTATTTAAACTTGTCAACTTATTCATCCTTAGCTTCCTACTTCTTACATAGATCATCAACCACTTTTTATGTTCATCAATTCCACATTTGTAACTTAATATCTCTTGGATGTTTGATTCCTTCTTCCTGATGACATATTTTCATCCTTCAGTAAATTCTTCAAAAGTATGTATTCATTACTATAATTTCATTACTGAGTGTATTGTTTTGATCAAGACATGAAACTAGTTATGTTCTGAGTTGATACTCTCTATATAACTCTCTACCACATTCTTCACTATCCGAGGAATATTTTGTTCTCAATTTTTTCAAAAAATATTCTATTTTTTTCAAAACATTCATATTCTGAATAACTATTTTTAGTTAAGTATAATTTATCTCTATTACTCAAACATACTTCTCTTGTTCCTAGTAAAATTAATATTAGATATTTTGGATGAATTTTCTTATTTATAACTTTTGTTCAAATTCTTACATTGAGGTTTTTCATTAGAATCATCTTGAAATTATCCCACATTAATATTAGTATAATTTATAACAATGTTTATAATTCCACCACAATAAAAAAAAGAGGAAGTATACCTCCATACATTCCTTTTTATCTTAGATTTTTCTTAGATATATGAGATATTATTTTTTATATTCTACTCATCACACACATTATCATTAAAGTCAAAAGGATGAACATCTTAAAAATATTTTTTTTTCATTTTCCTCATGGAATTAAAATCCATTTCTTCTTTCATATTCTTTTGGAACTTTGTGGAATTACTCATTTCATAAGAGACAAGAATGTTATGCAATTCAATAAGAGATAAATCATACTTATCTTCTAAAGGTGAAATTTTGAAATCAAACAAATTGGGAAATTTTCTCATAAGTTTCTTCACAATTTTAGAATCTTCCACGACATCTCTGAATCCTCTTATATTCAAAAATTTTCATTTACTCTATTTTAGTACAATTTTATAGTTTTTTCATCTCTCATTCTGATGTCTTCATTCTTACTACACTATATTTGTAACATTTTTTACTTCACTTTTGTATTACCTTCGAAAATACATTCCAGTGTTTCCCACACACTCTTTGAATTTTTGACACTCATTACCTTTATATAAACATTTACTAAAATAGACATAAGTATAGAATTTCTTTCTTTTCCCTAAACATTTATATTTCCCTTATCAACAAAATTTATCAGGGAAACCTTCTCAAGAGGTGGAAAGTCATTTTTATTGGCATTATCAACATCAAGGCCATGATATAATAGATAAGAAATCAACCAATTTTCCAATCTAAAATACTTTTTCCATAAAATGTTGGAATTACTCTATTATTAAAATAAATGATATCATCCATTTTATGGATTCAGAAAGGGAACATCCCTTTTATACCAATTAATGTTCCAAAGGATCAAATAACAACTCATAGGGGGGTGGAATTAGTTATTCAATTTTTATAAGTTTAAATACATTTAAAACATTACACTTGCAGTCTAATAATGTTCATATGCTTGTCATATTTTAGTAAACAGTTATGCATGGAAATGGATGAAATAAATTAAAGCACAATTGATTTATATGGTTCGACCGTAGTTTTAGAACCTACATCCTTGATATAGCTGCTCCCATGGGTCTATCAAAATTAACAATTTAGAAGAAGTGAATACAGCTTATGAAAACTCCTAGTATACACCTTCATTATCCCGATAGAAATTATTACACAGACTTCCATCATTTTACATTGTTTTCCCACACACAGTTGATCTAAAACAAACAAATAAATGCTTTGTTCAATCAGATCTACAAAAGATCCTTGGTTCGATAACCTTGAGTCTAATGGATTTCTGTTTTATGAACTCAATCCAACAGATCTAGTATGACTGACTCAATATGATGATCCTTTATCATTCTATTCTTGAATAAAAAATTTATTCATTCTAGATAATGAAACATTAACTTCTAGAAACTACTAAAAAAACAAATCCAAAATTCCTTAGTCTAATGAAATTAGTCCAATGTAATCAGTATGATAACCACATTCTCAATATGAAAAAACTCAAAATCTTCATAAATTCTCAATAAGATCTTCCTCAATCTAATAAAAACAATTTCAGGTATCCAACTTTTATTTGAGATCTCAGTTTGAAAAGAAAAACATTTCATGAAATATTAAGCACTCTACCTTTTATTAACTCATCAACAGATTCAAAATAATGTTGAAGTTTTCTTCTATTTATAGTCAACCCAAAAAATAAAAGGCGAGAAACTAATTTTTTTTCCACTTATCCAAATTTTAGAACTCTGAAAAACACCTGCATTTAAAATTCATTTTTGAATTATTAAATCCTTTTAAATATTTCTTCAAGAAGAATATTCTTGAAAAAATACCATTTATTCAACCTAATATAACTTCCTCAACTTCATATTCCTTAGATCATTATGATCTTCATTTTTTCGCAGCTCATTACAATCTGACTATCTTCCTCAAATAATTTTCATCTACCTTTCATTCTCATCTCATTATAATCTGACTATGTTTCTAAGATAATTATAAAGAACTTACTCAATAGATGACTTATTGGTGTTACAATATTATTCGATTGAAAACCTGAGCTCCCCCTTTTTTATTCGCAAGAAAATAGAAATATTTTAGAAGCTTAAATTTTTTTCATAACTGATATCCCTTTGATATATCATCATAAAAAACTATGATCACTCAGATTTTCTGCCTCTAATGTGTTATTAGTGTGAGGTATTCATTTGATGAATCAATTATTATTATTGATTCAATTGATCTTACTCCTTATATTTATTGTGGTTAAAAACCTAATAATGATGGAATTCTAATTAGGATGTAATTATAATTATGATGTTTTTCGTCTGATGATAATGACACTAAACAACTTTGAAAAAATTATAACTTCCTTAAATAGACACATTCTAAATTCTACAAAATTCATATCAGAGTACTTATGGATATGATCTTCTATGTTTTGGTTATGAACCAATATAATATTTATAGTTCCACCATTTCTTCAAAGTATTTTATCATGATAGTTTTCATGATTTTTGAGAATATTAAGACAAATAAATAATTGTTTGAAATAGTTTTAGAATGTATGAAAACTTCCTAACTCCTAACATCATTTTCTTATTTAAAAAATCTTCCAAAAAAATATAAATTATTCACTCAGAAACTTTTTAATTTCTAACAAACACCATGTTCTATGGATCTTGAACTTCAAATCGACGGACCTAATGCTAATGGTGCATCCGATAAAAAACTTCTTATTTTTGACCACTTCTGCATTTAGTGTTTCTTGGTATGATAACCTGAGTCATGAAACATGTTTCTGAAAAACATATTTCATAAGGATAAATTTTTTCCCTTTGGATTTAACAACATTCAACAAATTTAATTTTTCTTTTTAAAAATCATTATGATGGAATTTGTATGATCCTAAAATGAAAAAACATTCTTATAAGGAAATGTTTCGTTTTCAACAGATACAAAAAATTTTGTTATAAAACTATAATACAGGTTCTTCTCTCTGGTCATTGATTGAGGTTCTATGATGACATTCAAATTCATCGTTATCCACTTCCACACAAAGCCACTCAAGGGTTACCAGATATAGGGCATCCATATGACATTATGATGACATGACTATCTAAATTTCATGACATCAATGAATATATTTAAATTCATAAATTCCCAATAAATTTTAGTATTATAGATTTATTGATTTAGGATAAAAACTTAACTAATAAAACCTAGGGTTTTTGTATCAATTTAAAATTTTCCCATTGTATACAAAACTATATAATCCATAACAAGTCTTTAAAATCTCATATGAATTCTAAAAATAAGAAACTATTTAACTTATTTTTTATATTTCCTATCATTATAACCGATGAAAATAGAACCATAAGAAAGGGGTTATCTTATATGAATAATATGGGGAAATATATGTGGTAATAATCATTGATCATTATTGTGTATAAGATACAAATATGGGTATACTCGTGATACATAAGAAAGTTATACCCAATAAAAATAGATAATAAATCATAGCATAAAATAATAATACATCATAAACATGATACATATAATATAAATGAGGAATACTAGATATTAGTGCAACATTTAAAAGAATAGAAATATTAACTTAGAGGATTAGGTATCAAAACTTATTTCCCATAGTGGACCAGGCTCTACAGAACTGTTTCACATAGTTGACTAGGAAGACAAACTTATTTCATATTTTTTATCAAGCCTCGCTATTTTCTCACCATTATCTCATGTGATGTAATGCTTTAAAAAATAAATTAGATATATATATAGTTCTTACCCAGCAATTAAATTTTAACTATACTTATGTTTTCTATAAAAATCACATCTTAAATAACCCATGGAATGACATTGTGTCTAAAATCCATTTAAAACGTATTTAAATAAGGAAAAATTTATAGTTACATAAATAATCATACCATGATAAACACAGAAAATATAATTGGGTGTCCAATGACATCCAGAATCATTATAATAAAAATACATTCAATTATAAATATAAAGCATATGGTATTTATACAATATTGATAAAGGGTGTGTGGTTAAGAAAAAAAATTCCAATCCATTGATCCATGGAATATATATGGATACCATTCAATAAGAGGAATCAGAAATAGGGTATTCACAATAGAAAAGAATTAGAAGTAAAATTAAAATTATACACCAAAAACAGTTAGGAAAGAAAATTTCAATGATGATTAATTTCTCTTAAGGAGAAGGATATTACATAATACAACAATAAAAATAATTTTAGTGGTTACATTTGTAATTTTTTTATGATTAGGAATAAATTATGTAAAAGGAGGACAACTTAGTTTGAAAATAATTTTATGAAGTTTTAAAAAAATCACCTTGGAAATAATAAGTATACTTAATCTTTTAAAATTATTTTAAAATTTATATTTTTTAAAATATATTAAAACTTATTACTATTAAAAACAATAAAAATTTAGAGGGAATGTTTTTAATAAAATTTAAAATGTATAAAAATGATTTTTTCTTATGAAAAATGTTAAAAGTGATCATTTCCAAAATATTCATGGAATTAAAATGTTGCATATCACATTAAAAAGTTATTTTAAAAAATTGGGGTGAAAAAATTTGAAACAATTTACTTTCAAAAAAATAAACTTCAAAAAATTATTCGTTGAAAAGTCATATAAATTATCAATGGAAATATTTGGTGTAATATTAAACTTTTAAATTGAAAGGATCAAAAATATTTTGATGTACCTTTATCTTGAAACCCTTAAAATAAAAAGAGTATTAGATTTTATTTTTATAAATGGTTAAGGTTCAATATTTCAATGATAAAAAATAATCCGAATTATATTTACACAAAAGAGGGGAGAGCATTGGTGGGATGAAAAATATAGACTTCAAATAATGTTTCAATTTAGAGATGAAGTTTTTTTATTATATTTTTATATATTTAAGTGAGAGCACAATCAAGTATCAATATTTAATAAAAATATAAATTTACCCCAGGAAGATAAAACAAAACATTAACTAAAATGATAAATAAATTAATTCAGAATATATTAAAAGTTGAAGTTAAAATGAAACCGTATGAATCAATAAAATAGTATTGATTTATCAAATTCCCTTACGAGCAATACAGTTCATTAATTAAGAAACATTTAAAAATGGGTATTTGTTGTACAATGTGCATCCAACAAAATTCAATGATAAAATACCACATAATAAAATAATAGGGCATTATTTAGCTAACTTATTATAAATATGCTCAAGAAAAATAGTTATAACTCAATGAATGATAATTGAGTTAATAAATACCCTTAAAACATGAGGAACATTTAAATACAACCCCTTGAAATAGAAGTCTGTAATTGGAAATTAAATTTCCCTGAATTTTTGCATTTAAATGATATAATATCTCTATTATAAATTATAATACCCCAACCCCAGAAGCCTAGAGCCGGTGAATATTTTTAATAAAGTGACATTATTACATGTGATCAAATCCTGAAGTACCGATCAGTTTATAACTCTTGGAAAATATATTACATACCTTAAATTTACAATATGATTCAATGCATAAAATGCAACATAGATAATTCTATGATAACTCCATTATTTTCCAATATTAACCCTACATTTCAATCATAAAACACTTCAAGGAATCCTGGAAAAAAACATAAGAAAGGGGTGATCTTAGATTCTTATAAAGGGTAAACAATACATCGAAGCTATAATAAATAAGCTTGAAATTTTAAGGAAAGTATAAAACTGAAACACAAGCCTTTTAAACATAATATTGATCATAATATGGAAAGATTAAAAAAATTATTCTATTTAAACATTCACATGGATATTCTATCATATGAATAATCACATATAATATAAATAACAAACCTCATAATGAGATAATTCATAATTCCAGACATAATAACCATACCATCGAGGTCTCATTCCAATACCATACATAAATGGGAAAAAACCCAAACTAGTTTGTCTCATAAGCACTACCAATGCATCATGGGGATTTCATTAACTGGTTCCCAACCGGTGTGTCTTTCAATAAATGGTCCCCAACCAACAACTAACTATGTCCAATGCATTACTCATATAAAAAGATTGAAATATAACCATCATAAACCTTCGTATTAAATCTAACATATAAAATATCAATACTTTATCCATAAACAATGAATAGAATAAAAATTGCATATCCACAATACAAAATATCCTAAACCATGCAACAAAATATTGTAGATTGTAATATAAGAAATAAACCTTAATAAAATATAAAATCCAAAAAATGATGTTTATATATATGTAAATAATCAAAAAATCATTAAAACTTTTTAAGATAAATATAAAATTTTTTACTTTGAAAATATTTAAAAAACATTAAATTATAGAAGATAACATTTCTTTTGAAAATAATATTATAATATTATAAGGTAAACTTTAAATTTTAAGGTTTAATGATGGAGGAAAAATCTGGTCACACTGTAATAGTTAAAATCGAACATTCTATTTGTCGAAAATTTCATAAAGTACCACATTTGGAAAATGAAAAAAAAATCATTTAAAACCCATTTTATGAAAAGTCGAACATGTTTTAAAGACTAAAACAATTGGTAGGATAATAGTAAAAATATTTTATAAAATACTTTTAAGAAACCTGGACATGGATGATAAATATTCTCTAGTAATTAATTTCATATAAACAATCTCAGAAAATAAAGAGATTCTAAATTACACCCTTAGATAAAACCTTAAAAGTTTCATTTTGAAAAAAATTATGTGAACTTTAAAATAGACATAAACATTCATTTATAATCCTTTTATATCCACATAAATAGTTATGTAAAATAATATCAACAATATTGAAATGGAGAAAGGATTAATTCTTTATACATTCAAAGCGTCCCATACCACTTTGATCATTTAAATCATAAACCTGATATATTCAAATGAATATTTAAATACCATGAATATAATTGATTTCTTGATATAAAAAATAATATTGGAAGTAAATACACCACACACAATAAATAGGTGGTGAATATGGATTATATCTCATAAAAATTAAAAGTGAGATGGAATTCCCCTTATATTAGATATGATACTATATATACGTGTCAGGAAATCCTGTTGAATGATTTTAAACATATTATTAATATATACCAATAATCATAACAATATTTATTATATCATATATGATTCATTTTTGACTTTATATTTCCATTTTATTAATAATTTCAAAGTTAAAGGAAGGTTTTGAGTAACAACGACTTTGTTAATCATACGTGTTTTTACTTTTTATCCTTAATACTATTAATTAGATCATGATTTAATTAGACAGAAAATTTTAAAAATAATCTATATATATCATATATATTCATTATATAAATATATTTTTAATATAGATATATGAAATGGAACACACCGTCCATGGAGATGGTAGGTCGTACTTACACATGAACGTTGTTTTTTTCTTATCGTATTGAATAAAATAAGATAAATTATATATATATATATATTGTGAATTATAATTATTATTTCATATATTTCATGTTTATTCATTATATATATTTTTATAATCATTCTATATTGGTTAACGTGGAGAATGAATATCATCGAGTCGGACAGACGGTTGGTCGTACGTATCCATGAGCCACAATATCATTCCCTTAATGAATAAATGGTAAGAAATCGAATGGTATATTAATTATAAAGAATAATTATCAGGTAATATTTATTATTTATATCAATTATATTCATCATTATTCCTATACAAATAAAGTAATGATGAAAAACACTTTACCCCACGATGTTGAGATGGTAAGTTGTACCCACACTCACATGATGATATTTTTTTTGCAGGATGGGTAAAAGAAGAATATGATTGTACCATAATAATAATAACATATCAGTATATATATATATGATAATATATTTATTATTTTTTATGGAAACAAATTAGGAAGAATATGTAGAAGAAAAAATGAAATTGAATTGAATTGGTAACCCAACTAAATCTTCTTTGAGTGCCTCCTTTTGATATTTAAAAAAGGACTCCTCATGTAAATTTTATTCCCAATGTATGGCCTCATGGATGAAGTGAGGGAATTTTTTAGGATAATTGGTAAGAGTTTGGTAGAGATAAATGGTTTTATAGGTGTGAATAAAAGAGAAGAATAATTTCCCTTTTATAAGAGAGGGGAGTGGCACTTTAAGAAACTCCAAAACTATAAATTTAATATAGATTTATTTTTGATTTCAAATACACCCTAAGTGAGTTATTTAGAATATATGATTATTATGGGTATTGATATTCTAAAAAAACAAATTTTATACATGTTTAGGTCAGAAAATTAATCTTATCATTGGGCTTAACCTTTTTTTGAAATAATTTACCTCTTACTATAACAACATGTCTTTTTATACTATAGAGTTAATATAGTTAATATAAAATACCAAAATAACCACAATTAGATCATTTATGACATATATAACATTATACTATATATTTTTCTAGAATATATATTTTTATGAATTTTATATCATTTAATAAAATTTTATTTATTTTAAAATCTCATTTATATCAATTTTAACACTACATTATATGGATTTTTAAAAAATCATAAAAATATTAATACTTTAAAAAAAATACATCAAAAAATCCCTAACATGTAATATTCATATAAAAAATTTGTGGATGGAAACAAATATTTCTAACTATTTTTATTTTTTGACTATTAATATAATTTAATTGACTCATTCTTTAATAATTCAATTATTTCACCATTATTGTGTCACCATTTAATTTAATTTTTTATTTTATAAAATTATAAATAAATTAAAATTATGTATATAAATAGTTTTTATTTCTAAATACTATTTATAGTCTACCATAACACTTTTATAACCTGGTATTTAAAATGATACCGTTAATAAAATCTGAGTAATACCTTTTCTTCTCATCTTTAAATAAAATATAATAAATGTCATAATATAAAAAAACTATCTTAAAAAGAATCTTATTTTCAGCATAAGATTTATTTTGGTTCCTACAAACTTATCCAATGAAATTACAACAATTGTTATGGTATTTTATATTAATATTATATTATTATTTTTACCTTTAATTATCGGATTTACCCTTAACTGTGGGGAATAAATAAATATTTATTAATGATACTATCTAGCAAAAATTTAATTTTAATATATAAGATCAAAAATTACATAATAATTAAAAATATTTATGTTGATTTTTGAAAATTCAATTAACAGAGATATGAAAATTAAATTTAACGCTAATCCGGTAGATGTGGTAGGAAGGCTGATAAAATAGATGTTCAAAAGGATAATAAATTTTGATATCTAATTATATTATATAAATGATTCCAAGGAAATAACCTTGATTAATATAAGTATTATTTATCTAGTGCAACTTTAGAATAAATGTTATTTAAAATAATTAATTAAATAAAAAAATTATCTTTTAATAATAACATATTATTTTTCACCATTTATAAAAAATTGGATCTTTTTAGAAAAAATAGAAAAAATTAACATCAAGATAATTCTTATATTATGAATTCAAAAATTAAACTTATTTTAAAATAAAATATTTTATAATTTTATAATTTGGTTAATATTATCCATAACTTCTTTTTTAAACAGCCAGTTTGATAGATTATGGTGCGCTCGAACTCGGTGTTGCGTACCACAATAGATATTGAAGAAAATGAATTTATATATGAAGAGACATATTTTAAAATTTTAGGGTGTTACATTATCACCTCATTCAATATATATCTTCCACACATTGTGAAATCGGGATCGAAAACTAGGGGTTTGACTTTTCAAAATATCCTTATTGAAAGCTCATATCGGAAAAAGGATTAAAGGGACCTCCATTTAAAAATAAAGAAAGATAATTATTAAGGTCACCAGAGATAACACATACTACATTTCTATGTAGTAAAACATAGAGAAGAAAGAAAAATATAACCATCATGTTCTGATGGAGTGTTATAGAGAACATGATTATGAGAAAGTTAACAATTAGAAATTTATAAATCTATGATGATCCAAGGGACCATTTGATTCATTAGAAAAGAAAGTACTAGGAAAACATTTTTAGTTTTATGATATTTTTCCTATAGAAGAAGAATTAATTTATGAAATATACATAGAACAAAATTAAACTTCATTACTTAAAAAGTATAGTTATTTCTTTTAATCAATTTCTACCCCAAACTCATATTTTTCTCCAAATGATGAGTGGTCAAGATGAATAATTCATGATTAAAGAACAATATTTAACTTTTATAGATTCACATGATCTAAAAAATATTAACTATCTATTTCAATTATCTTTATTCATTAACCAAAACCAAAATATTAGTAAATGATAAGATAAATCCCAAAAAAAATCTCTAATATTACACATTTAAACACAATAATCAACATAGAACATTAAATAAATAATAATACTTCCTCAAAAATATTCTAGAATAAATATTATGTTCAAAAGTTAGATTTATTTGATCATATAGTCTTCCAATCAATCACTGTTAATATCTCATATCAAATTTAATTATCTAAATCTCATAATCTCAATGGTTTTCTAACCATTTCCGCAAATAACCTGAATCACTATCAGTCCATATTAAAATCTTATTTGACACTAAAATATAAGTCAAACATAATTCATAATAATATTATGTTTCCCTTAGTCCTATACGATTCCCAAAATAGTGAATGTATTTCGGGATAACATTAATTACCTAATACCCAAATCATTTTCCTATCATGAAGTAATCTGCTTGATTGAACTAATGTCTCTTAAATAAAAATAAAATTTTTCTATATGATAAATATATAAAAATTTGATGCTAACTAAGAAATAACACTAGCTAGGGGCAGGACCTACACCCTTATTGCCCTTATATTGTTGGTTCAAGACCCACTTCCTTGCTAGAAACAACGAGTTGTCACTATGTTTGTGGGTTGTCTATTTTCTAAAACTATTTTAATATAACCTACAAAATAATTTTGATAAGCATTCTTACAATTTGGATAATCACTAAAAATCCTTTTAAATATGGTTTTAAATAAAAATTAATTAAAAAAATACATCATCTATTTATTTCCACATAAGTTCTTCCTTGGACTAGAGGTTATCCTATAGAATAAGCCATTGACTTGGGTATTTACTTGGTCCATACATTTACAAAAAAAAACTAAAAATGTATTCTTAGGATCAATTTTATTTCCTTCCTTTTTACTCTTCATTTTACCTCGATTATTATTATTTTTTATTTCATTATTTCTCACACATAAATCAATTCTTTGTTCCATTAAGAAACTTTCCTGGGTGTCTCTATTCCCAATTCATGCATGATAGAAATTGAGCTTTCTTTTCTCCTTGGTCACCACTGTTGGATCTCTTAGCATGCTCCACCTTTATCTTCTTTGTTTAATTCGGGATTTGTTGAAGGTATATGTTTTCAATCATATTTTGGGAAAAATTATTAGGAATGAACACAATATATTTCACTTATGTCAATATTCCATTTGGTTTCATCACAATCACCTTGTCCACCTAGTCCATAATGTTCAATGTTAGAATGACTACTTTGGGGTTTAACCATCTAAGAAAACCATAATGCTTAGAGTGAGAAAATATTATTGTAAAATTATGTAATGAATACCATGAAACCTTATTTTCAATCTAAAACACCTTAGGTTTAACTAAGGCAATTCATTTTCTTCTTATATTAAAATCATTCATATCTATTTGTAAATAAATGTGAATTGTCTTAAGAATATCCTCTAGTAGTGTCAAACCAAGTGTATAGTATGACATGTTTTCATATACCAGGTTACCCTGAGTTAGGCTTGGGACACTTTATTATAGTTATCACCCCTAGATTCAATTTTCACCTAACCATGTCCACTTATAGTATCCATACAGATATTAATTTTATAGTAATACCCACATAATCTATAGATTACCAAAATTCTTTTATGTTCTTCTATAATTATTTTCAATGTATAGCTCATGGTTATTTTACCAAATCTATGTTTTATAAATATATTTTCCTAGGTTTATAATAAAATTCCACTAATACCAACTGCAATGCCTCGACCCCCGAGAAGCCCATAGCCGGTGCATTATTATAATACATTTTCATGATTACAAGGAATCTAATCCCGAAGGACTAATCAGATTAACAGTCTTGGAATATATATTATATACATAAAATTTAAATTACAATTACTTTAAAAAAAAGAAACATTGATAATTATTTGCGATCTCAATTATTTTATAAAATTAACCCTGAATATTAATCATATAATAATTCTCATAATCTGGGGAAAATAAAAATAATTGTGAGATTAGGTACTTAGTAAGGGTAAACTATATAGAAGAAGCTATTATAAAAAGCATAAACTTTTAAAGTGAGGTATAAAACTAAAAAAAATCCTAAAATCTATCAAAAGAATCAAAATAATGCTCAAGGTGGGCCTCAAAGTGGCAAGTCTCTCCCTACACTCATGATCTAGGGTTTCCCCTTGGTGTTGATCTAGAGGTTTGAGGCCTCCCACCTGCAGCGTTCTAGAAGGATTAATTCTCCCACTCCTACCCTCAAATCTCATTTTATTTTTTTACGTCTGGAGTTTGGAGGTCGTTGTGATCATGATGGGTCATTTGGAAGCATTGATGTTGGAATCTCTAAAGGTGGTTTACGGTGCCACTGTCATTGATGTTCCTTGTCCCCCTTGATGGGATTCATCCACTTCGGTAGTTTGTATGATCTGTATTTTGGGGAATGTGTTTCTATGGTCTATATATGACCGGATTCATTTCCAGAACAGAGTTTCTAGGACATATCGGCCGAATCTCTTCATCAGTGATGCTTCCTCAGTCTGGCGTTTGGCTATTCAATCTTGGGTGATGGTGGTTCGACATCGCTATTTTGGTTATGCCTTCATCCTTGGGTTTCACAGCTAGTTTTTAGTGGAGGTCTCATGGATGGTTGTGGGATTTTCTATCTTCATATTCGGTGAATGGAATTCTATTAACGATGGAGGAGTTTCATGAAGGGATGATGATGATGATGAGTTGGCGGCTGTTGGCCCAGAATTCTGGCCGATTGAATATCTGATCTTGTTTGTTTTTTTGCCTCTTTTTGGTAGGGTGAAGGTGAGGCTGAAGGCCGAGGATGCGGAATTCTATCTCTTTTAACATGGGGAAGGTTGACCTAGTTTGTGTTTTTGATCTTTGATGAGTTTTTTTATTGGAATTTTGTGTGTTTTCTTGGTGGAACTTCAACCTATGTTCCATGGGACAGTGCATCTAGTTCACTTCAAGGGACTACTCTAGATAAGGTTCATAAAAGAGATCTTTCTTATGATCATTACTATCCAAAATTGGATGTTTGATAGGGTATATAATTTCCCCTCGGTACTGGGCCTATTCATCCTTACTTTGGATAGCTAGCTGAGCAGCGATGAGAAGTTGGCCGCTGATCATAATTTTTTCGAAGTTGGAGAGGGGAATTTCCTTACCCATTAATTGGATTGTTTTTTTACATTAGCCATTGGTACGTGGTTTCATGTTTTTTTTAAAGTCATTAATGTCATGCTAGTTTACCCTCATCCCTTAAAAGGTGGTCTATGTTAATAAAAAAATTTAACTTTCAAAACATAGGCCTTTTGTACATAATTTTGAGCATAATATGGAATGAATAAATTGAATAATACTATTTAAACATTCACATGGATATTCTATTATCCAAATAATCACATGTAATATCAATAACTAATCTCACAATGGTGGAATTCATAATGTCAGATATCATAACAAAACCGTGAAGGCATTATGCTAAGACCACACATAAACGGGTAAAAACCCAAACATGTTTTTCTCATGACAACTACCGATGCATCAACGTGATTTCCTTAACTTCTCACCAACCCATAGTTATTTCATTAACTTGTCCACAACCCGTCACTTACTAGGTATTGTTCATTCATCAAATAAAAAGTGTGAAACATAACTAATATAAACATTCGTATTAAAAAAATAAAAAATTTAAATACTTTAACCATAAACCATAAATGGTAACAAAATATTATATCCAAAATATAAAATATCACAAATACATAAATATAATATATTATATTTTATCATAAAAAATCAAACTCAATTGAACATAAAATCCAATAAAGGATGTCAAGATAGATGAAAATAATCAAATAAAATCATTAAAACCATTTAAGAGAGAAATACCTTTTTTACTATGAAAAAATTTAAAAGTTGCACGATTATAAAAGAAAACATTTCTTTATTAAAATAACCTTATAATATTATAAAGTAATAAATAAAATTTTAAAGTGTCATAATGGTGAAAGAATCAGTTTTTGCAGCAAAAGTTATAATAAAACATTGCTTTTGTCCAAAAATCCAAAAAGTACCTCATTTTGAAAATGAAAAAAATATTCCCTTAAAAACCATTTTATAAAAAGTTGACCATGGGTAAAGACTAAATTTTTTTAGGCCAATAGTAAAAATACTATAGAAAATATTTTTAAGAAACATCAACATGGATGATAAATATTCCCTAGTAAATAGTTACAAAACAATCTTGGAATATAATGAAATTATAAAATAAACCATCACATAAAACCATAAAAGATTCATTTAAAAAAATTGAATGAAATTCAAAATATAAATTTTTATTATTTATAATCCTTTATATCAATATAAATGGTAATGTAAAATAATATATAGAATATTTATATGGATAAAGGATTAATTATTTAAATAGTCACAACATCCCATACCACTTTGAGCATTTAAATCATAAGCATGATATCTTCAAATAAATTAGTAAATACCAAGAAGATAAATGTATGCATGATATGAAATATAATAGTTTCAACAATTAAACCACACATTATAAATTGGTGGTGAACATGGATTATATCTCACAAAATTTAAAAGTGAGACAAAATTCTGCTTACCTTAGGTCAGATACTCTCTATACATGTCCGAAACTCCTATTTCATGGTTTTAAAAATATTATTAAATTCTAAAAAATCATAATTTTATTTATGATATCATATATGATTCATTTTTTACTTTATATTAATAGATTATTAATAAAATTTGTGTTAAAGTAATGTTTTGAGTATTAAATGCTTTGTTAATTGTGTGTGTTTTGACATGATATTCGTGATCTTATTACTTAGATAATTATTTAATTACATATATAATGTAAAAAAATCAATATATGTCATATATATTCAATATATAAATATATATAAAAGATATATATATATGAAATGGAATACACGGTTCATGGAGATGGTAGGTCATACGTACACATTAATGCTATTTCCATTTTCTTTCTGTATTGAATGGAAGAAGGTAAATGACATATATATATATATATTAAAATATTATTATTATGTAATATATTTAATTATAATTAATTATAAATATATTTTTATAATAATTGTATAAAGGTAAAGGTGGAGAATGAATCTGACCACGTCGTGGAGACAGTTGGCCATACGTACGCACGAGTGAGGGTATCATTCCCTTAATGGTTAAATGGTATAGAATTTGATGTTATATTAATTATAGATAGTCATTATCATGTCATATTCTTTATTTATATCAGTTATATTCATCATTATACCCATCCAAATAATATTGTCATGAAAAACACATTAGTCCATAGCATGGAGATGATACGTCGTACGCACGCAAGCATAGTGATATGCATTTTCGTAGGATGTGTAAAATAAGTATACGGTTTCCTAATAATAATAATAAGATATAAATTTATATATGATACTGGATTCATGACTTTGGTATGGAAAAAACATAGTATGTGGATGTATAAGTAGAAAAAAGTTGAATTGAATTGGCAAAACAACTACCTCTTCTTCGGGTGTCTCTTACGGATTTGGACAAAAAAACTCATTAGGTTGTCTATCTTTCAAAATTATGGATTCAATTATGAATCAAGGGAATTTGGGAAGATAATTGGGAATGTTTTGGCATAGGAAACAGGTTTTAGAGGTGTGAATAAAAGATAGGTAGAGGTGCCCTTTTATAAGAGAATGGAGGGACACTTTAGAAAACACCAAAATTATTATTTTAATATAGATAAAATTTCTATTTCAAAAAGATCAAAAGTGAGGTATTAAAAATATAAGATGATTATGAGTCTAAATAGTCTCAAAATATTAATTTTATACAAGTATAGGTTACATAATTAACTTTATCTTTTGGATTCAACCCTTAGTTAAACTATTTAACTATTACCGTGACACCTTGTCTTTTTATACTATAGGGTAAATATTGTTACTATAAAAATCCAAACGAACCCCAATTAGATAATTTATAAAATCTTAAAAATTGGTCTAGTTATTTTCCCAAAATATATATTTTTGTGAAATTTAAATCATTTAATAAAATATTTTTTTTTAAATCTCATTAATGTCCATTATGAAACTATTTATTACATAACTTTTTAAAAAATCATAACAAAATGATTAATTCAAAACAAAAACTACATTTAATCATCATTTACATGTAACATTCATCTAAATTCGTGTATGGAATAAAATATTTTAAATTATATTTATTTTAATACTATTAATATCATTTAATTGATTCTTCCTTTAATAATTCAATTACTACATAATTATTGTGTCCCCATTTAATTTAATTATTTAATTTATAAAATTCTAAATAAATTACCATGATATTTATAAACATTTTATAATTAAAAATAATATTTATATTATATAATAACACTAATATAACATCATATGTAATATGATATAGTTATTAAAATTTGAATATTACCCTTCTAACTCTTCTTTAAATTAAAAACAATAATTTTCATAATCTAACACAAGTGGCTTAAAAATGATCTTTTTTTGTCCTAAGGTTGATTTTGGATGAAAAAAATTATAAAATGAAATTATGATAAGTGTTAGGGTAATTTTATAATAATATTTTATTTTTTTATTTACAATTAATTACCCGATTCACCCTTAATCGTAGTAAATAAATAATAATTCACTAAAGTTATTATTTACCAAAATTATGTGGATACTATTACATCAAAAATTTTATACTAATTACAATCTTTTATGTCCTTTTTTTTGAAATTCAATTAACAGAAATGAGAAAATTAAGTTTAATGCTAATCCTGCTGATGTGGCTGGAAGGAGGGTAAAAGAGACGTTCAAAATATCCATAAATTTTTATATATAATTATATTACGAAAATGATTCGAATAAAATAAATTAAATTAATATAAGTATTATTCATATATTTTTACATTAAAATAAGTTTAAAATAAAATAACTATTTTAATGAAAATCAGTTTTTAACAATAATGTTGTATTTTTCACTATTTATAAAATTGAAACTATTCAAAAAAATAAAAATAATTCACCCTAATAAAATTTTGATATTAAAAATTCAAAAATGAAGACTATTTTTTAAAATAAAATTTATAATTTTAATTATTTTGTTAATAATATTTATAATATATTTTTAAAAAGATATTTTTATAAATCATGAAGCACTCAAACTCGTAATGATGCAACACAAGATGTTGAAGAAAATGAATTTATATAAGAAAAGAAATAATATAAAATCTTGGGGTTTTGCATGAATCGTATGTTAATACCCTGACCCTTGTGCCTAGAGTCAGTGGTTACTTAATTATAGTGGTGCTAGATACTAGCGGCCACATCCAAAAGGACTGAATATTTTAATAGTATTGGAAAAATATATACATAAATGAATTTCACATTAAAATTGAAAACATGAAATACAAAATAATATTTTATTTTATAACCCCATTATTAACATAGGAATATCCCTTTTTATTAGACATAATGCAATTTTTGAAATATTAGGGAAATGAAACATAAGAAATGTATTAGCTCAGATTCACTGTAAAGTAATGTTTTCTATAAAATAAATCAAAAATAAATAAGGAATAATAAATATGTAAAGTTAAATATTTTAAAACAAATTCCATTTTATCAATAACTTGATAATGAATAATAATAGGGCAAGAATATATGATTATCAAATAATTCTATATAAATAATCACATGATCTTGAAACTTATCCATTGATGTGATAAATTATCAAATAATCACATGGTCATTAATAACTAATATAATAATAATGTAATTCATAATTATGGAAATTACAAAAAAAAATCATCATGGACTTTTACCAAGACATCTTACACAAATGGGTTAGGCCTCAACTGAATACCCAATATAGTTTGTATCATAAAACCTACTGATAAATTGATGGGTTATAACAGGCCACACACATCACTTACATCGTCGAATTAATTAATAATATGAAAGAGGAGAAACATAATATACATAAAAATTCTTATTTAAAAACTAGAAAATAAAATATTAACACTCTCCCAAATTAATAAACCCAATCATAAACTATCTAGAGTAATACAGAAAATGGAATCAAAATAGTACATACCCTGTCAAACTGATCATTAACCACCAAAATAAAAATTAATTATGGTATCATTATAAAATATCTCCAGTGTATTATAAGTAAAATAAGGTTTTTTTCATCAATGAATAGAAATACTATACAAATTTTATAAAAAAATCTTGAGGGAAATACCCTTTTCCCATTGAATATCACATTCAATGAATAAAGAATTATAGAATTTTAAGTAAAAAAATAATTCAAAAGAATCATGGAAATATATAAATAAATATTCAAATCAATGATTCATCATCGTGGTGGGATATCATGTTCATGCTGAGTATGTAAAAACAAATATTCCTTTCATATTTTTGGTAAAAATTCAAAATGTTCTTCATTAATTAAATGTCATGAAGATTCATTTTAATTATTTTTGTAAAAATTTAAAGATGGGTAATAATTAATTTTAAAAATCATTATATAATAATAAATACACATTTGAAAACATTTAATAAAACATGCACATGAACAGAAATAATTCTCAACAAAAGAAAAAATAAATACGATATTTCAAAAAATAATGTGTTTTATGTTTTAATTACATAAAAGAATAAAATGAAAATTAAATTTTTAATTTTAAAGAATAAAATTAGGATAATAAAATATATTGATTTAAATATATAAAGATCAAATATTTTCTCCGTTTGATAATTAAACCTTCGAAATCATGAAAAATGTTGGTATTGAGAAATAAATACTTACATGAGGCCCAATTTCATTCAATCATGTTTTAAAATCTTGTATAATAAATATATAATCATTATAAATATATTATATAACCATAATTATATATATATTACAATTTATTAATTATTTTTAACCTTTTATAACTCATTTATTAACAATTATTTGTTAAAATTACTCTTTTTGGTAAAAACCGTTTTATATTTCATGTTTGGTTTTGTATGGAAGTTCTGGTTCTTGTTATTTGATGGTGGTTACATAATATTAAAATTAGTAAACATGAGATAAATATAATATATATTAATTATAAAATTATTTATAATATTCCATAAATTTTAGATATTGAAAATTGAGTTACACCGATCTAGGAGGTGGTAGATTATGCATATGGATGAATGTTGTTATCATTTTTTTATAGATGAAAAGAAATAAAGGAAAAATAAAAATTAATCAATCCGGAATTAATATTATATAATATAAATCATAAATTTTCATAAAATCCATCTTTATTACCATATATTTCAAAATAAAATGTAAAATTAATCCCATCACTTTGTGGAGGTTGTAGTCCGCACGTACACACGAGCGACGTTATCATTTTCCAAAAAATGGGAAGGTAATATGATAGAAGTTATATTAATATTTAATAAGTATAATTATTTAATAAATATAATATAAATATATTGAAACTATCATTATATCTATATGTGGGAAGTGGTGATGGTAAAAAATAGAACGGTCCACGAGGCGGTAGTTAGTCGTACCCACGATCGACAATTTCATTTTTCACATGATGGAAGAGGAGATGGATATAAGTTATTATAATAATGTAATAAAATTTATGTATATTTAATATAATAGAATTATTATTTTATCATATTCAGAGATTATTTTTTGGAGGTAGAAGACGAAACTAAAAACAAAAATAATTACGAATTATACCTCTTTTTTCGAAGAACCTCATCAGGATTATTACTAAAGCCATAATATGATGGATTTATGATAAAAAGGGACTCTAGATCATGTGGAGGGATTAATTTATGGTCTTTTTGTAAGTATTTGTGTAATAAAGGGATCTTGAGTTGTGATGAGTTGAGGAGAGGGGGTGTTTATTTATAAGTGGGGGAGAGGACACACTTGTAATTTCTGAAAATAATAAAATACACAAATATTTTATGCACACAAAATAGCTCAAAAGTATACAATTAATGAACCTAATATGAGATGAAATAAAAATTACTGTCATAAAATAATAATTAGGCATTTTTATCTCATTTTATCCCCTTTCTAGTTTACCTTAACCCCTCGTAAACATGTTTTATCCTTATTTAGGGTAATTGTTTTTTACTATTTTTACTATTAATTATATAAAAATACAGTTTATGTTATTAACTATTATTAATTATGTTGATTAAAAATATTAAATATTTTTTGAAAAATTAAATTCATAGATTTTTTCAAATTGAATTTAAATTAAACACAAAAACATGTCGAAACAACGGATCTCCAAAGGAAATTTTTTCAAATGTATAAAATGTATTTATATAAAAAATCAACATGAAATTGATTCTAATGACCTAAATTAAATTAACTATAACAATATTTAACTAATTTTACCTCTAAAATAATTTTAAAACAAAATGGATCTTCATTAATTTTTTAAATGAAAATGTTGTTTTCTATAAAAATCAATATTTTTTAACTATTCCTGAAAAAAATAATCATTTCAGAAAATTATCAAAAATTGATTATAAGATAATTTTTAAATTATTATATTAAAAATCAATTTAATTTTTAAAATCTAATTTTTTAAATGTGTTAAAAATTAATTATAAAATAAATTTGGAAAATGCGACGAACCCGTTTTTTAGAAAAATATAGTTCAACACATAAAATAGGATTTATTCTTATCTCATACCTAGAAAGAATATTATATGGTTTATAATTTTTAGAATATATAATATATAAGTTTTATTAAAATAATTCATGAATATTAATTTATCTAATATTTTATGATAAGTACACATTGCGTGTATAGAATTAGATTTCAAAAAATATATATATTTCTTTTACATTCAAATGAATTTTATTTTCATATAAAATCAATTTGTAACCAATTAATTTATTTCATACATGTGTACACCATACGTATTTCTTAATTTAGTTATTCATATTCATAACTTCAAATTAAATATATATGTTATAATGGTATAATATATTATGTTTCCATTAGACGTGGGGTTTCATGTACCAAAAGATATCAAAGGGTTTAAATTTATTTAAAATCAAATGTGTTATAATGTCTTATATTATTACATTATTCCATTATTCAACTAATTAAATCTTTTAAATTTCTATAATATCACCTCATGAAAATATTTGGGATGTTCTTCATCATAATTTCTCCAGGTTCCCATGTTTCCACTTCTATCATATGATTTCTCCAAAGTACCTTTACTAGACTAATCATATGATTTTTTAACACTTGATCTCTATTATCTTGAATCATAATAAGAAATTTGTAATAATATATATTATTTTTGAATTATATTTATTTATATCTGATCAGATGGGTTGTTTGTGGTATTTACTTCCTTAACAATGATATTTGGAATATATAACGTTATTTAGAGAGACTTTGTAGAATTTAGAAATGATAAGTAATGAATATAATTATTTATAGGATTTCAAAAAGCTCCAATGTACATGGGGATCAGTTTTAATTTCTTATGAAGACATACAACACCATTCCATGGAGAAACCTTCAAGAAAACATGATATCCCACTTGAAATTAAAAATATTTTATCTGGTTATCGACATAATGTAATTTTTTTCTTTGATATGCTTTGATATGGTTTTGAAGTGTATTTAATTTCACAGTGTCTCGTTTCCATGTTTTGGGACGACAATATTCCTTCACCAATTCATCTTATCAAGATAAAGTGTGATATATCTTTCCATATAATGCTTCATATGATTCCATTTTAATACATTAATGATACATTTTTAATGTAAAACTCTACCAATGGATAATGTTTATCCCACATACCTTGAATTCCAAGGGTGAACAACCTCAAATTGTTTTCTAATGATTGAGTAGTCATTTTAGACCATCCATTGATCTGAGGGAGATTGTTGGTTCTAAAATTAAACCTATAATCAGGATCATTTTGAATACATTTCAAGAATTTTAATACATATAATGGGTATTTATCAAACATAATTGAAAGAGGTAAACCATGACATCTCAAAACTTCATTAATATAGATTCATTCATGGTGACCTACTGGTAAATATTCCCTAACAGGAAGGAAATTTATAGATTTTGGGAGGCAATAAACAATAACCCATATATCATCATTCTATCTAGGAGTGATTGTTAATTCGATGACATAACATATAATAATTTCATCCCATTTAGATGTAGGAATTGGAATAGGTTTCATGAATCTTCCAGGATTCTATCTCCCAACCTTGACCTATTAGTATATGTGACATCTTGAAAAAAAATCATAAATTCCCAACATCATATCATCCCAATAAAAATGATCCTCCAAATCATTTTACATCTTGGTGCTACTATGTTGTATAGAGAAATTTTTGATATGATAATCTTCCAAAAATACCCTCTTCAGCTTATGACTAGATAGAATACATAGTCTATTTCAAAATATTATAACACTATCTTCCCAAATTATGTCATCCAATTTTTGATAACTGATAGATTTAATTTTAATTTGAAAATTATCATCATCAGATGGATACATTTTTATCTATTCTAAAAAAATTGTTTGAAAATAATTTTAAAAATGATTTATATCTACCCATCCCTAATAATTATGATATCAATCATTACTATGTACCTGAACATATGATCCTTTTCAATCATCATTTTGGTTTGAACATAATGACATTTCCTACTTAACGCACCTGCCACCATATTTTCCTTCCCTAGGTGGTAGTGTATTGAGAATTCATAGCCCTTGAGTAGCTCATGACAACACATATTCTTAATGTTGTGATAAAAATATGAAAATATGTATTTTAGGCCATTATAAACCATGTATATCTCAAATATTTAACCTTAGATATAATTCCACAGTATCTTAATGACATGTATTATAGATGAAAAATCAAGATCAGGGGTTGGATAGTTTTCATCATAAATATTTAACTTCCTTGATGCATTGGATATTATATTATCATTTTTTATAAGTAAACAATAAAGTCCATTTTTAATGCATCATTATACATCATAAATAAATCATTTACCAAACATAGAGTCAAAATTAGATCATTCAACAATTTATTCTTTTATTATTCTAATAATTATTCACATTCCTTTGTCTATATTAATTTAACTCCTTTATGAGTAATATTGGTTAATAGTTTAGACAACCTTTAAACGTTTTAAACAAATCATTAATGGCAACTTGTCAGACTAATGAAACGATTTACCACAGTTGTGTTCATTGGTGTAGGTCATTACTGCACTGCCTTTGTCCTCATATAATCAATTAAAAAATCCCATTCTTGGAGACAATATGGAAAAGAAAGGAAAAATTCTCAAATGATAAATCAAACTTTCTAGATTTACCGTATAAAATATTTATTCTATGATTTTTTATAAATTTCTGAAGGTGATTCTCCAGGCCTCATACCTCTTAGATTACGAAAATATATTATCAATAAATAGCATAATTTTTTTAATATATTCATTGAATAGTTGGTCTATTATATCCTTAAAGATAGAGGGTGAATTAGTAAATCTAAATTCCATTAATATTAACTCGTAATGTACACACCTCATTTGGAATGATATATTTGGAATATCATTCTTCATTACTTGAAACCAATAATATCCAAAATGAAGATAAATCATTGAAAAATATTGGAATCTTTGAAGGTGATAAAATAAGTCATAAATATGAGGAAGAGAATAATTTTAATTTATTATAATAACACTGATTTCCCTATAATTAATTCACAACCTCATAGATCCATCATTATTCATAATGAATTGAACATGAGATCCCCAAGGTGAAACACTAGAGTGTATAAATCCATTATCACACAACTCCAATAGTAGTTTATTTAACTCCTCTAGTTCTAAAATGGAAATTTTATTAGGTGTATGTAATATTGGTATTTCACCAAATATTAAAACAATCGAAAAATAAACATCATGATCTGGTGGATGTCTACGTAATTCTATAGGAAATACATCACTGTAATCATGTTCAATATCTACATCTTCGATTCGATGATTTCCTTTTCCATCTATAGAGTTTTTCTTTTATTTATCCCCAAGAATATAATTTAAATATTTAATGTGGGTGGATCTAGGAATGATTTAGATGATGAATTACCCCCTAAAAAGATGATTAATTCTATATCTTCATCACAAATCATAATTTCCTTCTCTTTCTGTAAATTTTTGCATTATATTTTGAATTCCAATTCATAAAAAGAATCATATCAAATACAAAAATGTTATAATATTGAATAAAACAAATAGGTAATGTTCATTTGTCATGATGTGAATTGGATTACACATCGGTGTTTTGGTATGACTTCTACTATGAGTCTTGACTGATAACTCCATACGTATGTTGCTAGGAAAATATCTAATATTATTAGAAAACATGGTATATATAAAAGAGTGTGAAGATCCAGAATCAAATAACGAATTATATAAATTTTGGGATATGATTAACGTACCTAGAACCACATCATTAGGTGATTGAATCTCATGTTTTATTTCATAATTTCGGCCTTTCACCCTTGGACCTTTTTCAATGAAAAGTTCCCTTGATGTTTGGGAAAATCATTTTCATAGTGTTACATATACTTATTATTGAAGAATTTAACATTGGTGAATAATGTTTTCCCCTTAAAATAATAATAATTTTGGAATTTCTCTCCACACTTTTATAAAACTCACATTCTATGAAATCATGTTCTATATTTTTTCTTTCCACATTAATTATAAGTTATAAATCCCACACTTAACTTCTTCCCTTTTTCTATATTTCATTTCCCATATTGATTAACCACCTTTTCTTATATTTCTTTCCTTTGAATCCATAATAAGTGGATAATTATTTTTCTATCTTTATAGCACATGATACCATGTCTTCAAAAGAAGAGAACATTTGAGAGACTATTCCCAATTAATGGACTGGATTAATATCATCTAATAAACCATCAATCCCTCTATTTGGATTATATACATAGTCTATTACATAAATTGTGATCCTTGTATTATTTTATTCATAATTAGAAAAATTTTCATCTTCCATTTCTGATAGATTCATGAATTTTCACTCGATATCCAATCTTTTCTCACGGGGAAATTTTTTCTCTAAGAAGAGTACTATAAAATCATTTCACTCCACATTTTATATTTATTCTTTATTGATTGTTCGTTTTAATCAATTAACACCATTTATGCACATCCCATAACAGATGATGAACATCCATGACATCCATCTCCCTTTCATTACTTCCAAAAGTGATAAATTTCTTTACTAGGGAACATATCCATTCTCAGCTAGAAATGGATTTTTATTACCCTTAAATGATTGAGATTTAAAATACATGAAGTTTTCTAACATTATTACAAAACATTATAGATATGTCAGTTGATCTATATGATCTAGGTTATTGGTCATAAACCGATTTAGATACCACAAAATAGTTATAATTTTTTAGCTCTATCACTATATTGCTTTAACTCTAGTTTCATCAGCTTTCCCAAGAGGGAAATACCTATATAGATTATGTTAATTGATATATTTATAATTCTTTATGATAGGTTCCATTTATAAATAATATCATACACTAGATTGGGTCATTATATTATGATACATAATGTATATTTACAAAAATATTGAAATACTTAACATAAATTGATAAATTTATCTACATCTAAACTGAAAATAATAAAGTTGGTTTTATTGGGAATATTCTCAAATCATAATAATACTTTAAAATCCATCATAATGGTTTGAAATAAATATGTGAATTTCCCCAATAATATCTATATGGAGTGTCAAACTATGTGTAAAACATGACATGTTGTAATGCACTAGGTGAAAATTGAGTCAAATCCCAATGTAAACTTTTCAGAGTAATTACTCTATGTATAACTGTGCTAGATCCACATCGACTTATAATATCTAAAAAATATTGTGTTTCTAGGAGAAACAAAAAGTTAGGATGGTATTCAATATCTAAAATTATACTCAGTGTTAATCAAAGGGATATATTACCTAATATTTTCTTCCTAAATCTAGTCCCCATGGTTTCCAATAAACTTATACTAACACCAATTGTAAATACCGTAACCTTAGTTGCCTTAATTTTTTGGTTACATTATTATATTGGTTATAGATATAAGTGATTGTATCCCAAAGGATAGAATATCTTAGTAGTATTTTCAAACTAGATACATTCATGAATTTCATATTAAATTTGAAAAAATATTTTAAAACATAGAGTTTTCATTGATAACACCATTATTCTATTAAGAATATCCGTACATATTAGTCATAATATACTTCGTAGTATCCTTTGGAAAGGAAGCACAAGAACGGGATGAGCATAGATGCCAAGTAAGGGAATTTGTAAATATGAATCTGTAATGAATACATATGTAATGATAAATATGGAAAGGTAAATAACTAAAAGAAAATGAAATTTAATCAATATCTTCAACAAAAATAAAAATATGGTATGAATAAATGATGATAAAAAAATTCCAAATAAATAATCACATGATCTTGAAAATTATCCCTATATATTAAAACTAATAAAATTATCACATGGATATCAATAACTAATTTCATGGTGATATAATGTATAATATTAGACATCATATATATATTATTAAGGAATTTTTCTAAGAAATCATATATAAATGGGTAAGGCCCCATCCAAATAAACAATATATTTTGTCTCAAGAGACCTACCAATACATCAAGGGATAATAGTGGGACTTACCCATTAGCAACTAATTATAATTCATTACTCATATGAAAGGGTAGAAAAATAATAAATATAAACATTAATATTTAAAAAATATCATATAAAAATTTAATACTTCCCAAATCAATATAAATAATCATAAACCAACCCAATTAATATGGCTTATGGTATCAAAATAGTAGATCCCCAGTCATACTGGTCATAAATAATATGGAGAAATAATAAAGATGTTATCATTATAACTTATACCCATTGAATTATAAGTAAAATAAGTGTTGTTTACATTAATTAATTTAAATCCATAAAAATTTCCAAAAAATGATTCTCGAAGAAAACAACCTTCTCACTTTAAAAATCAATTTTAAAAACAAAAAAGTTTTAGAATATTAAGGGAAATAGTTTCATTGAAAAGTATCCAATATATATTTAATGGGATATTTAAAGTATTGAGTGATCATGATAGTGATTTTTTTCCAGTTGATTATGTTAAAACAAATATTCCCTTCACATTTGTAGTAAAAAATAAAAAAGTGCCTCATTTAAAAAATTATAGGAATATTATTTTTAAAACATTTTTTTATAATAATAAAATGTTTAAAAATGAATAATAAACATAATAGGATAATAATAAAAATATTTGATAAAATTTTTATAAAATATGGACATGTAAGAATATAAAGTTATTTTAAGATATAAATATCAAATATTTTCCCTGGGAAAGACTTAAACATAAACAATCACAAATATAGATGAGATTGTGAAATAAGACCTTACATTTGGTACTCTTACATTTATTCATGTATATAAATCATATATGATAAAAATAGATTAATTTTAAATATATTACATAAACATAATCATAAATATCATACCATTTATTGTTTACTTACTATTTTTATGATCTCTTTATTATCAATTCATTGTTAAAATCATTTCTTTGGGTAATAATTTCTTAGTTTTCATGTATGTTTTGGTTTTGTAGATTTGGTATGTGTACTTTAACCATGTTTAAATAATATAAATAATTTTAAGTATGGAATAAATATCACATATATTCATTATATAAGTATTTATAATATTATATATAAGGTAGATATAGAAAATTGAGTTACACTATTCATCAAGATGGTAGGTCGTACGTACGGATCAATGCAGTTCTCATATTTTCTTAATAATGGAATGATATAAATGTAAAACATAAATATATTGATAGAATAATAGTTTTTACAAATAAATAATACTCGTTCATTAAATACATCCTTACAACTATCTATGTCAAAATAAAATGTAAAACGAATCTCATCGCATTGTGGAGGCAGTAATCCACACATATGAACGAGTGACATTATATATTTCCAATTAATTGGGAGGTAATAATATATATGTGATATTATAATTCCATAAGTATAAAAATTTCAAAAATATCATATATATACATTAAATCAATATTTATATCTATTTGTGTGAGGTGTTTAGGGAAACCAAATTACATCGGTTCATGAGACGGTAGTCAACCACACACATGATCTATGATTTTATTCCCCATTTGATAAAAGTGAAGATTGATATAGGTTACACCACTAACATAATAAAATATCAGATTATGTAATATAATTTTTTATCTTTTTATCATGTTTTGTGAATATTTTAGGGGGTATAAGAAGAAATTTAATTAATACACATGGAAAAGAATTATACCTTCTCTTCAGAGAACCTTTTTATGTTTATACCTAATTCCCTCTAATGTTGGTATTATGATAAAAACAGTGACTATAAGTAATTTAAGAGATATTAATTATGACATTTGGGTAGTAATTGAATCAAAAAATGGATCATAAAGTATGGATATTATAAGATACGAGGTGTCCTTTTAAATTTTAGGGAGATGACAAACTTATAAGTTATGGAAAAAATAAAATATATACACATTTTACACACAAAAATTAATCTAAAATTAATAATTCACAAAAAATAGATTTATAAAACGGATATATGTCATGAAAATGTAACCTATACAAGTTTATAGGTCATTTTAACCCTTATAATTTTATTTTAACCCAGTGGTAAACTCATTTTAACCTTATGTGGAGTAATTATTTTTCATTATTTTCTGTATTTATTATGAGAAAAAATTAAGTTGACCTTATTACATAAAATTTATTATGATTATTCAAAATATAAAATAAATTATACCAAACTAAATTCATGGAACTAGAATATTTTAAATTAAAATTACACCTAAAAATGTGTCAAAAAGATGGTTTTCGAAAGGTAATATTTTCTTAAGTATAATACATTTTTATATAAGAAATCTATATAAAATTGACTCTAATGCACTAAATTAGAATATTTACAAAATAATTGAATGTATTTTACTTTTCAAAAAAAATATAACTGTGTAAATTCTTTAAATGAAAAGGAAATATTCAATGAAAAGTAATATTATTTTTCACTATTCATTAAAAATCATTATATCATAAAATTTTGAAAAAATATATCTTAGATACTTTTGACACGATGATTTCAAAAATGAAGTTCATTTTTTATAATAATTTTTCTAGAAGTGGAAAAAATTTATTTTAAAAGTTTGAAAAATGTGGCGAAACAGTTTTTTTTGGAAAATTAAATTTTTATGTATAGAAACAGATTTATTATTAGCTAATAGCTTGAAAAAATACTAAATGAATGAAAAATATTTTATTAATGATATAATATTTAAATTTCATTAAAATCATTCACGAATAAGGATTATTTTAATTTATTTAGATAAAAACACATTACATGCATAAAATAGTTTTGTATAAAAACATTTCTTTTACATTCAATTGAATTTAATTTTCATTTATAATAAATTAGTTACAAGTGAATTTATTTTATAAATTCTTAAACTATATTCCATTCCTAATTTAGTTAATCTTATTAATACATGCAAAATTAATAGTTATATTATAACTATATACTATAATACTGGTCATTTTGACTTGAGGATGTCTATACTGCAAGATATAAAAGCGATTAAATTTATTTTTTAAAGTATATTGGTATAAGAACATATAAAAACATAAAATAAATTAGTGATATAAAGAAAAACATGCCTTAAATAGATGAATTTGAGACAAAACCACTTATATTGGTCCTAATTCATTATATGTATGCACCAAAAATCATGAATAATTCAATTAAATATATAAAATACATACCTAAAAAATTATTTATAACTATAAAAATTTATAATCGTCATTTTAATCACTAGATACATATATATATAGTTATTTATTTATATATTTTCAGTATTTGGTGTAAGTAATCCTGATCTCTTCATACTAGTTCTGTAAGAGAGGTGCCAATATTCATTCTTCTTTAAAACATTATAATTTGCAAATCATTTATGTTACTATAATGGGTGAATTATAAAAATTTATTATGTTTAACTTCCTTTTATGTGTTTCTCATTCTTTATTGTTGAATATGAAATAGAAAACACATATATTTTAGTGATTCTAAACCAATTAAGGGTATTTCCATAATTAATGAGTTAAATATTTTTATTGCATTTTTTGAAACAAAAACAAAAAATTATTTAAATATTTAGATCATATTATACTAGTGATTATGTTTCCATATTCATCCATGATAAAAAATCATAGTAGTGTTCAAGTAAGTGGTTAAACCGACCTAAACAAGAATATAACATGATTAATGAATGATTATGAGATTTAATAGTTGAAATATTATTTTACTATGACAATAATGATCCTATTAATTTCTAATTATTTTGATATATCAAAATTTTATAGAATTATGAGAATAAATAATGTATGAAAAACAACTAAATATTATATATAAAAGGTTTTCCTTTTTAGTTCAATATTTTAAGATGACTAATTTTAAAATGATTGTTTATCTATCATATCATTAATATTTTATGAAATTTGTATTTCCATAAACTTATTTAAATCATAAAATTTATATTTATCTATGAAAAAGATAATTAAAACTATCCATAAAAGAGACTAATGAGTAACAAAACACACCATTCCATAGAGGCAGTAGTCCATGTATACATATGGATAATGCTTTCGTTTTCTTTCAAACATTAGAGTGAAGTAATATTTTTTAAAATTTAATTATCATAAATAATTATTTTATCATAATTACATATTAAAATAAATTTTTAAAACATCCATTTTGGGAAGTGAAGGAAGGTGAACACATTACTTCACGGTGTTGGTAGTTTACACATACACACGATTCAAGATTACATTTTTCCTAATAGAAAATAGAAAGATGGTGATTGTTTGTACCATAAATTTAATTACATATCAGTATAATAATGATAATGGAGATATAATGTTAAGATATTTTATTGAAATTTTAAGTAGTTCTCAAAATGAAATAGAAATGATAAAGAGATGTTAAGAACTTATACCACACTTCTTGGATTATCTCCTTTGTGAAGGAGGTTAAAGATTGAGGGATTTCTTTTGAGATGAAAATAAGCTTTTTATAGTGGATATTAATTTTTAGGATAGTTTTTTCTTTTTTTAAACAAAGGGGGTTATTCTATGAGGGTAAGTGATGATAGTAGTGCCCATTTACTTATTAGGCTATTCATTTTTACTATTTCGATTTTCACCACAGTAACAAGTTTTTACAAAGGTAATTTATCCTTAATGAATAAATAAAATGGAACTTATTATATAATGATTACCTAATGATTAAATTTTCAAAATAATTTTCTCTATATTAATTTCTGAAAAGTGAAAATAATAAATTTTAAAATACTTGATCTTTAATATATGAATTTTCTTTGAAGTAATATTTGTTATGTTTTAAAATGTAAACCCTGGGGTTGTAAATTTTATGACTCATTTTAAAATTAAAAATTCAGTTCTAAAATACATATTCTATCTTATAAAAATTCATCATGAATTTTAAATTCTTACTTATAAACTAAAATTTTATAAAAGTCATGTTATCATTAAAAATTGTTTTTTCACTATTCACCTAAAAGTTAATATTATTGGAATAATCATAAAAATTATGCCCAAGAAAATTTTGACAATATAAATTCAATATTAATGGTATTTAAAAAAAATCATATTATAAAGCTTATATATCTTATTATTTAAATAAAAATAAACAATAAAAATAAAAACACTTTTGCTAAAAAACATCTTAAACTCCAAGTGTATTTAATATTAATTTAAATAAATTTATAAATAATTGAATATTTAAATTATATTTTAAAATATAGAAACAATACCTATTATAATAAACTTTTATATGTGACTAATTTAGTTTGTTAATGTAATATATCATTCTCCCTTTTTTAAAATGGTTCTTCTCAATGACTCCTACATAAAATATTACTTAAAAAATATATAAATATTTTAATTTATCGTTGTCTTTTTATATTCTAATGATTATATTATTCCTGAAATTTCAATTTTTTGGTACAAAATATTAAAGTGTTTCATTAGTTTGGTATTTCGTGTGGCATATGAAATTAAAAATACTATTAATTTAATGTATCATAAATATATGGTCATTCCATTCTACCCATTTAAATATATTTCCTCCTAATAATTTAAATTATTACTCATTGATGAAATTAGGTGAATGTATTTATAACATATTCATCATTAAATATAAAACTTCTAATATGACACATATCATTCCCTTTTAGGTTTTATATCATAATTAAATCAAATATACTTATTAAAATAACTATATCTTTAATATTAAAATGGTGTTTACCAATATATCATAAAGTCACACACTAGTCTATATATATCATTATCCGAAAAAGTGAGATAAACTTCACCAAAAATATCATGAACCAATCTTTATATAAATCAATAATCAATTTCCAGGGTATCAATAATAAAGAATTCACTTTTCAAAAAAAATTACCAATTTTTACTTAAACAAAAAAGAATATATTAATCATAAGACATTTTTATACCTTAATCATGTATTCTCAAATAGTTATCCCTAAAATACATCCATCACGAAAAATCATTTTTCAAGGTTATTAATATAATTAAATATATATTTCAAAAAAATTGAATAAAAACTACTAAAGAAAAATCCTCACATGTTACACATAATTCTCATAAATTTTGGAATATACAATAATATAATCAATATATATCAATAACTAGTGAAATTATCTAAGAGTATCATACATTAAATTCTATTTAGATATCATCCTCACTACATTAAGTATGACTATAATACTCATATTTTCTATCATAACATGATTTAACAACGGTTATCAACCATTTAAGTATGCTACCTTATTCGGTTATAAGAAACTGTGGTATCTAGATACATACCTTTTTTTGGTCATTTTAATGATCATGTTTCAAAAAAACAATAAATACAAATTTTTTAAAATAACATCCAATAAAATCTTAGAAAAAAATCATATAAATATGATAAATCAATTTTATTTAATGACTCTTTAATTTCATCCTTTTATATATTAAATTAAATATATTTTGTCTTAGGTTAGGTTCTATTGTACTTCTTATCCTAATCCCTTAATGTAATTTGGGAATCAATCATTTATAATGGTTTTTAAAGAGAATATGATTGGCTAAACTTTATCCTTTGTGATTGTCAACACAAGTTTGTAGTTACGCCTCATTTTTGTGAAATAGTTGATAATTTAGTTAATACCTTATACACCTATTAGGGTTACTACACCAAGGAACATATTATCCGTAGCATACATACAATAGTAATATTTACACAAGGAAGTTATTTCCTGAAAAACAACCCAATTCTACTTTATCGAAAGTTTATGAATGTATCCCATACAATGAATTATAACTTATATTTATCAAAAGGGTTTTCACTAAACTTATCTTATCCTGGTCGAAAGTATATTAACCCAACTGACATAAAGGGTTATCTATAACTTTTAAGTTATAATTAACCCTAACTTATCAAAATTTAATGACATTTACAACTCTCAATTTATCGTAACCCGTTATTATCTAAATATCCAAATTTATATAAATAATACTCTGATACCAACTACGAATCCATAAGGTAATTAAAATCCAAATTACCTAATAGTAAATAAAATAATTCATTATTTACATTCCCAATAACTTTTAGGTTTATAGTTTTAGAGAATTAAGACTAAATATTAACTAATAAAACTCATGTTCTTTGTATCAATTGGGCATTTTATCATTGTATATGAAATTACCTAATCTACAACGAGTCTTATACATCTCCCTCTATTCATCCACATAATAAATTATTTTATACATTTCATGCTTTTCTTATCCTCAAAACCAAAGGACGTGAAATCCTTATAAATAGATGAACTAAGATTCTTACTAAGGGTAAACATGAGTGATAACAATAAAAAAGCATAAGTGAGTATAAGATAAGAATATGAGTATATTTAGGATACATAAGAATGTTATATGTATTGAAACATAGAATGTAAATCATGAAATAACATAGATATACAAAATGAAAATGGTACATATCATATAAATAATAAATACTCGTGATTTTTGGCACATCTATTAGCATAGAAATCATAACATAGTCAATAAAGCATCACAAAATGTTTTCCTTATTGGATTTGGATTCACTAACCCATTTCCATTTGTGGACCATACTTCATTCACTAGTTTCCCAATGAATAGTTGGAATTATAACATATTTTTAATTTTTGATTGAGTATCACTACTCATTTTCCCATTATGTCAAGGTATGTAATGATTTACTCAATGTATTAGGGGGATATATTGGGTCCACCGTCCAAATAAATATTTACCATAGACATGAGTATAACATAAAATAATATCATAAATAAATCATAGAAAGAAAATGTGTCTCATATCCTATTGAAATATATTCACTTAGGTCATTCATTCACAATTTCATTAATAATCATAACAAGATAAACCCATATAATAAAAATGGTTATTTAATAAGATAAAGTAACATTATAGATAAATACTATTAAATAATGAAAATAAAGAATATGTTATTTAAAATATATAGATAAAAGGTATATAGTTTGGAAAATAATTGTCTCTAATATATTGATTTATAGAATCTAGGTTAACTACCATAAATAAATGGAATAAAACATAAGGTATTTAAAGAGGAAAGGCATTGGAAAAAAATTAGGGTTATACCCAAAAATTGATTAGGATGGACCAAGGAAGTGATGGATAATTTATCCAAAATAGAAGAAAATTATATATGTTATCCAAATTAGTAAATCATTTTATTATATTTTAAAAAATCCTCAAAAAAATATTATTTTTAAATTAAATTCGTATTAGATAAAAACAAATTTTTATGATTTTTTTCAAAATATCAACTTGGAAAAAATAAATATCACTTATCTTTTAAAATAAATATTAAACAAATATTTTAAAAATATATTTGAAATATAATTTCTTTTAGAAACCCTATCAATGTTTATATAATTTTTTTAATAAACATTCTGAGGAAGAAAAAATATTTGCTCTCATGGAAAACATTAAAAGAGATCATTTTCAACATATTCATAGAATGATAAAGTTGTCAGTCGCATTGAAAATTCATTTTCAAAAGGTTAAATGAAAACATTGAAAAACATTTTCCTTTTAAGAAAGAAACGTTATAAAATGATTCCTTGAAAATTTATAAATATTACAAAAGGAAATATGGGTGAGGGGATGATAAAAAATATAATTTTAAAAGGATGAAAAATATTTTTAAATACATTTGTTTGGAATCCCATATTATAAAAAAATTATTAGATTTTACTTTTGGAAAGTGTTAAGGAAAATTTAAATAATCATAGAAAATTATCTATATTAGCATTCTGAAAAATTGGGTAATACATTAGAAGGAATCCAAAAATGGTCTTGAATCAAATAGAAAATTAATATATGAGGTTTATTTATTAAAATTGATATAAATTTCAGAAAGAGAACAATCAAGTAAGAATATTTTAAACAAAAGAGTAATTATACCATGAAACATAAAATAGAACATCATATAAAATGATAAATAAATTAATAAATATAACAATGAAGTTAAAATTTCAATATAATCCTTACAAAAAAATGAAATAGATTTTTGTTACCAAAGTCCCTTATAGAAAATATAGTTCATGATATAGTAAAATTTTGGAATGGGGTTTCTAGGTTAAAAATATTAATCCCCACAAATTATAATATATAACAAAACATAATAAAATCATATAAACAATTTTACCCAATATATATGAAATATGTTAAAGAAGAACAATTATAACTCAGAAAAATTGAGAATTGATTTAACAAAAACTTTTACAACTTGAGGAATATATAAATAAAAACCATATAAAAGATAGATTTTTAAATTTAAATTAAATTAAAATTAATAAAATATAATTATTTTTATAATATATAAATTATGAAAAATACACCCTAGATAAAATAAAATAGGTGTATAAAACAAAACATGTCACAAAGAGAAGTTTTTGAGATCAAAACCCTTATGTTGGTCCTAATTTATTTTACACTTGCACCAAATATCCTGAATAAAGAAATTATGATTATTAAATATATATCAAATAAAATTATTCATAAATATAACCATTTATATAACTCATTTATTTCTATTATATATAGATACATATCAATATATTGTAAGTTACAAATTATTTTAAATAACTGATGTAAGTAATCATGATCATTTTAATCTTGTTATATAAGATCAATTTTAGTATTAAGTATTCTTCCAATGTCAATAATTAAAATATCATTAAAATTTAATTAAAGGGGAAAATATAATAATTTATAAATATTTAACTTCTTTTCACGCATGTTTTACTCTTTATTACTAATGATGAATTTGAAAACAAACATATTTCAATGACTCAGAACCAATACATGGTGTTTTTTAATTAGTGAGTTATATATTGTCATAAACTCTATATAAAAATGAAAAAGTAAATATTTTAATATTTTTATCATATTATACTTGTTATTTAAGTTCCCATAGTCATCCATGATATAAATTAATTTCATCGTTTAAGTAAATGGTTATACCAACCAAAACATGAAGATACAATGATTAATGTAAGATTGTGAGATGGTATAATTGAAAACTACTTATATAATCTATATAATGATATAAGTTAGTGTTAAAAATTTAAATATATCAAAATTAGGTAGAATTATGATAATAAGTGAAGGACATTAAAAAAACCTAGTATGAAAAATTATTATTCCTTCATAGTCCATTAGTTTTGGATAATTATTTTCATAACAATTCTTTATCATTAATATATTTAATATGTTAATAAATATTTATAATATAACATTATTAATATAATAAAAATCAAATTTATAATTTAAATAACTTAATAAAACCATCCATGAATGGTAGTAATAGAAAATGGAACACATCGTTATATGGAGGCGGTAGTCTGCATGAACATATAGAAGAAAATTTTGTTTTCCTTAGAACATGAGAGTGGATAAATATTATTTATCATATTATAATATTAAATGACTTATATATATCATTATTATTTATTAAATTACCTTTTAAAACAATCCATGTTAGGTAGTGAAATAAAAATAACTTGTAACTTCATAGAGGTGGTAGTTTGCATGTAATCATGATTCTTGTTTTCCATTTTTCATAATGGAAAAAAGAAAAGGTGGTTAATGAATATAAAATAATTATAATAACATATAATTATAATAATTATAATTATGTTATAAATTTAATATGGATTAGTAAATTTTAAATAATAACTGGTGAAAAAAAAATAATATGAAACGAGTCAGAGAGTTTTGTAACATACACCTCAATACATGGATTATCTCTTTAGTGAAGGGAGTTAATCTTTTGAGAGATAGAATTTTTAAGAAGATGAAAAAATAATAAAGGTTTTTAAAAAAATTTATGAGAGGGTTATGAATAGTTATTTTTGAACTAAGTGAGTTATGGTTTGAGGATATATGAGGAAAGGAGTGCCCCTTTTTATAAGTGAAAAGGTATTAAATTTTTGTAAATACCTAAAACTTTTCAATAATGTGAAGTAAATAAGAAGAAAAGTTGAACCAAAATTGTTAAATAATGGATTGTGTAATATATATGGTTGAACCAGACCTTAAAAAATCAATTAAAAATATGATATTCCCTTTATATTTTAGGTTACTCATTTTTATCATTTCGGTTTTCAGTACAGTAACTAGTTTTTACCATATATATTTATCTTTTATGCCGAAAGATAAGATGGAAATTATTATATAAATTGGAACTAATGATTGTAAATTTTAAATATAAATTTTTGGATTTAATTCTTAAAAGGGATCATATTAATTTTAAAATAATAAATTTATAATGAATTTTTATATAATTTTCTAAAAAATACAACTTATGCTCTTAATTATAAAATATGTGGTTTGACATTAAAAATTAAATTTTAAAACTATAAATTAACTTATAAAATAGTTTTTTTGTATCATAAACGGTTTTCAAGAATTTAAATTTTCAGAATCATAATCTAATAATTTTTTAAAAGTTATGTTATTTAAAAAAATTATATTTTTCAATATTCAATGAAAAATCAATCTTTTTAGAAAGATTCCAAAAATTAATCATAGGATAAATTTAACATTAAAAAATAAAAAATTGTTTTATTTTATATTATATTTAAATTTAAATCTTTTCTTATTTTTATATTTTAATAAAAACTAAAACATATAAAAATTAATGTTTTTTGAAAAATGACTCTTACAATTTAAATTATCATTAATATTATTTTTTTATAAATTACTAAATAATTTTATATTGAAATAATAGTTCAAAAAATATATTTATTACCTATTATAATAATATTTTAAATTTGATCAATTTAATTAATTATTATAATATTCCATATCCATTTTTTAAAATAGGTCTCGAAAATGCTTCCTATTTTAAAGGTTAATCAAATAATAATATATAACTATTGTAATTAAGTATTATCTAATTTAAATTAATGATTATATTATTCAGTTAATTTTAATATGTTTTGGTTTTTTTGGTGTTATGTTATTTTATTTTTGTATGTCAGACAAGCTATTAATGATATTTTAACATTATAATATCCCAAATCAGAGGTCGTTATAATCTGCCATAGTCACTTAGTTCATAAAATAACATAGACACCATAAATGGGATCCTAGATATAGATATTGTATCTGAGGCCATTCCCATCACTTAGAGGGCATAACGACCCTCATCCACATCATGAACATGCCACGGCCTCAATGGCCTCATATGATAATCCATACTAGAACCACTCTGGAGAGTTGGAATAATGCCCATATCTCCTTCCAAGGTCATTCTAGGGTTGTCATCTGACACCAAAGCTATCATAAAACAACTCATTGTTAACCTACATGGTTACTCACATGATAGTGAGGTAAAGAACAATATTCAAACTCTCTAATAATCTATACCACTCTAATAATCTTGAAAATGGCTCTAAGGTATTCAAATTTACATGATGGATTACATGGCCAAATTTTCTCAATTCATCACTTTTCTCTACAGGGAAGCATCTTAGGGAACTTATTACAAGCCCCTATATGTTATTATAATTAAAATAATGTATACACCTATAGGTATATACATGTCACGACATGTATTTATAATTTGTCTCTCAGTCATCAGAGACTGTGACATCAAGTCAGTGCTCAAGTTTCCACTGTTGACCATAAAACTTTGTTCATTTCCTGCGGATTTAATAAAATAATTAATTTTAGTTTATTAAAACCCTCCTAGGGTCAAAGTATCACATGTAATATGAATTTTTATACATGAACTCATTTATCAGTGATGAAGTTATCCATTAGCTTCTAAAGGTCCATTATAGACCTTGAAACCCATCTTTCATGTATAAAAATTTTATTTTAATAATTTTTTTAAATAAATGTGTTTTGTCTCCCATAGGGAATGGAAAAAAATCACATTGTATATATATCAAATTCATAAACAATAATTCTCAAGGGAACATCTATATCATCCAAGCTATTTCATTTAAATCATAGACTGATTTCTCTCACCCAAACTCTTTAAAGTCTAACCGGTTATCTCCATACTCTTATCATCATCAAATGCGCCTATATAATTCCAAAACATCCAAAGCAATTAATTATAATAGTTTTAAGGAACTAATTCTTTTAATCTAAATAATAATAACACATAAAAACCTACCGAGAGACTTCACCTCACCAAAACGTCAAGGAATTGGATGTGGTCTTATATTATCCAACCAGAATCTATGTATCACTGAGAGGGAGTGGGGTGAATCATTTATATCTTTTTTATTTTATGTATTTTTGAAACGTACTTCAACTTTTGTTTATGATTTATCACATTTTTTAAAACAAAAAAAAACACACATCAGTAGGAACACTAGTATTTACATGGTTCACTATACATCCTTTAAATGGTTTGGAAATAATCCAATACCACACAATACACTGGAAAACAATGATTTTTTCTAGTTAAAAACAATTAGGATTGATCCTTACAGTTGTTTAGAATTATGAATAGTAAAATATTGCATATTATTTTTCTATCACAAATGATGTAATACATGATTTTCTAGTAAGTTATGAAACTTTCACCAATTGATTCCAAACAGGTTACCGTGATGACTTATTAACTTTCACTTTTGATGATTTTCAAAAAAATTCTTCACCTTCCATCCCAATATTAGGTTTGAACTTATTTGGAATTCATAATGATACTCAGTATTTTTTCATAGTCTGATTCTTCAGAATGATTACTCAGTCTAGAAATATAAGTCTACCAAATTACAAATGAAACAATTTTTAACTACTTTTTCCTCAATTCAGAAGTCTTAGTCTTATTTTTTAGTCTGATAACTCTGTCTGATTTGATAACCACTGAATAAAATCTTCCTTCTTCTTCATATTCTATCTAGAAAACTTCCTCATCAATGATATATTATGAAACATCTTCTATCTACAACTTCTGAAAGTATCTATTATCATTCACAGCTAAATGTCATTATAATCCATTAACAAGTACAATATACTCTCCTCCATTTATAGGTGCACCAAAAGTGGTTTAGAATGGAATCTGAAAGTATTCACAGTTAACCAAATTTTCTAAAACTATAATATCCCCTTAATTTTTTCCCTATATTTGACATCTTCAGCACTTTTATACACTTTTCAATTATTATAGAAACTTCTCAAATATTCTCAAAAATTTTGATGTCTTCCAACTATCTAAACATTCTTCAATCTGAGTATTATTAATAGCTTGATTTATTCATTATGATGTAGAAATTTAACACTCTCATTTTTTTACCAATGTGAAAAAACCTTAAAACTCTAGTCTTTTCATTTAGATTCACAATAAGAATAAAAAACAGACCAATTGTTCTGATTCTCCATACCAACTTTTATCCCCAAAACCTTGAAACCATTATACCATAAACATAGTCAGAACATCTAAATATATCGACATTTATGAGAAGAACTTCAAAGAGAACATAGAAACCCCTTTTGACTAACATTTTATCAAAAATCTACTAGTGAGCTTCAATATCCCTTATGAAAACACTTTATCCACAAATTCATAACATTACATCTTTTATTATTTTTCTTTAAAAGATGATCCCGTGTCTGATGAAGTCATCTTTATCAACCATCATTAGATATATCAGTCTCTACATCACTCTTATAGAATGGTTCCACCTATAGTTCTATGATTCGACACCACATATTGAGAAAATATCAATAATTTTTTTCTTTTTTATCAAGATAAAATGTAAAGAAAACAAAGCATGATTTCCTTTTCTCTTTAACCAATTAGATATATATCAGTAATCTTATTTCATTACTGATTAGCTAAAAAACAATTCATCCTAATAAAATGGATGACTATGTTATTGATCTATAACCAGTTTATTGAAAACCAAATTTCTAAGACACATCATTATCATGAAACCTCACTTCATTTATTTTTCATTGGTCTAATCAACTCCCAATGAAAAATTCTCCCTCCAATTGATCCATGGAACATTGTGTCCTATAGACTAGTATCAACAACTTAGTCTTCAGAAATTTATTTCGTTTTCTAATTACAGAACACACCAACTCATTTCTCCAAATATTTTTATCATGTGGATTATTTGTTTGACTAAATACCTATATCTTGGTCATCTCATGTTTTAAATAAAACATTCCAATCTTCAAACAATTCTGCATCCCGTTTTCTCACAATAATGAAATGTGATAGTGAAACATTAAAATTATTCTTTCATAAAAAATTATTGCAATCATGAATTCCTCATGAATGCGAATAAATTTTGGATCAGAATTGCATCATCTAACTTACATTAGAAATTATTATAAATCCACATCCTTACAACACTTCCTTATTTCCAATCAAACCTCAAACCAATTGGCTACACTTCTTCTCGTTTTTTCCATTATAAGGTTTTAATCACTTGTTTACCAAAAAATATATGATTAGTGAGAACTTGAAGATTGGATAAACATCTTTAGATTTACATATTACTCATTTATACTCTGAAACCTTTTATCATTATGATCAAAATTATCAATTTTATCACAATGTGAGTCTGATGAACTATTTCTACCTGAAAAAATAGACACACCTGATGATATCTATTTAGAATTTTACGTTTTATCTTCTTAATAATTTTTGATCTGATCTCTTGATTACGATACAACCTGTTTTAATTTTAGTCTAATCATAAAAAATTACAAAGTTAATTGACTTCTATTCTTCAACAAAAAAATATAACACTTCTAACAAAAACTTCTTCCATATTTCAGAAACAACTTCCATCCATCTTGGTCCCAACAATATATCCCTTTCCATTTTTTTCAACAATTGTTCATAAATCATTGATCTTTGTAATATCTAGCAATGGATAACTAGTTAAATATTCTAAGCCTATGAGAGGGAAATCATTATAGAAAAATATAATCATTGAAAATAACCATGGTATCCAAAATTAGTGACTTATAAAACATTCCCTTCAACCTTTTAAACCCTAAACCTCTTTACAACTTATATATTTCATATAACTATAAAAAAAGTATCCTTCAACCACTCCAACCAGCTATTAGAGTAGTTCACACACTGACATACTGAATTCACATTTTACCCACAACTCCCCCAACCTAAATTGTTCCTTAAAAGGATTATTACATATCAATGGAATGATTTATGAAATATTTATCCCTCGTGAAAACACTATCCAATTATTAGATGATAGAGGGAATATAAACACATGCCTCAACCTTTGTGAGAAATATTTTGGATTACTATTTTCTGTTTTATATTGGAAAAATCTTCCCTTTGTAAATTTTGGTGAATATGTCACAAACTTGTTATGATGTTGTAAAAAAATCCATCTTTAATTTATTCTTCTCCATATGCACTTTGAAGAAATGCTATTCGATATCAATATGTTTTGAACAAGAATGTTATAATAGATTACATGTATGGTTGATGGAAATTTTTTAATAACAATTCAATTTAAATGGTAACTTTACTTGGACATGTAGGCGTTCCAACCAAGTAGTTGTCCACATTAGTTGGGTATCATATTGAGTGGCATCAACAAACTAAAATTCAACCATTATAAGAGTTACTGAATTTTATTTCTTTATATTCCAACTAAAAAAAATTCCACGAAAGAAAGCACATCCATATGTTGAAATTCTATCATCAACATTTCATACCTCTTCAATATCGGAATGTGAAAAAAAAAACAATTCATTCTGAGAAATTATATATAATTCCAAAATTTGTTGTGCCTTTGAAACATTTGAGAATTATTTTTCCATACAATAAATGTAATTCTTTCGGAGCACTCTTAAATATTTCACATAAGTTAAAAACCTAAACAATGATTGTTCATCAGGTAGTCAAATAAAAGAAACATTAAATCATCTTATTATACTCTTTAGAGTCATATTCATTACCTTCTCCATCTTTAGTCAACTTGGTTCCTATAAAAATTGGTAAGGATACCAATTTTCATTTTTCCATGCCAATATTATTAATATGTTCTATAGAATAATTATATTGGCAATGAAATATGCGTTTTATATTTTTAGATATTTGTAATCCATGAAATTATTTCATTTCACTGAACATAGACATTTCGCACAAAATTTTCATCTCTTTATCAAACCGTTCACAAGTTCTTTCAACCTTCCCAATAAAGAGAATATCATCAACATAAATAATTAAAATGATGAAAATCACATGATTGCTTTATATATACATATTAATATTAACCCTTCCTTTATTAAAATTAAACGTTCTTATAAAATTATCTATTTTGGAGTACCATACCCTTAGATCTCTATTTAGCCCATACAAGGCTTTCATTAACTTACACACATAACATTCATCCTTCCAAAAAGAAAATCGGCATAGTTTTTTAATATGAAATTCTCTATCAAGGTATCCAATTTTTAAATTCTAAATTCACATGCATATAAAATATTTTGTATCTTCATTATGCAGAAATAGAAATAAATGTTGAAATTGTTTCTAACCCTTCCACTAGAGAAAAAGTATCATCAATGTCAATAACATCAATCTATGTGTATCCTTTGAACACTAATCTTGATTTTTTTCTTATCACATGACCATATTCATTAAGATTTTTTTGGTAAAACACACTTTGTACCAACAATATTTTTTTCATTTGGTTTAGGTATGTGTTAACAAGTAAAATTCTTTTTAATATGATCTAACACTTTATTTATATCTTGAATCCATTTTGGATTCTTAAAAGCATCATTCACATCGTTCATCTAAACTTTTAAATATAAAGAAGTGCGTGTAATGACTTCTTATTTTCATATTATTTGACCTTCTTGATGTTTATCAGCAATTATTTTTTCTGATTCCACTGATTTCCTAATCCTGGGATAATATTTTTGAGATAATTCCTCATAATTATAAATAGGATAGTCCAATTATTCTTGTTAAGTTGGATTTCAATTGTTTTCATCCTTGTAATAATTAATTACAAAAATTATTTAATCTTGTTCATCATCATTATCAACTTGAGTTTCTTTTGCATATTCCATATATTTTTCAATAAATTTTACATCCATAGAGATAACTAATCCTCATGTCTATTTGTTGAAACTTATATATCCTCTTCATTCTAAAGTGTATATATGAAAAATTATATCATCGCCTCTCTACATAATCATTTCTAGGTTTACAATTTTCCTCATCATAGTACATGAACTCCAAAAAACGATTAAGTGTTTCAAACATGGAATTTTTTCAAAAAAAATTCATATAATTTATGATATTAACGTGTATTTTTGAAAAATTGTATTTGAATATAAAAATAAGAGATCATGGTTTACCTCCAAAAGTAATGAGTGACACTATGTTCAAGTAACATAGTTCACCCCTTTTCAACCACACTTCTATTTTTACTTTCAAAATCACCATTTTTATGGGTATATGGAGTATTGAACTCATTACAAATTCCATGATTCTCAAGATAACTTTTAAAACCATTATTTTTGTATTCACCAGCATTTTTTATTCTCATGTTCTTTATTATATACTCACATTCCTTCTCATCTTTCTTCCTAAAACTTTTAATTTTTTTAGACAATATATTTTCTGTTTTATATACATAACAGAAGTAATGTTATTAAATTCGTTAATGAAGTTAACAATGTACTTATCTTCATTATTTTATTTTTTTATCGTTGTACTGTAGAAATTATAATGAATAAGTTATAGTGGTTGTTTTGAACAAATTAAAACGTTATTATAAACAATGTTTTATATATTTTCTTTTTGAAAAATTTTGTGACACCAACATATTGTTTTTTCATATCCAGAATTCCATGAACACTGTCTCTTTATGATAATGCCCTCATGTTTTTCTTTGACACGTATCTGCAGATTTTATGTCCCAACTGATTCTATTCTATCATACATAAGTAAGAATTGTTTTGAACATCAACAAACTAGAATAAGATCCCTTTCACACATTGGAATCTTGTGAAAACCGTTATATCTTCCTCCATTTCTCAAAATAATCCACATTTTCAAAAAATATCTTTTTCATTTATCAAAATGTTGTGAAACACATAGAATATTGTGCTTCCCCAAATCAGAGAATAATGAATTCTTTGCCTCTATCTTTTCTTCCCCAGCAATAGATGATCATAAACCTTTGATCCATAAAGATTCATCATTGGAAAATATCATTATTCCTTCCTGGAAGTCATTTACATTCTTAAAAAAAATTAAGCCTCCTATAATATGAGAAGAAAACCAATTGTCGAAGATCACAGATCGTTCGACTTTTTTATCTTTGTTAGTGGTCATTATGAAAAGATATTTATCTTTATAATTTTTTTTCACGTTTGAAAACTAGGAATTGTTATAATTCTTTTCTAGTGTTTGTAAAAATGTATCCATTAGTAGGATGTACATTTTTTTCACATCTTTTAAAAATACATTCCAAAGGTCGAAATTTTTTTTGAACTTTCTGAACATCCTTATCATATTTATTCATTTGAGAGGATTGAATCCCCATCAAAATTTTCCATTTTTAATTCATATAATAGTTATACATTTTTTTATTATATCAACACATATTTTATGTGTTATTTAATCCACCGTAATACTAGTAGTGTCAATAGAAAGAATATTTACAAATGTTACTTCTATGCAGTTCAGAATTGTGATCAGGTTTCGCAGCAACAATTTTTCTTTAACAGCATAACATTATTTAGTCCCAAAATTTTATTTCTAAGTCAGAAGCATTTTTTTAGATAATTTTTCTTTTTAGCCTTATTGGAATCAATAATTTTGTAATATTTTTTTGATTTATAATTTTCTGAAACGTATTAAATCTGAATTTTTTGTTCAAAAATATAACTTTTCCAACATTCTTCTTCGTAGAAACAATTTCAACATTATTTTTAACCATTGATTATTAATTTTGATCCTCCTTAGGTTCATCCATTCCAGAACATTCCCCAAATTTATATATATATTTACTGAAACTTGTAACCCTATGTTTCGATATAGAATTTTTTTTAGACAAGTTTAAATTCTCCTTCCTTTGATTTCATCTTAACTTCCAAATGTTCATTCTGATTATTTTATTTCTCAATAGATTTACTAAAGTTATCAATCTCTTCAAGTAGCTTAACTTCCTCATCTATAAAAAATTATTGATTAATTTTTGATAAAATTTTATTTTTTAATCTCATCATTTTTTTCTCAGGCCACATAATCTTTCTCACTTATTATTTCAATTCCACTTTCAGATTAAACTATAATGGAGTTTATTATTCTTCGTAACTACTACATCCAAAATCATCATTGTTAATTTCTATAATTAATGTTTTCAATCTAGTATTATCAACATATTTTTTAGATTCAACTTCACTATCTACATCATTATCATCATTATATAAAAAAAATCTCCCTTTTGATTTGGAGAAATTTTTATCTTTCTTATTGGAATAGGATTTAGCATTATCACCATGTTTCTTCCTTGACCTTTCATACCTTCTACCATCTTCCAAAATTTTATCTTAGTTATTTATTTAGGGGTAATTTTTAGAAAAGTAAAAAAACACATTAAATGAAATTAAAAGGAAGATTCCCTTTAGAATTTCTTATACCAATATTCACATTTTTGAAAAACAAGAATAAAAATTTATCAAGGTTTTTACATACCATATTTTCTAAATTATAATATCATACATATTATTATTCAAGAATATTTTCCTACTTTCATTTATTAGTAGTATTGAAATACATTTCTCTATCATGTTTTATTTTTTTTTCTTTTCATAAAGTTCTCCCCTATTATCTCATAAGTAATGTGATTAATATAACAAACATACAAAGATAATGTTTTTGGATCTCCTGATTCTAGGGATGAAGCTTTGGTATTAAACTTATCAGGAACAATTCTCAAGATCTTTTCCACAATAGTTGAGTCTTCCAACTTTTTACTAAGAAATATAATTTTGATAATAATGTCATTATCCCTTGTAAATAAGTAACCCATGGATTTACATACACCCATATTGATATATCCAAACTTTAATCTCTATATTTGTAACTTTTACTTATTTACTTTTGTATTTCCTACATAAATGTTTTTAAGATTATCCAAAATAACTTTAGTAGTGGAAAAAACCTTCAATATTATAAATTCACTTTCAGAAAGTGATGAGAGTAAAGTATTATAAGCTCGTACATAATTATCTTGATTCTTCCTATCTATAGAGGTGAGGGGGATTTTTCATTAATTTTAGGAAATCAATTTGTAAATACTTTAAGAACATCACAACAGAGAGATAAGAAAAGGAAAAATTATATCCTTCCATTCTTGATATTTCTAACCATATAATACTAGTATCCAATTACAATTCCTTCAATTTATATTATCCATAATAAATTTACTTTATATACTTCAACAAAGATTAATTAAAGGGAACCTTAACTCGAATAACAATTGATAATGCCCAAACTTGGTCAATGTATCACTAAGAGAGGGGGTGGGGGTGGGGGGTGAATCCATGATATCTTAATTCATTTTAAAACAAATTCACATCCTATTAAAGATATATCACATTGATAAAAGCAAAAAAAATCACATATCCAAATGAAAAATAAGTATATAAATGGTTCACTACTCAACCACAGTTATTATTTCCTTGGTATGGTTTCAAAACAATCCAATACCAAAAAATATAATATAAAAAATCCTTTTGTGTGGATATAAAAAAGTTGGATATACCCTAAGACTTGTATAACCCTATGATGAATACAACAGTTCAGGTGCTTATTCTTGCTAAAATTATGTAACAAACATTTGTGTAAGATGTTAAAAAAATTTCACCAATTGAATCTATACATGTTACTATGATACCTAAGCAACTATAAAGTTTGATTACATTAAAAAAAATCTGTCATTTTCCTATATTGAAAATTTTAAGAACTTATTTTGAATTTGTAATGATACTTAGTCTGATTTCCCAGTCTGATTCTTAATATGATTTCTCTGTCTAGAAATTTAATTCTTCTATAATACTAATAAAATAGTTATAAAATTATTTTTCATTAGTCTAGAAATCTTAGTCTGAATTCCCAGTTTAATTACCCAATCTAATCTTCTAATCATTGAATGTGATATTCCTTCTTCTTCTTTATCTATCCTAAAAACTTATTTAGCAACGCTCTATCCAGAAAAGTATTCTCTCAAAAACATCATAACATCTCCCTCTCCATTCACATATGAATAGTGTTCTAATCTGTAAGAAACTAAAATGCACTCTCCTCCTTTTATAGGTGCGATAGAATTGGTATAGATATAAATCTGAAAAGTTTTCCCCCTTAAAAATATTTTCAAATACTCAAACCCCCTTCATTTAGGCTTCTTCCTTGACCTCTTCAATTATTATCTACTCCTCTTAATTCTTCTCGAAGCTTCTCAAATCTATTCAAAAAATCATATGGGTTCAGAATTTATAACCATTCTTCATTATGATTCTAATTCTTATTCTAATTTCTTCATTACAATGAATACATATGTTTACTCTAATTATCTTGAACAACATGAAAAAACATCATAACTCAATACTTCTCATTATGATTCTTAGTAACAACTAAAAAAACTACATATTTTGATTCTTCATACTAACTATTAACTATAAAACATTGAAACCATTCTACCAAAAACATAGTCGCAACTTATAAAGAAATCCATACTTCTTGAAAATGATTCAATAATAACTTCAAGCCCCTTTAGACTAACACTTTCAAAAAACTCTGCAAAAAAACCTCGATACCCCCCTCGATAACTCTTTTAAAATTACTTCGTAACATTACATTTTTTATATTTTCCTAAGAGATATGATCTTGTGTCTGAAGATGTTATTGGTCTCAAACAGTGTCTGATGGATTGGTCACTGCTTCACTCTGATAGATCATTTTTACTTCTTTCTTAATGAGTTGACACCACATATTGAGAAAAAATCAATAATATTGTTGTTTATACTTATCCAATCGAAATAAAAAAAGTATGATTTATTTTTCTCTTGAATCAATTGAAAACATATCAGTGTTCTTCTTTCATTTTTGCCCACTCTAAACAAAAAAATATACTTGATAAAAATTGTGGACTATATTTTTTATTTTCATTTTCTTGATCAATATCTAACATTATTAGACACATTAGTCCCAACGAATTTCACTTATTTTCTTTTTCATTGGTCTCATAAACTCCAAATGAAATTAATTCTTCCTCTGATTAATCAGTGGCACACTCAATTGGATGGACTCGTATTAGTAGCTTCAACTTTAACAACCACATTAATTTTCTGATTACAGTACACACCAATTTTTTTCTCTAATTTTTTTAATCTTGTTTATTATTAGATTAACAAAAAACCTACATCTTTTTCTTCTCATGTTTTGAACAAAACTAACATATATTAAAAAAAGTCTATGTCCGGTGTTCTTGAACCGATGAAATATGTCTAGAAAACATTTAATTTATTATTTCAAAAATTTCTTCTTATAATCATGACTTCATCATGACTGTGAGAATATTTTAAAAAAACATACCATCATATGGATTACATATTAAAATATTATAACCTTCCATCCTTATATAATTCCTTCTTTACAATCAAACCTCAAACTGATTGGAGACACATCTTCTTCCCCTTTCCTTCATAAGGCTTGGATTAAAAGTATCCAAAAATCAATTTATTTATGACCACTCTTAGATCATTAATGTATTGTTATATTTACATTGTATTCATTCATACTTTTATACCTTTTCTCATTATGATCAAAACCTTCATTTTGGACCTAAGGTGATTTTGATGAACCTTTTATCCTTGAAAATGTCTTCACAACAAAATAGACTTTCATAATCAATTTTCATATGATTTTCTTAATAATTTTACATCCAATATTTTGATTACAAAACTTACTTTCTTAATTTTCATCCTACTATCAAAAATTAAAAATTTATTTAATTTTTATTCTTTGAAAACAAAAGACAATACATTTGATACAAACATCTTATAGCTTCAATAAAAAATTTGTCTATCTTGGCCTCAATATAATCTACTCCTGAAATGAACTGGGTCCAAATACATAAAAAACACCCAATTATTATTCTTGATTAAAGCACCAACTTCATCCAATTAAATAAAAAAACAATGAAAATTCATTTTGTGACATACCTTTATTAAAACTATGTGAAAAAAATGAATTTATCCTCTCAAGATGTCCTTTAACAACATTTATTAAAATACTTACCACATTAGGAAGATTCCACCATGATCTAGTGGAATCATCATGAAACTGAAACATAGAAATTACCAATATCTAAAGAAACCAAGATGAGGGATGAATAAAGGAAGGATGGGTGGGAATTTAACAAAAATTTCTAGATAATTCCACTAAAATAACCAAATACCAAGGGTAATTTTGAGATAAAATAGGGACAAAGGTGTCATTTTTCTTGACCACACATGTGGGGGAAGGGAAAAGAAGATTGATTTAAAATTCATAGGGGAAAAGTGAAATTCACACATTTTAACAAAATTTGAATGTAAAATGTTTTGGATGCTTGGTCTTCCAAACAACACACCAAACATGCACATATACCTAATCCAAATCAAACATACACAATTTACGAACATGATTTCCCTTAATTATGTCTCAACCATGCAGATGATAAAATCATTCAAAATATCTAAAATTGAACCAGAAGATCTTGATTATCGGCCAAGAACATGAGAAACCTTCTGGGCCTTGATACATATCAAAACATATCTTCTCAATGGGATCAAACTCTGATAGTTCAAATCTATATATCAATTTTCAAAAAAACCATTCTTTATAAAATAAATAATCACAATCCTCTATGATTTTACATCCTAGAAAGAACATCAGTTTTTATAAGATAAATACTATTGTGTTTTTCAACCCCCATGATCCTTAGGTTTATTAATATTCAATCCCAATATAACTGTTCATTTATTCATAACCAACCCATCATGTTTCTACTGTTAAATAGAAGTCGAGCATCCACTTCACATCTTAACACACATGGAACAGTATTCGTAAAAACCTAAGCAATCACATAATACCATTATTGAAAAAAAGAAATGGTTCTTACCTAGACCCACATATCCAGAGATACTTTTATGTCATCATTTAATTAATCTTTAGTCTTATGGTAGTCCACACCATATGACTCTTCTCATTAGGTATGATTTCGGGCCATGGTGCTACCCACCATCAGAATCACCAACTAAAATTCATTATCAACAGTTAAATGAAATAGTTAATATAAATTACATAAAATCACATAATATTTCTTATAAAAAATTTGTAAGTATTTCAATGGATGATCATTCTCATAAAATCTCATCCATTACTCTATATGTTCTATCACATTACCTAACTTGTTTCGTTAACTCTGAAAGGCATCATGAGATCTTCCAAGTATTCCACAAAATTTTGAACCAAACTCTTACTGTAATTTCAATGGGTGGTTACTTAACAAAAAACTAGATATCTGTAATGTTTTGTGCCTTCATGTTCTGTTACTTTGCATGTTTTGGTTGTTGGTAGTGTTTAGAGGAGGCTCAGAGGTAGTTAAGATAAGTTAGGTTGATAAAGTCTAGAAGAAGAGGTATTACACATCATGTAACTAGATTACAAGGTGTGAAATTCTATTTCACAGCATGTCTTTGAGGTTTCAAGACGTGCATACATGCTACACGTTTTAAAAAATGGTTTCATAATGATTAATATTTTGGGGTTATAAAAATAAAATAAAAGTAAGAGGAGATGTGTTTTTCTAAAAACCCAAACCCCAGGAATTACTCGATATGAAAGGGGATTACACATCGTGTAATACCCCAATCATGTGTAGTTATAAACTAAAATCCAAACAAACACTCATTAATTTGACCAAGGTTTCATTTTTCCTCTCATTTTGGGGAAACCATAGGTTCCTAGAAGTGTTCATTGAGACATTTCCATCTTTATTCGATCAATTTATCTCGATGGATGTTCGTTGGCGATCTTTGTTCGATCAATAGTGACTTATCTTCTCTTTCTCATTTGTTATCTTCCATTATTATTCCAGGGTTCTTCTTTGGTAGAATTTTTTCTATTTTAGAGGTGCATTGTGTTTTTACAGATCCTTGGTTTGGTATATGTTGATATGCAGTTGTCATTGTGAGATTGTGATTCGTGAGAATTCTCCTTCTCCCTGTGGTGCATAGAAATTGGAAATCTCCCTTGAGGTAGGATTCCCTTCATGTCTATCTATTGTGCATCATTCAAGATGGGATTTACATCCCTTTATATAGGAATCACATTTTTAGCATCCTAATTTAATAAATATAATTTGTTAATTGAAATTTAGTGGGAAATGGGGTTTGTTTGAATTATTTTATAGATTTGATATTTATTGTGATGTAGTGATTGATCGGCCATTATTCCCCACTAAAAAGTTTCTCTGTTGGTAGCTTTGTATTAATAAAAAACATTTGTCATGTTTTTTTCCCTTATTGTGTTTTTTTTAGTATCACCCAAAAATAATAATTTGATAAATATGTATACATGGAAAATGAATTGGTTTCACCAGGATTTAGTATGTGTGATAACGCCCTAAAGAAATGTATTGGAATGTGGTAAATGTACTTTTGAACATATAAAATCATTTATGTGGGTTTTTAGATGTGGTGGATGTGAATGGAATGTGTTTGTGTAGTGGGTCTATTATGGGCATGGTATGATTATACAGTAGGGCTATGGAACTGATTGTGCTATGTTATATTGCTGGATATGGTTGTGAGATGGGGGTTTGTTTTGGTTGGCATAATGGTTTTGGTAGTATGACTTTGAATATGGTCAATAAGAATATTATAGGTGATTCTCCATTAATAACATTCATAAAGCTTCACCCCGTATATAAATATCAATATATGATATATCATGAATGGGTGTTAAACTATGAGAAAATGTAAATCCGACTTATTTTATCAAGTCTCTTCACCTTCTGAAATGATTGTTTTTGGGTTACTTGTTGTGTGTTGTGATTAGTGGTTTCCCTTATAGTGATGGAATGAATTAATAATTGATTTAAAAATATTGTAATAACTTGGGTTGACTTGGTTAATAGAATATAAATGTTTAAATAATATTTTTTGTAATGTGAAATGGGTTTTGTGGTTTGATGTGTGGTGTTGTGCATTTAGAGGAGGTAATAAAAGTGACAGTGTTGTGAGATTGTTCGTTTTTCTGAGATCCCCAAGGTTGGGCTTGAGTGTTTGATATCATATATTTATACACTTTTATTTTCCTTGAATATTCTATATGCACCCCACCATAGTTGAGAACTATGTAAAGAACACCCCCATTGTTGAGGGGAGGGTGTCTTTACTAACATACCGATGAGAGGATGGATGGATGGACACCCTCTCCTCCCTAGTCCAACTTCTAGACATTGAAGGACCATGTTTCTTTGAGCAATATGTGGTGATATGTGGTATCCCATGTGTTTACAGGTGAGGTGGTTTGTTTCCAAGGATTCGTCCGGATGAGTTGTGATGTGATTTCATATGTGTATTTGGGATAATATGTGATGTGTTGTGAGGGACAAGTGTGTATGAGAGGGATGTATTGTGATGAACAGGTGTGTGCATGTAGGATATGTTATGAGGCCCATGTGTGTGTGGGTGGGATCTGTTTTGAGGACCTAGTGTGTGTGGGCCGGATGTGTTGTGAGGCCCAAGTGTGTGTGGGTGGGATGTGATGTGGTATATTCCAAAGAGGTGGGAGCACCAAGAAATTTTCCTTTGGGATGTGAGAGTGACTAATTAGTGGTAAATTGGTGTGGGGTACCTTATCATCAATGTTATTTATATCATATTACTTTTCTTGCATTACTTGGTGAGAAAGCCTTGGCGAGGTTGTGTTTGGTTAGTATACCTATTTAGGAGATTATGGGTTCTGTTGTTTTCTTATAGGGGAATTATTATGATCCATTCATATGGGAATGCGAGAATTTCATTTTCCTACAGAGTAATCCTTCATGATCAAACTACATATATAAAACAATTTTAGGTTTCCAGGATGATTTTTTGGACAATGATGGACTATACTAGTTTGGGTATTGATATTTTTTTGTCACTACCTACCTTTACTTTTGGTATTTACTATGGAGACTTTTGTATTTGTATCAGTTCTATTTTAAAAATTCATGAGGAATAATTTTAGATTTATTTATATTAAATCTTGGAGTTTATTTTTGATCATCAATTATATATCTTAATTGTGTTTTTTCATAAAGGGTTATGCCTCCCAGATTGTGAAATTTGTACACCCTTGGTGCTAGTCGCCAACCTGGGGCCTATTTAAGGTAGGACTAAGGGTCATTTTTTCTCTCCCCTCATTGTAGTACCATTAGATAGTGGGGGTCATGATAGAGAGTTATTAGAGCATATTTTTGAGATAAAAGGTAGAGTATGGAGTTAGGAATATTGAGAATTACATGGGATGGTATAGAAATATCCCAGTTGACCTTGGTGCATGACATTAGGTCCATGAGACTGATTAGGACACAAGATTTTAGTGTCTCCCATGATCCTGTGCATTGACTTTGAGCTTATTGAATAACCAAGTAATATAGAACTTCATGTAGGATAGTGGCTTAGGAGAGTTACATAAATCATAATGACTTGTTTTCATGTTCGAATTGGGTTTTTTGGGAGGTTTAAAATGCATAAAATGAGTAATATCAATTAAAATAATTTTTAATAAAATTTCATACTACACGAGATTAGGAAATTTTTGTTTTCATTTCATCTATGGATCTCAGTCATTATCTGTGTGTGGCTTAGATAGTAGAGTTTTAGTATTCTAAATCGGTTGATTATCATATGGTTGATTTGGATGAGGAGGATGATTAGTGGTAGAGGATGGTATGTGCTTTCCAGTGGCATGCTTTGGGAAAGTACGAGGGTAGTGTTTCTGATGTGGATATACAAGGTTTTCTGGTAGATTAAGAGATTGCCTTCAGTCTAATATGGGCCCCGAATAAGTACAAGGCCCCTTTGACAATTAGTTATATGTGGGGAGTTATGCACCAGTGATGGATGTTGTATATGGGAGAGCACAAGGTGGAAGATGTTTTGTGGGTTGACTTTCAGAAAGATTTTATAGTAGATTTCCTTTCATCGAACGTGAAGGATGAGAAGAGTTGGGAGAGACCACCCATTCAAGAATGAAGTATGTTAGTGAAGAAGCTTGGGATTAAGTTCAAGGACCTTCTACACTTTCCCCCATATCTATTTCATGATGAGTAGTATTGTGTGAGATGTATTGAGGAGGCAGACCACCCTTCTATCGAGTATGTAGTTACTCCATTTACTTTTCCAAAATATATGGAGGTTTAAGAGAAGGAATAGGTGGCCAAGAAGATTCACTTCCAAGGATTTATACCAAGATAGTGGAGATAACAATTTTCTTTGATAGGAATAGTTTTTAGTGTAAGATCTCAGGTACCAATACATTTGATTTTTTGACCATCATAGAGGCGACCTCCACATCTTCTTTATTGAACTTCTGGTGCCAGCGTTCATGTATGGATTTCTTATTGGAATTTGGTTGATTTGTTTCTTCTATAGGGTTCTTGTCCATATTCAAAATTAGTACCCAGGGCTACCCAAGCTCATTTTAGTAGAGGTGGATTGGCTCAGCTTCAACCTCAGTAGAAGTTTCCAGTGAGGTAGTTTTAGTAGATAAGAAATCATAATATTGATCCGCCAAGAGGAGATGGAGTAGGTAGAGGCAAACTTTAGTATGTTCATTTTTAATAGGGACTACGAACCAAGAGTGGTCATGGAGGTCTTCATCAGCAGAGAGGCAGGGGATTTGGGTGTGGGGTGTTGAATGTAGTGTAGGTAACAGTCTCATTAGGGTCATAGATCGTCAAACATATAGTTATTTTGTTCACTATCCTTCCTTGTGATTTGTTTTATTTATGATCTCCACACTCCTTTCTTGAACCTAGTATCTACCATTAATTTGTATAAGATTTAGAGAGGCTTCCCATGACCCTAGTATTTAGTACACTACTCGGGTGTCTGACCATCTTGTTTGATGTGGGTCTGGGGTGGAGACTGATGATGGGTCTGAATCAGTCCCATGGGGATCTCTTCTTATTATAGATAAATCCATACGATATCATCCCTGTCATTGATAGGTTTTATTCCATATGTTCTATTTTTGAATTCCTTTAGAAGAGAGTAATGTTTTTTGATGTGGATAGTAATCATGAAGTATTCATTGGTGAACATGGTTGTCAGGTGGGTAGTCAAAATCTAGAGCCCCTTAATTTCTTGTTTGCAAAGCTATTAGTGGAATTAGTGGATTTTAAAAAGGTAGAAGTTCATAGGGTCATTGGGGAGTTTCTGTATATTTCCCCCGATGAGTTTCTGATGATACCTTCCATACAAGATGTTGAGTTCAGGATAGGCTTGTAGCTCGGTGCTTAACCGATTACGATGGATTCTAATAACATGAAACCTTCTGATTTGTGAATTTTGAGGATTCAGATAGATGATATGATGTATAAGGGTTTTATCTGGACTATTGTTTCTTCATGGAGTTCTCCAGTGTTGCTTTAAAAAAATGAAAATGGTGGTATGAGGTATTTCATAGCCTTCCAGAGGTTGAATCACATGATGTTCAAGAACCGTTACCCTCTTCCGAGGATAAACGATCTTTTCGACCAACAGAGGGGTGAGTTGGTTTTCTATGATCAATCTGCGATCTGAATATCTCCAGTTGAGGGTGAAGGAGGGAGATATCCCAAATACCGCCTTCAAATATAGGTATGGGAACCTTGAGTTTGTATCCATGTCATTCGGTGCTTCAAACACACCATACATGTTCATGGGGCTTATGAACCCTGTGTTCCATGAGTTCCTACATCAGATCATCATTGTATTCATCAATTATATATTAATGTACTCGATGTCATGGGAGGACCACACTAATTATCTTAGAACTATATTTTAGGTTCTTTGGTGCGAATAACTCTATGGAAAGTTGTCAAAGTTTAAGTTCTAAACACGACAAATGAAATTAATAAGGAATTTGGGGTATTATAAGGTTGTGGCATTAGACCCATCGATGCTTGAAGTTGTTTTTATTGGGAAGTACCAAATGATGTACCATAGGTTCCCGGTTTCATTCGTTGTGTAAGATATTATTGAAGATTTATAATTCATTTCTCCCATTGTATATCCCATTTGAAGTCTTTGACTAAAAATTACCAAGAAGTTTTTGGAGTTATTAGTTCTAGGAAACATTCTATAAATTAAAGGGGGATTTTTTTAGTTATCTAGTTCTCCAGTTGCCTGTGGAAGGGGTGTTATTTGAGGTGTATTCTGATGCTTTTTATCTGAGTTTGGGATGCATGCTGATGTCGAATTAGGAAGTTATCTATTATGGGCCTAGGAAATTATGCCCTAATGCACATAACTATAACACCCATGATCTAGATTTGTAAGCGGTGGTTTTCATGAGGGAGTTTGGGCGGCATTACCTCATTGGAAAAAACTGTGTGGTCTTCACAGATCATAAGAGTTTGAGGTATACCTTTTCTCATCATGACCAAAATCTATGACATTACAGGTGGATGAAGTTATTTTAGGACTATATTTTTGATATCTCTAACACCTGAGGAAAGATAAATGTTTTGACTGATGCTTTGAGACGAAATCCATGGAAGGAGGTTGTTCGGGAATTTGCAGATTCTTGGAAAGTGATGGAAGATTTTGAAGACTTTCACATAGATGATAGAGTCGATGGTGGTAAAGGATATTTATTTTATATGATACTGTTGTATTCTCTAATTAAGAATGTGGATAAGTATCAATGTAAAGACTCAGAGGTAGAGGTGTTTTGTGATCTTGCTGGCCATAGTGATGCATCTAAGGGGTTGTCAGAGGATGGTTGGAACCAGATGTGGTTTCATGGAAAGTTGTTTGTTCAAGTAGTAATGCACAATGGGGTCCATAGTGAGTTTCATAGCTCATCCCCGGTGGTATATTCATGAGTTTCTAAGATTTATCATGTCTTGTGGATTAATTTTTGGTGTCCATGTTTGAAAAGTTATGTGGTATAGTTTGTGGTGAAATGCTTGGTTTTCATTAAGGTAAAGGATGGTAATCATGTTAATTGATGTTTTTCTCATCCCTTGGATGTTTCCAAGTGGAAATGGGATAAAATCCCAATGTATTTCATCACAAGGTTACTAGAAAATCATGGATGCTATAATTCGATCTGGGTGATAGTGGATCATTTGATGAAATCTTCCCACTTCTTAGTGATCAAGGAATAAGGTGTATTGAATTCCTTGGCCAAGATGTACCTGGAACAGGTGGTTCATTTTCATGGAAATATGAGATATATTGTCTCATATAATGATGCATGCTTTACATCACAAGTGTGGATGTCAACGCATCATGTTTGGAACCTATTTATGCCTCAACACTTTTTCCACCCCCGAATAGATGGATAGACAGAGTGGACTATCCAAATGATGGAGGATCTGTTTTGGGAATGTGTCCTAGACATTGGTGGATTTTGGTTAATATTATTAACTTTGGTGGAGTTTTCTTAAAATAATAGTTATCACCCTTTCATTAGAAAGCCAATGTTTGTGGTTTTGTGTGATTGAGCACGTTGTTCCCTGTTGTTATGGACACAGGTTGGGGAGATAATTATTCATGGTCCCTATGTCGTGGAGATCTCGACAGAAAAGGTTTATCATGTTCATGAGATTATGCAAGAAGTGTAGGACCGGAATAAGTCATTTGAAAATCATAGATGGAGGCCATCCGAGTTTTTGGTTGGGGACCATGTTTCCTTTAAGGTTTCTCCTGAATGTGGGTAGCGGAGGATTGAGAAAGGGAGTATTCTTTCTCCTAGGTTCATTGGACCCTTTGTGGTGTTGGGAAAAGTTGGCGAGGATGAATATTATTTGGTATTTACACCACATATAGAGAGGATCATTGATGTATTCCATGTATCTTAGCTTTATCAATATCTACATGATGAATCCCATGTCATTGAATGGTTAGAGTTGGATACTGAGGATGACATGACGTTGGCGGAGTTGCTAAGGGATATCGATGACCATTAAGATAAGGTGTTGCATGGACGAACCATTTATTTGGTTCATATGTTGTGGAGCCATAGTGGTCAGGAGGAGAGTACTTGTGAGTGAGAAACAAATATGCATTCCTTGTTTCTAGAGTTGTTTTGATCTTTTTTCTCTATTTTTTTTTAAATTTGATATCTGGACCCTTTTGTTTTACGAGACGATCTATTTTTTTGGTTTAGGATTGGGTGTGGTGTGTTGTGTGATAAATTCCTAATGTGTGGAAAGAGGAGGACCTGATTCTTAATTGAGATTCATTAATTATGATGTGATTAAACCCATGTGGGTGATTCAGTGCTACCCAATGCAGATAGAGTCTTGACAAGGAAGATAAAATTTCTTGATTCGTGTGTTCAGGACAATGTAGTTTTTTTAAGGTGTAGTTTTCTTGTTGTAGTGGTTGATATCTTGAGTTCCGTGGAGGTTGATATGGCTATGAAGTGTGGTTGTGGTTGATTTTTTGGTGTGTTTAGCTAGTGGTAGTGTTTGAGGTATGACAATATCCTTAATAGGTATCTCGCGGGGTGGTTGTTTTGACCCATTTTTTCCTCTTTTATTGGTTTTGGATTATCGAGGGTGATAATCATTTAAGTGGTATATGATGTAATGGTATGTGCCTTCCAAATCAGTTACATAGTGGGATTTTTTTTGGGCGTGTTTGGAGGAGGTTCAGAGGATGTTTGGAGAAGTTCGGTTTTTAAAGGCTGGAAGTAGGGGGATTACACATCTTGTGACTAGAATACATGACGTGAAATTCCATTTCATGGATTATCTTAGAGGATTCATGGCTTTCAGAAATTTTACATGATGTGAATAAGAGTTTCACAATGTGTAATATTTTAGTGCTATAAAAATAAAATAAAATGAATATGCGACTTATTTTTCATGGAAATTCTACCCTCGAGTATTACATGATGTTAAAGGGGATTAAATGTTGTATAATACCCTTTTCAGGTGCATTTTTAAACTTATTTATTGGTTGAACACTCATTAATTTGTCCATGGTTTTGTTTTTCCTCTAATTTTGGTTGAACTCGAGGTGGCTCATAGTGTTATTATATCCCTTTACTTCCCTCTTCAATCCGTTGATCCCAATGGATGTTCATTGGCGATCTGTGGTCGATTTGTGGTGAGTTATCTTCACATTATCTTCTTTTTTCATTCATTATTCTCCTTGGGATACATTTTGGTGGTATTTCATTGCCTTTGGGGTGTTTTGGGTTTTATTTTGAAGGATTTTTTGTGCGGTATCGGTTGATATTTTGTTTTCGTAGTGTGGTTATGATTTGAAAGTGATCTTATTTTCCCTATGGTGCATAACAATTGGAAGGCTCCCTTGAGGTAGGATTAACTTTGTTTCTCTCTATTGGGTGTCATGTGGGTGTGTGTTTATTTATATTTATCTGTGAATCATGGTTTTTATATCTTAATTTAAGATAAAGAATCTGTTATTTTAAATTGATGGAAAAATACGATTTTTTTGCAAGATTTTACAACTTTGATATTGTTTGTGATATTATGATTGATCAATCATCATAAAAAACTGAAAATTGTGTCCTTTGGTCTATTTTTTTGAATTGGATACATATGTTGTGGTAGTTTTATTTCTTATATTTTTTCGGTATCACACAAAATTACAAATTTTCCAACCACATATACTTAGCTATTTAATTGGTTTCACCGGGATTTGGTTTGGGTGATAAATCCCAAAAAAAGTAGTAGAATGTGGTAAATGTTCTTGAGAACCTATAAAATATTTTATTGTGGTTTTTATGTGTGTGTTAAGTGAATTACATGTGGTTTTGTAGTAGGGCTATGATGGTCATGGTATGATTATGCAGTAGGGCTACCAAAATGGTTGTGTTATATTATGTTGCTAAATGGGGTTGTGAGTTGGGGGTTTGTTTTTGTTGGCATAGTTTTTTTGGGTAGGATGACTTCGATCAAAGATGGAAGTGATTGGTATGGGTGATTCACCATAAATAAAATTCAGAAATATTCCACCTTTATCTAGATATTGATATATGATATATCATGAATGGGAGTTAAATAAGGAAGAAATGTGAAGCCACCTTATTTTATCAAGAATGTTCACCTTCTAAAATCACTATTTTTGTGTTTCTTGTTTTGTGGTTTACTTATTTTTTTCCATGTGGTGATGGAATGAATAAATAATTGATTAATAAATTTTGGAATGGATTTGTTTAGATTGATTAATGTAATAGAAATGGTTAAATGAATTTTTTTGGGAATGTGAAATGGGTTTTTAGCTGGATGTGTGGTGTTGTGCATTTAGTGGTGGAAGAAAAAGTGTTGATTTTTTAGATGGTTTGTTTTTCTGAGAAAACATATATTTGGATTGATTGTTTGGTATCATATATGTATACACTTATATTTTCCTTGTGATTTATATAATCACCACATCCTAGTTTAGAAATATGTACCAAACAACCCCGTTGTCTCGGGGGAGGGTGTCTTTCCCAATATACTAATGGGAGGATTTATAGATGGCCATCCATTATTACCTTCACCCTCTACTAGGTGTTGATGGCCCAAGATTCTTCGTGTAGTATTTGGTGAGATGTGGTATCCTAGTTGTTTGTGTGTGAGGTTGTTAATTTCCTAGGTCTCTTGGGGATGAGATGTGATGTTATTTCCAAGGTTTCATTGAGATGATATGTAATGTGTTGTGAGTCCTAAGAATGTGAGATTGGGACTTGTTTTGAGTCCCAAGTGTGTGTGGGTGAGATGTTTTGTGAGTCCCAGGTGTGTGTGGGCAAGATATGTTGTGTGGCCCATGTGTGTGCACATGAGATGTGTTGTGAGGCCCACATATGGGTGGGGGAAATGTGATGTGTTATATTCAGAAGAGTATGGAGTGCCAATATATTTTACCTTGGGGTATTAGAGTGTCTAATCAGTTAGAAAGTGATGCAAGGTACCTTAACATCAATGCGCTTTATATTATATTACATGACAAGTGTTACTTGTTGAGCGTGCCTTGGTGAGGTTGGCTTAGGTTAGTATACAAGTTTAGGTGTCTTCTGGTTCTTTTTTCTCAGAAGGGAATTAGTATGCCTCTTTCACATGTTCATGAGAGAATTTGGTTTTCATACATTGTAAAACTATATTCTTACGCTACATATATAAAACAATTTTCAGGTTTCCGTGAGGATTTTTCAGACCGCAATAGACCTTACTAGCTCAAATCTTGACAATTGTTGTGTCACTTCCAAGCTTTACTTTTAGTATTTACATTGAAGAATTTTGTATTTATATCAGTTCTATTTTACACATGCATGTGGGATTTATTTGGATTTATTTATATTATGTTTTGGAGTTTATTATGGATTATCTATCATATATCTCGATATTGTTTCCTTATAAAGGGTAATTCCTCCCATTTTATGAGATTTGTACACCCTTGGTGCTAGTTTCCAACCATGGGACTATTGGAGGTGGGACTCCGACATCATAATCCATATCCCATCACTAGAGTATCTCTGGAGGGAGGGGTTATGAAAATATCATTCCCTCACCCCGATCACTATTACATCTCAATTCAACTCACTCTCAGATCACACCCTGTAATTCCCCAATCATCTAAAGTAATAACATTGTATTCAATAGCATGTATGACATGAAACATCAAGTTCATATATGAATATAATATCCCATTACATTAAAATATATTTACTATTTAAAAAAATTAAATCTATGATATATATTTAAATAAACGTAATATTCAGTTCACGTTTTTCGCACACAATAATGACTTTCTTTGATGAATTGTGTTACATGTAAGACTTGGTTTTATCAAACAACAATATATTAATAAAAAAATATTATTTAATATAATAAGACTTAATCTAGTTATTAAATTAGTATATAAGAATAATATTATAGATCTTATAAAAATCTATAGTTTACACAAATATAAAATGAATTTATTGGTCATTAATTTATTAGAAATGTATATAAGAACCAATTGAATATAAAAGAAATATTTTTATGTTTTAAAATGTGTTTTATTCTAATAATTTAAATTAATTACAATTACTCAATGAAATTAATGAATTATATATGTTATATATAAAAACAAATATTTTTTATATTCATTCAAAACGTATTAGAAGCATAGGATAACAAATAATCAAGTTTTATTCATAGCAATGGTATTTTTCTAAAAAAGCAACTTTACTGCCTTTTAATAGAAAACCAATTTTAAATCACATTTTTGGAACTTTTATAAGTTTAAAATTTCAAATTAAATTTTATTTTTCAAATAATAACATAAAAAATATCTTAGGGTGAAATTTCAGTGTTTCTCTCTTAGGTTTCATTTTTTGATGAATAGTGAAAAATAATTAATTTTTATTCAAAACAACTTTTGGATATAATTTATTTATAATGAAAAATTATACTTTTTTATTGTTTTTAAAGTTTAATTAGATAAATTTTACATCTGTTATTCCAATTAATATTATTTTAATTTATTTCACTATGAAAATGAATATAAAGACAATGAAAACTTATTAAAAAATTTTACTTTAAAAATCCACTTCGTCATCCTGTATATGGGATTAATTTTAAATTAATTTTTACACTTATGTATTTTTACTAAAAAAAATTATTACATATTTTCAGTTATAATAATTTATAATGTAAAGTAATTTTAACTTATATTTTTACCAAAAACCTCAGTAAATGTAATTAAAATTAATTATAGCGATTAAGAGAAAACTTAGTTTAAGAAGGGACTAAACCTTAAACATACTATCCAAAATGACCTAGAAACCTTTAAAAAATAATATTTGTTGGAAATATCTGGACTTTATCCTCTTTTGGATATAATTTTTCCATTATTGGATAAAATTGAAATGGGAAAATCATGGGTGGAATTCCCCATTCAAAAATTTACAAGAATGTCACTCCTCCTCCACTATAAAAAGGCACTCAACCCTCCCACATAAAAACACCTATAAGGCCATTTGGATCAATCAATATATGTTAAAATAATCTCCCAAAACCCCTCTCCACATCCCACAATCCTTACTCTAAGTATTAATAAAACCAAGGAATTCTTTTTGAATAATCCAAAAGCAGTTACACAAATAAGAGGTAACATTTTTCAACAATCACTTTAGTTCAATTTATTCCTCAACTCAATCATTTGTTATTATTAAATTATTATATAATAAAATTAGTATCACAAAAATACTTATATTTTGTTATGTTAATTTTTTTACCTACACCTACACACACTTCCATCTAATGGGTAATGGACATACTATTTATGTACAACAAACTATCTCCTTTCAAAACGATGTTTTTCATTTTTCATTTACCCCCTCTCATGGTTGGGTATTACGATAGGAATAATATTTATATATGGTATATAAGATATTAATAATTTATTTATATTTCTTCAATTTTCTATATGACATATAAATTTATGATTTCCATTTTGTGGGAATACGGTAACATTATTTGTGGAAGTGTGGACAACCACCTTCTCAAAGCGATTGATTTGTTCATGTTATACATAGAATGTGTAAAGGATGGTTTCAATAATAAAATTTGATAGATATATCGTAAAAATGATATTTTAGTTATAATATAAAAAAAAATTCATTTACATTTCATTATTTTAAAATACGATAATGAAATGAATGTTTTGTTCGTGCATACGTACAGTCTACTGTATCCATGAACAGTGCATTTCATTTCCTATATCCAAATATTATGATTTATTATAAATAAATATATAATGAAAATATATAACATTCACATCATGGTTTATATTTTTTATATTCTTAAATAATTATTTAATTACCTTGAACAAAATAACAAGTTAAAACATACTTGATAAACTAGGGAATTAACACCTGAAATAGGTCAAAAATGTAATATTATTAACAAACAAGTAATAAGATATTATAATATGTTAATATAAGATATTATAAAGATTATTATGGTTCTATAATAATTTATTTACATGTTTAAAACCATTATAAAAGAATTTGAAAGACGTTCACATGAATGGAAACGTAAGGTAATGGATTCTTGTCTCACATTTCTTTCCGTGAGACATACACAATTTTCACTACATAATTGTGTGTGTGGTGTATCTACTACCACTTTTGATATATTATATCATTTATTATATTATATTTGTGGTATTTATTTTTTCATTTTAAGTTATCTCTTTCACAGGGCTTATGATTCAAAATCTACTAAGTAGTAAGGGACCTTCTCTCAATTTCTATTCACCGAGACAGACTTTATTATTGTTAACCTAATTTATTGTATATAGTGTAAATACATCCGATTTGACATGTAATATCATGATTCATTTTTTTGTCATTTTCTTTTGAGTTTTAATTTGAATTATTTTATCTATGGGGATTTTAATTAAGCGTTACCAATTCGAAAAAAATTTATAACCCAATTTCTTTTCTTTGGGATAAATAACTTCTTAATTGTCATTAATATTATTAGATTTTGTGTTTAATAAATTTTAACTATACATACTTTTATTTCCACTTATTTTATGTGTATTTAAATTTGATACAGATAGTAAATTTATTGACTTCTTATCACACCCACGTTATGGTCCTTCCATGGTTTACTATACAATCTGATTTTGTTTGGGACTATTTACACATAAATTTACATCAGTAGAAATTATTATATCATTTTTTAATAAATACATTAATTTTTTCTCTATTTTTTATAACAACATTTTCCAAGAAATAGATCCATTTTTCCAAAATTTTGTACTAAATGTTTTAAAAAATGTTTTTAAGAAAAAACTGATGTTCATTATCTCTTCCGTCGGAGACCCGGTTTTCATCTAAAAAACTTGTTTTCTAAAAATATTACAAAATATTATTAAACCATTCCATAATTATTTATTAAATATAAAATTTACCCTTATTTCTTTTAAAATTACTTTCAAATGAAATTTTTTCTCACTTTCTTAATGAGGAAATTTTCAAAACATTGTACCTTGCAAAAGGAATGTTCTTTTTATCTTCCATGGAATGTAAGGATTAACCCACCATTTTTTTCTTTGAAGATTCATTTCCATGTTTAAATGTATAATTTTTTTATGAAATTTTTTTAGAAATGATTTTGAAAGAAAATCATTTTAAAAATGTTTTCTAAAACGAAAATAATATTTTCCTCATGAATGTTTTTAAAAGACCTTTTTATTGTATTTGCATTCATCAATGACAAAAACCCTTTATTTTACCCTACTTGGGATATTTTTAATTGATTACATCCATATTCTCCCTCTATAAAGATTATGATTCCTTTGAACAGGGATAATATTGGCATTCACAAACTATATTTCTTTGTCAGTCCCCTTGAAATGGTAAATTTACCATGATCCTTGAATATTAATTGTCCCCTAAATATATATCATTTATCATGGATATTATTATTTGATAAACCATATACATTTTTCCATATGATTTTTACATTTAAATCTATTTTAAATATGGGAAAATATTGATAAATACGCATCTTTTACTCAATTAAGATATTTGAAAATGCATATTATTCATGAATTAAATCAGTTATTTGATATTTGAGAAAATTTTTAGATTAGTATGAAAAAGGTGGGGTCTGATTATAGATATCCCCACAATGAATTGGTATTCTCATGGGATGAGTTAGTTGGATATCCTTAGATGGGTTTTTACCCGATAGGCTAAACTGCATTATGAAAGGTATTGACAGTAAATTTACCATGTACCTATGAAATATGGTGCCTTCCCTCATTTATAATTAGTTATTATTTCTAAAAGATAATTTCTGTCGACATATATATAGATAAATTTCATTCTTATTCTATTGATTAAATATAATGGTTTATAGTTATTTACCTTTCCATATATATTATGACTTATCCAGTTATTTAGATGGAATGTGTGTTTAGTTATTTACCTTGATATATTATTTATGCACTCCCTCTAGTTTTATTGATTATATGGTATTTGTGATCATTTATTTACCTTCCTATTTCAATTATGATTATTGATTCATTATTTATTCCACTATGGTTAAACCTCACTAAGAATTTGAGCTCACCATTATTTTGTTTCCCTTCCCTAAGAATATAATAAGTATAATAAGAAATATATGCAATGATATTATAATTTGGATGAAATTTATTATCCTCTAAAAAAATTATGTTATAATTAGTGTATTAATTTGTAATAAAAGACTCGTTTATGTATCTATTTTACCAAGACTACTAAACACTTTGATCCTTTGAGATTTTTTTTCATGTGATAATTCCAATGTAACAGTAGCATGACACCAGCTATGGGCTTAATAGGGTCAGGTAACTACACATCTGACCCATCCTGAGTCTGATTCCAATGTTGAGACTCCAAATGATAATGTATCTCAACCATAATTATTTTTTTCAATAAGTTACACGCTCAAAACATATCCATCTAAAAACTGATAACTAAAAGATATATCGACCACCAAATAGTCAATCTCACATATCCATGACCCAAATGAAATGATGGTTATTCTTCCACATGTCAAGTTTCAGCAATTACTGCACATAATTACTAGATGTTATCATCCCACTCATACTCGAGTGCTGACATGAAGCATCAACTGCAACCTATTCCATATTTTCTATAGAATTAATCCTCAATATCTTCTGAAATTCCATTTTAAATTATGTTTACACCCACTAATAGCCTATGGTTAACTCCCCGTTACATTTATTTCCATATACCTCTCCTTGAGAACAAAACCAATATGTTTAATCATCTTATGCAAGACAATCCTCTCAAGACACACTCACCAACCTAACAACCGCTAACACCACCCATCCATGGTGTCATCTCATCACAGGGAAACATTATCCTCAAAAATTTATATTACCAATACCATAAGTATTAAATTAATTCCATTTTCCATTGGATTAGTCACATCTTCTCACAAAAACATAATTCAAATCACACTATAGGTAAACAAAATTTACTACTCAATATCATCCAAACCAATAGGTGTATGATCTCATACCACCAATTACGTTTCTTGGTTCACACTCTCTTGAGTCATATGTCATCTAACCAAGGTTCATACAACTATATCATATAACATTATCACTTCATATTTCAATGTGATCCACTCATAAGCAACTTTTTTACTTTCTATACATCTAAAGGTACCTAAATCATGTCATAACCAAACTATCTCAACCACCCCCAAGGTTTACCAAAAACCATAATATTCTAAAATTCTCTATCTATTATAGATATAATCATATAAAACCATGATATAACATTTCATCAGGAACCTTGCCTGAAAATAATTGATCTTTTCACATACCAATCCTTTATATTGAAACAACAATTAATAAAAAAGAACATAAAGTGATTTTTTTACTAAACATTTGGAATATAAGAAGCATGTATGTAGATAACCCTGGCTTCCATGAATTTTATACCTTCCAAAAAATAAACACCACCGACACTTTTATGTTTTTAATATCATTTTCATAACCATGCTTATAGCATATACATAGTAACTCATCTCATTCACCTATCTTTGTCTAATGAATTTACCCATGATTCCCATTCTAATGGATCTCATAAGCCCTAGATAAACCATATCTTAGATTAACCTTATATTCATCACTCATCTCACCAATATCTCAAGCCATATCCCAAAGGAATAAGGATCTTACACCTATCTAATATACTATATCTCAAATAGGTCACCGCTTAGAGGGAACACCTCTCTTTCCATCTTAAAAACTCATGATAACTCGCATGCCAACACCTAATCCAGGGTTATCACACACACATAGAGAGATATATATATAGGGAATCAAAAGGATGATCAAAATACTATTAGGCCACTAATCCTCATCGATTTTATAAATGTGAGGCTACCCCCACAAGGACATTATTCATATCCAAAAACATACAACAACATAATCTCATGATGATTCTTGTAAAATATATTACAGTTACATTATTTGGTTAAAACATAATTCCACAAAAAAGATCATTACAAAAATGTATATTGGTTTTTATTCACACATTATATATGTTATCTCATTTTCCCTAAGAACCATTATCATAATTAACAAATATGGTTTCATCATGAAGAACTGAATACATAGATTGACCTACTAGGTTTTACTAATAATAACATACAATATGAATTATATTAGAGTCATCAAAGAACATCACTCGATAGAATCCACATGATCCCTAATCTAAAGAAATATAGTGTGGTTCAACTGAGTAGAATTCAACCAATATGTTTTATATTAGAAAACCATATAAGATTTATTTGAAACTTAAAAAAACTGAACCTCCACCATTATTGATATCAATCAAATTTATGTTATTTGATTCATACATATAAAATATGATTCATGTATATGCAACCAATACAAGTGCCAAAAACCAGAAATCATGAATCGAAACACCCAAGTGGGTCACACTAGGTGACAAAATATAACCATAAGATAGAAAACTACGAATAAAATTCAAAAACCCCTAGTAACATGGAAATGAAAGAAGAAAAGTTCTTCACAATTCCCCAATAAAAGTTCTATTAAATGATTCAATGCATTACTATATCACCTGTCTATAAACTCTATAAATATTAAGACAAAATAAGAAGTTCTAATACCACATTTTAGTGTATTTTCCAAAGGATACCATAGATTGATGTCCTGGATAGGTGATCACCACATGATCTCACGTGCCACTCCCTGTACACCAAAGAATGTTAACTAGCTGTGAGGTTCTAGAGAGTAACCACAGAGAGACTATACCCTTATACAGAGTACGAAATTTCATCATTAAAAAAGGGAATCCAAAATAATATAACATATTACAATGAAGAAAATAAATAGAAATGTGGTATATCAAAATGTGATGTGGAAGAAAGCATTCATACAAACACATAGACATACCTATATAAATATATTAATATCCCACCAGGATTATCACATATAAAAATAAATAAAAGAAAAAAGTACTTATACTATACTAAAATTTCAAAGATCACTTAATCATAATCACCAGTATCATTTGAGCCATCCTACCGAATCATGTAGCACTGGGCCTCCATCCTACCAAAACCTATAATGAATGAAATATTCTCAGATATCCAAGTTCCATTACCACCCATGAATGGTGTGAGGAAGACTTATGTGGTCACCACCAACAGGGTCATTTATAAAACTAGTAAATATAATGTATGCACATGTATTATAGTTGGTATATATAAAATGGTTATGTATGGTAGTGTAAATAAATAATAAACATCAATTTTAGGTTCTAACATGACACATGATATCGATTATATATACTATGTACAACTCCAGATGTATTTGATTATGACACACATCCTTAGGGGGATACCAGTCCTACCCCTAGATCTCATGGAAAAGACAACCCAAAAGGTATAATCCATGAATCTAAGTAACCATTTTAGGGATCTCAAAATATCATATCTAAAACTAGATCTCATCATTACAAATTTATTCATCATTTTTTTGGTTTATTTTTGATAGATTCACACTAAAAATAATCATTTACAATGGGAATCCATCCAAAATTACCCATTCTGGAAAATGACATCTCAATAAGTTTTATTTTTTATTGGATTCCATAAGAAACAATTCATTGTTGAAAAATAAAGTGAAATATGTTTTATTTCTGATGGACCACTACTAATTTTTTTATGATATATATATATATATATATATATATCTATCTATACACTGTTAATAGGATATTCGGACAAAAACTATGGTTGTCATAAAGAAAAATGAAGATATTATTTGTGAAAGAAATACATATCCATCATAAAAATATTATTAATAGATAATTAATTCCATCAAAAATCATATTTTGTGATGGATATTTAATTTTTTCATTAAAAATATGAAAAAATTAAAAAATTAATTACATAAAATAATTATAATAATTATAATAATTATAATAAAATATATTTTACTTTTTATAAAAAATTAATAACCATTTAACTCATTATATTTATCAAAAAAGTAATCCTAATGTCATTTTGGGGGAGTGGGATTAGTTTAGCGGTCATGAGGAGTGAACCCAACCCCAAAACTATGGGAAATTTCTCACATATTCCATAATATGCTCATACTATCAATGTTTCTCCTCCTGTTACTTCTCCAACCATTGACGGTGTTCTACCTACCCTATATGTATTCTCTTTATTATCTTATATTTTGATCTCAAACATTCCTCATACTCTACAGTTGATGATGAATATGTGAAAAATTCATTTGAGAAAGATGATGAAATTATAAAAATACTATAATGAAGAGAAACCAATGATTGTAAACTAATAAAGATAACCAATATTTTTTTAACACGCTACAAGATCTTTTGAATTCAAGATACCTCATCAATACTTGACTCATAGGACATATCTTACTCTATATTAGCCTGAATCTCCCTTTCATGGGAGTTTGTGACCTCATACATCTCTTTATAAATAAATTAGAAATTAAAATAGTAAAAAAATTATTTTATTTTATTTTAAATATAAAAAATACAAACTATAATATGATGATGTCTTTCACCAGTAATCTCCCTAGTAGTAGGATTTATGTACATTATCTTATAAACATAATAATAAATAAAACCATGATAATTAGTGAAATTTTTAAATATAACACAAACATTTTATATAAAAAGTTAGTATAAATTTTAAGCAAAACATCATACCATATTCTCTTATACATAATCAATTTCCGTATGAGACTCCATTAATTTATCACTTGTTACATAAAATTAATTTGTTACATAGTTTATATTATCAACACCATTGAAACATAATTATGAGGTTTCATCACAGATATCTATATCCCTTTGGTTCAAATATGTATTTTTTGATGTATCTTGAAAATTTTAAATTTCAACAAAATGAATTTCATTTTCCATCACATAATTTTCATGAGATTTAATTTTTATTAGAATCCACTAGTTAGTTAAATCTATCAAATCGACACATTTATTTTCATAATAAAAAGGATGTTCAAGACATGATAAACTAAATATTTCATTTTCTATAATAGTACATTAATATTTAACATTAATAATTTCCTTTCATGGATGAATGTGAAATTATCAGTCATTATGAAACTACTGACATTTAAACTTTATTATGTAATACTTTCCTAGATAACATTACTCAGTTATTTTGTCGATAATTACATAAAAGTAAAATTCACTTTGTTTTTATGAGATATTTTCAATTGAACACTATTGTTAATTTAATATTTTGATTCAATATATTTTTCTGTATGAAATTGAAATCTCTTAACCACATCTACATTATAAGATTTTTCTAATTTGGACTGTGGGTTACATAGAGCACATAATAAACTATAAATTTTATATTTATGTTAAGATACCCAAATAAATAAAAATAATAATTACTAATATATAAAATAACAAATTTATTCCTTATGTTTGACCATAAACAAATTAACTTATCAGTCTATGAAATAAGTAAACAAACTTTTTTGGCCCACTTTCTTATAGAAAATCTAACTTAATTCATGTGAATTATTTTTTATATGACCATCATAGTGTCAATAAAATATTTACTATTAGAAAATATCAAGTAAATAGGAAACTTTTTCACTTACTGCACAAATCAACTTATTTATTTATAATTGATTATAACAAACATATGAACTATATATTCCTTTTCATCTAAAATCCACCATTCACTAATATCATTGAAATAAAGATCAGTATGACTAAATAATAATAATATTTGGTCCAACACATTATTAAAATTTCCCTCATTTTGAATCATTCAATTTTTTTTCAAGGATATTCAAATTTAAAATTGTTAGAGAAGAAATTATAAATTTCCTCCTATATATATGCTTATTCAATTGGGCCGTCGTCTGATTCTTTGTTATATAACTCATTATTTTTTTTTGATAAAAATCACATATGGGTACACCCATTAAAGCTAAAACATCCCTAAATATTTTTGTTAATATGAAAAATGTATTATTAATTATTCAATTGAATCAAAAAATAAGGGAGGGTTCTTTATTGTAATTAGCATAAAATTAGAAAAATATTTCACTATTGTGTACTCAGAGCATTAATGTTTTATTTCACTACAAATATTTCGTATAAAAAAATGATATTTCCATTAACAACTCCCAAATTGAAGAATTAAACAACCATATAAGTCTAATTTATAGTATTATTTCCATTATGAAAAGAAAATCATTACCTTTTAATCTAATGATATGAAAATTGCCAATAAAACAAGGCTAATTTGAGGGTTATCAAATGGGGAAACTCAAGTCTAAAATCCACTGACAAAATAATAATTTTTTTTTCTTATTAGAGTGTATAATATTATTTTGGAATATTTTATTTACAATATTTAATTTTCAAATTACATATGTTAAGGATGTCTATAAATTTTGTTATTATCTAAATGTACATTTATAATAATTTTTTTTTCACGAATTATGTTTTAAATTGTTTAATATAAGCTACCAAAATATTATTCTCAATATTCATGAAATCTAACTTATGAGAGACCAATAAATCTTACCAATATGGCTAGTCCAAAAAAATAATCCACTTTACTCCATTATGATCTGCCCAAAAAGGCACCCCTTTTCCATTTGTTTATAGTTGGTCCAAAGGAAATAAGATTTAATGAAGAGATGATATATTTTACTTGAATAACTAATATCACTTATAGGGTTCCTTCTATTTCAATTAAAACTTTTATAAAATTATTTATATTCTTAATTAATGTACTCTCTTAAGGAAGAAATTGATGGTGATGGTTGAAAAAAGGTTTTATTCTATTGGTTGAAATAAATTCTTTTTTGTCACTCATGAAGTATGAAATGGTTTTCGGAAAATAATGAATACCGAATCTAAATAACCTTCCATACACTTGAAAGTCACTAATTTTCTTCATTAAAGCACATTAATTATAAAATTAAGTAAGAAATAAATATTATATATATTTAGAGCTCACTTAATAATACATTTAACACATCAATTAGTGGGTTAAAATAAATATTAATATTATTCGTTAGATTTTATGGAATCAGTAACAATAAATTGATATATGGTTCATTATTTTACATGTAAGGAGGTATATTATATGGAGTAATAAAAACTGAACAACCTGAATATTAGCTATCATATGTACCAAATGATTAGAAACTATAAGTTGAAAGACCAAATCGAAGGATAAGATTTTTATAAGAAAAATATAGATGAACCTGATCAAATTGTTTTAATGAATCGCCATCATAAGGATTATTTGGATTTTAATTACATTATTTTTTTATCATCACCATTTTATCAATGTAGTTGTGCCATGAGACATAAATAAACACAATAATCTATGTGTAAGAAGAAAATACCACAATTCTTTAATAATAAAAAATTAATAGATTCTTTTTCATACCTCATTATACCTTGATATTACACATATTAGACGATTAAATACTGACTCATATTCAACAAAATATAAGATATGATCTCATAAAAATGCATGGATATTATAATAATCTAGACCCAAATTTTAGACCAACTTCTTTATTTTGTAGAAGTTTACATGACACATATTCAAGATATGTAACAAAGTTTTAACCAAATAAAATATTGGATCCAAATAGATATATGAAATTCGAAATTTATATTTAATAGTCCTAATTTTATTAAAATAATCAAAAAAAATTATTTTCCTCAATGAAATAAACAATCTTTTAAATATTTTAACAATTAATAAAATTGTGTTGGTTCGACATCAAGGTTTGGAGTATTATTCAGAGTATTTGTTTGATTATAATTTGGTATAAAAAGATCATGTGATAATGTTTTAAACATTGATAGATCTAAAACCCAAAAAAAGTCATATTCTGAATTGTGGTCACAGTGTTGGTACCATATAAAAAAATAATCTCAAAAACCAAAACGTAATAGATGAACCCCAAAATTTTCAAATATTTCAAATCTCTAGATATATGCTTTTATTAGATTTGCATTTTATTATTCATTTTTAAAAATATTCTAAATTTGGTGACAAAACTGATATAAACATGTCAATTCTCTAAAAATTGGGGTGTGAGTGAATTACCACTAGAAGGTGGTGACACATGCATTGTGTAGGCAGGCGGTGATGCAGGTATGATGTAGATAGATGGTGGCATAGGAATGATGTAGGAATGATGCTGCATTGGGACTTCAGGCCAGATTATGGGCCTATAGTCCATGTAATGGGCTTCATGACCATTGGGCCTTCGATAAATGTATTGAATAAATAAAGGCTTGATAGGTGGTCTATCCCTTGGGGGCTATGACTTGCCTTTTAGGCCTGTGTATGTGGTGTGTTTGTGTTTAATTTAATTGTATACCGTAACCATATGTATTTTTGTGATCATTTTTTCAATCACAAACTAGTAATAAATATTGTTTACAAATTGTTGGGTATATACTTTTCTAAAACATACTAGTAATTATAAAAATATATAAAATTTATAAAAACTATAAATAAGAATTAATATTAAGAAATTTAAATTAATACTAGTTAATGATAATTAAATTGAATTAATACTATTTAATTCTAATTAATATTAATTATTTCAAATTAACATTAAGTCATAATAAATATTTCAAATATTCACTAATTATTACTAATTATCACTTATTTTTAATTTTTTCCATTATTACTAATTATCACTCATTATCACTAATTATCAATAATACTCAATAAGAAATATAATATAAAAAATATATATGAAATATTTCTTATGATTAATCTAATTGAATGGAATAATAATCGGATAAAATATGAGCAATTCAAATGAAATACTAGTTAAAACTAACATGATAGAAAGAAAAAATTGTAGTGGAATAATAAGAGAGTTATAAAAAAATGAGATTTTCAGAAATCACATATAATATTTAATATTAAATAAAATATGAACAATTCAAAAGAATTGTCACATTACATTAATCCAATTTAAAAGAATTTTAGAGGATTAAAATATGATCAATTCATAAGATATTTTTTTTAATTAATCGTAGTGAAACAAAATTTTTGGAGGGATGATTTGAGGGATATCAAAAAATTGATACCAGGAAAAATGAATATATTATTTAAGAAGGTATAAAATATGATAAATTCAAAAGAATATTTCTATTATAAATCCGATAGAATGGAGGAATAGATGAACGCAATATGATAATTTCATAAGAAGTATTGGTTTATATTTTTTTGATATAAAGGAATAATTATGAAGGAATTTTTAAGAGGCCAATGTCGAGAACCATTTTATTTTAATAGAAATACCTATTTTATACATGGTTGAGAGGTTACCTTACATGAACTAATGACCTAGTGGCCTATAATACAAAGATAAGATTTCTTGAAATCCCAATAACTTTAAGTCTAAAAAATATCCTAGAGGCCCTGAGTGAGTAGTCTACATCAGGTCAAGTTAGGAGTAAATCCTTACAGCACCCCTTGTTATTAACAATTTCATCGTGATCTCAATATGAAAGATACATCTTAACCCCTATCACTGACCATTGAATCATTATATACCAATGTGTCATGGAAGGACAACCCTCTAACCATAGTGTGAGAGGAGGGATGGATGATTTCATTCATTATACCCATTACTATTTTCACTATTTTTACAAATTATTACTAATTATTACCATTTTGTCCTCATTTTCTATAATTTTTTATTATTAACAAATTTTATTTATTTTTTTATAATAAGTCAAAATTTAAAATTGTAATTTAAAAATATAATAATATTATTAAATAATAGATATAAAAGTTTAATATTTAATATTAATTTTTTTTTAAACATTCCATGTTTTTCATATATTCAAAATTATCTTAAATTAAAAAATTAACAACAGACGTTTAATTATAATAAATAATATGATAAGATAATATAATTAAATGCTAATAAATTAAATTAATAAAAATTGTAACAAAAACAAAAAAATACTCTGTATTAACTATTTGGATAAAAGTATTATCAAAATACACCAGAACTGAATTTCAGATTGAAAAAAAGTAGAGATGCAAACCAAAAATATATTCATTAAAACTCTAATGAGTTATAAATATAATTAGGGTTGATTTGAGAGTTTGAAAGGGAGATAGTTATTTAGTTTCATGATCCAACTCCAAGATACCATTAAGCCGGGAACCCAAACCAACTTCTGACATACCAGAGGGAAACACCTAATCGTCGTGGGCTAGAAACAGGTGTTGAGACATCAAATGAAATAATTGATGATGATTTTACATAATATATAAAATTAATTGAGTAGAAAAATTATAATGATATTCCCACATGGTTTACCCATACATTGTAAATCCATGCATCAACATAATAAGAAAAAAAATTGAGGCAAAAATTAGATAGGTCATAATAATAAAAAATCCAATTTAAAAAAAATATACAAAAGCATAAGAATTAAAAAATTGAAACAAAATATACAAAAAGGATGATACATATAATATATAGAATAAAAAACAATCCCTATGATTTCCATGTGACCTCATAGTCCCAATCCAACTATAAAAATATCCTCTCCAAGAGTGATCCTAATCAAAAACAGAAACCTAAAAAAAAAATTAGGTCTATTGACTTGTACTGGCACAAGTAGGGTGTGATCATAAAACAAAATAGTAGGTTAGCCCATTATAATCAGTGCATTTCCTTTTAAAAAACCCACATATTAGAGATCCAATATAAATGAATTAATTTGGTATTTATCATTTTTAAAAAAAACATCCTTTCCTTAAAGAACCTTCAAAATACAATTTTTAAACACTATTTCAAAATCACTATTATTGGAAAATCAAATTTTTAAACCATACCTGATAGAAAGGTTCAGTAAATAACTAAAACAAATATCACCTAGATAAATACACACGAATTTATAATTAAATATAGAATATAAGAAATAGAAAAATACATATTAAAATATGATAAATAAAAGTGAAACAGAAATAAGGGTAGTAGTGTATGTGAATAGAAGAGAACATATAATGTATATTAATAATAAATTTTTAAACATCATATGAGGAAACCCTATACAAACATCGGTTGGACCACTTATCAACCTATCGATTCATCTTAATTCATACAACCAATTGATTTCTCTAAATCGACCTTATAAGGGGAACTGTCCTATAGACTTTAAAACCATGGATGATCTAGTCTGTATAATTAGGACTAAATAGTATTTATCTTGAAAACCTCACTAATATTCATGGGATCCCCATGAGTAGTAGTTTTGGTTATTGAGGTATCCATTTCATTAAATATATCAAATGATAGTCAAAATATTGTTGACATATATGATCAACCCACATCCTTATACTCATCAATGAAAACACCCCATTTATATAAATCAATATCGTTATAACATAATAAAGATTAAGGGTATTCCATGTAATGAACACACTTTTCTTGAAAATACCATTCCAAAGATCCAATTGTTCTTTAATATATTAAAATAAAAATAATTTCCCAATAAAAGCCTTCATCAATAATTTTATTTTTTAAAACCCAAAGAATGTGTTAAAACATTTTCTCAACATTCCAAATGGGTTAGTAAACTATTATTCACAAATTATAATTTAGAATATCTTTAGAAAATCATTTGGAAACCAATAGGGAATTTGGGAAACAAAATCTTGAATTAAATATTCTTATGAATTCTATATCTATTTATACAGATATGCATATATATGTCTATACACCCATGAATATATATATACATATATATATCAACAAGAATATATATATATATATATGCATATATAAGTATATTCATAGGAAACACTGTTAAAGAAAATTTAGAATTTCAATTGAAGTCACTCATCAAAATATAAGACCCCAAGAAAAACCAACGAAACCTCAAAATATTATTAGCCTAAAAAATCATGATATAACCTCATGAAACATAAAAAGAAATTATTGATGTATAATTACAATATAAACCATCATATTTATTTTAAAATTACTCTTAGGTATTTTTTAAAAATATATACCATATATATTCAACTATGAAAATGGTATAATAATTTGGAATTATTAGAAAACACCCTTTTTTATCAAACCTCTAACCCTAAAAGCTTGAAAAATAAATTCTTAAATTAAATGACATAATAAATTTCATTAAAAATAAAATTAGTAAACCCAATAATTTCATAGCATTCTATGAAAAGTAGTTGAATATAAACACATGCCTTAAACACTTTGCATATGTGGAGGCACCCTTAAATATGGGGAAAAAAGAACCAAGGACTAATATACACACACTAACAATCAAATTTATAAAATTTTAGAACAGCATATACACATAGTCTTTTTCCATCATTAACCCAACATGTGGAAATATTGAGAAATATGATATAATAGTAGATAGAAGAAGTGGAAGAGATTTCCCAAGGAAAACCACCCAAAATAGATGGATAAGGCATAAAAATTAAAGGAGAATCAAGGAATACTTAGCCTAAGTGACCCCTATGTAAACCAAATGTGTATAGAAAAGTATGGTTGAGTTAGGTATTATTTTTAGGAGGGTTAGTTTTAGAAATTTATTTTTTAGGAAAAAAATATTAGGTCGCACAGTTTGGATGAAAAGTTAACCAAACCATGCACCAACCATATGCCCATCATTGGAGTAAACTGGATACTTACACAATTTGATTGAAAAGTTTTGAAAACTATAAAACAAATATAGAAAATGTGTTTTAATGTATGTAGACAACTTCATGGTTTACAGTAATCATGTGGGAAGCCAATGCAATATACTAAATCTTTAAATTTAAAAAAATCAATGATACATAACTTGATTCTTATAGGGAAAAGAATATATACATAAATAAATAAATAAACAAGATAAATGTGATTGTATTATAATTTTATACATTGTTTCACTTTATACCACTATAAAGTCATCAAATTCAATGAAGTATCAAGAGTAATATTAATTAGAAGTGAAGATAAACATACTAAATGTTCTTCAAATCACCGCATTCATAGCTAATTCAAAATAATATAAATAATCTATAAAGATCCAAGAATCATAGAATCATTAAGACACTACTCAAACCTAACCATTCTATAGAACATTCCATAAAACATAGAATTGTAATGGGTCTCCCCACCATTTAAGAGACTAGTATGGAAGATCAACAAGAAAAAGTAATCAAAAGGCTGAAACCAAAAATATAATGAGAACCAAAATAGAAGAATAAAAACAAAAGAGATGATTAAAAAATTTATAACTTATAGTAGACAATAATTTCTATAAATGAAGAATAAGAGCATTAAAACACACAAAATACAACTCACAGATCAATATTAATCAAAGGAGTCGGAAAATATGAACTAGATAAGGAAACGAAACTACAGATTAATTTAAATATTTGAGTGAAACTTATATCAATATTCTAGATTATTTAAGGAGTTATTCATATTCTACTAAGATCCCAACCACTATAATTTATTAATGTTTCCAAGTCGAATTTAAAAATTATAGGACTAGGATCAATATATAAAGAGGTCTTGGAATTATCAAATTGACAACACTAGAATTACACAAGTGAATTATTTTTATTGAAGAAAGAGATAGCTAAATAATATTTCTCTAAATTTGGTTATTCTAGATTACAGTCCCCACTATATGAGGAACCTCTATTATCATAATAATATATAGGTTCATCACCTATCCTATGTCTCCCTCAAGAGAAAAACTATACCAGATAAGCCTCATCTGAAAATTATTTAAAAAATTACCTACTAGATGAAATAAATTCATTACTATGGTCCAAGAGAAGATTTTTTATGATCAATTGATCCTTTAATGAATCTCTAGATATTAACCCTGAAGAAAATGTAACTGGATCATTACAGTGGCCAATTTAATCCTTCACTATCTATCAACACTAATAATGATTCAAAATAATTTCTATCCACCAAACCTTGTGTTCCTTAGGATGGAACCACTAAAAAAATTTGGTTATAAATAAATATCAGATCACCCAACATTCAATGAGGTTAGAATGAAAACCTTCCACAGATCAAGACCCAATCCCCTGAACAAATCGAAAATCTCCCTCACCACCAATGATTTTCGAATTTCTAGGGACATTAAGAATCCATTGATTCTTTATATCCACTCTACACCCTATAATTGAACTAGATGAACAAAAAAAATTATAAATTGGGAATAATATTTCTTCACAACCCTATAATGATTTATTGTAGGGCCACAAACTAATAAGGACACACTCGAATCCTTATGAATCTTAAGAAATTTACTAGGTGACATACTATAAAAAAAGGAAAATTAAAATCCTAATAAATTACCATAAAAACATGAATCATACCTATAATGACATAATTCTGAATTATTAAAATTATCCAATATGGAAAATAAAAAATCATAATTAAACATCCCACAACACCCAAATAATTTAATCTCTCTTTTCAAAACCACTTTAAAACCACAAATTTTAATTTTTAAATAATTCAAATCCTACTTAAAAACTATTTTAAAATCCCAGAAGTTATTTTAATTAAGCAATTCACCTAATTTTAAACATTAAACACACATAAATCATAATTGTAAATCATATTTCAAGACATCAAAATGTGATTATAAAATTAATTTTTCATCCTAAAATCCCTTTTCTAATTATTCAAAAACCAAAATCATGTTTATTTTAAAACCCAACAATAATATAACTAGACATAAATTATACCAATTATAAATATTAAACAACACCAAAACTTCTTTACGAGAGATTATAGGCTGTGTTTTCATTATCCATGTTTTTCATCCAAAAAAGTTACAATCCAAAAACAATAACTGGAAGTCATTCTGAGCCATTCACTTAAGATCTACATTATTTTCTAGGCTCGTGAGATTACTATTGAAAACTAGTGAAACTCCCATATTCATTATCTAAAATATATAAATCCTTTGAAAAATATAAAATACCATGAACACAAACCATAATATACCAGAAACAAAAATTAAACTCATAGTCCTAGACTTACAACCCAACACCCCATGCAAATATAATTCTTAAAAGGAGTAAGATAAAGAAAGATTCTCTTTGATCCTATCTATCATGTTTTTAAAATAATAGATCTATTCTACCATATATACGGAAAATAAAAAAATATTCTGTAATATTTAGGCCATCATAAGAAAATTTTCTCTGATACAATGTTTTAATAAACCAACTCTAGGAAACCCCTAAACCGGGCATGAAAACTAGGTTATGAAATATATGAAGTGCATCCCTAATCCCCACAATTTCTAAAATTTATTTTATAGAATACAATTATATTGATGGGGATGATTTTTTAAATACATCACATTAATCATTCAGTATAATTAAAATAGAATTATAGAATGGTTTATTCATACATTATATGTACATACATGAACATAATAATAATAAACAAATCATAGAAAAAATAAAACATGACATTATTAAAAAAATATCAAATTAATCATATATATAAAATAGTAACGGAATGAAAAAATATTGACATAAGAGGCTAACATGGATGATACATCTAATTTAAAAGGTTAAAACCTGAAGAAAATGAATCCCATAATGCCCTGTGACAGATTAGTTTCCATCCATCCATACTCCAACATGCACCTAGGGTAATTCAGCACCAAGAACCAAACCTTTTAAATATATCAGGTTAATAAATTATTAGTGGAATAGTAAACATGTTAACATAAAAAATCAGTATGAAATCACAATATAAAATAGGCATTCATTTTCCAAAACCAACCCACACATACTAGTTAGAATGTACTGGTAGAATTGTAGGTTTTATAATTTTCCCAAACAAAATCATAATTTCCGTTGACTCCCCTTATAATACTATTTTTAACAAACTTTAAAATACACCTTTATTTAAAATCCAACATTTTAAACCAAACTATAGATAAAGGATTAGTAAATAATCGCAAGAGACATCACTCAGGTAAAAATCAATACAAGTATAATTGAATAAAAAATATAATAAGAAAATAAACTCATAGTAGAATATGATGTAAAAAATATATATTGAAAAGGGGATATAGTGAATGTAAACATTATAAAAAATATAATATGTAATCTTGATAAATTACTAAACATACTATGAGGAAAACCTAGACATAATTGGGATGGATCCATCTGATGACCTAATGATGAATAGCTGATTTTGTATCTAAATGGATTCTCTAAACCAACCAGACTGGTTGACCTCCCCTATAACATAAACTAACCTAATGGATCTAGTATATCTAATCTGGACTACATAGTAACTGCATGTCAAACCTTAATATGATTCATAATATCCCAATAAGTAGTATTAATTGATGGAGAGGTTCAATTTATATAAAATGTATCAAATTATAATAAAAAATCCAAAAACAAATGTTCAATTCACCTCACTAAAGCTATTATGGTGAAAAACCTCTTTTAAATTATGAAATTATATCAAAACATAACGAAGAGTTTGGATCTTCAGTGGAGGGCACACAATTTTCATGAAAAATCATTCCCAAGTACCAACCAAGACTTATAATTTAAAAATAGTGGTAATTTTTTAAATAAAATATTAATCCATCAATTTACATTTTTAAAAACCAAATAAATTATAAAATTACTTTATCAAAGTTCCAAATGGAACTCTAAAAGAATAATTATAAATACACATTTAAAATCAATTTTAAAAAAAAATTTGAAGCTAAGACAGATAATTTGGAAAACCCAAACATTAATTAGGGAATCCTATGAATTATATATATACCTATGAATATTAATATATCCACACACCCATACATATATACATATGTAAATATTTTAATGAATATATAAGATAATTTTTAGGAAACACCATGGGTTTAAACAAGGAGATAGAATTCCATCACTCATCAAAATTTAAGAACAAAAGTAAAACCATCGAAACCATAAAATAGACGTATCCCAAATTAGTCTAGATATATCCTTAGAAACCAACTCATGAGAATTATTAATGGAAATTTTATATTTAAACCATGAAAATTATTTAAATATTCCTTTTAATCATTTTAAGAAATACATAACATACACATTCTATTAACCAAAATGTATAAGAATTTGGAAGTCTATATAAACCCTCATTCGATCTTACATTTAACCAATAAATATATAAAAATCAATTTTTAAACTCAACTAAAAAATATAATTAATTAAAAATAATTTAGGAAACCCCAAGTATCTTACTGTTTATTATTGAAAGGAAATGAATAAAAATATTAAACTCAAACCCCTTAAAAATTGAATGCAAATGTAAAATATGGAAAGAAGAAGACTTGACGACCAATCCTAACACTTTATAAATCATATTCACAAACCTTTAGGACCAAAAAACCTATAGTTTAGCCAACATGAACCCAATAAATGAGAAGAAAGAAGAATAATAAGGAAAGTAGATTAATAGAAGTGGAATAAATTACTGAAGGAGAAACCACAAATAATTTAAGGAAATGGTTTGAAAACCAAAGTGGAAGTATGGGAGACCCATCAAAAGGGATACCTAGTGTGTGATGAATGATTGGGGAAAGGGGAGGTTGAGATAGGTTTTATTTTTATGCAGGATAGTATAAGGAATTCACGGTTTTTGAAAACGGGGTAGGTTACATGGATTATCCACATAGTATACCAAATTGTGTTCTAACCATGAACTATTAACTAGAGTCACATAAAGAAATTCATTTATTGGCATCACATTTGAAACAATTGTGTTCCAAACAAGTAAAATGTGTCTTCTATTGTATTTATACAACCTCATAGTAGTATCATGATAAGAACTAACCATGAAAGCTAATTGTGATCCCCCATCTGAAAGTATTAACGTTGAAACATTTTTTGGGAATCATACAGAAGCTAGATGAAAATATAATATATTTATATGTAAATATATAAGTAAACAAATTGGTGTGACATTAAGAATATGGGGGTTAATTCTTTTCTTATGATATATTTTTTATTTTTATTTGTAATAATTCATTTATGATGGAAATGACTATTTTGAGAGGTATTTTTAATAGAATAAATGTATCTAAAAATATATTCCCTCCATAAATCCTTTTACCTTGTGTTTGAACAATGTTTTTAATGGAAATAATATAACATGATAGGTCCAACCAATAGAATATTTGTGATATATTTGTTGGATTGACAAAAATAATCATTTCTTTAATAATATTTGAGGTTGAATTATAAATTAAAATTAAAATAATCCAACCCACATCGCCTGAAATGTGGTTCTAAAAATTATTTGTGATGGAACTTTTTTCTTCTACAAATAAACATCGATAAAAAATTGTTTGGTAAAAAATATTTTTCCATCATAGAAAACATCTTTCTGACCACTATTTTTAAAAATCACAGATATATCATCTCCAGACCCGCATTTTTTTATATTTTAGGCATCAATAAGAATCCAAAATCATAATAAATCATGATATATATAAATGAAATCCATGTTATCCTATATTCACTAGAAATATATTGATCTAAATAAGGTAATCTTAGGCATCTCATTATCACCAAATATCTATGGATCCTTGGGAAGTAATCCGGGACATCCCTTCATCAAAAAATATCCATAGAAAACTAGGAATTTAATCTTTAACATCCCATCATCACCAAACATAAATGGAAACTTTGGAAGTAATTCATAGCATTAGATCATCCCCAAACACCCTCAGATCCTTGGGGAAGTCCCTAACATCCCATCATAATTACATATCTCTTAATCCTAAGGATGTAATGTCTAGAATCCCATCACTATAAAACATTATAGGATATTTGTGATGTAATTCTAGACATCGTATACTTACATAACTTATATTTGGATCATAGGAAGGTAATCCATATAATCCCATCATAACCATATATCTCTTGATCCAAGGGAGATAATCCAAATAATCCCATTATTATCAAACATATTGGCATTATGGGGAGCTAATCCCTAGATTCCGAAATTACAATTAATATTCTCTTTATCCAAGGGATGTAATCCATGGAAGCACATTATCACTATGAATACATTGTAACATCTAAATAATCAATAATTGGGGGTAATAATCCTCCCATTAATGTCTCGTAATAATAATAACATGGGTCTCCACCTATCTAACCCATTTTATATAAACATTATTGTCTTTTCAATAACATAACCTATCCCTATCCCTAAGGCCATATTATACTCTCATAATCTATTCAAGTTTTAAGGTGACACCTAAAATCATCACTATCCACTTCTACTATAACCCTTGGATGGTTTAACTGACATAGACAATATTCTAGGGTTTCTAATCCCTTAACATAATACATACTCCTTACATGTTATACTATATCCAAGTCACATATATCAGGTCATTCTCATTAATTATCAAGCATATAATCTCCCAACCTCATCATAAACATATAACGAAATCATCATCCACAATGGAGAATCCTCATACGATCTACTCTAGAGAGATGAAATAATACCCACCACTCCTTCCATGGTCACTCCAGGGTGGTCCTTATGCACCCAAACTATTAGAAAACTACTCATGATTTTCAGAACTAGGTAATCATGTGATAGTGGGGGTAAAAACACCTCCCAACTTTCTAATCATTTAGACCAAGGCTCTAAGCCATATCAAGTTCCATAAGGTCTTACATGGAAAAAAAGTATTAGTTCATCACTTTACTCCATAAGAAGTTGTGAATAATACATATGTCAAGTTCATTTAAATTCATGTAATTTAATTAATTCATATCCATCCTTATATAATCACCCAAGTGCACATATTTATAATAAATATTTTTGACATCAGTTGTAACACCCAATAATTTTATGAACTATTTGTTATGGAATTAATTTAAAATTTTGATATTTTTGAATTTCATGCAACATTAAATATTGATTTTGTTAAACAAAAGAACAAAGAGTGGATTGTATTATAAACATCACCATGTCAATATTCCACTAAAAATAACAAATAGATAATCTTAGGGAAAACACAACACTATGTTTTTCTTGTATTACACATAATAACTAGTACCTTATAAAGCATGTGTTACACTCAATGTTTAGTATTAACAGAATACAAAATACAATTAATAATATTATTAAAATAATATTATAGTTACCACCTATTCATTTTAATTGATGTTATGAATAATATTAACTAAATTTTGAAAATATGATTTTAAGTGTGTATATAAAATTAATCTATTGGTTATCAATTAGTATAAGTGAATGTAAGAACCATTGGAAAACAAAGAAATTACTTTTCTAGGAAAACTATTTTACTATTTAAAAACCCAATTTTATCACAATAAATTAAAAAAAGTAATTTTGATCAAATTTTTCAATAAAATTTATATATTATATATTAAATAATTTTTTTGATACTCCTCCAATATATTAGATAGTTATAATATAATAATAAATCCAATAGAGAAAACTTTTTAAATATGATTTATTATAATTTTTTAATTTTTATCTGAAAAAATAAACTTAATTTTTGAAATCATAAATATAAATTAGATTATGTTTAATTTTTGTCATTTTTCTATGAATTTTCATTTTCTGATAAATAGTGAATACTACTAAATTTTAACTCGAAAATGTTTTTTATCTAATTTATTTACAAGGATAAATTATGGTTTTTGTTGGTTTTAATGTTAAATTAAATCTATTATACATCAATTAATCAAATATAGGTTATTGGAATCAGTTTTAATTTGAAATTGGATATAAAAATATACCAAATATTTGAACATGTTTACTTAAAAATCTGTTTCGTTGTTCAATCTGAAAGAAAAAATTTAAATTAATTTCCACCAATTCAGTGATTGGAAATATAAAATATTGAATTTTTTTTAATTATCATAATATATATTTTAAAATAATTTAAACTTTGTTTTTTTCAATAATTATTAATGAAATTATTTAAAATTAATTACAATGATTTAGTAGAAAACTAGCATAACCGAAGACTAAACCTTACAATTAAAGGAAAAATGACCTAGAAAGTTTTCAAAAATCCATTGTATAGCCATATTTATACCATATTTAAACTTTTGTCTAATTAGTTTTATAATTGTATAATATTTTAATTTTAAAAATGTGTGTGGAATTTCCTTTTTAAAAATCTATAAGAATGCCACTCATCCACTATAAAAAGGCACTAACCCCTCCCACTTATTCACACCTATCAGGCCCTTTGTGTCAACAAAAAACTGATCAAATGAGCTCCAAAATTCTAAAATTTCTCATTCATTCCGAAATTTGTGTTTAAATCCAACCAATAAATCCCTTTGGGGAAAACCAATACAAGTTAGCCAAAGAAGATGTAATATTATTCCTCAAGCTCGTGTATTTTATATTCATTCTCCACCACCTCAAATATTATTAGTCCATGATTATATAATAACATCAGTATATTCAAAATACTAATATGTTTTTATTATAATTTCATTACCTTCACTTATAAAAACATCCATCAAATGGGAAAGGAACTTACAGTTATTGTGTATGGTGAATTACCACCTCATGAAATGATGTTGTCTGTTTTTTCATTTACCACCTATCATTGTTCAAAATTATAATGTAAAATCTATTTTCATATGATATATATTATATTTATTATTTATTTATTATTTGGATTTTTTATATAAAATATACCATCATGATTTCTATAGTGTGGATACACAAATACTTCATTTATCGACGTGTGGACTGTCACCTCCTCAAAGTGATGCGACACGTTCACACATTAAATGGAATTAATTAAGGATGGTTTTAGTGAACATATATGATAAATATTAAATAATATTTCTAATTTAATTATATTATATATATATACATACATTTCATTTAAATTATTTTTTATAATATGATAAAAAAACTGAAACAACAATCATGCGTACATGCAACTTATTGTCTCCATGAACAATGTATTCCACTTCATATTTACATATCTTATAGATAATTATATATAAAAATATAATAAATTATTTGATATATATATATATATATACTTTATTTAAATACAATAATCATGATCTAAGTAAGAGGACCAATAATAATAAGTCAGAATTTATATGAAAAACAAGGTGGATATCACTAGAAATATAATTTTAGCATAGATTTATTAATAAGCTGGTAACATAAAGTATTAAATAAATTATATATGTTATTATATATATTAATATTTTTATATTATCGTTTTATAATAAACTTTTACTTTTTACACAAAAGGTTTGAATGAGTGTGGCGAGAGTCAAGACATAAGGCAAGCGGTTTTCTCATCTTACTTTTATTTTCTATGATAATGAAGCCATGTTCACCTCATATTTATTATTAGAATTGTTTATAAATTCCATGGATGTATTATATGAATATTAAACATAAATTTATGGTCATTTACATATCCATTTAATGATATTTCATTCATGGCGTTTATGTTTTAGATGTTACCAATTTAGTAATGTAATTTTTCCTCAATTTTGTTTCATTGACACACATGCCATGTTATGCACCTATATTTTTCAATGAGGTGTATATACTAACTTTTACAAGTTATATCATGAATATAATGATTTTCATGATATTTTATGATTCATTTAATCTTATTCTTTCTATCTTATTATGATAAATTTTTACCAATGTGGTACCAATTATTTACAAAAATACCATCTTTTATCATTTATGATTATTCATCTATTGATATAATATTATGATACATATATCATGTAATCTAAATAATTTTCTAAAAATATGATTATTAATTTTATATCCAATTAATGGTTCCATTTTACACTCTTTTTTAATTAATAAAATTAATAAAGTTTTTTATATAAATATTTGAATTTATTTCTCCTTTTAGTCAGAAATTTGTGTTCTTTCATAATCATGTTTTCTATAAATGATTTAAAAAATGTTTTAATATTGACTTATGATGTTTAAAATAAATTTATATCCATTTATTATCTTTTTTAAAAAATTATTTGAAATAGAATCTTCTTTTTGTTTTCTCATCACTGATCTTTTCAAAACTTTTAAAGTGAAAAAATAATGTATGGAAAGTAAAGAAATAGTCATCATCCTAGACATAATTTCCGTGATTCTTAAATATTATGCTTACAATGTTATTTTTTAAAAGAAATGTATTCCATAATATTCTAGAAATTTATTTATTTTAAAATGGGTTTTAACGAAAAAACGTATTCAATAATTTATTTATGTTTAAAAAGTGTTTTCAATTATTTTCAGAGCTTCTTCTATAGATTTTCAAAATTTTATTTTCAATGAAAAGGATTTTAGTGATATAAATGATTATTTTATATTTTTACAAATTATTTTACAATAAAATGGTTTCAAAAATATTTTTAATACATTTTTATTAGTTTTAATGGAAAAAAGGTTTTCAAAATATTTTTAAGATTATTTTATATATTTTAAATGAAAAGTGTTTTCAAAATGTTTTCTATCATGTTTTATTTTTTTAGGGAAACATATTATCAAAATATTCTAGATATTCTTTTATAAGTTTTCAAGAAAAGGGGTTTTCAAAATGATTTCAATACTTCTCTCTAAGGCTTCCGATTAGTCTCATATAAAATTGTTTTTAAAAGGTTTTATGTTTTAAAAATAATATTTATAAGAATAAAATATATTTTTCTCTAGAAATTTTTTTAAAATATGTTTTAAAAATTACATTCCATATAAGATGAAATATGTTGTTGTCACTCATGATTTTCTAGGGAAATGATCCAAATGTTCCATTCATGTTCTTTCTAGAAATGGTTTAGTTTTTTATTGCATAATTTTTATGAAACCTATTTCTATTTCAGGGGATATATATTTTTAAAACCTATTTCTATTTAATGGGTTTTATAGTTATGAATCCTTCTTCCTTTCATTGGTAATTATTTTATGAAAGGGTTATAGAACCTATCCTTTTTCATAGGTTACAATATAATTACATGTTTATGACACCCATTTCATTTCATGTGTTATGATATGAATGTTTATAATTTTTTGGCACATTTTTATATAATTCTATTATGGGATGTGTGGGACATATATATCCCTCTAATTAATTTGGTAATGATTTATATCTCATGAGACAGGCATCACTGGAATGGGGAGAGAACTCAGTTCACTAAATGATTTTCTTCCTCTAAGATGGTCTTGGGAGTGAACCTTGACTACTATGATGGTTATGAGAGTGATCCATGACTAAAAAGATGGTATGAAGAGTAAAAAATACTACTAATATGGGTATGATAGTGATTCCAACAATATTATGGAAATTATTTTATATGATTGTGTGTATGCCAAAAATTCTTCATCTTATTTTTATTTTATGATTCTATGGATCATGGTCTTGATTGACTAATGATTAATGTCCTAAGAACATCCATTTTTATTCCATGACTCATGTATATAATCTTTGATATGAAGTGTATGTTCTTTAAATGTTATTCTTATATTCTCATACTCTTATTCTTCTGTTATAATTATGTATATCTATTTTTTACACATTATGAGCATTTGATCTCACCCATTTTCTTATGTTTCCTTTTCCCAAGTTATGAATAATGGTTTTAATTAGAAGAACTAATGGAGAAGATCTTTGGGAAAAACATTGAATATGTTTCACAATGTGAAAATATTTTTTTTCATTTTTTCTAACACTAAACTATTACTGTCCTCAAGAATGTATTTTTGAAATATGCATAATATTCACCTTAAATGATGCAATATCCCTATATTTTCATCTTGGTTCATTATATATGGTATCAAAGGAAAGGATTAGTCATCTTTTGTAAACAATTATTCCAAAACATTAGTGATATCCATATGGATATTTCTAAAGTTATATATATGGATTTATCTAAGGATAAGTATAAGGATAATGAAAAGTATATGAACATTTACTACAATTTTTGTAAAGGATAGGGTGAGTGGTTTTGAATAAATACATCCTTGATTGGATAACAAAAGCGGATGTAGCTCTGAAATAGATGTACCTAGGGGTAACAACACTGAAAAGGTGCATCGGGACTGACTCAAGCATTACATAGTACATAAAAATAATCCTTGCAACACACTTGGTTTGACACTCCTGGGGGATATGACTTGGAAATTCAAAAACTATTTATGAACCATCCTATAATATTTAAATATAATATGAGTATGAATAACTTAGGATAAACATAAGGTGTTATATATTAATGAAGTTGGTTTCATGATTTAATAATTCTATAAGTATGTTTTTTCATAATTATGTGGTTTTCTACTATGATAAGTGTTTCTCACACTATTATTTGTGGTGTTCGTTAATGAAAACAAATAAAACGAAATCATTTAACATTGAGTTTTTTAGATGTTGAAAATATGGGTGTACTACAAATCCATGTCCTAAGTGCATATCCCATTAAGAGATTCATGAAGCTGGTACTAGTATTGGTTATACTTATATAGATAAAGATATTGTAAACGACATGTGAATGGTATGATATGTTCTAAATGTATTTTTTAGATTAAGCATAATATGAATGATTATATTGAGATTGAGAAAACTTTATAAATTATTAATAATACAAATTCTAGGGCATGGGGAATTAGGTAATAAGATTATGAAGCCCTGGTAATGGTTTGAGAAGAAAGTTGGGTAATTGAAGTGTATATGATTTGAAATTAAAATATTATGTTATATGAATCATGAAATATATAAGTATTTTCAGAGTAAGTTTTTCATTTAAGGTTGATAAAGATATTTTTAATGGTTATGATGACTTAGAAAAGTTATTTAATGGAATGGTGATATTTTTAAATTAAGGGAAGGCAGCCCTTAATTTGTTCAAGTTGTTAGAAAAATTGTGTTTATCTTGGATAAAGAGATTATTTATTTTGATAAAGTAAAATGGATGGTATTTATTACCTCTTAACTGATAATTTATTTTTTGAAAAAGTGATCAATGTTATCGTAGATTTATGGAATATATCTTGTAATCTTTGTAATATTAAAGAATGTATACTTTCTAAAAGAGATTATGATACTTTAACTTATTACTATGTTTTGTGAGAATAAATGATGAGGGTATTCACATGTTTGGAGTGTAACAACCAAGAGATACATTGTAATATATAGGGGATCATGAGTCAAATATGATGTATACTATTTCATGCGCCTAGGATAATGCACCTCACGTGCCGCACGAATTTCAAATTTTTTGGACAGTAACCACACCAGATTCCTCTCTGTCTCCAATGGTACTTAACTAGAGATTGAGGATACCATTAAACTTTCTGGAGATATTAATTGGATGAGATCTGGAGTTGTTCAACATCTGGTTGTTGATTAGTGACCTCGATTTTCTTTCAATGATTCCCTCCTTGGATATCCTCAAAGCTTTGATCTTTTCTTTCCTGTGGTTTCTTCTTAGATATCGGTTAGTGCTCCATATGGAAATCCTTTGGATATATAAATCCCTATGCTGGCATTTAATAAAGTCATGGATCTTCTCCATTGGGCTCTGGTGGTGCATTTCAATGCAAAAAATCCACCGCTGCAGATCTTCTATGGGTTTTTCAAATCATGGGGGTTGGTATATCTGGTACAAATTTTCTCCCTAAATCAAAAATCATTCTTCATAGTTTTGGAATCCAAGGAGGATTTTATTAATATTGTTGTAATGATCCCTCCACATTCGAAAATTGGTGCTTCAACCTATCTCTCTAGGTGATGGAGGACTATCAAGGGTTGGAGTCTTCCATTTTTTTTGGTGTGGATCATCCTCCTAGGGATTCTTCTTCCCTTACAGAATGCCTCCTTCTTACGAGCCATTAGTAACTCCATAAGAGATTTTCTATTCATGGATAACAAGAATCTTCTAATGTAAGAATCTTCAGTAACATAGATTTTCATTGAAATGGTCATCTCCCAGCCTCTCATAGAACAAATCAAACTCAATGTTCCACTACTAGAAAACTCGTTTGTAACAGCACTGATATTTATTACTACTAGAAAAAAGAGGTGATAAATGGAATATTTATAAGTTCAAAATAAGGCATTGGTAAATTTAACGGGTTTTCAGTTCTTTTTGTTAAACACTATTAAAGATATCATTTATCCTTGCTTTATTTTTAGCACTGATTATGGGTACCATTTATCAGTGCTTTATTTTTACAACTCATAAAGGGTAACCTTATGTAGTGAAATATTTTTATCACATCTAAAGGAGTCCTTTATCATCATTTTTTGATGTTGATAATGGTCTGAATCAATTAGCTAAATAAAAATAACAACCAACTTTATTATAAAAAATATTACAAATTTTATTAATTAAATAATTATTGATAAAAATGAATAAATTGATTATATAAATAATAAATACTAATAAATAGTATGTATTAAATATATATATTTTCTAAAAAAATTAAAATTAAAAATATTTAAATTTAGAATAATATTAAACATCTTATTAACTGTTCCAGTACTATTCACAGAATGGGCTTTGGGCCACCAAAATGGGCATACAGGTCATGTAATGGGCTAAATGCCCACTAGGGCTTCGGGCTATGTAATGGGTCTCCCTCTACCCAGTTAAAGAGGTCTTTGCTTTGGTTTAATAATAAAGTGAGGCTTCGGCCCCAACCTTTAAAAAAATAAATTTAAAAAAAATTTAAATGTATTTTTATAATTATAAATAATTAATTATATATATTTAAAAAATTATAAATAAATACCTATATTTATTTAGATATTTATTATATTTATAATAAGTTTACATAAATAATGAATATATTTAATATATTTATATTTATATATATATATTATATATATATAATTATATAAATATATATAATGATATAAATATTATTTTTTAATAATATTTATATAATTATAAATAAATAATTATATATTTAAATACTTATAAAATTATTATAAATATATTTAAATAAGGAATATATTTACTATATTTATATTTATAAATATCGATTTTGTATATATATATATAAGTTTTTTATTTATAATTAAAATTATAAATTCTTTATCAAGACATATGTAATAAGAACTGATAAAAGAAATATGTATCTGTGCCAAAAAAAGCACAGATAAAATCCATATTTATCAGTGCTAAAGCATTAGTGTTGATAAATATTAATTTTATGAGTTCTTTTTTATCAATGATAATGACATACCTTTATCAGCACTGAAAAAGCACTGATAAATATGCCTTTTATGAGCGCTTAAATAATAAGTGCATATAAAAGGACTCTTTATTAGTGATTTTTAAAAGCGTTGACTAAATTGTCCCAATCTAATTAGAAAAACAAAAACTATTGAAAACCTATTACGATATCAGAAAAAACTTATTGTGAACCCTTAGAGGGAACTTCTCGTTCATTATCCCCTTTATCCAACCCCTATTTTCAGCCACCTTTCACTCAATAGCTTCACCCTAAAGTCCCATATATGTTCAATGGTGTTCCATATCTTTTGATATCAACCTCATAGTATAACGTAACCTCATCTTTTCTTAATCACACATTGATTGTGTGATTTAAGCAATATCTCTCTTCTGTGGACACATTAGATAGGTTAATCATCAAGTCTTGGGGGTTACAAGATCGAAAAATGGAAGGTCTACATGACAAAATGAACATCATGATTTGGTTTTCTTTGGAGGAATATTTGGTAAGGGAATGGTCATGTGCCCCTCCCATAGCTGAATGGATTTCTGTTTTATCTCTTCATGTGGTCATATGAATTTCATATGAAGTGCGGAATTCTAACAAAAGTTATTTGGGTTTGTTTCCCTAAGCTCCCTTAACATTTTCAAAATCCAGTAATTATAAACATGCTAGAGAATATCATTGGTTGAAATTTATGTTCTAATAATAGAACCTATTCAGTTTCTCATCCTATTTTTCCTCACATTTTCGTGGAAGTTGATGTCTTTAGAGTTCCTACAGATTATATATGGATTACAGTGTGGGAAGAATTTTGATGCAAGAAGGTGTTGTGGTTTGAATGATTGGTCAATTTCTATGGTTCCTGTAAGAAATTGGTCCAATCTACATCTTCAACCATGAACAATAGAATGTTATGGTTTCTGGAGATAATGATTAGGGCTTCAAGCCTAGTGCTGGTAAAGGGCCGATGGGACAGAGGCAGTTGGAAGTTTATATGGAACCATTCAATGCAAAGGTTGTTCAATGTGAGTCTCAGGGGGTCATCTTTTCGATGAATTGAAATTTTCAAATTTCATATATTAGAAATTATTTTTAGGTATTCATCATTTTCAGTCTATATATACTTTTTATGTCTACATATACACTTAGTTAAAATAAATATAATTTTTACTTAAATAACCAATAAAATAATGTAATCTTATGATACCTTCAAAATAATAAAATTATGTAACTATATAATCATTTTTTGAAGTAATTAAACTTTCCAAAATGTTAATAATTATATTTTATACAAAATTACCGAAAATAATTATTATTTATTATCAATATAATTTAAAAATTATTATTATTATTATTTAGTTTCATTTGATAAACTATTATTATATATGTATATCAAATAATATATTTTATATTTAAATTAATTTAAATATAAAAAATAATATATAAATATTTAAATAATTATGTTCAAGTAAAGTTACTAATAATATATATATATAGATAACACATATATAAAATATTTAGATATATTCGCCTTACTTATCTATCAATCAAGTGAGGTCTGATCACCATTTTATATTTTTTGCTCGTGTAAGTTGTGAACCCCATTCAGGTTTTCTGCCTATTGATGTAAGTGTGAATGGAGTATATGCCTTCATAGATCACATTTTTTTCTATCATATAAAACCCTATAAATTTTGTAATAAAATAAACCTATTAAAAAGGTACATTTTAACTAAAAACATTAAAAAAATCCTCAACCAATTATTAAATTAATGATTTATTCGGATCCTTCTGGATAATTTAAAGGATAAAACTGAAAGTAATTCATCATTAACTCTTCTTCCATGTCAAATTAAAAAAATTAATTTCAACAAGACACACTCATTAGCTGAAATTAGACATTAGCAACCCAATACCCCTAGGATGTGCAATACTATAGTATCCTATTCTGATTCTTCAATCACCACCCTCCCCATTTCCTTCCCGCCCTTTACTCCATCATATATCAGATTATGTGGAGATATGGTCTTGAAGTATTTGATGGTAATAAATGCATCAAGTTAATGATTAATTCAAATGTCATAATGTTCAAAAATGGGAGGCATTTCCCCTGTTAGAGTATATAATGATGTATAATTGTCATCCTCATCATTTTCATCTCCTGGTCAGTTATTATTGAATTTGTTTCCTTAAGAATCATTCCCCATATATTTCATGTTTCTTGTACTACTCTGAGAATTATTGATCCCATGGATGACTAAATATTAGATTATTTTAAGAAACATATGCGCATGTCCATAAGAGATGGGGAATGCGATTCAATCTACAAAATACAATGATAACTGTTCAGATGATTAGATGATGAGGGTGACAATTGTACTTTAGTTTGTTCACTAAAAGGAGAAATTGAACCCATTTGTGATAATTACACAATTGTTACTAGTTATAAACAGGACACCTCCATTTCCACCAACTCATTCCAATGAAAATCCATACATAACCATAGAAATGATAGAGTGAAAGTCAAGAACGAAATGGAGAGGGTGGAGACTGAAGAATAGAATATGCAACTATAGTGCTAGGATGCCCGAGGGTATTGGGTCTCTACAATGTAATTTTAGATAATGATATATGTTAGTTAAATTAAATTTTTTGATTTTACATGGAGGAAGAGTGAATGACGATGTACTTTTATTTTTATCCTCATAATTATCCACAAGTATCCGAATAAAACCTTAATAAAATAATTGGTTGAGGATTGTTTTTAATATTTTTTTATAAAACTTGTATCTTTTTGATAGGTGTTATTTTATTAAAAAAATTATGGTTTTATATGACTAGAAAAAGAGGTCCATGGAAGAATGTACTTCTTTCACACTTACCTTCATAGTAAATAAACTTGAACAAGGTTCACTCCTTCCACTGTAAAAAAATTATATAATGGTGGACACTCCTCAATTTATATATAGATAAATAAAATGAATCTACCTGAATTTTATATTTATATATATGTTATATATATATTTGTGTGTGTTTTTTTGTTATATTAGTAACATTATTTTCATATAATTATATATATATGTATATTATTTTTCATATTTAAATTTATTAAAATATAAAATATATTATTTGATATATACAATAATATTTTTTATAATGAAACTTAAAAATAATATTAATAATATTTTTTAAATTATAGAAATTATAAAATATTATTATTCTGGGTAATTGTGTCTGTTATTAGTTTAAAATTTCCAATTTAGTTCATAAAATGTCACTAATTGAAAATAATGAAAATGTACTATGATGGGATTGATAATTTAGGAAATTGATTCATAAGTCCATTGAGACATGTACTAATCAATTTCACATAAAAAAGATTCATTATGTGATCAGTATAGGTCAAAGTGTATTTTTCTAGATTAAAATGATATTTTAGTAAAAAAAGTGACATACTCAAAACCGAGAAAAAAATTATGATTGTTTAAAAACATTATTAAAACAATACATAATTCATTTGATACATGTAGTAAATAGTTGCACCTTAATCCGACACACAATGTGTCATGTATGACTCCAAGTGCATTTTTTGTTTAAAAATTAAATCAATTTTAATGAAAAGGAAAATTGACCTTCTCAAAGCTGAGAAAACACATTTATATTGTTTTTATTCTTCAGGAAAACAATCCATAAGTCATTTTTTATATGTATCAATCAGCTGATCCTCAATCGGATTCACGGTGTGCCCGATATGGCTCAATGTTTCCATTATCTGTTTAAAATAGGTAGTTTAGTACAAAAATTTTAACACATTGAAAACCAAAAAAATGTGCTCTAATTTTTTTTGATAATTTAGTAAATTGATTCATAAGCCATTTTAGATATGTAGAATTGGTCTCCCATCAAACCGATATATAATGAGATCTGTATGAGTCAAAGTGTGTGTTACTAGTAAAAAATGACATTTTAGTAAAAATGATACGTGACATGATCATAAATGAGTAAATTCCTATATATTGTTTTGACACTTCATAAAAATGATCCATAATCCATATGGGATGTTTAAGAATTATCTTCACCTCAATTCGACACAAAGTGTGACCAATATGACTCAACGAGCATCTTTGTGTTTAAAATTGACATAAATTTTAGTAAAAAAGATAACTTGACTACTAAAAACTATGAAAAAACATTCGAATTGTTTTTATATATTATGAAAATGATAAGTATGTCACTTTATATGTGTAGGAATCAGTTGTAATTTAATCCTATGAACAGTGTGATGGGTATGACTCCAAGCGTGTCTTCTTATTTTGAAGATGACATCAATTTTAATAAAGATGAAAATGACCTACTAAAAATGAAAAAAAACATATTCATACTATTTTTATACTACAAGTAAATAATTTATAATTTGTTTTTGATGTGCAGGAATCAGTTTCACCTCAATACAATGCATGGTGTTCTTAGTATGAATCAATGTGTTCGTTATCAATTTAAAATTGACAGTTTAGTTATAAAACTATCACTCTTTGAAAACTAAGAAAATGTGATCATATTTTATCAATAATTTTGGATATGATTTATAATTCATTTTTGAATTGTTGGAATTGGTCCCATGTCAAACCGATACATGATTTCATTTGTATTAGTGAATGTAACACCCCAAGATTCTATTGTGCTTTTCTCTTTGAATCATAGGATAGTGTGTTATGTATGCAAGACCGACGCCAAGCACACCAAAACCTATCAAAATAGCCATTTAAAAAGCATATATGAATATTAATAACCACGTTTTAAATTTTATACATATCCCATATAATTTTATAGTTCATATTTTGTGTTTCTTAGACATAATATAAGGAAAAAATCAATTTTTCAGATAAAAGAAGTATTTTTCAAGAAATGCATTTTTTATGCCTTTAATTGGGGAACCCTTTTTAAATACAATATTTTACACCTTTATATATAAAATTTTATGAAATTAAATTCTTCTTTAAAATAAGAACATAAAAATTTAGTTTCGATAAATTTTTGGTGATTTTCTAAAAACATTCATATTTTGATGAACAGTGAAAAAAATATTAAATTTTAATTGAAAACAATTTTTTAAGTCAAAATAATTTATAGTGTAAATCTATAAATTTAAATTGTTTTAATTTTAATTAGATTATATTTTTTTATCATTTAATCCAATATTGGTAATTGGAAGTAATTTAACATTAAAATTGGACATAAACACATATCAATCTTCTGATACTTTTTTACTTCTGAAAAACACAGTTTCTGGTGTTGAAAATGGGAATTAATTTTACATTAATTAATGAAACTTATATGTTCTATATTTGGTAAAATAGGAATAATTTTTGAAATCAAAATATCGATATTATATTAGGATGAATTTTTTGTATTTCTCTGAAAACACTCAATTTTTAATGAATAATGAAAAATACTACATAGTATATAAAAACCCAATTTTATATTTAAATAATTATTTTATATTTAAATTTATTTTAAAGTAAAAATAGATATATAATACCTATATTAGTAAAATTTAATTCATTGGAATCATTTTATAATATGATTAGATATATAAAATTTTATTGAACTTTTTAATGTCTTTTACCCACCTTCTAGGCACATTTGAAAATTTGCATAAAAAGTAATTTTACCACTTTTGTGAATTGAAATTAAAAAATAATAGAGTCATTATTGAAATCTGTTAGTAAAATTTGGTTCAATAGGATAAAATAATTTTAGGTGAATAGTATCTTTTGAATTTTATTTACCACGGTTAAATGTAAATAGGGTATTTAAAGATAAAAATGATATTATAATTTCCCTAACACATATCCTAGTTCAATTGAATAAAATTATTTCGTCCAAAATAAACCATTGGAATAAAATATATTATTATATGATCCACTTGTATTAGATTAGAACATTTATTATTATTTTATTTAAAGATGAGTTAACTCTGTAAAATTCAATGTTTAATAACTAAACAATTTTTAGTGTAGGGTTATAGATAAGATAAATTTGACTATAAATATTCATTATAAATATAAAAATATTTCCTACATAATCGTATTTTATTTATAATTTTTATACATTAAATAATTAAATTTATTTATGACACAATGGTGATGCAGTAATTACTTTATTAATGAATGATTAAAATAATTGATATTGTAAATATTAAAATAAATATAAATTGAAACTTTTGAAACATCCCACAGATTTTATAGTTGATTATGAAATGTTATGGTAGATTAAATATATATTTTTGATGTAATAAAGTTATTACGACTTTCAAAAAAACTAAATCTAAATTGTATGAAAATTGACATAAATGAGTTTTTAAAACAAATAATATATTATTAAATTATATAATTGTTGTAAAAATATATGGATCATCTAAAATACATATATAATGATAGATATGTCATTAATGATCTTCTTGAGGATCTCTAGGCATTTTATAGTAATTTTATTAACCATTTATTATAACAATACAAGAATACATGGTAAAAGTTAAACTATTTTACTGAGAGTTAAATCTAAAAGATAATGTTAATATGGTTACTTAAACATTTATAAATACTATTGGTTGAAATTTTTTAACCCATCCTCACCTTATCCCCAAAATAAATCATTTTGGATCCATTATAGAAAGAAAATTATTTTATAATAAAATAAATTTTCTAGCTTTTTATAAAGTAACTCTCATCTCTCTTATAAAAAGGTATTTCCCCTTCTCTTAATTTCACACATCAAAATTCATTTGGCTCGGCCAAACCATACTCAAATAAACTTATAACTACCATCACTTCAACCTAAAGGCCTTTATTTGTTTATAAATCCAACCTAAGGAGACCTATTGATCAAATTAAAAGGAAGAACCCGAAAAAGAGGTAATGATTTCATCACCGCTTTCAAAGTTCTTTTCTTCTTCTACTTCCACTTTATTTGTTGTTTCTATACCAAAATAATTTATCCAGTAACTTATATATACATTTATGTTATTGAAAATATGGTACAACCATATTCATTATTTTATCCATCCTATGAATGACAAAGTCACCATACATGCGTAGGTATGGCTCACCGTCTCCACGTCATGGTGCAGTTTGTTATTCAACACTTAATTATTTGGATGGGTATAATAATGAGTATAATTGATGTAAATAATAAATATAACATGTTAATGATTTTTTATATATGATATACCATCCAATTATAAATTATTTCACCATCAATGGAATGATATGGTCGCTCATGCGTACGTACGGATTACCGTCTCCACGAAAGTGATGAGATTCATTCCCAGTCGTAACCATTCAAGAATAATTTTCATTTTCTGATTAAAAATAATTTCTATGAACTTAATATAATTATGTATATGAATAAAATACATCCAATCCATAACAACCATGTATTACATAACAAAACATATAAAGGAAAACGAATTAGTTAACACCCGAAATAACGATACTTCAGAAATATTATTAACAATGAAATTTTAGAAGATCATAAATGATATCATATTTAGGTATTTGGTTTTTGTATAATTTAAAAATAATGGTTTATATATTATACAAGAGGTTAACATAACCTTTACTAAGTTAAATTACATGGTAAGGGGTTTTCATCTCACTTTTAATTCTAGTGAGATTCTTGTATATTTTCTACTTTTTCTATTTATGTGGTGTATGTACTGCCCATAAATTTATTCTTTGTGTAATGTACTTTAATTTATGGGTATTTAATTTTTCATTGTATGATCCTTCTTTCAGGGGGTGTATGTTTCGTATGTTACCATATAGGTAAGGGAATTTCGAATTTCAATTTCCACTCATTGAGTTTTATGCAAATTTCATAGATTATTTTACTCCAAGATTATGTGTGAAATATCTATTTATTTACTTATGTAGTAATTTACACTCCCCTTTGTGTTGATATACTTTTTAAACACAAATTAATTTTATTGATAAAATCTCATGTCATCGATATGAACTTGATAAGAGTAATCATTACTCAATTTCAATTTATTGAGTTAAACATCCATGTCATTGGTGTTTTTTTTACAAGAATATGTCTGAATGTCCTCTGATTTTTTTAAACTGAATATCCAATCATATTGAGTGTATTTATATTTATTAAACATAATTATTTCATTGATATATATCCTTAACCTAAGGATACAATCTTTATGAGGGATTTCATCTCAATTTACATTCCATTGATACTTCTTTGTTGTTATACACAAATTCACTTTTATATGGTGTATATACTGTACATGGACATAGTATATCCAGAATCACTTTATTATCATGATATTATAATGTTTTATTACCTCAATTATTTGTATTCAAGCATCTCTCATTTGGTGATGATCTCAGACTAAAATATAAATTTAAATGTTTTAAAGAATTATTCTTCTAAATATTTCTCATTAATGTCCATGTTTTAAAAATGATTTTAAGAATTTATTTATATGGACATTAATGTTTTAAAAATAAAATTTAATTTAAAAGATTCAATGTCGTATGGGACACTTTAATTCCAAAATCTATTTTAAATCAATTCTTGATAAATATTGAGACTTTTTAAGGTTTTCAGAAAAAATAAGGATATTTATCTCAGATAGTTTTAACGAATATTTTCATCTATATCAATATCCTTCATTAATCTTGATTGAGGTTAATTTATTATAATACAATCTTCTGTATTATTTTCAATGAGTTATGTTTGACTGTGGATGTGAGATTTTTATACCATTCATGGTTTGTGGTTAAAATATAGACATTTTATATGCTAGTTTTAATATGAATGTTTAGATTATGTTTCAACCTTTTCATATGAGGAATTAATTGGACATCGTATGTGATGGGTGGATTCCACTATAGATCCTCGATGCATTAGTAGGTTTCTTGAGACAAACTAGTGTCTTGGAAAAAGTCCTTGAAATAATCTTAATTGTTTTCTTTGTATGAGGCCTTGAATAATTGGTTATGATGTCCGTCATTATGCATTCCATTATTATTAAATTATCTATTGATATTACATGTTATTATTAGACTAGTATAATATCATTGTGAATTTTGAAATGTCACTATATGATTTATCTTTTCCATAAAATTCAGATGTTTAAGTTTAAAAGGCTTTTGTTTTAGTCTTATACATTTCATTAAATGTTTATGTTTATTTGTGATAGTTTCTGCGCTATTTTTATCCTTACTAAGCATCTGATCTCACCCCTATCTTATGGATTCTATTTCCCAAGATGGGAAGAAGTATATTTTTTATGACCTGCAGGGATAGGTTAAGGGATATGAGTGTGTTCAAAGGGGACACATTGTTGTTGTTGTTTTATAATGTAATATAAAACTTATTTATGTATATAGTACATACATAGATTCTAAATTAGTTGATCTTTCAAGACTTGATCTCTTGTGATCATGCCAATGTTATGTAATAATTCACAGACTCTGGGTAACTGGGGTTAGGGCGTTACAGTTGGTATCAAATGAAATTTAGTACAATCCTTGGATACTAAATTTAGGTAAACTCATATTAGATAACACTACCCTAAGATAGAAATTGAATATTATTTTATAAGAACATCCAAAAAATGGGTAGTGTAAATATTATTTGGGTTATCAATGCATATAAATCCCTTTTACATACAAACAGTTAGAGGTGGATCTGAAAAAGATTTACCTTGATGTGAAAACTCTAGAAATGAGTTTTGGGCTTCACCCAGGATATCTTGATATATGATAACGGGCCTTGCTGCACTATTGGTATTGACACTCGTGGGTGATATGCTTAGGATAATTCACGTTTTCTTTATAAACTGATTTGAAGGATTTTAATATAATATCATAATAAATAATGTTGATAAATCCTATGGTGTTTTAGATGGAAAATAATGTCTCATTATATTCATTAAATGATTTTATTACTATTGTTAATCACACTCGACATTCTAGTTTTAGTTAATGGATGGATTCCAAGGAACTCATAGTTATATTAAACATGATATACATGGTTGGAATGGTGGTGGAAATGAGAAATATAATAGAATGTTGATAGGTGTAAGATAGTCTTCATGCCGAATCAATTCCCCAAAAATATGATCAACTACCTATACATTAACCAACTCTCGTATTCAACAAATAAGAGAAAGTCAGAGAATGATAAGAGTTCCAACAGTGGAGACCATGGAGAAAATAACGATCATTTTATATAATGCATGGCATGTTGAAAGAGACACCCATTAATGTGTCTCAATGAAATAATGAAATTCTTTATGTGTGGTAAATAAAGACATAATGTAAATAATTTTTGGCAAAAAATGAAGAGTATTGTGGAAGGAAATAAAAATGATCCTAAGAATCCATTTATAGTCATTTTCGGTAAATGTAGGGGACCTGGTCATTACCTGAATCAATATTCTATTCTATAAGATAACCTCTATGTTAAGGAAGAACCTATGTTGAAGTAAATGTATTGAGAAATGTTAAAAAGTATTAATTCTCTTTATTGATGGGATTACATTAAAATACTTTTCTCTTGTATGTGTAACCCTACAGTTTCATATGTGAAAATTATATTTGAGGTATAATTATCTTTCATTTTGTGGATATAGTTATAAAGAACCATTTGGGTTTAGATAATCTTTGAATTTGAGTCCATTATAGGTTATCACTTTTTGGGAGGAAAATGAAAGGTATGAGATTACATTTGTGGTTAAAATATGTTATGGTTATTTTTGAAGAATTTATCTCATTTTTTATAAAGCTATAAAATTATATAATTTTTGAAAAATGACATCGCGCAGACTGTGTGACAACCCATCATGTCAGAAAAAGCTGCGAGAATCTAACCCACAACTAAAGTGAGACTGGGATTTATCACTTTCCATTGGGCTACGTGATGTCCCTGGTTATTATGACTAAATCTTTTTAGTTAAATGATTTTATGGATTAAGAATATGTTGATTTACAGGACCTTATTATTTATCATTAGTTTAGGAAAATGATTTTTTGATGAAGTGATAAATATTATTTTAGATGATGTTCTCTCTTTTGGGAATACAATATGCCTAAAGAAAATAGAATACTATGGGGTTTCTGTTGAGGAGTAATGGTGGTTTATTATTTTTGTTGAATGTATATTTTTGTGTGGATGTATATATATTTAGGTTATTTATGAAAAATTATTAACCTATCATAGGAAATTTGTGATTAGGTTAATTACAATTATGTCTGTGACTTTAGGATTAGTCGATGTTATTTAGAGACAAATATAAATATTTATCATGAAAGACTATGTGATCAATTCCATCTGAATTTTGGGTTTCAAACTTTGTTTGGATTATTTTAATGAAATTTAAGGGCAATTGTTTTTTGAATGGTCTTTGTTGAACATTTGGTATTGTTTGTATAATTTTTGTGATTAAGAGTAGTATTTATTTCTATAAAGGATTATCATTTTTGAAGATCATCTGATCTTTTACTATCAATTTTGGTTTTGGTTAATGTATAAAGATAGGGGAAATATATAGTTCATATTTTGTGGATTACGTGATTCTCTATAAGTTGATTCTAGTGCTTCATGTGTGACCAAGTCATCTTGAATACTTATCTTTTGGAGTGAAAGTTTTGTTTGTTATAGGAATTAGTAAATGGATGCAACGTTACTTGTGATGTATAATTTTTTCTTATTCTATTAATAAAATAATTCTTAAAATTTAGGGAAAGCATCTCAAAATCAAAATTTTGTTATCCGAATACCATATGTTTTGTTGAACCAATGATATTTTAAATCATTGTAAATTTATGTCTTTGAGACCCTAAATTTTCCATTCACTTGTTTTTGATTGATGACCTCAATCACTCCCTATAAATATTTACATTTTTTCCTCCAATTATAATTTCCACCAATGTTATCCTATTTTAAATCATAATTTTGTGGTGACTTTTTCATTTTCCATTCCCTCTTATTAAGACTAAATTTTATTAACCCTATTTCCGATGTGGGTTTTCCGCAAAGGTATTTTTTATTTTTTATCCTTTTATTTCTGAAGAAACATTTGAACTTGTGAGGATGCAATTTATTGAAGGAGGTAAGAATGTAACACCCCAAGAATCCAAAGTGCATTTCTCTTTGAATAATATGATAGTATGCAATGTACGCAACACCAAGTTCAAGCGCACCATGAACTATCAAACTCGATTTTTAAAATGCGATTATGAATAGTAATAACCAAAATTGTAATTTTATATGTATCACATATAATTTTTACATTCATATTTTGTGTTTCTTTGATATAATATATGGACAAATTCAGTTTTTCAGATAAAAGAAGTATTTTAAAAAAATACAATTTTTCCACCTTTTATTAGGGAACCCTTTTTAAATACAATATTTGAAACCTTTATATATTAAATTTGATGAAATTAAATTCTTCCTTATAATAGGGAAATAATAATTTAGTTTGGATAAAAGTTTGGTGTTTTTTTTGATAACTTTCATATTTTGATGAATATTGAAAAAATACTAAATTTTAATTGAGAAAAAAACATAATCAATATAATTTATTGTGTGATACTATAAATTGTTATGTTTTTGAATTATAATAAGATTGTATATTTATCATTTAATCTATTTTTGGTAATTATAATTAAATTTACATTTAAATTGGACATAAACACATATCAATCTTTTGATAATTTTTACTTCTCAAAAACCTACTTTCTGGTTTTGTTAACAAGAATTAATTTTAAAATAATTAAATAAACTTATATGTTTTAAATTTTTTAAAATAGAAATAATTTTTGAATTCATAATATCAAAATTTTCTTAAGTTGAAATTTTGGAATATTTTTGAAAACATTCAATTTTTGATGAATTGTGAAAAAATACTGTAGAGTTTATAAAAACTGACTTTTTTATTTAAATAATTATTTTTATTTAAATTTATTATAAAGTTAAAATATATTCATAATACCTATATTAGTTCAATTTAGTTAATTGGAGTCATTTTATAATAAGATTAGATATATTAAATTTTATTGATCTTTTTAGCGACTTTTTACCACCTTCTAGGCACCTTTGCAAATTTGAAAAAAAAGTAATCATACATTTTCTATGAATTTTATTTAAAACTTTTGAGAGACATGATTGAAATCAGTAAGTAAATTTTTTTTCAATAGGATGAAAATTATTTTTCGTGAGTAGTATCTTTTGAATTTTATTTACCTTGGTTAAAAGTAAAAAGGTTAATTAAAGGAAAAATGATATTATAATAACCGTTACACATTTTTTAATTCTATTGGATAATAGTATTTCGACCAAATTCAACCTTATGAATTAAATATGATCCTTTTTTATCCTCTTTTATTATATTAGGACATTTATTATTATTTTATTTATAGAAGAGTTAAAAGTGTAAAATTCAATGTTTAATAACTAAATGAATTTTAATATAGGGTTATACATAAGAAAAATTTGAATATAAATATTCATTAGAAATATAAAAATATTTCTTAAATAATTTTATTTTATTTATAAATTTTAGACACTAAATAATTAAATTTATTTAGGACACAATGATGATGCAGTAATTACCTTATTAATGAAACATTAAAATAATTGATATTATAAATATAAAAATAAATGTAAATTGAGGCTAATGATACATTCCACTAATTTTAAAGTTTATTATGAAATTTTAGGGTTCATTAAATGTATTTTTTTCAAGTAATAAATTTTTTATGACTTTCAAAAAAACCAAATAATAAATATTGTCAAAATTGAAAAAAATGATTTTTTAAAACAAATATTGTTTTATAAAAAAATATAATAGTTATAAAAATATAAGGTTCTTCCAAAAGAATTATATAATGATAGATATGTCAATAACGAACAACTTCAGGTTCTCTTGGAATTTTATAGTATGTTTATAAACCATGTATTATAATAATACAAGAATACATGGTAAACTTAAACTATTGAACTAAGAGTTAAATCTAAAAGATAAGTTTAATACAGTGACCTAAAAATTTATAAATCATATCTATTGAGAATATTTCGACCCATACACACCTTATCATAGAAATAAATCTTTTTGGGGATATTATAAACTGAAAATGACTTTATAATAAAATAATATTTCAAGCATTTCCTAATGTAACCCTCACCTCTCTTATAAAAGGGTACCTCCCCTTCTCTTAATTTCACACATCCCAATCCATTTTTCGTAGCCATAACCTGCTCAAATATCCTTACAACTACCTTCAATTCAACCTAGATGAATTAAATTGATCATAAATCTAACCTAAGGATCCATTTTGACCAAATCAAAAGGAAGCACTCGAAGAATATGTAATGATATCGTCACCTCTTTCAAAGTTTTTTCTTCTTCCACTACCTCATTCATTGTTGTTTCCATGAAAAAATAATTACTTGAGTAACTTCTACATACTATGATGTTATTATAAATATGGTACATCCATATTAATTATTATATTCATCCTATGAATGACAAAGTCGCTATACGTGCGTACTTACGGCTTACCGTCTCCACGTCGTGGTGTAGATTGTTATTCAACACATCATTATTTGGATGAGTATAATAATGAGTATAATTGAATTAAATAGTAAATATAACATTTTAATGATTCTATATATATGATATACCATCCAATGACATACCATTTCATCACCAATGGAATGATATTTTCGCTTGTGCGTACGTACGGATTACCGTCTCCATGAACGCGATGAGATTCATTCCCCATCGTAACCATTCAAGAATAATTTTCATTTTACAATTAAATTTTTTTTATGAACATAATATCATTATTGTTATGAATAAAATACATCTTATCCATCAAAAACATGACTTACGTAACAAAACATATAATGGAAAACGAATCGGTTAACACCTGAAATAATGATACGACTGAAATATTATTAACAAATAAATATTAGAAGATCATATATGATAACATATTTAGGTATTTATTTCTTTTATAATTAAATTACATGATTTTACTATTATAAATGAGGTTAATGTACCCTCGACTATGGAAAAGAACAAGGTACGGGGTTTTCATCTAACATTTTATTCCCGTGAGATTCATGTAATATTTTCCAATATTTCCTTTTGTCTGATGTATGTACTTCCCATGATTTTATTTTTTATGCAATATACATTAATTTATTGGTATTTTCATCTTCATTGTATTATCATTATTTCATGGATTTTATGTTTCGTAAGTTCCCCAATTGGTATGGGAATTTCATATTTCAATTTCCACCCATTGGGTTTTACGCAAACTTTATCGATTATTTTACTCCATGATTTTGTGTGAAATCACTATTTATTTACATATGTTTAAATTTACACTCCCCTTTGTGTGGATATACTTTTGATACACATAATAACTTCATTTATAAAATCTCAAGTCATAAATATGAACTTGATAAGAGTAATCTTAACACAATTTCTATTCATTGAGTTAAACATCCATGCCATTAGTGTTTTTTTACAATAATATGTGCGAATGTACAATGATTGATTTAAACTTAATATCCAACCATATTGGGTGTATTTTTATTTTCAAACCTAATTATTTCATTGATTTATCCTTAACCTAAGGATGCGGTCTTTATAAGGGATTTCCTCTCAATTTACATTCAAATGAGACTTCTTTGTGGTTAAGCACCAGTTAATGTTTTTGGGTGTATATACTGTAATTTGACATAGTATATCATGAAACAATTTATTATCATGATGTTATAATATTTTTATCACATCAATTATTTGCATTCTAGCATCTTTCATTTGTTTATTAACTCTAACTAAAATATCATTTTAAATGTTTTAAAGATTTATTCTTCTAAATATTTCACATTAATGTCCATGTTTTAAAAAAATTTAAGGATTTATTTATATTGAAATTAATGTTTTAAAATTAAAATTAATTTAAAAAGTTTAAAAGTGGTATGAGACACATTGATTCAAAAATCTATTTTAAACATCTTCTTGATAAATAGTGAGGCTTTCAAATATTTTCAAGAAAAAGTGGATATTTCTCTCAAATAGTTTTCATGATTATTTTTTTCTATGTCAATATCCTTAATTATTTATTATTGAAGTTATTTTATTATAAATCAATATTCTATATTGTATTGAATGAGTTATGTTTCACTGTGGATGTGTAATTTTTATACCATTCATGGTTTGTGGTTAAAATATTGCCATTTCTATGCTAGTTTTTAAATGAATGTTTAGATTATGTTTCAAATATTTCATCAGAGGAATGAATTGGACTTAGTATGTGACATGTGGAGCCCACTATATCTCCTCGATGCATCGGTAGGTCTAATGAGAAAAACTAGTGTCTTGGCACAAGGCCTTGAAACAATCTTATTTGTAGTCTTGGTACGAGGCCTTGACTATAGGGTTATGATGTCCAACATTATGCATTCCATAATTTTGAAATTAGCTATTGATATTATATTTGATTATTTGACTAGTAAAATATCTTTATGAATAAGTAAATGGAACTATTTGATTTATCTTTTCCATATTATGCTGAAGTTTATGTTTAAAATACTTTTGTTTTTTTTCTTATACATTTCCTTAAATGGTTATTCTTATTTATAATAGTTTTCGCTATATTGATATCCTTACTGAGCATCTGAGCTCACCTATTTCTTAAGTTTTCTTTTTCCATAGATTTGAAGAAGTATATTATGTTGGACCTATAGGGATAGGTTAAGGTATATGAGTGTTTTCAAAGGGGACACATTTTTATTGTTGTTTTTTTATAATGTAATGTAAAACTTATGTATGTATCATGTACTAACAAAGATACTAAACTAATCAGTACATCATGCCTTGATCACTTGTGACCATGCGAATGTTATATAATAATGCACTGACTATGTGTAACTAGGGTCAGAGTGTTATAGTCAAAGTGCATGTCTCCAATTTAAAATTACATTTTAGTAAAAAATATACGTGATGTACTAAAAAATGAGTAAGTGAATTTAGTTTGTTTTGATACACTATGAAAATGATAGAAAATCTATTTCAGTTGTGTAAGAATTAGCTTCACCTCAATCTGATGCACAGTGTGACCTATATGACTCAAAGTGTGTCTTTTTATTTAAAATTTACTGCAATTTTAGTAAAAAGGAAAACTGAAAAACTCAAAACCAAGAAAAATAAATCAAGATAATTTTGATTCTTTAATAAAATAACCTATAATTCATTTTATATGTGTAGGAATCATTTGTAGCTCAATTTGACACATGGTCTGACCGGTATGACTCCAAGTACGTCTTTTTCATTAAAAATGAAATCAATTTTAAAAAAGAGAAATCCGGCCTATTCAAATTTGAGTAAACACATTAATATTGTTTTGATATAATATTTTAACAACCCATAATTCATTTGTGACGTGTATTAATTAGTTGTACCTCAATCCATCGTACGGTGTCCCTAATATGACTTAATGTGCCCGTTATCTGTTTAAAATGGCAGTTTAGATCAAAATATTCCACTCATTGAAAACTAATAAAACATGCTCGGATTTTTATGATAATTTATTACATTTATTCATATGTCATTTTTGATGTGTATTAATTGGTCTTACATCAAAATGATACATTATGTGATTAGTATGAGTCAAAGTATCTGTCTCCAGTTTAAAATGACATTTTAGTAAAAAAGATATGGGATGTACTCAAAACTGTGTAAACACATTTATATTGTTTTAATACTCTATAAAAATGATCCATAAGCCATTTTAGATGTATTTTAATTAGCTATACCTTAATCTGATGAATGGTGTGACCGATATGACTCAAAGACCATCTTTTTATTTAACATTGAGACTAATTTTAGAAAAAAGGACAACTCAGCTACTCAAAACTGAACACACACATTAATATTATTTTGATAATTTATAATAATGAAACATAAGTCATTTTTGATGTGTAATAATCTTATACACGTCAATCTGATAACGTATGTGTCTGGTATGACTCAATGTGTCTGTTATCAGTTTAAAATCTATATTTTAGTTCAAAAAGTGTCACTCACTAAAAACTAAGAAAAGACACTCAAATTGTCTTTATAATTTAGGAAAATGATTAATAATTAATTTTTGATGTGTAAGAATTTGTATCATGTCAAACTAATGCGCAATATGACCGATATGAGTCAAAGTGCATGTTTCTGGTTTAAAATGACAATTTATGAAAAAAATAAGGGACATACTAAAAATTGGGAAATCATATCCCAATTGTGTTGATACATTAAGAAAATGATACATATGTCATTTGAGATGTGTAATAATTATCCACACCTCTTCCCAATGCACAGTGTGACTAGTATGACTCCATGTTCATTTTATCAATATATAAGTATCATTTTAGTTTAAAATGCACATCATATCACCAAAATAGAGAAAACTATCCATGAAAATTTTATATTCATTTAAATTTTTTATTTATACATTATTTTTTTTATTTTTTATTTTTTCTAGTGCTGTGGTTGGTTTTTACTTCACAGTTCACTAGTACGGTAGTGTGTTGTAACAACACAATACAGTATTCCCCATATCAATGCTTTTATAAGCACTGATAAATAACTATGTTATCATCACTTATAAAAACACTGATAAATAGTTGTTTATTAGTGCTTATAGAAGTGTTGAAAAATTGTAATTTGTTAGTGCTTTTTTAGCGTTGAAAAAGTCTTGGTATTTGAACCTCTCTCTAGTATTCAATGCTTCTCTAGCGCTGATAAAGGCTATTTTTAGCATAGTTAATGGACTATGTTGTTGTAGTGTTCAAAACTCTTTCTCTTGTAGACAACCCATCATCTTCCCATCACATCTCATTCATTTCCCTTTTATTGGATTCAAGGGAACTCTTTACCTTTCTATAGGATGAAGAAATAGAATGAATGTGCTTGCATGATGCAACCTTCGTCAAACAAAATCGTGTCCCCCTCTCTAGATACCTCAGAAGAGAACTTTCACAATCACATGAGGTCAAGGAAATCTTTGGACAAATTTGGTTTGAAATATCTCTCCCCCAATGGATCTCTCAATCATCATTTAATGTTTGCTTCTTCTTCTCCACCAGTCTCTGAGGTTTATCTTTGTTTGGATGTGGTGACTTTTTTATGCCGATCTCACAACTGATCGGGAACTCCAGTGATATAAAGGATACTTCTATCTAGTTAGATCATGGGAAGGATAATTTTCACCATCCCATGGACCAATTTACTATGATCTATGATCCATGTCCTTCAAGTGAATTGGTTGATTCTACTTCCTCCCCATACTGTGCATCATTTTATTTTTAGGAGAAGCACTCTGTCGTGAAGAGACCTATCTAGCAGAGTTCACAAAATCCCCTCTCTTAGAAGGAGGAAGTATTATCTTTTACCCTAATGGGTATGGATCTATGTCTTTAATTTGGGAAAGATCAATCTAACTATCTCTCTAAAATTTCTCTCAAATGCCTGAGTAAAACCTCTTCTATAATCCCAATACTATCGTCTACTTCCATGGAGGATTCCATGATACTACTTAATGGTGTTAAAATAAGGGAAAAACTTAAAAAAAATCCAATAATTCTCTCATTAACATTTGAAAATTAAAAGGGCCACTTTGGATGGGGCCAAATATATACGTTATCAAGATCAATGATTAATTTCCTATCATGGAATGGCCATGGTCTATGGTCACAAGTTAAATCTGGCTATATATCTACTAAAATTCAAAATAAAAAACTCTCCATCATGGAGTGTTAGAGAACAAGAAAAGTTCCTATATGATTTTAGAGTATGATTGGTGGATAAGGATGTCTGACTTCCTGCAGGAAAACCCCTGAAACATTCATATATGGTTATTCTGTAATCATCCCATATCTATGGAGCTGATCTTTGTGTCAGATCAACATATGATTACAAAGGAATACTATAACTGTCAAAGCAAAATTTTTTCAATCGTTTATGGAAGTTGTGAGGTGATAATTAGAGAATCTCTCTGGAATGACCTCAAAACATTCAACTCAAGGAATTATGCTTGGATTTTAGTGGGTGAATTTAATATAGTCACTGATCCATAAACAAATAAAGGTGAATTCCCTTTCCATTAGAAAAAAATGATTACACCATATGTTTCATTGATCATAGAGGGATAATGGACCTAGGAATCTCTAGAGACCATTTTACATGGTGTAATAATAGTAAAGGAAATCGACATACCAAGATCTACCTTGATTGGTGTCTAAACAATGAGCTTTTGGTCTCAAAATTATCTAACGCAACGGTAATGCATATAGATAAGCAAATCTTAACGTACATAGACATTACATTACTTTTTCGGAATACTTAAAACATGACAAAAACATATTCCCAAAGACCAAATTAGTTTAGTGTCTTTGGAAACTCTGAACATAATCTTCTAATCATGGGGAAAGATCTTCAAAATCTCCCATAAAGATCTTCCCCTTTGGTTTTCTTACCTAAAACCCCTATATATATCCTGTAGAAAATAAAAAATAGAAATGGTGATCTCAAATGTTCAGTAAGGGTAAACATGGAGAATATAAAACAATCCCTAAACATTTGAACGTAAGAACATGAACATAAAACATTAAAATCATGAGTAATGACATAAATCATAGTAGTGCATAAGGAATAGATCATAAAGGAACATTAACCATGATAAAATACCATGGGAATAAAACATCTAATTTTGGAGACCCTTAACCACATGTTATGATCTCCATACTAGCCAAGGCATTGCTGCCAAGACCATCATAGTGGACAAAATCCATTACTGAACCGGGTTTACTTACCATTCCAGTGCTGTATTACTGAACCAAATTCACTTTCCATTCCAGCCATGTCTGTCTCATGAGATATAAATCATTAACTAATGAATTACAGGGAGATATAGGTCCCACCCATCTCATAATGAAATCATTATTTTGTTTTCCACAAAATAAACATAAATCATTCATCATAACCCAATGAATAATTTGGGTTCCATACACCTCATCCCATCATAACATAATCCATATAAAACAAATGGATATCATTTCATCATAAGAAAAACAAATACATGTAAATAACAGTGACATTATACTTGAAAAATAAAAATTCTAAATAATCTCATCTTAGATGGAAAAGGGTTTTGATAAAACACATGAAATGAATTCGTGGGGAAAATATCCTTTCTTCTTCAAAATCATTTTATTTTCTCAAAATGATGTGAAATTTTAAATGAAAATAGTTTTTTTGAAAATAATCATGAAATATTATAGAGTAGTCTTCATGAAAATAAGGCATTATGAAACCGTAATAATCTGTTCATGTCGTATAAGTTAAAAACATTCTCCTCGTACTTTTAATGGAAAAGTCAAAAAGTACCATGTATGGTAAACAAAAGATATATTCCTTCCAAAACACAGGTTAAAAGTCAAAGAGGGGTACAAATGACATAAAACATACATGGAAGAATATTAAACACTTTATGAAAAACATTTTTAATGACATGGTTGAAAAATATAACCCTAGTAAATACTTACGAATAAGTAATATCGGATAAGATTGAGATTGGAATAATTATACATTACCTTATGTCCAATTTCTTCCGTATGAGTCCAAGACTCTTGTATAGTGGGTTGAAACATATTATTAACTTTTAATAGAACCATAATAATATTTATGATATAATATATGATTCAATTACGACTTTATATTACCCGTTCATTTGTCAATTCCATGTTAAAGCGGCATTTTGGGTATAATCATTTCATTTATCATCCGTTTTTTGACTTTTAATTATCAATATGATTAATTAGTTCATTATTACTTTCTTCCATAACTTAAAACTTGATTTATATATAATATATATTCAGAATATACATATATATGATAGATCCATAGATGGAAAGAAATACACCGTTCATGGAGATGGTAGGTCGTACGTACGCATGAACGTTGTCTTAGTTTTCATATTAAATTGAATGGAAGTAAGTAAATAAAAAATATATAAATACAGTATCATTAATATGTCATATATTTCATGATTATTTATTAAATATACTTTATAATCATTCTTTAAGGGTTAACTTAGAGAGTGAATATCATCGCGTCGTGGAGATGATAATCCGTATATATGCACGATCGATTATATCGTTCCCATAATTATTGATTGTAATTTGAGTGGGTGATATAATATCTAGGATTTAGTATCATGTTATAATAAAAATATATATTTATTAATTACACCATTATACCCATCAAAGTAAGGTGTTGGTTGAAAACATATTACACCACGACGTGGAGACGGTATTCCATACGTATACACGCACGGTGATTTCAATTTCCGTAGGATGGATAGAAGATGAAATGTGTTTGTTTCCTATTAATAATAAATTATAAGTATATTAGTGAAACATATGTTATTTCTTTATTATGAAAAACCAATATAAGAGGAAGTATAAGAATAAATTAATTCGTAAGAATCGGAAAAGGATATTACTGCTTCTTCGACGTGCCTCTTCTAAACCTCATGTTAGGGCACTAAAGTTGGTCTTTGAAGAAGACAAGGAGCTATATTATGATTATATGGAAGTGGAGAAGATAAATGGGCTGGTTTTTTCCGATATTTAAGGCTCAAAGTGGTGTGAGGAGGATAGGGTTGAGGTGACCTTTTATAAGAGAGGAGGGGGCACTTTTGGAAACCTCTAAAATATTAATTTTTAATAAAGTCAAAACCCACATAAAAACGACAAAAATGACTAAAATCAAAATATTATATGAGATAGGGTTTTAAGGTCATAGACCAATAAGATTTAGACATGTTGGAAATTTATTTTAAACCTCATCAACTTGATTTATCCTTATTTAATCTATTTAATTTGACTTGTGGTAATAATATTCTAAATTTTAAATTGTTATAAATAATTACTTATGTGTTTTAAATTGTCCATAATGGAATAATTTATGACATTTTAGAGCATATAAATAACAATTTATAATTTTTAAATATCTTAGTGATTTCAAAACAATTTTATAATATGTTATTTTTATAAAATTACAATAGTGTCAATTTTGACATTATTGATTTATTTGAATTTAAATTGAATAAAAACAGAGGATATATTCGAAAAAAAATATTTAATAGAATTCTAGAATGTCATATTAAAATAGAAAATTTGTGTAGAACAATAATTAGTTCATATAATATATATTTTAATATTTTTAAAATCATATATTTGATATTTCAATCAATAAAATAATTTCTACATCACTATTGTGTCATCATTAATGATAATTATTTAATCCTTAAAAATTCAAAATAAATTATCATGATTTTTATAATTGTATTATATTTATGGAGAGAATTTATATTCGAAATTTTATGAAGACTATCACTAATTTAAAATTATTACACTTATAAGATATAAGAGAGTGACATATTGTCACATTCTTTGGTTTTAATAATAATGATATCATTTTCATGGTTAAAGTCCATAAAATGAATCTATTCCGACCCTTATGTGATATGGTTCGACTTTTATTCATCCAAGAAAATTTTGGTAGGTCTTAGGGCAGTTTTATAATCTTATTTTTTCCCCTTAATTACCCGATTTTAAGTGTAGTAAATAAAAATTGCCATAGTTAATATTCATAATATCAAAAAAATAAAAGTAACCTATTAAAATAATTTGGCTCCACTGAATCGAAATATGGAATCCATTTTTCACAATTCAAAACATATAAGTTTCAGTAATTAATTTAAAATTAATCCCGTTGTTAAGAAAACTGGTTTTAAAGTTAAAACATTGTCAAATATTGAAATGTTTTTACCTACGAATTCAATGTAAAATTAATGCCAATGACTTAAATTATATTAAATGATAAAAATATTTTCTATTTATACTTTAAAACAACTTACTATTATAATTTTACCATATAAATTATCTCGATGAAAAATGTTGTTTTTAAGTAAAATTTAGCGTGTTTTTTCTATTCATCAAAATAAGAACGTTATTATAAAAATATCAAAAAATTATAAAATGTAAATTTTTATATCCTAATTCAAAAGAAGAATTTTATTTTTAAAGAATGAACTTATAAACTGGTAAAACATTATAATTAAAATGGATTCCCTATCAAAAGGTGGAAAAATGCATTTTTTGAAAAATACTTCTTTTATCCAAAAAATTGATTTTGTTCTCATTACTCATTCTAGAAAATATGTAAGTTGAATAATAATGTTATAAAATTCAAAATGTGGTTAATAATATTCATAATTGATAGTTCAGAATAATATTATTACAATATATCTTAGTTTAGTGAAACTCAATATTGCGTACAACACACGCTATTGAGGAAGGTTTCTCTTGCATGTAATGCAAGCCAACTCAGGGTTGCGTGTAGGGAAAGATTCCTTTTGTTGTTTCATATAACATAATCAAAATAAATTTCAGTTATAAATTCTTTAAAATCTATACTTTGTGTTGTGTAAAATTAATTTTATTTGAAATAACCTGAAATTGTTTTCATTCGTGAGGTGTTAGCAGATTATGTGATAGAATGAGGGGTCATTCCATCTATCTCAAATAAAAGGTTGGAAAAAGTTTTTAAATATTAAAAAGAACATATTTGGTGATATTAATAGTATATAGATCAAAAAATAGACTTATAATTCATATATCATATCAGTTAATAAAATAAAAACAATTTCTAAAAACCAGGGACTTCCTGTAGGCTTGTGGTAAGTGATAAAGGCCAGCCATACTTCAGTTGGGGGTTTGATTCCCGCAGCCTTGTCTGACGCAATAGGTTGTCTCCTATCCTACGAGTTTTCCTTTTTCTAAAACTATACTATTACAACATTCCAGAAATAATATAAAAAATTTCTACCCTTAAACAATACTATCTGATGTCCAACTTAATGCATTCTAACCATTAGGCTTAAGGTATTCACATGTTTCTAGCCTGTCTTAATGCATTCATGTTTCTAGAAAGGTCATCTACCTAGCATGTAAATACCATCATTTAACCCCCATATATCATAAGATATATCTTGTTGGTCACATTCCAAACATGTGAATACCTTAATCATATATTCTCTTGAAACATGAATTACCATAGAATCATTGTGAAAACATGAATGTTGTCAAAAGTCAACTCTTTCCACATTCCAAAATCCAAAAATTTATATATACTCAAATTATGATATCACATTGTCCTTATATGCCCTCATTATTATTATCAAACATTTCATTATCTCTCTGTCCCTTCATTATGCACATATCATCTACTTTCCAAAAAAAATTCAATCATTTTTCATGGTTACCGGTACCATACAATTATTGAAAACCAATACCTAAATATTCCAAAATTCCATGATACTATAAATGAGATTCCACAACATTATTTTGGAATCTCGTTACATAAACGCTTAATCAATCCACCACATCATTGTCATACTCAACATCTCCAATAGTTATCGTATGTGACTTCCCTTTGTTCTTTGCCTTAAGAGCTTGTTGATGTCGATCATCATTAACCCTTGGATTAGGGCATTGGTTATCATAATTCCCCATTTCTTTGCACTTATAGCATTGAAGTATTGGTGGTGCATTCTCTATAGTCTTTTCTCTATTCACATCATTAGATACCTTTTTCCCATTACATCGACACTCAGCTTCTCGAAGACCTTCTTTTACACACATAATTTATTTTCTAGCCCCTTTAAGATAATCTCCACCATACTTCTTTCCACAATTTGAGCATAAAGAAACATTCGTCTTCTTTTCACCATTGTTTTGAGAATTTTACATGAACTCTGTCTCTATTTTCTTGTCAAACCCCTGACATGGATATGTATCACCGACTTTCAGGTCTACTTTGATAGCACAACGCCCAATTTCTTCATAGCTATTGAAGTCTCTTATAGATAATTCTCTTCGAAGACTTGGTTTTAATCCATTGAAGAATCTATCAACTTTACTTTTAGGTTGGATGATAAAGACAGATGCATACCTTGTAAGCCTTGTAAAACTCGATTCGTATATACCAATAGATTCATCATCCTTTTGCTTAAGCTCAAGGAACTCCTTTTCCATCTTTGTTCGAAGAATATGGGGGAAGTACTTATTAAAAAATATGTTCTTGAAATCATCCCATTCCATGGATTCAATTTAATCTTTGGGCCTACTATTCTTAATTAGAGTCCACCACTGGTCTGGTTCACCTTCTAAAAGGTAAATACCCAGAATGACTGTTTCATGTTCCGAACATCAAGAAATGCAAAATATCTTTTCAATGGAACTGATCCATTGTTCAGCAACAAGTGGATCAAAAGACCCACTGAATGAAGGTGGACGTTGCCTCATGTAGGACTAAATAGAATAGTATTCCCTTCTTTTCTCATTTGGATGTCCAGAATGATTCATAGCTTGTGTAACTATAGAAATAAGAATTTTCACTCCATCTCCCATAACATTGGTTTGTTCAAGAGGAAAATTATTTCATTTTCCATTACATTGATCAACACGGTTCCTTCGGGTTCTAGCCATCGTCTAAAACCCAAAAAGAATAGTGTGAGAGGCAAAACTCATGCTAGGAAAACAACATAATAGTGGGGGAGTACCGTCAATATATAACATCTTAGGTTTAATTCTATTATCATTACTGTAATTCTAGGACTATAACCTATACTTATACTTAACATTAGATACATCCCTAGACATGCCTTAGAAATATCTCTACGGATTTCACTAATGTTTTCACATCATAGTTTCAAAAGGTTAACTAAACCTTCACTCTGATACCAACTGTAGAGACCCAATTATTGACATACATAGTCATTACATTACTTTTGTAGAATACTTAATACATGACAAAAACAGATTTCCAAAGACCATATTAGTTTAGTGTCTTTGGAAACCTCGAACATAATTTTATAATCATGGTGAAAGATCTTCAACATATCCCATAATGATCTTACGCTTTGGTTTTCATACCTAAAACATTTATTTATATTCTAGGGAAAAGAAAACATACAAAGGGTGAGATCAAATGCTTAGTATGGGTAAACATGGAGAACATAAAACAATCCCTAAACATTTGAACGTAAGAACGTGAACATAAAACATCAAAATCATGAGTAACGACATAAATCTTAGCAGTGCATAAGGAATAGATCATAAAGGAACATTAACCATGATAAAATAGAATGGGAATAAAAAATGTAATTGTGGAAAATAGTAAGAACATGTTATGATTTCCATATTAGCCAAGACATTTCTGCTAACACCATCATAGTGGACAATATCAATTACTAAACCGGGTTTACATGTTGTTCCAGCCCTATATTACTGAACCAGATTAAATTATCATTCCAGCCATGTCTATCTCATGAGATATATTTTTTTACCCAATACATTGGAGGGAGATATAGGTCCCACCCATCTCATAATGTGATCATTCTTTGGTGTTCCACAAAATAAACATAATTCATTCATCATAACCCAAAGAATAATATGGGTTTCATAAACCTCATATCATCAAAACATAATCCATATAAAACAAATGAATATAATATCATCATAAGAAAAATCAAACCATGTAAATAATAGTGAAATTATACTTGAATCCTAAACATTCTGAATAATTTAATCATAGATATAAATTAGTTTTGATAAAACACTTGAAATGAATTCGTGAGGAAAATATCCTTTCTTCTTCAAATTCATTTTATTTTCTAAAAATTACATGAAATTTTAAAAGAATTTTTTTTTTGAAAATAATCATGAAATATTATAGACTATGAATCATGAAAAAAGGCATTATGAAACCGTAATAATCTTTTCATTTCGTATAAGATAAAAAAACATTCTCCTCATACTTTTAATAGGAAAGTCAAAAAGTACCATGTATGGTAAACAAAAGAAGGATTCTTTTCATAACAAAAATTAAATTTCAAAGAGGGGTAAACATGAATTTAAACATACATGGAATAATATTAAACACTTTATGAAATACATTTTTATGGAAAGGATGAAAAATATAACCCCATTAAATACTTATGAAGAAACAATCTCGGATAAGAACGATATTGGAATAATTATCCCTTACCTTATATCCAATTTCTTCCGTATGTGTCTGTGAATCCTGTATCATTGGTTTAAACATATTATTAACTTGTAACAGAACCGTAATAATATTTATGATATCATATATGATTCACTTACAACTTTATAATACCCGTTCATTTGTCAATTCCATGTTAAAGCAGCATTTTGGGTAAAATCATTTCATTTATCATCCCTGTTTTGACTTGTAATTATTCATATGATTACTTAGATAATTATTAATTACTTCCAGAATGAAAAAAATGATTTATATATAATATATATTGATAATATACATATATATATTAGATTGATAAATGGAATGAGATACACTGTTCATGGAGACGGTAGGTCGTACCTACGCATGAACATTGTTTTCGTTTCCTTATTAAATTGAATGGAATTAAGTAAATAACGTATACATAAATCTAGTATCATTAATATTTCATATATTTCAGGATTTTTTATTATATATAATTTATAATCATTCTATTATGGTTAACTTGGAGAATGAATCTCATTGCGACGTGGAGACGGTAATCTGTACATACGCACGACCGATGATATCTTTCCCATAATTATTGAATGGAATTAGAGTGGATGATATAATATTTACTAATTAGTATCATGTTATAATAACGATATATAGTTATTCTTTACACAATTATACCCATCAAAGTAAGGTGGTGGTGGAAAACAGATTACACAACGGCGTGGAGACGGTATTCTGTACGTACGCACGCACAATGATTTTGTTTTCCGTAGAATGGATAGAAGGTGAAATGGGGTTATTTCGTATTAATAATATCATATAAGTATATTAGTTATACTAATGTTATTACTTTCTTATGAAACAACAAAATAATAGGAAGTATAAGAAGAAATGAATTTGAAATAATCATTGAAAGATATTACCTTTTCTTCGACGCGCCTCTTTTAAACCTCCTCATAAGGAACTAATGTTTGTCTTTGAAGAAGACCAAGACCTATAGAATATTTCTAGGGAAATGGAGAAGAGAGATGGTCAGGGTTTGGCCGATCTTGAAGGCTCAAATTGGTGTCATGTGGAGAGGGAGGAGGTGCCGTTTTATAAGAGAGGAGAGGGGCACTTTTCGAATCCTCTAAAATATTAATTTATAATAAACTCAATCCCCACATAAAAACCACAAAAAATTACTCAAATGAGAATATTAGATGAGATAGGGTTGTAATATCATAAACCAATAAGATTTATACATTTTTTTAATTTATTTAAAACCTTATCAACTTGATTTATCCTTATTTAATATATTTAATTTTATTAGTGGTAATAATATTCTTAATTGTAAATTGCTATAAACAATTAATTATGTTTTGTGAATTTTCCATAATAATATACTTTATGACATTGTAGACCACATAATATTATATTTATAATTTTTAAATATTTTTTTGATTCTTAAACAATTTTATAATATGTTGTATTTATAAAATAACAATAGTGTCAATTTTGACACTATTCATTTATTTGAATTTAACTAAAATACACACATAGGATATATTTGAAAAAAATAATTTAATAGACTCATAACATGCCATATTCATATAGAATATTTGTCCATAACATTAATTAGTTTATATAATATATATTTTAGTATTTTCAAAACCATTTATTTGATATTTCAATCAATAAAATAATTTCTACATCACTATTGTATCATCATTAATTATAATTATTTAATCTTTAAAAATTCAAAATAAATTCTCCTGATGTAGATAATTTTATTAGATTTATAGAGACTATTTATATTCATAGTTTTATGATGTTTATAACTAAAGTAAAATTATTACACTTATAAGATATAAGAGAGTCACAAGTTGTCACTTTCATTGGGTTTAATAATAATTATATCATTTTTGTGGTCAAAAGTCGATTAAATGAATCTATTCTGACCCTTATGTGATATGGGTCGACATTTATTCATCCAATATAATTTAGGATGGTCTTAGGGTAATTTTATAATCTTTTTTTTACCCTTAATTACCTGATTTACCATTAACTGTATTAAATAAAAATTTCCATAGTTACTATTAATAATATCAAAAAAATAAATGTAACCTATTAAAATAATTTTAACCCTCTAAATCCAAATATGGAATCCATTTTTCAAAATTAAAAACACATAAGTTTCATTAATTAATTTAAAATTAATCCTGTTGTTAAGAAAACGGGTTTTAAAAGTTAAAACATTCTCAAACATTGAAATGTTTTTACCTACGAATTAAATGTAAAATTAATGCTAATGACTTACATTATATTAATTGTAAAAAATATATTCTATTTATACTTTAAAAAACTTAATATTATTATTTTACCATATAAATTATCTGAATGAAAAATGTTGTTTTAAGTAAAATTTATCGTGTTTTTACTATTCATCAAAATAAGAACGTTGTCAGAAAAATATTAAAAATTTATCCAATGTAAATTTTTATATCCTGATTCAAAAAGAGATGTTTATTTTTAAAAATTTAACTTATGAACATGTAAAAAACTAGATTTATAATTAGTGCGCCATCAAAATGCGGCAAAATTGCAATTTTTGAAAAATACTTCTTTTATCCAGAAAATTGATTTTGATCTCATACATCTTTCCAGAAAATGGGTAAGATGAATTATAATGTTATAAAATTCAATATTCGATTAATACTATTCATACTGGCTATTTCCTAATAATATTATAAAAATATATCGTTGATTAGTGAAACTCGATATTAAATACAACGCACGTTATTCAGAAAGGTCACTCTTGCATGTAATGCATTCCATGTCCAGGTTGTGTGTAGGGAATGATTCCTTTGGTGTTGTGTATAACATACTCAAAATATAGTTCAGTTATACATATATCAAAATCTATTCTTGGTGTTGTGTAAAATTAATTTTATTTGAAAGAACTTGAAATTTTATTCATCACAAATCATGAATAGTGTTGCGTATAATAAAAGATAGCATGGTGTTGCATATAGCACAAGATATTCTAGGTGAATCGTACAGCAAAAGACTTCAAATAAATTAAAAAGAATATATCTCATAAAATCATCAGGTGTTACAATGCATCTTGCGCATGGTATCTCGGACCATTCTCCTCTTCTTTTTTTGCTAACATGCAGACAAGAATGAGAAGGATAATTCTCATTATCCCACCTCTGGGATGATATTCCATGTTACCGTTAAATAGTGTTGGATTCCTAGAACAAACTGGTTCAAGGTACCTTATGAATAAGCTTACATAATAAATTACATCATCTGAAAGAAGACCTAAATAATTCGATCTCATCACAACATCCAAACATCCAAAACATGGATAATATAAATTTAGACATCGAATGTCTTGAATATTACATTGATGATAACTGGGATGATCATGTTTGTGGTGATATTTCTATAAAGATAGATATTTTGGAAGGCAAGATTCTCATTCATGAATGACTGTACTGTGAGAAATAAATAAATAAAAAGATTTGTGAGGGTGACCACAAAAAAAATATTTTCAAGCCTGTATTAAATATAAAATAGGATCTTCAAGGATCGATATTATACTAGTTAGTGGAACTGACCTAGATAATATAGTAGTGGTTGGATCCATTTCATTCTCCTACTTCAGTGAAGTTATTGCAGGTCATAACCCTCACATGTTTGAAGGATATATGGGAGGAGTCTATCCTAGTTTCATCCCTCACATTGATTCCAACAGTGACACCACATTTTTCTGAGACCATACCAAATGACGATGAAGGGTTTTATTTTATGGGGTGGCTTAACCCAAAAAGTTCCTCAGGCCCGGATGGATTCCCAGGGTACTTTTTCAAAAGGTCCTACTGCTTTTTTGGTCCCATTCTTATTAAGGTTGTGCATGATTTATTTTGAGGTGAAAATTTTTCTCATGTAACATGTTCAACTTCCTTAGTGATCTTACAAAAAATTAAAGATCTTGTGTCTATTATTCATTATATATTGGATAACCAATTCATCTTCACCTAAAAAGTTCTGGAGAGTGTCATCAACAATCATCATACAAATAATATTCCTCATTGGATATCTATGGAGTAGTATGGGTTTATTAAGGGAAGGTAATTTTAAGGGGATATTTCTTTGGCATTTGATTTGATCAGTTAAATAAACGATAAAAATCATGAATAAAATATGGTGATGAAACTGGATATTAATAAGGTATACGATTAAATCGAATGGAATTTCATTCTCAACATTTTAACTTGTATGGGATTCTCCTTTTGGGATTTAGATATCATCTTTAGATGTTTTATATCTTCTTGGATATTTTTTTATCTGTTAGGGAGAAGCCACAAATTCATTAAGACTATGTGTGGTCTCAGACAAGGAGACTAGTTATCCCCTATAATCTTCGTTATTTTATAGGATATCCTCAACCGCCTCATCCACAAGAGCCTCATATGAGGAATCATTATCTCTTATAGATGTTGGATGCAACACAACAATATATCTCATATCATATATGCAGATGATAAGATTGTATTCTTGAATTACAATAAGATATTGACCAAGGAAATCTCCATGGTTCTTCTAGACTACAACATGTGGAGAAGACAATTAATTAATCACATGAAGAGAATTTTTTTTCTTCATCATGTTCTCATACAATCACACCTACTCTAATAAACCTCTTGAACTTGAAACATAAGAAATTCCACATGCACTATGTTGGAACCCCTTTTTCTACCAAGAGGCTTCAAATTTATCAATTATATTTGATAACTAGAAAAATATTGGGATTAATTTTGAACTAGAAAAAAGGTATCTTTCATTCAGTGGAAGGATAAATCTCATCAACAGTGTTCTAGAATCCATCCTAGTTCATGCATTATCTTCTATAAGGGTCCCTAAACTTGTTACCACTATAAATATAATTCTTACCTCATTTTCATGGGAAAATCAATGAGAAGTAAAACACCACTTGGAATCATGGGAGAGGTCGAAAAAACTATATGATAGGGTGGAATTAGCCTGAAAAATATTAAGGATATGGTATACACCCTGCATGAAATTATTTCCTAGGAATTTATGATAAAGAAAAATCTTTGGGGAAGAAAAATGAAAGATAAAAAATGTGTAGAGAAGGGTGATTTAGGGGGAAATTGACCACTGTTTGGCCCATGGTCATTTCCCATATCAAGTTTCGTTAGGATCACTCACATTGGGTTGTGGTAAGGGGTGACATCTTTTTATGGTTTCATAACTAGGATGAATTCATTATGATGTTACCTATATGATTTTCTCTAGACATAAAATTTATAGAGGCTAGAAATTATCTGAGGTTCATCAATTCCATTCAAATCCGTGGCCAAAAAAAGTATTTCTGTCACTATTGAGAATAAGTTGGTGAAATATAAATGTGATTTTACAGCATCCACTTCTGGATCATTCTATAAAAAGGACTATAGTAAGATGGTGAATTCATATGAGAGTGTCGATAAGTGGGGGGAGATACTTTGGATAAGGGAGATGCATGATAAATATAAATTCATGGTGGGGAGAATCAAGAACTAGATTATAGAAAAAGATGTTATCATCCAATGCATGGTCATTCACCTTACGTCCAGATGCCCATGTTGCAGAAAATTCTAGGTGGAGACAATTGATCTCCTCTTATTTTTGAATGCGATTAAATCTATGGAATATAGAGTTATTTAAGATATTTTAATCGACTATCATTTATGGTTCTGTTGGGTCTCAATTTCCTTTAGTGATGGTTTAATGGAGTGGGTGTTGGAGGTCTGGAAATGAAGGTGATATTTTTTGTTCTGCTTGCTGGTTGTGGGAGTATACATGAGGCTTGGAATTCTACACTCTTTTATGGGTTAAGGTCTTGGGATATTCACTAATTATCCACACCAAAAACTTTTACTTGACACAATTAGTCTTATAAATAATTTGGAGCATGCACCCACTCTCAGGACTCTCTGAAAAGGTTCCTCATCTTCCCCCTTCATCAGTTATAGCATGAAGGGGAATTAGGTTCACTAGAACCCCCATCCATTGTTCCTCGAACTTAACATATATGATTCATCTAAATCGGGATTTATTAGTGGAGGTTGTGTGGTCCACAAATTAAAAGGTTCTCTCATTTTAGTGTTTAGTGTTTTTTAGACATGGTCATTCTATTCAAGGGAAAGCCTTGGAAATCCTCATAGGTATTAAGCTACTCCATCAAAGTAATATCATCTTGATAGTGGTGTAAATGGACTCAGTTATCCTCCATGAGTCATTGAATGACCATGGTTGGCCTCCCTGGTCAATCAGTTACACTATCAGAAAGTGTTGAGTGATTTTTAACTACCAGATGAGTGTCCTTCACACCTAGATAGAAAAAAGGAATAATATTTTATTACTTCTTAACCACACCACACTATATAAATTACTTTATTCTATTATTTTAACTCTATTCCCCCAAATGGGGTGAGCTTTTTTTGGGGGATGCCCTCAGAATGCACAATTTCAAGCCACCCTAACAAGGTCTTTGTGGAAGTATGTTGCTCGTGTCTCTATAATAAAATAATTATGATGATGAATGATATATGGGGGATCAATTTTAATCTTATTTAGTAACCTTATTAATAATATTTTTTATTTTTATTTTTTAGTAGGGTAATATGGTTATCCATTTATGGAAAGTTTAATCTAAAATTTGGTTGAAGTTTGTGAGATTAAAGTATTATCTTACCATATGAATATTTATGCATGTTGAGTAAATTGTTTTATATATTTTTTTTGTGATGATAACTAAAGATATATGAAATGACTTATTGCTTCACCTCATGGTCTATTATCACTTTAGGAATGAAAAATTTTCCTTCATTTATTATAGTAAGAGATGAAGTGAAAATTGAGCAAGGCACAATATAATTGTGAGATTGTGCGTATGAAATAGATTAAAATAAACTAATTGTATTCCCTTATATTATTATATAGTGAAATAATTCCCCAAATATAGGAAAATGATATGGAAAAATAGTTATTCTAAAACATTCATTTCAGTTGAATCGACGGTCTTATAAATTATCATAGATTTAAGGTTGTGAGGACTTTAACATTCCATTGACCATTCAGTTGCCGGTGATAAATGATCATTAAAAATATCTATATTTATTTATGAATTTCTTTTATTTAATGTCTTCCCTTACCACCTATGTTATTCTATGTGGAAACCTAGTTCTGAGTTTCTTTGTGTAACTATCATGTATCCAAAATTCTTTTTTTTCAAAGAATGATTTAATATTCATTTTTATGATGTAGGTTTCTAATAAACGAACATTCAATTATAAATTTTTTAATAATCAATAAAATTTTGAAGGATAAATTTATTTTAAAGAGATTAGAATGTAAAACCCCATGATCTTGGGAATTATTATTTTTTAAATTAATATAATTTTTTAATATTTTTCCTTTCACGCAACACTCAATATAGATTTTGTTATATGAAATCACTTAGCATGTCTTGCATTATATGAAAAATCATGTAAATCATCCACTACAAACAACACATATATTAACCTATGGAACACACAACACTATTTTTAGCTTGTATTACACACTATACTGAGTCCCATCAAAAACTTTCATTACACGTAAGGGTGACGTTTAACAGACTACAAGAACAATTAATAATATTATTAAAATATTATTAAAGTTACCAACTTTCAATTTTAATGGAAGTTATGAATAATATTAGCTAAATTTTCATGATATTATTTACATATCAATATAAATTAAACCTTTGGTTATCAATTAGTACAAGTAAATGTAAATACCATTAGAGAATAATGAAATTACATTTCTAGGAAAACTATTTTTAAGGAAAAACAAAATTTAATCTCAATAAAATAAAAAAACTTATTATGGTTAATTTTTTTCAATAAAATTTATATATTATATTTTCAAAATATTATTTTGATACTTATAGAATTGATTTCACTGGTATAATATAAGAATAAGCCCAATTTTATGATTAAAAAGATATATTCTTCTAAATGGTGATTTTAACACCTTTTAATGGAGAACAGATTATAATTATCATTTTTATTGTTTTAAAATATTTATTTGACAAAATAAACATTATTTTATAAATAGTCTAAAAATTATATTTGGGTATGATTTTGATATTTTTCTGCCAAGAATCAATTTTAATGAATAATGAATAATACTGAAATTTATTTTAATATTTATTATTTGTCTATTTTATTTAAAAGGTTAAATTATGATTTTTATAGTTTTTATATTTCAATTAGATCAATTATACATTAATTAATCTAATTTTTGTCATTGTAATAAATTTTACTTTGAAATTAGATATAAAAACCCACCAAACTTTTGAACATTTTTACTTTAAAAACACACTTTATCATCTCATCTGCTAAATTAAATTTGAATTATTTTCTATCACATAAATTATTGGATTTTGAGTCATTGGATTGAATATTTGGAATAATATTAAAATATAATTTCAAATATGTTAGACATAGTTTTTTATGAAATTTTATTTAAAAACTAATTACAATTAATTACAATGATTTAAAGGGAAATTATCTTAACAATAGACTAAACCTTAAACTAAATATAAATAATTACCTAAAAACTTGTCAAAAATCAATTTCATGCAAATATTTAGAACCTATACTAGATTTTATATAATTTTTTCATTATTGGGTCCAATATTTATATGAAAAATGAGAGTGGAATTCTCCATTAAAAAATTTACAAGAATGCCACTCCTCCTCCACTATAAAAATGAACTCCCCAACAACTTATTCATGACTGTAAATCCAATTCTATCACAAAACCTATGGTATAATAATCTCCCAAAATCAATCCCTTACACCTTGAAGACTACAATTTAGAATAAATCCAACCATGGAATCCCTTTGGAGAAAACCAAGAGGAGTTACGTAAAGAAGATGTAACATCATTTCTCATGATCCTAGGTTTTATTTTCCCTCTCCACCACCTCAAATATTATTATTACAAGATTATGTTACAACCACAGTATATTAAATATAATTATATTATATTTTTGTGATTTTAACCTACACTTACACACACTTTCATCTAATGGGTAATGAACTTAACGTTCTTGTGTATAGCGAACTACCGGTTCAGGAAACAATGTTGTTGGTTTTTTACTTTACCACCTCTCATGGATATAAATTATGATAAAAAAATATTTTAATACTATATATATGATATTTATTATGTACTTATGATTATGGAATTTTATATGAAATATACCTTCATTATTTTTATATTGTAGAGATACGATAACTTCGATTGTGCACATGTGTACAACCACCTCCTTAAAGTGATGTGATTCATTCACACTTTACATGGAATATATTAAGTATGGTTTTAGATAACATATATGGTATATATTATTAAATAATTACAATTTAATGATATTATATATATATATATATAATTGATTTACATCCTTTCTTTCAATACGATAAGAAAATTGAAATAACATTCTTGTGTACATACCACTGATCATCTACGTGATTGGTGTATTCCATTTCATATTTCTATATTTATTATATCATTATATATTAAGAGATAATTAATATATATTATATTTATAAAAAAATTTACAATTAAAAAATAAGTAAATAATTATCTATGTAAGAAGATAAAGAATAATAACATTAAAATTTATGAAAAACTAGGCGGTCATCAACCAAAATGTAACTTTATCAAGGAGTAATTAATAAAAGGGTAATAAAAAGTATTATGTAAATAATATATGGGATTATATATATGGATATAGTTATATTATAGTTTTATAATAATATTATACGTATTATACATGAGTTTGGAATGAGTACAGTGAGATACAATACTTAAGGTAATAGTTTTCTCATCTCACTTTTATTTTCCATGAGACAAAAGCCATGTCCACCTCCTATTTTTTATATATGGTGTGTAAACATACGATGGATGTATTATATTATTATTATAATTAAGTTTATTGGTATTTACATATTGATTTGATGATATTTTTTTCATTGAGTTTATGTTTAAAAAGTTACCTAATTGGAAATGTAATTTTGTCTCGTGTTTCCTTCTTTGAGACACATGCCATGTTATGGAATTGTATTTTTCTATTATATGCATATAATACCATTGAAATTTTATATTATGAATATAATTATTTTATTTAATTTTTATGCTTCATTTCATGTTATTATTTGTAATTTACTAGGATTCAATGCTTCCAAAGTGGTAACTATTATTTTCTATATTCTCATTGTTTATTGGGGTTTTTATGAATATGATTCCATTGATGAAATATTATTGTCCATATCTCAAGAACTCACAAGAATTATAGGAAAATATTTTTATTCACGTTATATCAAATTAATGGTAAATTTTTTACACTCTTTGGTACTTTATATAATTAAGAAAATATTTTTATGAAAAAATTACTTTATTTATCCTTTCGGTTAGAAATATTTTTTCTTTCAAAACTGTGTTTTATAAAAAAAATTGAATTTTTTTACTATTATTATGTTATGTTTAATAGAAATTTTTATCCAATTATTTCCCTTTTAATTTTTTAAAATGGAATCTTCTTGTAATTTACTGATCAAGGCACTTTTATGAACTTTTATGGTGAAAAAGTGATGTTTGGAAGGTACAGACTTACCTACCATGATAGCCATCATTTCCCTGAAAATTCCTTTCTATGTTCAAAACATTAATTTTTTAAATTATTTTTATTCCTATTATTCTGGAATTTTATTATTTCAAAATGGTTTTCAACGAAAAAGGGGTTTCAAAAATTGTTTTATGTTTTAAATTTATTTTATATGAATTTTCAAGCTTATTTTATAAAATTTCAAAATATTGTTTTCAAAGAAAAGGATTTCAATGATATCAATGATTATTTTAGAAGTTTATAATATATTTTAAATTAAAATGGATTCCAATTTTTTAAAGCTTCATTTATATGTTTTCAAGGAAAATGAGATTTAAATTTATTTCAATATTCTATTATAAATTTTCAAGGAAAATGGGTTTCAAAATGTTTTCAAGCTTATTTTACAAGTTTTATAAGTAAAATGGTTTTCAAAATATCATGAATATTATTTTTTTAAGTTTTTAAGGAATTTTGTTTTCAAAATGATTTCAATACATCTCTCTATGTTTTCAAAGAATTTTCAAGGAAAATGTTTTTCAAAAGGATTTATGTTTTAAAAAGTATGTTTCAAAGAAAAATAATTATTTTACACAAGAAATGTTTTTAAAAGATATTTCAAATTTCTTTAATATTTTAATATGAAATATTTTCGTGTTACTAATGCTTTTTTGGGGAAATGATCCAAGGGTTCAATTCATGTTATTTCTCTTAATTATTTAGGTATTGATAGAATAATATTTATGAATCCAGTTTTTATATCATGGGCTATATTTTTATGAAACTAGTTTATATTTCATGGGTTATATGCTTATAAAACCCACTTATTTTCATGGGTAATGATTTTATGAAATGATTATGAAGCCTATATTTTTACGCAGGTAATTATATGATTACATATTTACAACACCCATTTTGTTTCATGGGTTATGATATGATTTTTTATGATTTTGTGTTGCATGTATGTATGCTTTCATTATGAGAAGTGTCACACACACAACATTTAAATATGTTATTTTATTAATTTTATGGGCATCGGGTAGTTCAGGTTGAATCTCAGTTGAAAATTTTTATTTCTTATTTAAAAACACACTTTTTGGATTTCAGAGTGTTTAGTGCACCACAGTCAAGGCCACGTGGCCTCACCCACATCATCGCGTGACTTCACCCAGTTCACTTCATGGCCTCCCCAATGTTTAATTAATTAAATAAAATGAATTTATAATAATGACATAAAATTAAAAGAGTAATAAAATGATAAATAAAATAAAATAAGAAACACATAATAAAATTTAAGGAATTTTTTTAATGATAATAATAATATTATTATTTGATAGTAATAATAATATTATTATAATAATAATTGAGTCATTTAATATAAAGTTTATTTTTAAAAATAATCTAAAATATTATTATTATTATTATTATTATTCTAAAATTATTTTATTATTATAATAATAATTTAATTATTATTTTTTATTTTAGGGTTGACCAAACACCCCCTCCCCTAGGTCTCCATCATGTCACACCAACCGGATTCCCCCATGCACGTAGTAGCTTGTCTCCTGCTCCACCCTCCCCATTCCCATGTCGTGCTAGGCCCCCTCCTACCCAAGTCTGGCGCGCTGCTGCCTCTTTCCCGACCGTCCCGATCGCACCACCCCGCAACCCCCCCTCTTCCCGACCAAGTGGCCCTCCTCCAGCCGGAAAAAATTGCACGGGCGTTGTCTGTTTTCCTGCTGCGGACCCATCCCACCCCTATATGACCGACACGACCTTCTTCTATCGACTATTCTCCTCCAGCTATGCTTCTATTATATTTCCCATAGTTTTTTGTTTCTTGTGTTTGGGTTTTTAACTTTTATATGGGTATGGGGTTCATGTTAGGGTTTAATCATGTTGTTTTTTGGGACACATCTTGCCTTCTAAGGGTTTCCTTGTGGTGTGTATGGTGTGTGATTGATGTTCCGCATTGACTGTTGGAGTTTTCGACACTCGAGATAGGTGATTCCATTATTAAAATTTATTTGATGAATTTTTATGATTTCCTGAGTTTTTTTCATGTTCTAGGAATATCTTGGGTGATACGAGAATGATTTTTTTAATGTAATTGAGGTGGGTTTGGTTTTAAAGTGGTGATTTTACGTGAAATGTTGTTTTTAGGTGGAAACCCGAGTCATGTCACTGCCTATGATTTTATAAATAATTCATGAAGTTTATTAAATTATTTATAGGATTAAAATTTTATTTTGATAAGTCTTTGATACGAATTTAATTTTTTGAAAATGGTTCATGAGATCTATTTGTTTAAAATAATTTGGGGTGTTATTGAAGATGTTTTAATAGTTATTTATTCATGTAAAAGGTGAAAAACATGTTTGGAAAATGATTTGTGGAACATTTGACATTAAAGAGAGGAAATAGTGTATGTTTTTATGGTAAATACTTTTTGTGCATTTTAGAAATGTTAATTGATTGTTTAACTTATTTTTTAATTTGTGAATGTGATACGAATGATACTTTGGGAAGGTTTCATTATGCACTAGGTTTAAAAAGTATATATTTAGTGTGTTTTGTGTGTATAGCCTTTGGGGGTTTCTGTAATTGTCTTATTATGTTTCTAAATGATATATTAAATTATAAATATGATTGGAATTCATATTTGAAATGATCTATTGGTTAATTTAATCTTTAAAGAAGAGTTTGAGTTATGTAAGTGGTGTGAAATGTATTTCAAATGGATTAGTGTGCATTTGGGTTTAATGATTTTTTAAATGTAAATTTGTGTGGTCCAAATTTTTAAGTGTATCATATATTGTTTTATTTATTAATTAAATTATATGTGTAATGTGTGGCCCCGGTTTGGTGAGGTTTTGAGTTGATGATCCAAGGGTGAGTCACCTCTGTGTGCATAAGTATGTAAATTTATACTCGTAGGTTCCCCCGTTACGTGTATATTCATCAATGAAATTGAATGTACATGTATTGGGTTAGGTGTGCCTATGTGTATATTAGAAAATGCATACACAAGTGAGTAGAGATTGGTATATGTGTATAAGCATACATGTAAGGATCCCTTTGCACATGTCAGGGGCCATGTGAATGTATGAATATGGTCTAGGTTTCCTTACATGTATGTGAAGGCACCTATGTTGAGTGGGGGAGTAAAAACTTTTAATTAGAAAGCACTAAGATCTGAAGTGGACGGTTTGGTTCCACCTTGAGGTAGGTCCCCTATACTTATACCTTTAAATTTAATTCCTTAATTTCATGAGTGTCCTAAAAATATTTTTAATATATTAAATAGTATATTCATGCTATGAGAGGTGATGATGATGCTTGATGTTGGTCATTACTTTTTTTTATGGGTTTCATTAAGTGTTGACATGTGTATTTTCCATCAAAATATGATCCCAATCTTGTTTTATAATTTTTAACATTTAATTCCAAAAAGTAGTTTCTAAAATAATTTTGTCTATGTGGTGGGTATTTCAAAAATTGTTAGTGTGTATATTAGTTAGGAAAAGATGATTTAAATGAATATGTATTCAGGTACGTTTTAAAAAAAAGGTAAATTTGGGGACATTTTATGTGATGACAACGGTATTCAAAAAAGGGATTTTTTATGGTGTGTGTAAATTGACAATTGTGATGTTTTGTAAAGAGGTGTGTTTTCAAGGAAATTTTAGGCATTTTCCAGAATGTGGAGGTGTGGTGTGTGTGTATGCGAACTTCAAATCTAGCACAAGGTAATCCTCGAGTACCTTGGTGTTTGAACTAGGACTAGTACGATATGTGATACAAAAGCGATTCTTCCATATTTCATATAGAAGGATTGACATTACAACACAAACTAAATACTTGTGGTGATTGGAGACCAATAGGTTATGGGTGTGTTCCCAACTAGTATCTCATGCATGATAATGTATATTGTTGTGGATATTATGCCACATTTACACTAAGGTACGAGGATCCTAGGTCACTAACTAAAAATAACATCTTAGGGATTTCATATGGTGCTTGTTATATGATTTTCAATTCAGTGATTTCATGCATGTTCCCACTTTAGTGAAAACCATATTTTTAATCTAAATTTTTCTCCTTTCATTCGGAAATGTTAATGCATGATTGGAACCTATTTTGAAAAAGAGAAGGGAATTTTTTTTTTCAGGAAAATGCAGTCTTGTAACCTGAATTTGAAAAGAATGAAAAACATTATTTTATTATGTCTTATTTTCAAACTAATGAGTTTTGGGTTTTTTTAAAGGTAAGGGAATAGGGAATTGTTACACTCTAGAGTTCCTACTGAGCATCTCAGTGCTCACACCTAATTTACTTTTTAGTTTCATATTTTGGTCTTCGATCGCTCTTGACGAGCGTGGTTCTATGTTTGGTGGTGACCCATGGGGTTACATCGAGGTATGTCTAGCTGATTATAATTATTTTATATTTAATTTCTAGTGTTTATTTTTGTTTTTTTTTCAGTTTACATTCAGCTATATCCCTTTTTTTTATATTCCAAACAATTCCCAACTATCTCACCTTCATTCCCAACACTAGTTTAAAACCTGTGGGGATTGGGAATGCCCTTATGGCTATGTCATGGACCGTCTTGGGTGACCAGTTCAGGGTTGTCCTAGGTTGGTTCATGAAAAAATGGTATCAGAGGGTCAAGGTTCACTCTTTTAGGTATTGTTCCTTTTGGGCGATTCAAGTTAAACCAAATTTAACGGTGTTAGAACTCAATTTTCTAGCAATAAGCAAAGTTCATGGCTAGCATACCTCATGGCAGGACTCGAGTTACCAAGGAAAGTTGAGGTTTGTCTAAGTCTTTGATCCTTTTGGTTAATCTTTTTTTGGGGAAATTAAAAGAAAGTAGGGTCAATGGTCTCATCGAGCTCGTAGAGATTGGCGGGTCATGTGGAGCCGGGGACATTTCCCTAGTATGCTCTCCGTGATGGTGGAGTGATTGGTGTATGGACGACAACCATATATCCAAGTCACCCACTTGAAATGATTTTCCCTTGTGTTGTCTTGTGTCCCTTTGGGTTTTGAAAATATTTTTTTGAAAACCATTTTTCGGAAATTTATGAAATATAGATTTTAAATTGGGTTTTGAAATTATTTTTTCAATGGAATTAGTTAAACCAGTGAAATATTTTTTGAATGGGATGAAATGTTTCAAAATTTATGTCAAAGTATTAAAAATGAATTATGGTTTAGATGATTAGTGTTTTTCTCAAATGTTTGAGAGATTTAAAAGGGGTTCAATTTTGTGACTAGTTGTTTTGAAGAGAGGAGGTGTGGGTCGATTGATGATTTAGGAAATAGAAATAATTTGGTTCAAGAATATGGTATTTACATGGGTCAAAACATGAATAGGATATATGTGGAAGGTGAATTGGTGCTGGGTTGGCACAAGTACAAGCATGTGAAGGGCCCATGCGGTACCATTGGTGAATGTGTAGCCCACCCTACTGTTTTTATTTTCGAAAGTGTTTTTGTTGACCCATGGTTGTGTAGAGTTTCTTTTTCTATGTTTATAATCACGTAGTAGAGTTTTTTGAGTCTTGAAAATATACATTGTTTAGACAATGTTTTAGGATTGTATTTCATAGATGAGTCAGTTCGAAGTGGTGGTTTACGGTTTCATTGAGAAGTGTTTTGGTAAAACCTGAGGTGGTTTCCCTTTCATATTTGGTGTTTGTCTGTGACATGTCATGGCCATTTTACCAGTTTTATTTGGTACGTGGATTTATTTCTTGACTCGCTTATGCCCCCCATAATTCCATAACAAGCGATGGAAGTGTGACCATGAGAAATTCGTCATCGGTCGGCCCTCTAGTTGATTAAATTAAGGACTCTCCCTTTTCATTGTTAGTGTCATGTCTATCCCATTTCCTTCTCTATTATGTGGATCCTCTCATAGTGGGATGACAAAAATGATGGGAGTTGAAGGGATTTTTAGTCTATTTAAGTTGTCTAAGGCATTGGGTATGGAGTTTGACACAATTGTGTCTGAATGTTCCCCCTAGAAATGATGAAATGGATACCAGTGGGGAAGGGTGAAGGTGGTTAGGAGTTATCAGTGTTGACCAATTTCTTGAATGGAATGAAGTGATCTCATCAGTTGAAAGGGTCATGTTGGTTGATGTATTATAACATGAGTTCACTTTGAAGAGTAATGGTGGATTTCATAGAATGATTTGGTATTCCTTTTTTTCATAGGAGTGTGTCCTCCACTTAGGGAATTCTAATTTTTCTCTAAAATGGGCATATTTTTTGTGGATATTTCTTTCTTATGTTTCTTGGTTGAGGTGCTGAGGTGATGCACGTGCATCATCCAATCCCTAATTTTGGTGGCTATTCCACGAGAGAGTATTTCGATGTCATGGTGTGTCGTGGTTGATGGTGTTTTCTAAGTTACGATGTGGTAGCGTGTGGCACCAAAAAGAGAAGCTCAATTTTGGAGTCTTCGATTCATGATTGTGAGGCAAGAGATGCTTTAACCATTAGGGCTCTATCCATAGTCCTCGAAGTGAAGATGACACATGGTCATGAATGCCAGAAGTGTATGAGACCTGACGTTATCTTTATCATCTGTGTTGAAGGTAAAGGCAGTTTAAATTTTTTTTGTTCTTGTTCCATTCTGAACAACCCATTTGGGTGCATGAGTTTTCTTATGGCTATGAGGAGGTGTGGCTGTCTTGTTAACTTAAAGTACTAGGGGTTGTGTCCCACTAGATGTAATCACTTGTAGTTCTTTTTATAGGTTTTTTTTGGGTAAATGTGTCTCAAATTTAAATAGTGTTCATCTAGGGATGTGGAGATTTGGTTTGTCTTAAGATGTGGTTTTGACGCCTCGGTAGTTGGACCCTACCCTCCCACCCACTTGTGGTGGGGTGTTTGGTCACTAAGAGGAAATTTTTAAGTTTTCGTATCTTCTAATAGTTCTAATGGTGGGGACACCCACAATGGGTCTCACTCAGATGTGTCCAGAATGAATTGGTAAAAGATTTTTTTTCATAATGGTAGGGAGTCCATTCCTGCTTCCCATTTTGGTAAATTTTTACTTTTCTCGTGTGTTGGTAGGTTTCTAATGGTGGGGAGTCACTTCGGTCTTCTCCATGATGGCCTTTTTGCTCTGTTCCTAGATACAACCTAGTGGAAGGTGAAAAGAGTGTTCTTTGGAAGTGGTTTGGTCTTGTTTGTTCCTTCCACAAAAACGGTGTGCTTTTCATTTTGTTATACTTCAGGTGTTCTATTTGTGAACTTTGATTCCATGGGGGAGACTGTTCCATTCCTTGATTAATCAACTGGAGGTGTCCTAGATCTTTGGGGTGGGTGAAACATAGTAGAATGAATTTTTATGGGTTTTTTTGAGGTTGTAATTTAATTAACTTTCTTTGAACAAGGTGTATTTTCCACTTTTCACGTTCTTTTCATAGGGACCCTTTTTGAACATCAAGAGGGTATCAGTTCCTTCTCTAGGGTTCAGCCTTAGTTTTGAATTTTAGTGGAAAAAAGAATTATGGTGGGGAGAATTATCACACCCAATGACTTTAAATTTTTTATTTTATTAATTTTATGTGAATCAGGTTGTTCAGGTTGAATCCTGATAAATTATTTTTCTTATTTAAAAAACACTTTTTGGCCTTGATATCATTTATCGCAATGTAGTTGAGGATGTGCGGCTACGTCGGGGTCATCGCTTGACTTCACCTGGTTCACTGCAAGGCCTGCTTGATGTTCAATTAATTAAATAAAATAAATAATTAATAATGAAATAAAATTAAAAGAGTGGTAAAATGAAAAAAAATTAAAAGAGTGGTAAAATGAAAAAAATTAAATAAAAAAGATGTAATAAAATTTAAGTAATTGTTTTAATGATAATAATAATATATTATTTTAAAATATTAATAAAAATAATAATATTAGTAATTCATTTAATATGAAGTTTTATATTAATAATAAACTAAAATATTATGATAATTCTTATTCAAAATTTAGTCTATTATTATATTATTATTGTTATTATTATTATTATTATAATTTATTTATTTTTTGTGGTTCTCTTTTAGGGTTAGCCAGTGCCCCCCTCCACTCGAACTACTTCACAATGAGCCTGCGGGAATCCCCCATCCCCGTTGCAACTCACCGACGAATCCACCCTCCTCCTTCCCATGTCGCACCCAGCGCCCTCCTACCCAGGTCCATCGTGTCGTCACCTCCTTCATGGTCAGTCTACTCCCCCACCCAACACCACCCCACTTGTCGACTGCGTGGCTCTCGTCTGGATGGTCTGAGCTGCTCTAGAGTCGTCTTTCCACATCATACTGGACCCATCACACCCCTGCTCGACCGACGTGACCTTCTTCTGCGGATGATTCCCCTCTCGGTAAGATACTTTTCTCCTTTCCCTTGTGTTTTGTTTATTGTTTTTTGGTTTTCGGGTTTCTGTGGGTATAGGGTTCTTTTTAGTGTTAATCATGTCATTTTTGGATGAATCTTGACTTCTTAGGGTTTTATTGTCTTCTGTTTGCTGTGTGATTGAAGTTTCACACTGAGTGTTGGAGTTTTCAACACTCGAGATAGGTGATTCCTTGCATAACATTTAATTGATGAATTTTTTTACTCTCTTGAGTGTTTTTACATGTTTTATGATTATCATTGGTGGTGGAAAAATTATTTTTGAATGTAATTTTGGTGGTTTTGGTTTTAAGATATCTATTTTATGTGAAATTGTGTTTTTAAGGTGGAAAACCTAGTCGTGTCACTCCCTATGATTTTATAAATCATGCTTGTAGTTAATTAAAATATATATAGGATTGAAATTATATTTCGATAAGGCTTTGATATGAAGTTGATTTTTTTAATATGGTTTGGTTGATCTTTTGGATTAAATTCATTTGGGGGTGTTATTGATGTTGTTTTATAAGTTGTTTTAATGGTGTATTTATTTGTGTAAAACGTGAAAACCATGTTTGGAAAATCTTTTTCAGCATGTTTGATTTTAAATAGTGAAAATAAAGTATGTTTTTATGGTAAATCCTTGTTTTGAGTTTTAGAAATGTTTTATTAATTATTTTAATGATTTATTAATTTGTGAGTGTGATGAAAATGCTTTTTTGGGAAGGTTTCGGTGTGAGACCAGTTAAAAAGTGGATTTTTTGTGTGTTTTTGGTTTATAGACTTGTGGTGTTTCATGTAATTTTTATATTTAGTTTCTAAATGGTATATTATATTATGAAAGTGATGAAAATTTAGATTCGAAACTGTCTTGGTTTGCATTTGATCTTTAAATAAGGGTTTGAATTATGTTAGTGGGGTGAAAATTATTTTGAAATGGTTTAGTGTGCATTTGGATTTCAAGATTGTTTTTTGTGTAAACCTTTGTGGTGATAATTTTTAAGTGTTTCATAAATTTTTTTATTGATTAATTAAATTATATGTGTAGTGCGTGGTCTCAGTTTGGTGCGGTTTCGAGTCGTCAGTCCATGGGTGACACGCTTGTGTGTGTGCATAGTTAAGTAAATATATACGTGTAGGTTTCCCCGTTTTGTGTATATTCATCAATGGAATTGAATGTTCATTTATGGGGCTAGGTGTTATTATGTGTATAAATAAAAATGAAAATGGAGGTGAGTGGAGACTTGTATATGCGTATAAACATACATGTAAGGATCCCCTTGTGCATGTTCATGGGCCATGCGAATATATGCATAAGGGATAGGTGTCCTTGCATGTATGTGAAGGCACATATTCGTAGTGGGGGAGAAACAATTTTTAGTTATAAAGCACTAAGACCCGAAGTGGACGGCTTGGTTCCACATTGCTATTGGGTCCTTATGCCTATACTTTTAAATTGAATTCCATAAATGATTGAGTGTTTTAAAAATACTTTTTTTATATTAAATAATATATTCATTCTCTGAGATGTGATGGTGATGCTTGATGTTGGTCTTTATTTCTCTTTTTTGACCGCTTTATGTATTGACATGTGTATTTTCCATCAAAATATGATCCTAGGATTGTTTTAGAATGCATAACATTTAAAATTCCAAAAAGTTGTTTCTAAAATGGTTTTGGTCGTGTGACAGGTATTTCTCATAATATTGGTGTGTATATTAGTTTTGAAAGATTTTTTAAAGGAATATATATTCTGTTGTGTTTTCTTAAATGGAATTTGGGAACATTGTATGTGATGAAAAAGGTATTTGAAAAAGGGATTTTATATGGTGAGGGTAAATTGAAAAAGTTGATGTTTTGTAAAGAGGGGTGTTTTCATTGAAATGTGTGGACTTTGTGTGAATGTGGAGGTGTGGTGTGTGGGCATGTGAACTTCAACATGAGCAAACGGGAAACCTCAGGTACGTAGGTGGGTGGACTAGGCCTAGTACACTAGATGAAATTTAAGTGGTTCATCATAGTTTCATCTAGGAGGATTGGCGTTACAACACTAACTAAATTCATTTGATGATTAGAGACCACTAGGTTATGGGTGTGTTCCCTACTGGTGGGTATTTTATGAGAATGTTGATCTTCGTGGCATATATGCCATGTTTACTCTGAGGTACAAGGATCCTTAGTCCCCAACTAACTGTAGCTGCTGAGGGACTTCCTATGGTGCTTGTGATATGATTTTCAATTAAGTTGTTTCATACTTGTTCCCTCTTTTTTGAAAACCATATCTCTAAACTAAATTGGTCTCCATTCATTTTGAAATGTTAATTAATTCTTGGATACTATATTTAAAATATGAAGAGAAATTTTTTTCTTGAAAATGAATTCTTGTTATCTAAATTTGAAAATAATGAAAAACCTTTTTTTATAATGTCTTATTTTCAAACTAGCACATTTTGGGTTTCTTTTTAAAGATAATTGAATAGGGTCTTGTTGCACACTGGAATTCATACAGAGCATCTTGGTGTTTACGACTACATTACTTTTCAATTTCAGGTTTTATTATTTTATCGCTCTTGGTGATCATAGTTCTATATTTGGTGGTGACCCATGGGGTCACATGGAGGTATGTCTAGCTTATTATCTTTATTTTATATTTCATTGCTAGTGTTTTCTTGTTTTGTTCAATATATATTCAGTTATTTGTCATTTTTATGGTCCAAAACATTTCCAACTATCTCACCTTGATTCCCAGCACTAGTTTCTAGCCCATGGGGATGTGGAACGACCTTTGGACTATGTCACAAACCTCCTCGGGTGACCGGTTTAAGGTCGACCCGGCTTGGATCGTGACAGGATGGGTGGGACCTATATCTCCCTCCAATACATTGAGTAAATATTTATTTCTCATGAGATAGACTTGGATGGAATGAGGAGTGAACTTACTTTAGTAATGTGCTTTGTCTGTTAATATGGTCTTGGGAGTGAACCTTGACAACTAATATGGTCATGAGAGTAAACCATGACTACCAATATGGTATGGGGAGTGAAACCTTTTACTTAGATGCACTTGAAAATGAATCCTTAACTAATATGAATATAATTATATATGATTATGTGTCTACAAAAAATTCAATGTATTGTTAATATGTTATTATTTCTTGTATTATTCTCTTGATTCCTTTATGATTCAGGTCATAATAACTCCTAATATTTATTCCATGACTTTGTTGTATAATATTTTATTCATAGGGAATGATATTAAAATTTTATTATGATGTTCTCTTATCTTTATTCTCATGTTATGCTTATGTATTTATCTTGTATACCCTTATTGAGAATATGAGATCACCCATTTTCTTATGTTTCCTTTCCCTAGGTTATGAAGAATGGTTTTCAAGTATAACTCTAAAAGGGGATGATATTTTTAGAAAACAAATTATGAACTTTCACCAGGTTATTATATTTTTCCCGTGTCACCAATGACACTAAACTGTTACAGTCCTCTTGAATGTGTTTTTTTAATATCTTGAATATTAATTTAAAATGATGTAATATACATGTATGTTAATATTGGGTTGATATATCACTGAAAAATTTATCAATCTAGTGTTTAAGGGTCTATTTTGGGCCTTGTATTTTGTTCATTTCCTGAGATTTTAATAAAATAATTCATTCAATTTGATTTACACACTTATATGTTTTGTGTATCACAAAGAACATGAATTTATATATATAGGACCTTGGGAATCAGTGCTCAAGGAACTATTTTGGGACTAAGGTTCCATCATGGTCCTTGAAAATTATATTTCATATATGGGAAATATATTTTTATAAAAATATATATAAATAACCAGGGTCAATCATCCATAGAGGGAAGACCATATATCAATTTTTGTATACGATAATTAAAATCCAAAGGGATATTCTCAAGGAATCACCTACATCATCCAAGCCATTTCCTTTAAATTATTACCTGATACATATCTATTAATCTTATCTAAGTCCAACTGGTTATCAGTCATGATTTATCAATATCCTGAGCACCTATCTCATGCCAGACCATTAAAAAAATCTATTAAAATAGTTTATAATGAATTAAACAATTTAATTTAAATAGAAATGATTCCTAAAACCACACCATGTGTAATCCTCTCACTTAAAAGTTAGGTAATGGGGTGTCATATAGTCTTAATGTATACCTGGTCCAAATCCATGAAAACATAAAAATTATTACATTTGATTCAATGACCAATTTTGAAAAATTAAATTAAAAATGATTATAATGTTTATCAGGTTACATTCCTTATTTAAAACGGCATGAAAAACTTCTGTTTATCATCGTTGAACATCCTCTAGACACACCATGAAAAAATACCATCACGTTGTGATGATTCCGCAAAGATAAAATATAATATTCACGAAACCCTAATATAGAGACAATTAAAATTTTATGAAAGAAATTGAAGGAAATGAAAGAATAATTATGAGGAGGAAACATACATTTAATCATCAAATAATTAAACTAAAATCAGCCCATTCCAAGGGGGATATTGGGATAAGAGAGGGGGAGAGTGACCAAAATTCACGGTCGCCTGTGATGGAAAAGAGATGGGTTTAGTGTTTTAAAATTCAAAGGGGGAATAAATATTAACAATTTTTAATATAACTTTGGTAAGATGCATAGTTTTTCCATATAGGCTACCAAACCATACACTAAACATGCATTGGGTAGTTTCTTAAGCCAACCCCTATTCATTGTTTGGCCACAAGATATTCAATAGAATAAACCAATGGTGAAAATTAAAATTAAATATGTGTTATATGTTTTTCATGATTTAATTTCTACTATGTACCACCATGAGTTGATCCCCATCCTAAACCCAACCCAGTGGGATACCCCACACGACCACCCCTAATCATGCATAAACTGTGTCCATTAAAAACCCTCGTTCCAATTTTCTAAAATTGGACCTGAAGCACCTAACATTCAACCAGTCACCCGAGGAAACTTCTTTTTCTTGATCCGTTTCAAAAATAATCATTGAAATATGACATATCATTGATAATTCCAATATAAATATCAATTAAAAATAAAACCTACTTAAAAAATTAATACCCTCCATGGTTTCTATACCCAGAATGCACAGAATGTTTCATAGAAGTGGTAAAGATAAATTCAATAATCTCATCGTATTTTATAATTAAAATGTAACGCCCCGACCCCAGTTACCCAGAGCTGGGTCATTATTGCGTAACATTGTCATGATCAAAAAAGATAAAGCCTCGCAATACTGAATAGTTTAGTAGCCTTGGAAACACTAGATACATTCATAAATGTTACATTACATCATAAAGTGAAAAACTAAAATAACATAGTCTCCATTTTTCGCACTCATATCCCCTTCAGGCTATCCCTGCAGGTCATTCCTAAAATACTTCTTCACATCCTGGAAAAATTAAAACTTTGAAAGGGGTGAGCTCAGATGCTCAGTAAGGATAACAATATAGTGTAATCCTTCATAAATAAACATAAACATTAAAGGCAATGTATAACTAAAACAAAAGCTTTTTAAACTTGAAATTCTTCATAATATGTCAAAAGTAAAATGAGGTAATGTCATTTACTTCTTCACATTGATATTCTATTGGTCTAATAATCACATGAAATATCAATAACCACTTTCATAATGATGGAATACATAATGCCAGACTATCATAACCACGTAGCCAAGGCCTAGTGCCAAGACCACAAATAATATTTTTTCAAGGCCTCGTGCCAAGACACTAGTTTGTCTCATGAGACCTACCGATTCATCAAGGAGCTATAGCAGGCTCCACCCGTCAATTATTAATTCCAATGCATTCCTCTTATGAATAGGTTTAAACATATCATAAACCATAACATAATCGTATCACATAAAACTTGCATAAAGGAAACATAAAATTTCCACATTTCAATCACAAGATATCAATACAACACATTGATATAATAAAAACACTTTCAAAACCATTTTCAATACCAAAATAAAAGAAAATTAAAGCTTTGTATTTATTTTTCATTTTAAAAAAAGTTATGGCTTGTAGAGGAAGCCAAAACTCAAATAATGGTCATGGCGGCGGAGAAGTTGTTGTCGCCGCATACGTAAGAAAAAACATTCCTTTTGTCATTTAGTAAAACGCTTCGTATAAAAAGATTCCTTTTGAATAAAAGTAAAAGTCAAAGGGGTTTATACACTATATAAATGAAAGTTGTGTATAAAACCAAATATGCCTCAATAAAAGGAGATTGAGTCGAAGTCCTTACTGTAACATCCCAAGAAAGTAATGAATAATAAATATTTTATTATCTATGTCTCTTAATGATTAAGATAGTGTTTTAGAGGCTTAAAATGAAAATAAATACAATCTTAAGCATGGAATACACTAATATTCTTAAAAGATTGTTTTACTGCCTTTTGATGGAAAACCATTTTTAAATCAACCTTTTGACAATTTTGTAATCTATATTTTTCAAAATAAACATATTTTTTATGATTGGGACATTGAAATTTACATTGGATAAATTTTTGGTATTTTTCTGACAATGTTCATTTTTTTAATGAATAGTGAAAAATACTGCATTTTACATCAAAACTGCTTTTTAATCTACTTTATTTATATGATTAGATTATCTTTTTAATTGGTCTTAAAGTATAATCTGAATATATTTTTACTATTTAATCCAATGGTGGTCATTAGAATTAATTTCACTTTGAAATCGGACTTAAACTAGTGTCAATCTTTTGATACTTATTTTTTCATAAAAACACGCTATTTGCTCTGACAGCAGGAATTAATTATTAAATTAATTAATGTGACTTATATGTTTTGAATTTTGTAAAATAGACTTCATTTATGAATTCGGAATAACAAATATATCTTAGGGTGAAGTTTTGGTATTTTTCTGAAAAACGTCAATTTTTGATTAATAGTGAAACCACTAAGTGGTACTTATAAAAACTGATTTTTCGTTTAAATGAAATTTTACCACTTCTGTGTTTTGAATTTCAAAAATACGACATACATGGTTTTCATTAAGAAGTAAAATGTGGTTCAATGAGATTAAAATAATTTTTTGGTGAATAGTAATTTATTATGTTTTTAATCACGATTAGTGGTAATTAGTGTAGTTTAAGGTAAAAATAATGTTTTAATAATATGAGATGAGCTTGACACATGTCCTACCCTCATTGGATGTGTCATGGCCGACCAAGACAATCCATGGGTCAACTTGGGGACCCCATGGAGCCACATTGGTTGGGAAATGACATAAATAACTTTTTATTTAATGTTAAAGTAAAAAAGACACAAACAAGAAGTGTTTTACTAAATCAATTTTTACATGGGGTTATACAAGTCAAGATGTTTGATTGTAAATAGTCATTGGAAATCTAAAACAATTTCCTACATAATAGTAGTTTTTTCATAATTTTTATACTTTAAATAAATTAAATTATTTATGACATCATGACGATGCAGCGATTACCTCATTAATAATGGATTTAAATAAAATGAAATGATAATGTAAAATCTATGACCTACACATGACCAAAACCTATTGGATGGGTTGATTTCGAACCCTTATTACCTTACCCTCGAATTATATCAATGTGGGACCTTTTGAATCCAAAAATCATTTTCAAATAAAGTAACATTTCTTTACTTTCCAAAAGTGCCCCTCCTCTTCTCTTATAAAAGGCCCCCACCACTACCTCCATACCCACACTCCCAAAGCCTTTGGCTCGGCCAACCCCTGCCCATTGTGTATCTCCACATCCCTCTCTTACTCCTTGAAGCCTCACTTTGGGCAGAATTTTTCCCAAGGAAGCCTTTGAGCTCAAACCAAATGGAGTTGCCCGATTTTAAGGTAATGTCTTCACTTGAGTCCTTTTGTTTTATTTTGCTTCTCCAACCCCCTAAACTCTTTTTATTCATTTTTTTTGTAACAACTCCAGTATCTTAAATATACTAGGATGTTGTTATAAGAAGGATTTGAGATACACTTACACACACCTACATCTAATGGTTAAAGGACATACTGTTTCCGTGGATGGTGAATTTATGCCTCCCGAAACGATGATTGTTCAACATTCTTTTAACACCTTCAAATGTGGCCATTGTAGCGAATCAGGTTTTTGGTCCTGTCAGACTGTGGAATATTTCTGCGAATAATTCCAGAGCTAGGCGCGAAGACGGTGTGCGATTCCGAGGCCCAGTGTGCCCGGAATTAATTTTATAAAAATATTAAGTATTTTTGTACTATACATGTGGCGGGGGTGTGATATATCCTAAACGGTAGCTTAGAACGGGAATCTGAGGGCACAGTTGGGTCCGAAATGTGTCGTTTACCCTAGGAGAGGTGTAAACTTTGCGGGCGCGGGCCTGCGATGAGAAACGCCATCAGGGGCGTTTTCGTAAATAAGTGGCGAAGTTTGTGTGCGAGCGTCGGCTCGAATAACTTCTGAACGGAGTCTCGGATCGCAAATCTGAGTCCTCCGTTGCATTCAGAACGATGTTTTTACCCTAAGGGTGACCTTATCCTTGTCCGCGACGGGCGCGGGGTCGGGGGCGTGTCGGGGCGGGGAGTTGAGCAGATATTTGTTGGAAACAAATATCCCCCCCCCTTGTTGGACGTGTGAAGCGTAGAGGAGTTCCTCCTCCTTCTCCTCCCCTTCCGACGGTGAATCGGAGGTCGAATCGTGCGATCAAGGTGTCGTCGAGCTCGGATTTCGACGGCGGGCATTCCAGGATCGTGCGGCGGAAGCTTTGGAGCGCGGATTGTCGGCGTTTCGCCCGCGAGGAAGGCGGTTTGAGTATTGAAATCTCGCACCCCGTTTATTTGTTGTTTTTCTTCAAATCGTTATAAGGGTTGTATAGTTTGGGTCCCGAGGTTTCCGAAACATGTTTCTGATCTGGTTTTGGAGCACCAGGGTGCTCATGGGGGTCCCCGGAAGTTTTCCGGCGGAAATCCCGGATTCCGGCGGCGGCCATGGCGGAATCCGGCGAGGCAGGGCGGCGGCGGCGGCGGCGGCGTGGCAGAATCCGGCGGCGGCGGCGGTGGTTTCCGGCGAGGCTGACGGTGGTCCAGCCAGGACTTTCCGGGGGTTCTTTAAACCCCTGTAACTCACAAACCGAAACTCCGATTTACGATCCGTTTGCGATGACGTGTTCCTTACGTCGAGACGGAACTTTTGAACTCACTTTGAGGGTTTAAGGGTTCGGGATCGTGGCCCGGGAGTTAGAAAGGTCGTATAAAATACTATTATTTTATTATTTTACGACTTCGGGCTGTTGTAACTTCTACCCGGAGCGTCCGATTGACGTGCCGTCAGTGGCGTTGAGACCCTGATGGTACGACAGACTTTTTGAGATGGTTTTCGGGTGTTGGGTATATGAACGGGGTGCGGGCCCCACGAGGCCGGGTTTTGGCGTTTGCGGAGAAACGCAGCTTTTTCACCAGGAGTCCGATTTTGGCGGATGAAAAGTCGATCCTATGTGTTTTTCCGAGTGGATCGCAACGGTGCAATCCGTTCGATGAGTTTTGGAATCCAGGCATGGGCCCCACCCGAGCTGGCCTTCAGTGAATAGTACCTTTTTCACCGGGTGTCCGTTTTGGACGAGCGAGTAGTCGATTCCGCTTGTTTTTCCGATGGGATCATTGTGGTATGGTCCGCTCGATGAGTTTAGAGATCATTGTGTGGGCCCCACACGAGCTAGCTACGTTGAATAGTGCATTTTTCACCGGTACTCCGTTTCGGGCGAGTAAATAGCATATCCTGCATGTTTTTCTGCGTGGAACGCGATGGTGGCCTCGGTTTTGGATTAGGAAGTGCGCAGTGTGGCGTTGTGGTGGGTTTCCCAGGTTAGCAACATTTGGACCAGCAGTGGTTGAGGGTTCTCCCTTGGTTCGTTCCTACGAGGGTTCGTGTGGCATCACAACCTTCGTATGGGTTTGTGATCCTCTCGATGGGATGTTTTAACTCTTAGAGTTGTGGTATCCCTCCGGTGGGCCCGAAGTGGATCCTCTAGCATCTTTACCCTAGATCGGGTTCTTGGTATCGCTGTGACCGCTTATTCACGGGCGGTGATCCCCTATCTAGCAGTTTAACCTCGTAGGGGTTGTGGCATCATCGGGAATATGATCCGCTATGCAGTGGGTCATGCACAATAGGGTTGTGGCATCGTCGGGTTTACGATCCCCTACTCAGCATGATGTTTATAGTAGGTTTGTGGTATCGTTGATTATATGATCCCCTACTCAGCGCTTCGTGTCGGTAGGGTTTCAGTATCGTTGGTTATGCGATCCCCTACTCATCACGTGGTTTCGGTAGGGTTGCAGCATCGTCGGTTCGACCCCCTACATCGTGAGTTATACCAGATAGGGTTCTGGTATCGTCGTCACCATCTTTATATGGACGATGATCCTCTATCTGAATGTGGATTTTCTGTCAAGCTCCAGATCGGGTTGTGGTATCCCCCAACGGATCTTGGGTGTGATCCCCTATCTGTGAAAACTACGTATGCTAGATCTGGTCGTGGTATCCCCCAGCGGAACCTGGGAGTGATCCTCTATCTGTGAGTTACTTATACCGGAGTGGGTCTTGGTATCCCCTAGAGGACCCTAGCGACGATCCCCTATCCGAGGAGTTTGGTGGTTAGGTTGTTTCAGCGAGTGATGTTATCCGACGAGCATGGTCTCTCAGGTGAGCGTCTGAGATGTTTGTTTGGGACCCGATGGAGTGTATCTCTCCGATGAGTGTCATCTGGGATGACAGTGATCATGGGGTGTACTCTCCTGGTTGGGACAGTTGCTGGTGATGAGGTCGGTACCTCTTGTGGCTTTGTGGCGTGAGCTAAGTATATCTGGATTTTTCAAGGTGTATGTATGGGCATACACTTGAGCTGAGTTGACTAGTTGTGTTTAGCTGAGGATGGTCACGAGATGGAGTTTCTCTCTCATCTGGGTTCCCTCTGGCTGGGATGAGCAGACTGTTGTCTTTCAGTTTCTCTCTTTGTTTTTGGGTTTTTGGGGTGCCTACTGAGTATTTTTATACTCACCCCTGCACGGGTTTTTCCCACACATGTTTGTGTATTGTGCAGACCACAGGCCTTTTGATGGAGTCCCAGGAGGACCCGGAGCAGGCGGAGCATAGTGAGTGAGTTGAACGGGGTGTCTACCGGAGCTGTGCCAAGGGATCATCCTGGTGGGTGTTTGTGGCAGCGTTCCCCTTCTTCAGAGAAGGTTGGACGTGCTTGTAGTTTTCTTTGGTGGGCCCTGTTTTTCCCTTTGTTCTTTTGCGGTTGCACTCTGGTTTGGGATAGATTGTATGCATGCATTTACTTTTCAGTTTCTATATCTCTGCACTATTGCATGGAGGTGTTTGTGGGTGCGTGTGTACAGGTACCTTAGGCTAATGCCTCCCATGTGTGTGATAGCCTACTCGGCGCTGGTCTCCAGCCCCTGGCCTATTGGAAGCTGGCTTGGGGAGTCGCAGCTCGAGCCCCGTTGGGTCAGGTCGTGACAGAGTGGTATTAGAGGAGGTTCCACCATTGGGCTCTCATAGCGTATCTGGTATAGTTGTGAGTTTGGTTTGGGTTGCATAGCGGTAGTGTTAGGATGTTTCGAGTTCAGCTTTCAGGCCAGGGACTCCAGTGTTGGTGCGGCGGCCGATGTATCCATACACCAGGACTCTGATAACCTACCTTTCGACTCGGGACATTCGTACACTGTTCGCAGGGACATAACGGTACATGCATCATATAGGACTGGGTTTTTGGGAATTTCCTTGTCCTTCTTGAGTCAGCTCTCCCGATATACTTTTTGACTGTGGTGCGTCTTGAATGTTTTTCAGGATGCCTCCACGACGACAGCCAGCGAGGGTTCCGTAGCAGGATTGTGCTGACGACCCGCCTCGTGTAGAGGCTGTGGAGCAGGGCACAGGTTCTGAGGTTGCACCTCCAGGTGGTCTACCGGTTGAGCCACCACCTTTAGAGCAGTTGTTTGTGCCGGCGATGCAGGACGAGGGTGCGCGCAGGCTGAGTGCGCTGCACGAGTTCCATAGGCAGCGACCTCTGAGGTTCCAGGGTGATCCAGACCCTCAGGCAACTGATGCCTGGCTTGAGGCAGTCACCCGGGTTTTCCGCCTAGTGAGGACACCTCCAGATCAGATGGTGGTCCTAGCGGTGAGCCTTCTGCAGGGTTCTGCCGGGCGATGGCGGAGTTTGGTGATGCAGTCCCATGATGAGGAGATGCTCACGTGGGTAGAGTCTGAGCGGCTCTTCAGGGAGGAGTTCTATCTGGTGACACTGAGGTCTGTGCGGATCCAGGAGCTTCTGCAACTTTGACAGGAGAGCATGAATGTGTCAGAGTACTCAACGAGGTTTACAGACCTATCGTGCTACTCCCTAGATATGGTTCGAGACCCGTTCTTTAGGACTCAGACCTTCAAGAAGGGCTTACGTAGGGATATCCGAGCAGGTGTGGTTTCCTTGTGCTTGCTCACCTATGCTGGAGTGCTGGAGCGAGCGTTGGTGGTGGAGTGTTTTCTGGATGAGGAGATTCCCCCTGTTAGTGATGGGCACTCGAGAGCTGAGACTTCATCGGTCATATCGACATCTGGTAGCCGACAACAGACTCAGGGGTCTGGACGTGGCCGACGTTTCAGGAGGTGACCCCAGGATGGAGGATCTGAGCCTCAGGGCTCAAAGGGCTCGCATGCCAGTTTTGGTCAGCCGCAGGAGAGGTGGTGTTACGCTTGCGATGGTCGGGGACATCTTGCTAGAGATTTTCCGACCCGACATGCTGCTGAGAGGGAGCCGGTCGATGGACCGCCTTGGCAGAGTCAGCGTCTCGAGCAAGGAGGTCCGCAGGGCGGCAGACGTGGCGGCAGAGCTGGTGCAGGAGGAGGAGGTGGTAGGCAGTATCAGTTGCCACCACCCCCACCCCCAGGTGGTCCACGCCAAGCTCAGGGAGCTGGTTGTCGAGGGCGAGGACAACTGCATGCCCTGGAGGCTGTTGACCCAGAGGCACCGCGGATGGATAGAGGTACGCCTTGTGTCTTTTCTACTTACTGCAGTAGTTTGATAGAAACTGTTTAGTGGTACTCTTTCCTTTTGTTGCTTGCTCGAGTTTTGTTCAGGGCATTAGTAAGACCCTGTGTGGGATTTGTTCTGCATTCTTCGAATGCGTGAGGAAGAGGGATCCTTCCCCCACCGAGATGCGTTTTTGTGACGCGATTAATACCGTGTGCGCGAGTCAGTGCCGCCCAAAGAGGATAGTATTGAGGTGTGGCAGATGAGTCCCTCTGACTTATACGTTCGGGCATGTGTGTTTGTTGGTGAACTCGCTGGTGTGTGACCCAGTTGGGAGTCAAGTCGCTTTCCTTATGCTTAGGGCTTTTCGGGGACGAAATGTTCTAAGGGGGGAGGATATAGCAACTCGGGTTTTTGGTCCTGTCAGACATTGGAATATTTCTGCGAATAATTCCAGAGCTAGGCGCGAAGACGGCGTGCGATTCCGATGCCCGGTGTGCCCGGAATTAATTTTATAAAAATATTAGGTATTTTTATACTATGCACGTGGTGGGGGTGTGATATCTCCTAAACGGTAGCTCAGAACGGGAATCCGAGGGAACGGTTGCGTCCGGAATGAGCCTTTTACCCTAGGCAAGGTGTAAACTTTGCGGGCGCGGGCCTGCGGTGAGAAACGCCATCAGGGGCATTTTCGTAAATAAGTGGCGAAGTTAGTGTGCGAGCGTCGGCTCAAATAACATCTGAACGGAGTCTCGGATCACAAATCTGAGTCCTTCATTGCATTCAGAACGATGTTTTTTACCCTAAGGGTGACCGTATCCTTGTCTAATCGGGCGCGGGGTCGGGGGCGTGTCGGGGCGGGGAGTTGAGCAGATATTTGGTGGAAACAAATATCCCCCCTTGTTGGACGTGTGAAGCGCAGAGGAGTTCCTCCTCCTTCTCTTCCCCTTCCGACGGTGAATCGGCGGCCGAATCGTGCGATCAAGGTGTCGTCGAGCTCGGATTTCGACGGCGGGCATTCCAGGATCGTGCGGCGGACGCTTTGGAGCGCGGATCGTCGGCGTTTCGCCCGCGAGGTAGGCGGTTTGAGTTTTGAAATCTCGGACCCCATTTATTCGTTGTTTTTCTTCAAATCGTTATAAGGGTTGTATAGTTTGGGTCCCAAGGTTTTCGAAACATGTTTCGGATCTGATTTTGGAGCACCGGGGTGCTCCCGGTGGTCCCCAGAAGTTTTCCGGCGGAAATCCCGGATTCTGGCGGTGGCCATGGCGGAATCGGGCGAGGCAGGGGGGCAGCGCAGCGGCGGCGCGGCGGTTTCCGGCGAGGCTGACGGTGGTCCTGCCAGGATTTTCCGGGGGTTCTTTAAACCCCCGTAACTCGCAAACCGAAACTCCGATTTACGAGCCGTTTGCGGAGACTTGTTCCTTACGTCGAGACGGACCTTTTGAAGTCACTTTGAGGGTTTAAGGGTTCGGGATCGTAGCCCGGGAGTTAGAAACGTTGTATAAAATAAAATAATTTTATTATTTTACGACTTCGGGCCGTTGTAACTTCTACCCAGAGCGTCCGATTGATGTGCCGTCAGTGGCATTGAGACCCTGATGGTACGACAGACTTTTTGAGATGGTTTCCGGCTGTTGGGTCTGTGAACGGGATGCGGGCCCCACGAGGCCGGGTTTTGGCGTTTCCGGAGAAACGCAGATTTTGCACCAGGAGTCCGATTTTGGCGGATGAATAGTCGATCCTATGTGTTTTTCCGAGAGGATCGCAATGGTGTGATCCGTTCGATGAGTTTTGGAATCCAGGCGTGGGCCCCACCTGAGCTGGCCTTCAATGAATAGTACCTTTTTCACCGGGTGTCCGTTTTGGACGAGCGAGTAGTCGATTCCGCTTGTTTTTCTGAGGGGATCATCGTGGTATGGTCCGCTCAATGAGTTTCGGGATCATTGTGTGGGCCCCGCACGAGCTAGCTACGGTGAATAGTGCCTTTTTCACCGGTGCTCCGTTTTGGGCGAGTAAACAGCCTATCCTGCATGTTTTTCCACATGGAACGCAATGGTGGCCTCAGTTTTGGCTTAGGTGGTGCGCAGTGTGGCATTGTGGTGGGTCGCTCGGGTTAGCGACGTTTGGACTAGTAGTGGTTGAGGGTTCTCCCTTGGTTCGTTCCTACGAGGGTTCGTGTGGCATCACAACCATCGTATGGGTTTGTGATCCTCTTGATAGGATGTTTTAACTGTTAGAGTTTTGGCATCCCTCCGGTGGGCCCGGAGTGGATCCTCTAGCATCTTTACCCTTGATCAGGTTCTTGGTATCGCTGTGACCGCTTATTCACGGGCGGCGATCCCCTATCTAGCAAGTTAACCTCGTAGGGTTTGTGGCATCATCGTGAATATGATCCCCTATGCGGTAGGTTGTGCATAGTAGGGTTGTGGAATCGTCGGGTTTAGGATCCCCTACTCAGCATGATGCTTATAGTAGGGTTGTGGTATCGTTGATTATACGATCCCCTACTCAGCGCTTCGTGTCGGTAGGGTTGCAGTATCGTTGGTTATTCGATCCCATACTCATCACGTGGTTTCGGTAGGGTTGCGGCATCGTCAGTTCGATCCCCTACATCGCGAGTTATACCAGATAGGGTTTCGGTATCATCGTGACCATCTTTATATGGACGATGATCCTCTTTCAGAGTGTGGAGTTTCTGTCGAGCGCCAGATCGGGTTGTGGTATCCCCCAACGGATCCTGGGTGTGATCCCCTATCTGTGAAAAATACGTATGCCAGATTGGGTCGTGGTATCCCCCAGCAGACCCTGGGAGTGATCCCCTATCTATGAGCTACGTATACCGGAGTGGGTCTTGGTATCCCCTAGAGACTGTTGCGGTGATCCCCTATCCGAGGAGTTTGGTGGTTATGTTGTTTCAGCGAGTGATGTTATCCGACGAGCGCGGTCTCTCGGGTGAGCATCTGAGATGTTTGTTTGGGACTCGATGGAGTGTATCTCTCAGATGAGTGTCATCTGGGATGAAAGTGATCATGGGGTGTACTCTCATGGTTGGGACAGTTGCTGGTGATGAGGTCGGTACCTCTTGTGGCTTTGTGGCATGAGCTGAGTATATATGGATTGTTCAAGGTGTATGTATGGGCATACACCTGAGCTGAGATGACTAGTTGTGTTTAGCCGAGGATGGTCACGAGATGGAGTTTCTCTCTCGTCTGGGTTCCCTCTTGCTGGGATGAGCAAACTGTTGTCTTTCAGTTGCTCTATTTGGTTTTGGGTTTTTGGGGTGCCTTCTGAGTATGTTTATACTCACCCCTGCACGGGTTTTGCCCACACATGTTTGTGTCTTATGCAGACCACAAGCCTTTTGACGGAGTCCCAGGAGGACCCGGAGCAGGCAGAGATTAGTGAGCGAGTTGACCGGGGTGTCTACTGGAGCTGTGCCAAGGGATCTTCCCGGCGGGTGTTTGTGGCAGCGTTCCCCTTCTTCAGAGCAGGTTGGACGTGCTTGTAGTTTTCTTTGGTGGGCCCTGTTTTGCCCTTTGTACTTTTGTTGTTGCACTCTGGTTTGGGATAGATTGTATGCATGCAATTACTTTTCAGTTTGTATATCTCTGCACTGTTTCATGGAGGTGTTTGTGGGTGCGTGTGTACAGGTACCTTAAGCTAATGCCTCCCATGTGTGTGATAGCCTACTCTACGCTGGTCGCCAGCCCCTGGCCTATTGGAGGCGGGCTTGGGGAGTCGCGGATCGAGCCCCGTTGGGTCGGGTCGTGACAGCCATTATGATGATACTATATTTATATATGATATATAATATGTTTATGTTTTCCTTAAGCTTCTTTATTTTTCATTTTGGGCATACCTTTATGGTTTCCATTATGGGTAAACGAGATATCTTCATTTTAGGAAGTGCGGACTACAGCCCCCTCAAAGTGATTTGATTTGTTAAATACCATATTTGGGACGTATAAAGGATGGAGTTATGATATTATACATGATATTACACTGAATTTATAATATACCTTTATATCATTATGATTCCATTCTATAAAATACGAAATAGAAATGAAAGTAGCGTTCATGCGTACGTACGGCTTACCGTCTCCATGAACGGTGCATTTCATTTCTTACCTCTAAATGATTATGTAAAATTATAAATGCATTAATGTATTGGATATATATGACATATATGATATCTACATCATGAATACCATTCTGGATATAATGGATACATGAACAACTTGTAATTATAAAGGGTTTATTTTTTACTCAAGTACCAATGATCGTTAAAACGAACGTTATTAACTTAAATAATTACATAGTGTTCATGACATGGAAGTAAGTGATATAAAAGGAATAATTAACTTGAAAAAGGTTCTTAAGCAAAAATAAATTAACTCAAGTTTATTATTCAGGACATTAAAGAACGATCGAGTCAAGTCGGACCCGAGGTATGGGACTTCGTCTCAATCTCCTTTCATTGAGGCATATTTTGTTTTATACACAACCTTCTTTTATATGGTGTATAAACCCCTTTGACTTTTATGTTTATTCAAAAGGAATCTTTTTTATATGAAGCGTTTACTAAATAAAAAAAGGGAATGTTTTTGTCGTACGTATGCGGCGACAACGACTTCTCCGCCGCCGTGACCATTATTTGAGTTTCGGCTTCCTCTACAAGCCATACCTTTTTTTAAAAAGAAAAATAAATACCATGTTTTACTTTTCTTTTATTTTGGTATTGAAAATTGTTTTCATAATGTTTTTATATCAATGTGTTGTATTGATATCTTTTCATTGAAAGGTGGAAATGTTATGTTTCCTTTATTCATGTTTTACGTGATACGATTATGTTGAGGTTCTTGGGCATTATTATGAAGACGGGTGGTTCCGTGATAGACTAAGGGCGGGTGAGCCCGATATAGCTCTCCAATGCATTGGGTAACGCGAAGGAGTGAAACATTAGGGTTTCTTCGAAGAGATTTAGGGAATATACTATGATGGGTATTCCAAACGTAACTAAGAGGGTTACTCCCTACGTAAGAATGTTATGAATTCCTCAAGTTACCTTTATGTCTTATGATTTCTATGATTTATTCCTGATTTGATGAGGTATGTTAAAGTGTTTTTGTTTTCTGGGTAAAGTATGATTTCATTCTTATGTATATATGTACCCATGTTTCCTTTTCATATTTTTATATCCCTTACTGAGCTTTTTGTGCTCATCCCAAGTTTTTTTGAAATGTTTTTCACAGGTCAAGGGAAAGGTACATGATATGATGATAGTGTCAAAGAAGTGTCAAGAAATAATCTATGTTTTAATTTAAATATGTTTCCATTGATGGTAATGAAGAATAATATCTTTATGTAACCACTTTGTTTATATGTGGAATGTAATGCAAGTTTTATGATCTAATTCTCTAAAACTCTAAACCCGAAAAGATCCTCAATGTGTTATCTTGTAATAACTCAAGATTAAGTAAGGTTTAAGGCTGGGGCCTTATACTTACAAAGGTCATTTTTAATATAAAATATATCTATTATGTGTATTAACAATAAGTATACATAATGAAAGTACAAACATAAGATAGTACATAATAATATCATGACATAATTTGAAAGTCGGAAATTAACGCAAAGAATGGAAATTGGGTTAAGAAATTCTCTTACTTCGTGTCCAACTTGACTCGACCATTCTTTAACCTCCTGAATAATAAACTAGAGTTAATATATACTTGCTTAAGAACCTTTTTCAAGTTCATTATCCATTTTATATCACTTATTACAATGTTACGAAAATTATGTAGTCATTTAAGTTAATAACAATCGTTTTGTCGATCTTTGGTACTTGAGTCAACAATAAACTTTTTATAATTAAAAGTTGTTTATGTGGTAGGATATCCATTATCTCCAGAATTATATTCATGATTTAGATATCATATATATCATATATATCTAGTATATAAATTCATTTATAATATTACATAACATTTTGAGGTAAGAAATGAAATGCACCGTTCATGGAGACGGTAAGCCGTACGTATGCATGAACACTACTTTCATTTCTATTTCATATTTAATGGAATGAAATTATAATTATATAAAGGTATACTATAATTCCAGTACAATATAATGTATAATACCATTTACTCCATCCTTTATACATCCCACATATGGCATTAATGATTCAAATCACTTTGAGGGGGCGGTAATCCGCATTTCCTAAAATGAAAATATCGCGTTTACCCATAATGGAAACCACAATGGTGTGAAATAAATGAAAAATACAGAAGCATAAGTAAAACATAAACATATTATACATCATATATAAATATAGTGACATCTTAATGGCCACCTTTGAAGGTGTTATATGAGTGTTGAACAATCATCGTTTCGTGAAGCAGAAATTTGCCATCCATAAGAACAGTATGTTCTTTAACCATTAGATGTAGGTGTGTGTAAGTGCAGATAGAATACTTCTTATAAAAACATCCTAGTATATACAGGATACTGGTGTTGTTACAAAAGAAAGTAATAAAAAGAGTTTAAGTTGTTGGAGAAGAAAAAGAAAACAAATTAACATAAGAGAAGACATTACCTTAAAACGGGTAACGCTTTTTGATTTGAGCTCAAAGGCATCCTTGGGAAGACTTCTGCCGAAAGTGAGGCTTCTAGAAATAAGAGAGGTAAGTTGAGAGACAAAATGGGCAGGGGTTGGCCGTGCCAAAGCCTTGAGAGGTGTGGTTAATGTGGTAGAGGTGGGGGCCTTTTATAAGAGGAGAGGAGGGGCACTCTTGGAAAGATTGAAATGTTACTTTATTATGAAATGATTTTCGGATTATAAAGGTTCCAAAATGATATATTTCGGGGATAAGGTGAAAAGGGTTCGAAATATACTCATCCAATAGGGTTTTGACATGTGTAAGCCTTAGATTTTAAATTATCTTTTCATTTAATTTAAATCGTTAATTAATGAGGTATTCGCTGCATCGTCATTGTGTCATAAAACATTTAATTTATTTAATGTCTAAAAATTATAAAAAAATTATCATGATATAGGAAATCAATTTATCTTTCTAATTAATATTTATAGTCAAAAATATGACTTGTATAGACCCATTTAAAAATTGTTTTAGTAAAAGAACTCATGTTTGTGACATTTTTATTTTAACAATAAATAAAAAGTTTTTAATGTCATTTTCCTACCAAAGTGGCTCCATGGGGTCCCCAAGATGACCCATGGATTGTCTTGGTCGGCCATGACTCATCCAATATGCGTAGGACAAGTGTCAATGTCATTTTATATTATTATAACATTATCTTTACCTTAAATTTTAGTAATTACCTTTAATCGCGATTAATTGAACTTAAAAGTTACTATTCACCAAAAATTATTTTAATCCCATTGAACCACATTTTACTTCCTAATGACAACCATGTATGTCAGATTTTTTAAAATCAAATCATAGAAGTGGTAATGTTTCATTTAAATAAAAAATTAGTTTTTAACTACCACTTAGTAGTTTCACTATTCATCAAAAATTGAAGTTTTTTAGAACAATGCCAAAATTTCACCCTAATCTATAATTGATATTCCGAATTCAAAAATGATGTCTATTTTACAAAATTCAAAACATATATGTTGCATTAAATAATTTTATAATTAATTTCCGCTGTCACAACAAATAGCTTGTTTTTAAGAAACAATATATATCAAAAGATTAGCAATTGTTTATGTCCAATTTTAAAGTGAAATTAATTATAATGACCACCATTAGATAAAATGGTAAAAATATATTCTAATTATACTTTAAAACAAATAAATAGTATAATTCATCATTATAAATTATTTTTATTAAAAAAGTTGTTTTTAAGTATTTTTCACTATTCATAAAAAAGTGGAAGTTCTCAGAAAAATACCAAAAAATCAACATAGGCTAATTTAGATATTCCGAATCCGAAAATGAAGTCCATTTTGAAATATAAATATATATATAATTTAAAAAAGTTTGTATTAATATTCATAATGGTTATTTTGATTGGTCGCGGTGTGTTAGATTCTCGAACTTGCATACAATACAAGCTATTGCATTATTGAAAGAGAAGCGTATCGTGGAATCTTGGGGTGTTACATTCTCCCCTCCTTCAATAAATTGTGTCCTCGCAATTTGAAATTTTTCTTAGAAAATAAAAAGGTTGAAAATATAAAATACCATTGTGGAAAACCCACATTGGAAATAAGGTTAATAAAAATATAACTTTAAAAGAAAGAAAGATAAGTACAAAGGTCACCTGAGATAGCCCATACTAGGATTCTATGAAAATATGTATATGGAAGGAAAACAAACCATCAAGGTTTGATGGAGAGTTGTAGAAAACTGGATTAGGAGAAAGTTAACCATAAGAAAATCACAAACTTGTGATTGGTTAAACGGTCATTGAATCCCCATTTGGAAAAGTTAACCGGAAACATTTTTGTTTTAAGTAACCTTTCATAAAGTTGAGGAATTTATTTAGGAGATTTACTAAGAATGTATGGAAATATACATACTTGTCATGTAGCCTTTCATTCTTTAATAAATTTTTACCACAAACCCATCATTCACCCCAAAAGGTAATAGAACTCAAAAATATTCTTTTTATCCTAATTGTATAAGGTTCCAAATATTAAAACATAACATTTAGATTAGGAAAACTTTTTTGTAATAACTAGGGACTTCTTGTAGGCTAGTGGTACGTAATAAAGGCCTGTCGCACTATGGTTGTGGGTTCGATTCCTACAGCTTTGTCCGACGCGACGGGTTATGCCCCACCCTATAGGTTGTCCTTTTCCTAAAATTAAATTATTATAATATTCCAAAAATAATCTTCAGAAATTTTTAACCTTAAAAAATACTATCCAAGGTTCAACTTAATCCATTCCAACCTTTATAGTTATCCAAAATACTTCTGTCCAACTCATAGTACAAATTGTATAAGGAAGGTAAACATAATGATGATCCTTTTTTTCGTGTAATAACATGTGAACACCTTCATCATGTACTCTTTTAAAACACTGCAACATCCTGAATAACCATGATCCCTTATTCCTTATAGAATAATAGATATTCTCCTTCTATCCCAAAATGTATACAAATCATTAATCAGTTTCAAGGAAGTTAAGAATATCCAATATAATTTATCCAAATCAATCATTTCTTATTCCAAAATCACTATCTCAGTATCAGAACCATATTATGGTTTATCTTTCTCTTAACCATATATTTTCCAAAAATTTAACCTGTTGTGGAGTCACTTTTCTTGGTTCCACACAATCTCAAGTCCTTGATGAAATAGTACTGCAGTAAAATCCTTATATACTCCATAATTATTATAACCAGTACATCATTGATACAACACTCAAATGACAAAATTCATTAATAACAACATAAGAACTCTAATCATTCCTCCTTATCTGTGGTAGTATCATAACTTGATTATTATCCAATAACATCATTTGGGGAATACTCTGATGATTTGGACATTGGTTTGCGTAGTGTCCCCACTCCTTGCAGATGAAGCATTGTACATTTGAAACCATTTTCTTACCCTTGCAGTCACGCACTTGGTGTCCTTTTTCTCCACAATTATAACAAACTACCATTCCCCTCAGGCAAGTTCCAAGGTGTTTCTTCCCACATTTATCACATATTGGAAAATTCTTCTTTTCCCTCATCCCTTTATCCATCATTCTCTCTTCCATCATTTTCTTCTCTTTCTTCCCTTCAAAGCCATATGACTCAGAGAATTCTTTACTTATCTTATTAACACATGATACTATTTCTTCATATATTGAGACCACATGGGAGATTATTTCCCTTCTAAATGTTGGATCAATACCGTGAAAGATATGATCCTTCTTACGCTTTGGATCATACGTATTGTTGGGGTTCACATTCCTTCCACTGGGCACCATTTCTATACAATGGAATAAATTGGTTAGTTTATGAATTGCAATGAATAATTCCAAACTTTTAAAATACTTAATGTAAATTGAACGGTTTATGGATATAATCCATAATAATAAAAAATGTTTTTTTGAGGATGTATATACTCATAAAACCTTCATAATGGTTTGTAAAAAAATGAGAATTATCCTAAGCATATCCCCCAGGAGTTTCTTAACCAAGAGTGCAACAAGCCCCATTGTCGTGCACCAATTCCCGTTCGAATCTAGATAAAAGTGGTATTTTCGGGTATTACCCCTAGGTACATCTATGCTAGAGCCGCCTCTACCTGATCGTATCTAGACAAGGATGTATTGCTCAGAAAACTCACAAAATCTCTATAAAACCAAAATTCTAGGAAGTTCTTTTATACTAATCCTCAAAGTATATCTTTGGGCTATGTGCTCTAATCAGATTTTATCTAAATCTAGCTTCCAAGGTTAGTACTAAACTGCCTCTGATACCAACTGTAATGCCCCGACCCCAGTTACCCAGAGTCGGTGCGTCATTGCGTAACATTGGAATGATCACAAAAGATCAAGCCTCGAAAGACCGATTAGTTTAGTAGCCTTGGAAACACTAGATACATTCATAAATTTTATATTACATCATAAAGTGAAAAACTACAATAACATAGTCTCTATTTTCCACACTCATATCCCCTTCAGGCTATTCCTGAAGGTCATTCCTAAAATACTTCTTCACATCCTGAAAAAATTAAAACATTGAAAGGGGTGATCTCAGATGATCCGTAAGGATAACAATATAGCCGAAGCTTTCATAAATAAACATAAAAATTTAAGGAAATTTATAACTAAAACAAAATCCTTTTAAACTTGAACTTCAACATAATATGGAAAAAGTAAAATGAGATAATTCCATTTATTTCTTCACATGGATATTCTACTGGTCTAATAATCACATGCAATATCAATAACCACTTTCATAATGATGGAATACATAATGACAGACTATCATAACCATGTAACCAAGGCCTCGTGCCAATACCACAAATAAGATTTTGTCAAGGCCTCGTTCCAAGACACTAGTTTGTCTAATGAGACCTACTGATGCATCGAGGAGCTATAGAGAGCTCCACCCGTCAATTATTAAGTCCAATGCATTCCTCATATGAATAGGTTTAAACATATCATAAACCATAACATAATCGTATCACATAAAACATGCATAAAGGAAACATAAAATTTCCACATTTCAATCACAAGATATCAATACAGCATATTGATATAATAAAAACTCTTTCAAAACCATATTCAATACCAAAATAAAAGAAAATTAAAACTTTGTATTTATTTTTCATTTTAAAAAAAGTTATGGCTTGTAGAGGAAGCTGAAACTCAAATAATGGTCATAGTGGCGGAGAAGTCGTTGTCAGCGCATATGTAAGAAAAAACATTCCTTTTTTCATTTAGTAAAATTCTTCATAAAAAAATATTCATTTTGAATAAAAGTTAAATTAAAAGGGGTTTATACATCGTATAAATGAAAGTTGTGTATAAAACCAAATATGCCTCAATAAAAGGGGATTGAGACGAAGTCCTCACAAAGGTCATTTTTAAAATAAAATAGATCTATTATGTGTATTCACTATAATTACACATAAAGAAAGTACAAATACAAGATAGTACATAATAATATCATGACATAATTTGAAAGTAGGAGATTAACCCAAAGAATGGAAATTGGGTTAAGAAATACACTTGCATCGTGTCCGACTTGACTCGACCATTATTTAACCTCCTAAATAATAAACTAGAGTTAATATATACTTTTTAAGAACATTTTTCATGTTCATTATCCCTTTTATATCACTTATTACAATGTTACGAAAATTATATAGTCATTTAAGTTAATAACGGTCATTTTGTCGATCTTTGGTACTTGAGTCAACAATAAACTTCTTATAATTACAAGTTGTTTATGTGGTAAAATATCCATTATCTCCAGAATTATATTCATGATGTAGATATAATATATATCATATATATCCAGTATATACATTCATTTATAATATTACATAACATTTAGAGGTAAGAAATGAAATGCACCGTTCATGGAGACGGTAAGCCGTACGTACGCATGAACGCTACTTTCATTTATATTTCATATTTAATGGAATTAAATTATAATTATATAAAGGTATAATATAATTCCAGTATTATATAATGTATAATACCATTTACACTATCCTTTATACATCCCACATATGGCATTAATGATTCAAATCACTTTCAGGGGCAGTAGTCCGCACTTCCTAAAATGAAAATATCGTGTTTACCCATAATGGAAACCATAAAGGTATGAAATAAATGAAAAATACCAAAACATAAGTAAAACATAAACATATTATATATCATATATAAATATATTGACATCTTAATGGCCACCTTTGACGTTTTTATATGAGTGTTGAACAATCATCATTTCATGAGGCAGAAATTCGCCATCCACAGAAACAGTATCTTCTTTAACCATTAGATGTAGGTGTGTGTAAGTGCAGCTAGAATCCTTCTTATAACAACATAATATTATATTGAGGATACTGGTTTTGTTAAAAAATAAAGGAATAAAAAGTGTTTAAGGGGTTGGAGAAGCAAAACAAAACAAAATAACATAAGAGAAGACATTACCTCAAAATGGGTAACTCTTTTTGATTTGAGCTCAAATGCTTCCTTGGGAAGAATTCTGCCCAATGTGAGGCTTTTAGGAGTAAGAGATGGAAGTGGAGAGACAAAATGTGCAGGGTTTGGCCGAGACAAATGCTTGAGTGGTGTGGGTAAGGGGGTAGAGGTGGGGGCCTTTTATAAGAGGAGAGGAGGGGCACTCTTGGAATGATTGAAATGTTACTTTATTATGAAATGATTTTCGGATTCTAAAGGTCCCAAATGATATATTTCGAGGATAAGGTGATAAGGGTTCTAAATAGACTCATAAAATAGTTTTTTGATAAGTTTATGCCTTAGATTTTACTTTATTTTTTATTTTATTTAAATCATTAATTAATGAGGTAATCGCTACATCATCATTGTGTCATAAAACTTTTAATATATTTAATGTTTAAAATTATAAAAAAAGTATCATGATGTAGGGAACCTTTTTAGATTTATAATTAATATTTATAGTAAAAAATATTACTTGTATAACCCCATTTAAAAATTGTTTTAGTGAAAGAACTCATGTTTGTGACATTTTTATTTTAACATAAAATAAAAAGTTTTTAATGTCATTTTCCTAGAAAAGTGGCTCCATGGGGTCCCCAAGTTGAACCATGGATTTTATTGGTCGTCCATGACTCATCCAATAGGTGTAGGACAAGTATCAAGGTCATTTCACATTATTATAACATTATCTTTACCTTAAATTTCACTAATTACCTTTAATCGCGATTAATTAAACTGAAAAGTTACTATTCACCAAAAAATATTTTAATCCCATTGAAGCACATTTTACATCCTAATGACAACCATGTATGTCGGATTTTTGAAAATCAAATCACAGAAGTGGTAATGTTTCATTTAAATGAAAAATCAGTTTTTTAACTACCACTTAGTGGTTTCACTATTCATCAAAAATTGAAGTTTTTCAGAACAATGCCAAAATTTCACCCTAAGCTATAATTGATATTCCGAATTCAAAAATGATGTATATTTTAAAAAATTCCAAACATATAATTTGAATTAATTAATTTTATAATTAATTCCTGCTGTCACAACAAATAGCATGTTTTTAAGAAACAATATATATCAAAAGATTGGCAATTGTTTATGTCCAATTTCAAAGTGAAATTAATTCTAATGACCACAATTGGATAAAATGGTAAAAATATATTCAAATTATACTTTAAAACCACTCAATAGTATAATTCATCACTATAAATTATTTTGATTAAAAAAGATGTTTTTAAGTATTTTTCACTATTCATAAAAAATTGGAAGTTCTCATAAAAATACCAAAAATTCAACATATGCTAATTTCGATATTCTGAATCCAAAAATGAAGTCCATTTTGAAATATAAAAATATATATAATTTCAAAAAGTGGGTATTACTATTCATAATGGCTATTTTCATTGGTCGCGGTGTGTTAGATTCTCGAACTTGCGTACAATACAAGCTATTGCATTATTGAAAGAGAAGCGTATCGTGGAATCTTGGGGTGTTACATAAAAAACAAAATATAATTTCACAAATTCTTCACCATTTTGAAATTAAAAAAATATTAAAAATGAAATATTAAATCATACCATATCCTTTTTTGTAAATTATAATAAAATAAATCAAATGTGTTTACAGTATAAGAAAATATGACAAAATGAAAACATTTTTAACTCCCACTTTGTTTCCATAAATATCGAAGACAATTTTACCAATCATTTAATTCAATTGTTTTAATCATTAACTAACTCCCACAAAATTTATGCACATAAACAAATAAGAAATAAGTAAATAAATTAAGAAATAAGTTCTAAAATAAAGTGATAAATAATAAAATTAGTGAAACTCTTTATTAATAAAAAAAATATCCTTCTTAAAACGTAACCATATTCAAAATAGTGTGTGTCTAATTTTAAAACAACATGTTGGAAATATTTAAATCTCCACATAAAAAATACTCTAAAAGGAATGATGATCTATTAAAATACATTAATATATTCAAGTAATTATTAAGGTAACTAAAAGTGATTCATCATGTCCCTAAACTAGAGAATAAAGAAAATTTGAATGCTCACTTACCATAAATAGATTCAGATATAATCATCTAAAATTTTCCTTAAATTTAGAATCTTGTTATTATGAATATGAATAAAAAATAAATAGAGTTTGGATGAATTGGGATTCTGATGGTTTAATGATTTTAACCTTTTATAATGGAATTACCCAATGTATAAAAACCTTACAAAAAAATAGATTCAAGTCCATTTGTTTCAGTTTTAAATTATATACTTCCATCATGAAAATATCAAACATTATTTCTCTAACATAGATAAATCTATAGGGTTTATAAATATATCTTCTAGTTGGTTATTAGTTGGAATATATTGAAAACAAATTTCACTTTTTAGAGTATTATCTTTAATAAAATTAAATATTACTTCTAAATAGTTTTTCCTACAGTGATGTAAAGGATTCTAAGATATATCCATGCAAGATAAATTATGAAATAAAAATAGGGAATTTATTGAAGTGAACATTGAAATCATTCAATGTTTTCTTAATTCATTTTTATTAATAATAACATCTTGTAACAATAATGGGTTTTTCTTTAATAGCAGATAAATTAATACAATTTCAGTTCTTACAACTCTCGGATACTAATATTTTTCTTAATAAAGTGATTTGTTCTACTTTTTCTAATTCTATATATTTTTCAAACAACTATATTGAAAATTTGAATATATTTTTTTACTCAAAATCAATATTTCTAGAAAAAATAAACCAAGGTTTGCAGAAACATCAATATATTCTATGATACGTTTTATATCTTTTAAAAGAATTTGTTTAGTTCTTTTTAGGATTCATATTCTATCGAGTGTTTTTCTACCAATGTTATTTCATCATATTCATTGAGTTAAAAATAGTTATGATGTTTACAAACCAAATTTGATTTTTAGTTTCTTTAATTAGGGACAATCTCCATCTTAACCATTGATTTTTCATTTTAGGTTTTAACCCCTACAAAATTAAATTATGAAAAAAACTATTTTCTTGTCTAACTCATTATTCCTATTATTGAAATAAAGTTTACCAAATTTAACATTAATAGATTATTCAACCTCCATGACTATTTTATTTTAATCCCTATAATCCTAATTTGATTTTGAATAATCCAAATTTATACCTTCAACTTTTTTTGAGCCAATTTAACTAATGAAAAATATGTATTAATAATATAAATTTCATAACTCCATAATATAATATAGAAAAAATTTGGTTTTTTAACATTATAATATTAATATGGTGTATCCTTTAATTAATATATTAGAATAAATCTATTATACATAGAGTTATCCATATTCATATATTCTTCACAAAAATATTCTAGTGTTTAAAACTCATTTAACCAAACTCTATTCATTTCTTATGAAGTTCAATTTTTTCCTTTTGAGAACACAATTGTATTATGATATCTTGGGGGATAAAAAATAATAAGAATAACCATTATCTTTAAAAAAAATAATATTTTATAATTAAAAATAATCCAACCCTATCACTTATAATATTTAAAATAAAATATCCCCTTTCATTTTTGAAAAATAATATAATAAGAATAATTTTTTAAAAAAATAAAATAGATTGGTGATTTAAAAAATAAATCCATTTATATCAACTATTATCAATAATAATGAAAATTACACTACTTTTACCACTAATACTAGAAATATTTATTTTTCCAAATAAATCATGATATACATTTTGTAAATTCATTACCATTTTTTCTCCCATGATATTCTTGAAAAACTCATTATCGTGTTTACTTTTCCTACAAGAGACACATATATTGGTGTTGTAAAAATTTAATTTTAGAATATATAGATCCTTTTTATGATTTTTAAATTTTTATAATAGTCTATAATTGTTATGGACATGTATCCTATAATGTAAGATGATATATTAGTGAATAAATCTAAAACAATTTATGTTTTGGTAATAAAATTTTGAAAAGTTTATAGAGTACATATTATCATTTTTAGTTTTTTTAAAATATGATAGATATATATTCATAAACTATGATATTATCATTTTTAATCACAAAATTGAGAAATAACTATTAAATTATATTTCAATCTTTCATTATAAAATTATTTTTAAATAATAATTTTTTTTCAACTTCTAACATTTCCAAAATCCTTGATAAGACCATTTTAATTATCACCAAATTTAACAATACTCATTTTAAATTAGTTTAATGGTATAAATTTTTTTTTATCACTTTTCATGTGTCTAGAGAATTCACTATCCATGTATTATGTATATTTTCTTAAACATTTAAAGCATAAATTTTATAAAGATAGATTTTAGATATCTTTGATACACATGAAAACTTAAGTCCAATTGGGTTAAAATATGAATTTTTAGGAACATTCATTGATTTATAATATTTATTAATCAGTAATTTAGATGATTAAGATTTATAATTAAATATTTTAGGTTACCAATGGATTTTTGAAACCTCAATGAGTACTCACTTACATTATTTTATTCATTCCACAAGTAAAACAAGTTGATTTTGAAATTATTCCCATGGAACATTTTATAAATATTGTATATTACATTCAATTTAATAGATTATCATAACCAATACCGGTGTTAATTTAATTAATATTGTTCATTGTTACAATTTTATCAAATATTTTACTTGAATAAATCTTGATATAAATTTTATTAAGAATTAAATTTTATTTTTCATCTTTCAATTTTCTTCTAAAACAAAATTGTGTTTTCTGTATATTCATTCATTATTTTTAAAAATACAATACTTATGTTTATCATTTTAAAATTTAATTATTTCCAATTCTACATTTATTTTCTCATTATTACTATAATAAGTATTCCTTGTATTTTAATTTTCTTTTCTTTTATTTTATTTTATATAAAAAGTTTCTAGTACTTATTCCTCTGTTCTGAGTGTATATATGATATTTTAATAGGATCATTTTGTAACCATAAAATTTTATCATATAATTCATCAATAATTGGTTTATCATAATCAAAATTACATAAATCACAATCATAATATCTAACTTGATTTGAAAAGAAACATTAAACATATATTATTTATTTCCTTTTTCTTAACCAGATTCATCACTAGAATATTAGTACTGGGTAAATCTCTATCTGACTGCAAGTTTTATCCTTTCCTTCTTCTCCAGATTTTGGTTCATTTTATATTTTTCAAATTTTTTTCCATTCAGGTTTACATTTCCATTTTCTCCAGTATTCAAAAAATGTTACTTTTGGAACATCATTAGAAGTAGAATTACCTTTTTGAATCCATTTATGTTATCTTTATTATAATAAATTTTAAATATCCATTAATATCCTTTCTTATTTTTATAAAAACTCTTATAAATTTGATCAAACACACCACTATCATTTATTTATAGCTCAAAATCGAATGAGTAGGTATAAACATGCACATAATAAAATGTAATGAAATTATATTTTTATAAATATTCTTTAGTGATATTTTTATATTCTAATTCATATTTTAAAAAAGAACCAATATGTTCATCAAGTATATATTATTTAATGTTCTTACATTCATAAATATACAATTTTTTAGACTTAGGAATTTAGGTAAAAACTTGAGAAGTCTTTCTAGAAGAATTATATTATCTAATTTTTATACTAGGAAAATAATTCCATTAATAAGGCTACTAAAACCCAAAAATAATAAATTATTAGTCTCTCTTCATCCATTTTAATGTCTGGATATTCATCTATAATAATTCCATGATTTGTTTTTTATCTTATCAATTGAAATTAACTTCATTCAATACACTCCAAATATCATGTGTAGTTTTACTAATTGATATATGAATAAATACATTCCATCCAATTGCATAGTATAATATACTCATCAAATTATAATATAATGAAAAAGAAATAAAATCATACAAGTAATGGTATCATGATAATTCTTAAATAATATGTAAGGTTTTACCTTATTAACCTATTATTCAATACTAAAATTCTTAATGTTGGTTTCTATTCAAGCCTGCCAATATCCATAAGATATAAAATATAAAAAAAATCTTTTGAGTTATCCAACTATTTTTTAATTTTCAACCTTCCTTATAAAATTAATATTTTAGATATATGGTTGTTTCATACCCATAAATCCATGAATTCTGTTATTTTTAAGTGTTAATTTTATATATGATTGGATTGTTACTAATGGGGTTTATTTATGGAACCAGAAACACTCAATTGTTCCCACATCTATGATAAACTTTAGATGTTCTTTCCAAAGGTACGTAGTCACTGGAGAATTTTACCCATGAAACATAGATGTTAACATTGGTTTAGAGGATGAGAAATTAATCTAATCACACACTCATAGGGTGAATAATTTAATACTATAAGAATCTGTTATATTTTAAGATATATTCATGAATCCTTCCAAAGTCCTAGTGAGTGTCTAGTTGCCCATCCGATATTCTCAATATATTATTATCTTTTATTGAAATAAAAAATCAGTATGTATCAGAATTTATACATAAATTGGATTATATTTATGTATATGAGGTTATCTAATACTGGATCCATATATTTTTTTTAGTGGTTAACAAAATTGTTTTTCATTTTCTTATTAATTTTTCATTTTAAGGAATTATTGTTTAAAGCCTTATAATTAGGCATTCTAGAATTTATTACTAGATAAGAATGTGTTGGTTGGTTTGGCTTTCAGATTAGGTCTATGATTGGTCTATCTATGTATGCTTTCAAAAGGAATCAGAAACCATATAGTTGAGTTCAATTTAATGTGACACATTATACCTTTTATGATCATGTGAGAATGGTGAGACCATGAATTTTAACAGCATTAGGAAATGAAGTAATAGAAAAATATTCCTAATAAATATTTGTGTGGGGATTAAGAATTATAGACCCCATATAGTGGAATGACCCCAAATTAATGTATCCCTCCTAGTGGGGCATGCTATAATTTGGAATATTGCATGATAATAAAGGTGATGGTTTGAAGATATTTTCTTTAAACCGTAGGGTGGAATCCTACATATCCTATTTTTATGGGAATCAAATACCATATAGTTTGGTACTACTGGTGCTTTCACATAAAGAGGTGGCCTAATGATTGAGATTTTTTTTTGAAAATGGTTTTATAGACTTGATTCCAAAATCACAGGTTGGTCATGGTTTCTGTTAGAAACAAATAATACTAGAAGATCCATAAAATTTCATAATTGGTTTCAAATAGGACATACACCTGAACTGGAAGCCCCTAGATGAACATCCTTCATCATTTACTGATGAATTCAGTAGGGGGTATAGAGGTTAAGAGAGATATTGAATCATACAAGATAGGTAAGGGGATTACTCCTAGAGGTTAACCCTTGTATGGAAGATGTTGGTACCTACACAGAGTAGGTGGAGAAAACCTAGAAGATTATCTCAACTCTAAGTAAATATAGACTTAATATGTGAGAGATTTTGAGAAATATATGATTTGTTTCTTATAACTAGGTATTGATAGAAATGGATATTAAACTAAGTGAGGTTTTAGAGAATGTTATTATCCTTAATGATCACATAGAGAATGTTATTATCAATATATAGGGCTTAGTTAATGGACTTTTGAGACTAGTACCCCTGGTGAATGGCCTGTGTTGATTTTTAAACCAACTTAAAGGTGAAGGACCATGATAGATTGGATTCTTAGGTGGAGGATCATCCAATTAGTGTATTTTTAATAGGTGGGGTTAAGGGACCTATCACCTTTCTCGGATGTTTATTAACACAAGTTGATGTTCTATAAAAATCATAGGTGAGGGGGTTTATTTATACTCCAAAATGATGAAATAGGTGAGTATGAGAATTATGGGGGAGGGGGTTCGTGTAGTTGAATTGAGTAAGGAATTCTAGGAATCCATATATGTACAATGAAAGTTATGATCATATAATAGAGGAGATCCAAGAAAAGTGAACTTAGATTATATCCCATATTTGAACATCCATAATTTTTGATCCCCAAGTCCTTTTTAGATCTTCAAAATCTAAAATATAGGACTAAGAAAAAAACTATGGCATTGATTGAGTGTATAAAGACTACAAGCATGGTTTACCAGGACAAATATTCCATAAAGACCCAAAAAATTGAGCTTGTTGTGTCAACATCATTCTCTATATCATTTTGTGAAATACATGTTATAATACAAGAGGGAGGTTGTGACCGCTAAATAACTATTTTGGGAGATATTTTTATAGAATATTTATCCCCCAATGTGTGATAAGTATCGAGGTAAATGGAAATTCCATTAGCTTATCCTTTATACATGGAGATAATTTTATAATTAAACATAACCTTTTTTGAGTGATTATCTCATTAAGAATTATATATTAATATGCATGGAAGGAGTTTCTAAATGATAATAAAATTCTACCCTCATATAATTTCAATAATTTGAAACAAAATTATTATTATTCTAAGGTGAATGTTTGGTGATTTTATGTATTCTTAAATCAACTATTGGACTTTAGAGATATCTCACTGGTGAGGGGATTATTTCAATAAGGATAATCTTAAATCAAGGCTTTTATATATCAACAAGAAGAGAATATCAAGTGAAGGTGTTTGGGTCCACTAGAAAAATATTCTACTCAAGGAATTTGGCAACCAATAGAAGTAATCTCAAAAAAATGAAAAAATATCGTGATTTAAAAAATGTCCAAGTTCTAGGATTGATATGGGAGTGGAATAATAATATATTTATAAGTGGATACAAGATATTTGATTTTGATGTCACTAGATATCTTGTGAGAATAGGAATCAAGACACACATTGTTCTTATATACCATATGTTATTATGTTTCGAGTCATGAAATGAGGACATGGTAAATATAGATAGGGCATGAAAAGAAAAATGTGCTCTTATTTGTGTCCTGGTTGGGGGCCTAACAATCATATAATGACTATTAGTGGGGCCTTATGGAGAACCCCACAAAACTTACATCTTTTTTACTACCATAAATCCAGAATAATCTTAATACATATAAGAATTATTTGGAAATAATTGGAATTTTATTAAACATCCCTTTTCATGTTTTTAACTTAAAAATTATTATGTATTTTCAATTTTAAGTTCTTATTTCACCATGTCCACATGAGTCAAGTCCCAAGGGAGAATAAGATAAAATGTTTTATATAAATCCCTTTATGGGGTTTCATTCTGGTGAGTTTTATGACTGATTCCATAGGTAGTTTATGGTAATGAAATTCATACCAATATATCTACAGTTTATGTTCAAATAGCTTTGACTGATGTTGGTTATCCTAAGAATGAGTATTGTAAAAAATTTTGTAATATTAAGGATGTTGAATATATTCTAACAGTTAGATTATATAATATGTAAATCAAAATCCCAGAATTATTATGTATATTATAAATTAAAATTGGCGTGAGTAGAATAATCATTATTAAGAGAAAAAACTAATTCCATGCTCAATCAATGTGGATTGGAAGGAGTGGTAATGTTGATACCACAATCAGTCTAGGGATAACATACAGGGTTCAGGTGGAGAATAGAGGGAGTTGAATGACTATTCATAATAGTTAAAAACCAATTACACCCCTAGTCAATGTGGATAGGTGGGAGTAGGTTGACTATTACCACACTTAATCTATTCCTATAACCAATTTTTATATGAAAGAGAAAAACAATAGGACTGGATGACATAAGGATTGATTGGTTTCAAATCCATTATCAGATATTCGAAGTGGGTTCACAGTGAATAGAGATATTCACGAATAGATTCAAAAATCATACTAACCATATTAGTTTTTATGTAACAAATGTTCGACATGGTAAGATTTCATGTGGAACATATCTAAAAAATGTGTTCCCATAGTTTATGGTCTTAGTGATTGGAAAAAATATGGGAAATTTGACTTTGACTAAGGGTCACAATCCATTAATTCTCCAAAACCATTATGAACATGATAAGAGACACATTAAATAAAAACATGAGGCACATATATATTGAAATATTGTATGTGATAGGTATGGAATGAATAACCATGAACCATGTTTGAAAGGTGAATTTCATTCCAATGTCTTTACAGAGTACATAAATACATGGTCATTAGAACATATTATTTTTAGTTTTATTTATATTTGAGTTCATTATTGGAGTTCTCAGGGGTTATGGGTAAAACCTAATAGTTTTTGGAAGAAATTATAGTGCACAAAATTAGCAAACAGTTTTTCTAAACCATGTGAAAACCCTGTGAGGGGTGTTATTGTTTTTGATAGTATGGTTTCTCACAATGTGAGCATAGTTTTCAAACCATGGGACATGCCAAAGAAAAATATGAGGAATATTTAGTGTGTATAGTGTCACCTAAATAGTTAGCGAACATTTTTCTTAACCATGAAACCAAATCATTAAACCCATATATGTCATCAAGTAGTTTATTTTTACCCGTTTTTCTTTATGGATTTCTTAAGGTTTGTGGGATCATTCCCCCCCATAAGTTTATCCCCTCATATTTTTTCATGGATCTCAAACCCATCTCTATTGGTATATTTCCTCATGTATTATTAGTGTTTTTAGGTAAGTCAATTTCCCCATAATTTTTTCTTCTTATTCCCCTTCCCAATCATTGTTCTTCCCTTTCTATAGATGTATTCACCCTAAAAGAGTTATTTGGCCGAATCTAGGGGGTTTAATGGGGAATTTGGTTTTATTTCATGTGGATTAGGTGTGAGAGGCTTAGTTTTAACTCATTTATGTGGGTTTCATCAATGGCCATGAGCTTTCGACCCAATCTGATTTAGGTGTCTCTATTTTAGTTATTTTTCCATGGATTACCATTAAATTTCCAATTAACTTTTTTTTATTTATAATTTACATTGAAAATATTTATTATTAATGATAATTCTAGGTTTGATATGTTTTATGGATTGAATTGGTAATTTTGGTGTTTAATGAGGGATTTTACAAATTGTTGTGTCTTATATTCCCACCAAGAGTCTGAAAAAATGGATCAAATGGGTTTCAAGGTTTTAAATGAAATTTTAATGTGGTTTTAGAAATGTTATCACATTATTGAAGGTGTATTGATAAAATGGGATTATTATTTTCTAAAATGGATTGTGTAATGGATTTATTGATATGAGATCTTGTTTTTGGATTTATTATCATGGAGTTTCACACGAGATAATAGAAGTTTGAGTGAGAGGTTTGTTTGAGAGACCAAGTTAGCATTTAGGGGGAGGAATATATGAGATTCCATATTAATTTTTCTAAGTGGTCATGCATACCATTATAGGGGGGACCATGTGATCCCCTGACATGGTTTCTATGAGACCATGAGAGCCTTTGGGTACGAATACCGATATATAATTCATTTATTATTTAGATAGATTTCATATTTACTCTCTAATTTTAGGCCTGATGGTTAGATCCCTAGGATCAAATTACTCATTCAGTATTGGATTTTTTCTTTATGAATTTGATTAGTGACATTTTTTATGATGTTTTGTATTATTACATTTCTTCATTTTCCATTTATGAGGTCATATTATGTTGATGTTAATTACATAAATTATGAATTTTATTGTTTATATTGATCACACTTATGACTTGTGGCCTTATTTATTTATTTGATCCATGTTTGGAAATTGTTTTATAAAATTGTTTTTTTCTCTGAAAAGGAAAACGAAAATCGATATAAAAAGGTTTATTAGAATTTTTTTTCAAGTGTATATGTACTGAAAATGTTTTTGAGATTGTTATTTTATTTACATGGGTTAAATCCTTAATTATATTATTGGTTGTAACCTAACAGATTTTTTTCCCACATCTTGATTGGGACATTTTTGGTCCCTTTCAAATTTTGTTATGCAAGACATAGGTAATGGTAAGGGTACCTTGTTCTAGGGTGTATCCTCTTGATTACTGTCATCTATTGTTTTGTGGAGGAGATCTGGTCACATATGGATAAACTCATGTGGATTCGATTTTTGTATTTCGTAACCATTATGTTGTGCTTGTTCATTGACTATCTTTGTACCCTTTTTAAGATTTTTTTAAAGATAACATAAATTTGTTCAGTCATGGCCTACTTTTTATTTCCTGAATGTCATTGTTGGTGGTATATTTTTATCTTGAACTATTGACTATGTTAATTTTGGTATGTCCATCAAGTTTCTATAAGTGGATAATTACAATTTCCAAATGAGAAACTATTCAAAAAGTTCTAGTTGGTTATGCCTAGTGCTTGTTACCATCCCATGGAAATCGAGAACATTCATCAACTCATGTAGCAGGATGACTGAGGTGAAGGATTATGTCGACCTAGTTTTGTTTATTAGAAAATGCCACCAGAGGTAGGTTTCTTGTTATTTGGTAGTTAGTGATAGTTTATAGCTAGGACCATCGAAACATAAGGGGTGGGAACATGAGTGTTCCGGGTCAAAACTTATTCATGTTAAACCTTGAGTTTTTATGTGTAGTCTGGGAATGTGGTTTTGTTTTTTTCCAAGTTTTGGATTTTTTCAATTATATTTTAATTTATTTCCCAATTAGTGTAATTTTTTGGGGTAAACCTTGGGGAATGAGGAGTTTTGTGGGTGGAAAGTGAGGTGAATTTTTAGTGAGCTTGGTTAGTACTAATTGTGTGAAGCACATAAGAATTTGGATCCAAATCTAGTGACACCCACACAAGTGGAGCATGTTTTTCAAAACCAAGTATCCAAACAAGACAGTGTGGAAAATTCATGATTTTTTTGTTTCATTCTTGTATGGATTCTCTCGTGATGCTAGTGCTTCTTCTTGGTAGCCATATTGAGGGTTTATTTTAGTTCCATGTTGTTGGTAAAGATTGTTTTTATGGAGATTGTATTTTTTTGTAGACAATGCCTCCCTGAAGGAACTCATCATGGCATAGAGAGGGTGTAATAGAGTGTACGCCATAGGTGAACCTCCATTTAATCCATATTTAGTGAAGTTGGAGATTCATATGATAAAAAACATGGGTCAAGTGGGTGTTCATGAGTACATTTTGACCATGGACCATGATCAAGAGTTTTGGAGGCCAAACCTACTAGTGTTCTGTGAAGACAAGGAACTCAATGATCCTAAAAAATGGTTGGATCGTATTTAGTGGATATTCATGTTCTTGAAGATAACTATGAATAATAAGATATTATTTTCCATATATTTGCTGGAAGTACTGAATAAGAAGATGTGGGAATCGATATATCTTTTGGGGAGGCATGATGATCTTATATAGACCGATTTCAAATTGGTTTTCAATAACTAGTTATACATGGAGACCTTGAAAGTGGAAAAGGAGCGTGATTTTATGAAGTTGGAGTAGGGTGATCATTCTATGATGAAGTATGCTTCCACATTTATTGGGTTGGTTTATGTAGCTCAACATCTCATCACGAATGATTATATCATGGATTGATATTTTGATATGGAATTGGGAGAAAATATCATATCAATGAAAATAATTCTATATATACCAACCTATTAAAAGGTGGTTTTCAATTCAGATATGTCAAAGGAATATTTTAATGGCAATAAATGTCATAGTGGTGTTTCTTCTCTGGGAAAGATCCAGAGATCTTATTTGGAGAAAAGGAAGAAGCTGGATGAGTCTGAAAGAGGAAGTTGAAACAGTGTATAGAAGTCATCAGCACCAGCATAAATATATCCCACGAGGAATAAAATAGTTGATTGTTATAAGATTAGGAAGGTAGAAAATTATATTATAGAGTGCATAGAGTCTATGAGGTTGTGCCACTGGTGTGGCAAGTCAGGGAATATAAAACACATCTATCAGTTGTCTTCATGGGGTTTTGGTGTAGGCTCTACTCTTTCAAATGGATATCATGATCACTCAAAGGCTTTGAATGGTGTAGAATCACATCACCATGGAATAAAATATTCTGACATGGGTAATAAGGCTTAGGTAGGTTATAATCTATGGTGACTCCACGTAGCGAAGGTTATCCTAGAGGAATTAAATTCCACGCTTGCCACCACTAGAGTTATAGTGTTTATTGCTTCTTCTGTGCCATTAAATTTATTTTACACTGGTGCATTCCATAATTTCATTTCAATTAATATGATTGATTATTTTTATATGTGGGATGACTTGATTCCCTATGTGAAGGATATTATAACCTCATTTGTTATGAAAATGGAGAAAGGTTTAAAGTGTAATGAGTTCCATGTTATGGTATCTGTAATCGAGGTTTTAAGGGAATTACTTATTTTATAACTATATTACATAGAAACAATTATGAACATTGATAGGTTGATCATCTTTAAGGTTTTTGCTAATAGTTATCACTATAGGGTTCAGTTTCTTACTCTTTAGGAGGTAACTTTCATATTTTAAGATTAGTGGGATCTATGGTCCTTTAAGGTATGGAATAGTTTCTTTAGATTTGGGTTTTATCTAATGTAAATTTTCCATGTTTTTTATATTTTAGTGAGTATCATTATTATGATGAACTTATAGTGGTCGATGATAGGTACCCTGATGTGTTTTCAAAGGATTTATCTGGATTTCCACCCTAATGGGAGATTGATTTTTTCCATCAAAATATTCATTGAGATGAGCCCAATTTCGTTTACTTTTTATTGGAAGGATGCATCTAAGATGAATAAGCTAAAATTTAATCTATATGGTCTTTAGGGAAAGGGTTTTATTCATCATATAGTTCCATTATGGGATGTTTCAATGCTATTTTCAAAGAAGTATAATGGTATCCTTTGATGTTACATAAACTATAATATTATCAACCTAGTGAGTAAGTAATGAATAACTATTTCCCAGAATAGATGAATTGTTTGATCATCTTAAGGGATCCTTTTTGTTTTTGAATATAAATGAGAGATTAGGCTACTACCCATTGACTGTCTGAAAGTGGATATTCTAAAGACTTATACATGGAATTCATTTTAAAAATTTCATGCATCTGTATGATTCATTTGGTCTTTTTAATTCTATTGTAGTCTTTATGTTTCAAATGAACATGTTATTTAATATCTACTTAAAATCTATCGTGGTTGGGTTTTTAGATGAAATATTGGTGTATTCTATGATGGAGGAGGAGAAATTATACCATCTCGATATAGTTTTATGGGTTTTGAGAGATAATAATCTATATGAAAATTTACCAAAGTGTTAGTTTTGGATTTAGGAAGTGAAATGTCATGGCCATTTGATTTATTAAGAAGGAGTTTCAGTGGTTCCAGAGATTGTTTTTGTGGTCATGTCTTGGGAGTAACCCAATAATGTTTTCGAGATCCATATATTTATGGGATTTTTGGGGTATTATTGATGGTTTGTTTGGGAATTGTCTAGGTTATCTTTTTCCATGAATAATTTTACTAGTAAAGGGGTGATGTTTGAGTGGGATGAGAAGTTCTAGAGTGATTTTGATAAATTAAAAACCTGGATAATAGCCTCACATGTTATTATTCTTCTTTACCTTGGAGATATTATAATGTTTATTATAATGCTTCTGATGTGGTTTTAGCGTGTGTGCAGATAGAGGATGACTTTGGGGTGGCCTATATATCATGATATCTATCCTCACAAGAGCATAATTATCCCACCCATGAAATTGAAATTGAAATTTTTATTTATGTGATGAAGATTTTGTGACGTTACCTCTTCAGTGAGAGTTTTATAGTGTATTCAGATAATAAGAGACTCAAGTACACTTTCAATCAGAGGGTCATAAACTTCATGAATAGATACTAGGTATAATGACTATATAATTTTTATTTCTATATTGTGTATATTCTTATTATGGGAGATGTGGTCACCAAAATAAAGGTAATAAATCTTCAAATATAGGTTGTTCGACAATCAACCGATGTAAAGGGTTTGATGATCATGTTTTCTAATCTATGATTTGATTTATAAAAGGATGGAGGGAAGGAATTATTATCCTATGTGTAGGTTACACCAACTATCATCGGTTGTTTGAGGATTAAGTAGGCATCCAACCTCGAGTTTCTATATATTAACATTTCTTTATGTAGTGTTAAGACATTGAGTTATTGGTCTTAGACTCCTGATGTATCACTTCTATTTCATAAGCATCTATTTGATCCTTTGAGTTAGAGGAAATAGGTTTTGTATGAAGGTCATCATTCTATTTGGGATTTTGTTTCCTTCAGATATTGTATGGTTCTCTAAATTTAGGAAACAAGATTCCCAACTCATATAATGATTCATTTATTCTTTCATGACATTATTTCACAGCTGGTACACCTTTTTTTTAATTTGAGGATTGGAGGCTGATGATTTATTTTTGGTTATTCAAATATGGTTGAACAATTATTTACATTGGGTTCACCATTTTAAAATCTAATTAAAACTCTCAGTGGTTCACACATTCCTAACAAGGTGCAAACCTGATTTCCAAAGGCAGTAATCCATTTGGTGTTTCAATCCCAAAATCACAAAGAAACTCTCATTGGTTGAGATGATGGGAGTTTGGGTTCATCAAACCCTTTTTTTAGGGGGGAATTATTATCTCTTTTGGCACTCTATTATAGATTTAATATATGTTCATGAAACTCTTCCAAATCCTGATATGGGACTTGTTACCCTCTTAAAATGATCGGTTGTCAATACCTTTTTTATCTAAAGGGGGTTCTATTAATGAGACCATTTGTATCTAACTGAGGTTATCCACATCTTTCAAATTATTTATTTACAATGGGAGTTAAAAATAATTTTAAGCTATATAACTAGGAACTATGGAGTTTACTAATGTTTAGAAAGTTGATTGGTTTCAATGATGGGATTTATCCTTCATAAGATGTTCTATATATGTTGTGTATAATGGGAATAAAAAACATGTAGTTCATTAAAGTCAAATCCATGCAATTTAACGCCATACAGAAAGGACATATAATAAGGAACATAGGCACTGGGTATGGTTCTCGAGCATTAGTATGGACTCTAATGTATCATTATTACAATTGGAACCATATTCATTATAATTTGGTCCACCCTCTACCAATTGATGGGCGGTGATAGATAATTAATTCCCATGAGGTTTATTTTCTAGGGGTTTACCAATATATGAATACGTTAGAGACTTACACTGAGGTGGATGCCCTTGTATGGTGTCAGTCGTATCATGTCACTAAACATGGATTACACACCGAGGCTTCCCTAGCTAAGGGAAATTTTACGATGCTAGTGATATGATCATTGAAAATCCCTATAACAACATGACTCATGATTGATGTCATAAATAATGGATAGAAAGTGATCATACCCACTGTATATGAATATGGGACTAATACACTAGGGTATCCATAGCAAGGTATTTGATATGGAGCTTGGACCTTTAGAAGACATCTTATATATCCTTCTTATGTCAGGAATTAGATTCCTTATAGTTCAATTAGATTCTCCTTATGATAATGGATGCGAAATAATTATAAAACTGTGGGAGTGTTTTGGTCCAAAGGGTTAGAGAGTTTGATATATATAGAGACTTAAACCAAGTTAGATGAATAATTAGATAACGATATTTAGAATGGAATCTTATGTATGTTGTTTGGATGGGAATTACAGTCCTCATAGATTAAAATGCTACATGTCTAGGCGTGTATATCAAAAAACGTTATCATTCCTTAGGGTGTCTTCCTAACATGCATGACATGTCTAAGGGTCTATGCATGATGAGTTTGACATGTCAAGGTTATCTATTGGACATTTCCTAGATGTTTGTCTTTTATGTATAGCTATTTCATGTGAACATGTATAAGGTGTTTTCCTAAAATTTCTTTGTATGTCTTGAAATTTCCTAGTTTTCTACTATAAATATATGAGTATTTCTGGTAAACATATCTAAGGTTTATGTAAAACATGTTCTGACTTCCTGGAGGATATATCTGAGGTTTTTATCACGTGGTCTAAAAAACATTTTGAAGGCCATCCCATTACAAGGAAGACCTGTCCAATGTAATTTACATGATTGAAGAAGACATGCCAAAGTGTTTCCACAGTAATCATAAGACATATCTAGGTATCTTTCACATTATTAACATAGACACAACTAATGATACCACATGATCAGAGATAACATGTCAAAGGGTTGTCGTATGAATTGGATGACATGTATGGTGGACATCTTGTGGCTTGGATGATATGTTCAAATGATTTCATGTGACTTTTATAACATTTCATGGTGCTGTTAAATGATCTGGATGACATGTAAGAGTGTTATCGCGTGATATATATAGGTCATGAAAAGTGAATTAATCATTCACATTAAAATAATCATATACATCTCCACATAATGAATCATTCTTTTTAGCCTTTATTTTATAAATTCTTCAATGTTCACTAGGAATGGCATGTTGGGATCTCACATAACCAAGTTAACATGTAGAAACCCATTTGAACAATCTGGCTAGTGAACTAGATGACTTTATCATGATAATTAGGGTGATCATGTGAAGTTTATATACATTCCACAAAGACCCTTAATTCATTCTTGTTGTTTACCAGGTGTAAGACCCTTGAGATTTAATGGATTTTCACTCTGATAAGTCCTCTCTCACCTTGGATATATCCTATGTGTGTCATTGATTCTGATGGGGAGGAATTTATAGAACTCATCACCCCTTTTCTGTTCCACCATTCAAGGATTTTATATCAAATATTTTGGCTTTAGTCGGAGAAGTATCACATGTTTCACATGAACTCGTCGAGGTTAATCCAAGGTGTCATCATTGTATCTTGTGATAAACGGAGACCAAAAGATCACTCCTTAATCAACATATTTATTAGACTCATGTATTTTAAAAGGTCTATTTAATAATGAAATTTACATATCAAAGGGCCTTTAAATGAAAATGAAAACATGTTAGGGAGTCATTAAGAGATCAAGACGCCTATTGGAGAGGCTTTCACATGATCGAGGGATACTTTTCTAGGCGCCCTCATGAGATCAGTTTATCATATCAGAGGGAGATCACATGAAATACAACATAACTCCAATTTTAAATTAGGTACTTCAGTTTTCATATTTATGTTTTATTGCATATTTTTCTTTCTAATAAATTTTTTATTAGTGCATCGTGTTATCAAATGGACATCTCCCAGATTATTTTTAGGATAGAGGTAAAAAAGTCCAATGAACTTCATGTGATGATTCTAATATGTTAGTAGTCCTTTCATGTGATTAATGAAAAAATCATGTGTACCTTATCACCCATATTCATGAAAAAAGTGTAACTTCCATTCACATGAGGCTTCTATCTTTTCTAGATCTTTATCTCAAAATTTACAAGACCATAATTTTTTCCCATTGATATTTTTTATGGAATTGTATTTCATATAATGGATCTCACAAGGGCATGTAGGAATTATCAAAGATGGTCTCTCTGCTTTTCTATGGTGTGTTGAACATTCAAGGTTGGATATGATGATAACATGGGAGCATTGTCATGGAAAATATCACCTCCTTTATGTGAATTAGGTGTGGTATCACATGATCGAATGTACATGTATGAGGATATTCACATGATGAAGGAGACATACCCAAATTATTTTATTTGGAATTAATGACATACTGATAGGGATCTCGTGTGAACGTTGATCTAATCACATGAGTCATATGAGCCCATTACATTAAAATTAATGGAAATTCCACCATATGAAACTTTAACCTTTTTTATATTTTATTGGATAAGAGAAATTTGGTGATTTAGAGGCATATATTAGCTAATATGTCAGATGATCATATAAACTCATCTAGTAGCCTCTACATGATCACAAGGTCTTGTCATAGGGGATTCACATGATCATGAATTGTTCATGTGAAGTGGATGACTCATTCACAAGATAGGGTCATGTGAACGAATCTTTTTAGAGGTCACATGGTCTGCGTAACCTACCTACTTGATCTCCATATAGACATACTTCCCCTTATTACATAAGAGGAGAAAACAATACCTATGATTCATTTATTTCGTTGATTCTAAAATTTTATATTCACAATTGGAGGATGTAAAAAATTACCCTCCTTATAAGTGAGATCCACAAGGATAATGACTCAGTAATGAGGAATTTAAATGCCAATTTGTATCCTTTAGTATCCCAAAATTTAGTGTTATAAGTTTCTTTGATATTCTGGGTGACCTTTGGAATTTTGTGGGGAACCCTATAAAAAGAGGAGTGAGGTGGGGAAATGCCTTACACTGGAAACATAGACCTTTAGAGATCTTTCAATATGCTCTCTAAAATTATTTCCGACCAAGTCTGTTTTATGTAACCTATATCATGAGAACCATTCATTAGATACAATAACATGATCGCTTAACGTGATAGATTTTTTCCTGGTACTTTCTCTGAAAATATGTGAACCAATTCATGGAAATGTTTTTGAACCTTAACACATGTACTCAGGCACTTGGATACCCCTCATGATTTTCATGATAAGATATTTCTAGAATGTGATCACCTAATCATTATGTGGCTCACATGAAAGAACCATTTTCACTCTATAAGAATTATTAAAATGGGTCACATGATCACACAATGCTTCATGGTTCACAAGATTCATGAGATCTATATTATGTCCGGTGATCAAGAACCCCAATGTGGTTCTTTATATTTACATGATACTTTTCAGGTTATAAAATTGTATTGAAAAGGTTATAATCCAATCTTAATGTTACTTATTCCTCATTATAAAAGGATTTTAGGTCGAATAATCCTTCAAGAAAAGAGGATATACCTGTGATGAATCATCATAATTCCATAGATGAAAGTGTAGAATTTGAAAATCATTCCATCATCTAGTATTCCCAAATGAATTTTTTGGACCTCATGGGTATAATCCATATGGAATATCCCATGTCATACTTATTACCCCCTTATATGTTTGGTAAAAAATGATGCTTCCGTACTTCCCCCACAATCATCAATCATTCCTCCCTATTGGGTCTATAGGGATCTTAATACCTTCATGAAAAATATATCCCACATGGGGTACATTATTGCTGAGGAGAAATATTCATACATGTATATGATAATGTTTATTCCCATTGAATTTAGTAATAACTGATATAAATATGATTCATAAATCTATATACACTGATCTATAATTTAAAAATCTTACATGAACTAGAGGATTGAATGACTGCCTAATGGAGACCTTTTATTAGGAGAGAGATTTGTTATGGATTGGCTATGGAACTTTTTGGTGAAAGATAATACATTATAATTTCACTTGGATCTTAAGAAAATTAAGATGTATGAACCCTTATAGATCTAAAAAAATTTAACTTATTTTAATAATGTTTTGAGGGTTGAATTAGTTAGTCGGTGGAGCGCAGATATGAACACATTTCAACTCATGCATTGAATATTCAGAATGATTATTTTGGATGTCGAGTAGATATACAATACACTGATATTAAGTGATATCAATGATGAGTTTCTTCCTCTATATTCTATTTTCGATGATATGGGGTGGTCCCCTCCCATTTATAAAATGTAAATTAGGCTAGCGGAAAAGGCCCTTGGGAAGGCCTCACACCCAAGGGAATACATATTGTTTAATCAATGGGTGAGATATTTTATCAATAAGCCACTTTATAGGACCAAATCTATGAAGTCAAAGGATTTTCCCAAAAAATATTCCTATATTGATGAGGGTGAATACAAACCAAAATTGAAGAGGGTTCATTCACCAACTAGGTGCGGGAGGATATTCTTGGCATCGACTAAGCCATCCAATTGGAAAACATTCTTTCTAAGTACCAATGCGAGTACCCACACCAAACCTGGGAGAAGGGTTTAGATAGAGTTTCTACCATTAAGATTATTCTTTTTAGGAAAAAGGTAGTTGGTTTGGTTTTTCTATTCCTGTGTTGGCTAATATCTATTATATCCTCCACCATATTTATAGAGGAATATACTCAAATATAATATCTTCTCCCTTCTAGGTGTAATGATTTTTGTTGGAGGCTTTACTTGGAAACAATGAATACATGAGCATCCAGAATATACTTGATGTCTATTTTTACAATTTTTTCAGTTACTTAGTTGTTTGAGTGCAAGAAAATTAATGGATAGGGAATTTGGGGCATACCTGAGTTTTCATTACTACTTAACTTTCAAACCCTATGGTATTACCACTGGTAGTATAACTGATAATGACAAGGGAAGTTCTAAGGCTTCAGAAAATGTGATATTAATTTGTGAAGGGGTTTCGATATATAAGTTGACTATAGAATTTTTTACTAATAGTACATTCCATTTCAGTTTAGTCATTGTTTTCAATTCATTTAAAAAAATGACTTTCCCCTCTTTTGTTCCATCCGAACATCACTTGATGATGGATCATTAGTTTTAGTTAATGTTTATTATAGAGGAGACTCCCCTTCAAATATAATTTCCTCCAAATGATTATGATACAATTTTGTACCAAATCTATACTGAAATTTGAGTTCGATCATATTAAGATGTGAAATTATACACACTAGTAACCAAGGATATAAAGTTAGAACCAACCACTAAATCCAATACCAGGATTGAAAAGGGACATTTTTTCAGTAGAATGACCACCTCGAAGATGTCTCATATGGAGGTGAGACATTTATCCTCAATTTAATTACTAGGATAAGTTTCAACGGGCATGGATATAATGATCATGACACCTATACGTAAAGCCATATATTCATTTGTATTTCCCATTATGTTTTAGAAGATGAGAAACTAGAGGGAATAAAACTGAGATGTTGAACTACGAGTTATAATACACTAGGTGGAGATACCCACAGAAGGATTTTAATTTTTTACTGATCCCATGGGTGTATACTTATAGAATTATCCCATTGAGGATGACTATTTTCTTCCAGATCTCAATGTGATGAAAGAAAGCATGAAGGACCAGATCCACAACTCTCCCTTAAAGAAGTGGACGGTGGTTTCTAGAATAATGGACGATGTTGTGGGAGAAAAGGGAAACCCTATCATTAATGTTAGAGTAATACTATCCTAGCTACAATATTACAATGACTGTTTTACCATTGAAAACTTACTATTGTCTTTTGTATTTCTATGGGTATTGAAGGAAATTGATGGGGACCAACCACTCCTTCCATTACTAGTATATTCTCATGGGGGTATAACTATTGAAGAAGACTTGGGAGGTGATCAAGGGACTGATGATGAGGGATCCCCTGTTCAAATGGATCTAATGGGGGTAGTGATTTCCATTTTCAATGAATCAGAATTAGGACATTAATTGTCTTCATCATTAACACCTTTAGCGTTAGTAACTTTTGAGGGTCCTTCCTTAGAGAGGAAATGATGAAAAAAAATATTCTATAAACCATTGGATTCCCCTCACCCATAATACTCATTTAATAATTAAAAATTTCTTCGTTTTCTATTCTAAACCACTTTAGTTGTTCATTATGGTTTTTGAAAAATGTGCAGGTTACCTCTATGATTTTAGAGAGGAATATGCATCTAATCCGAAAAATATGGGTGGTAATTCTATCTACCCAATATAATATTTAATATTTTACCTAGTACATTAAGAGGTAGAAATGTTTGAGGATCCAGTATGATCATACTTGGTGCCTACTATTGACATTTCAATTATGATTCCATTTGACTTGGAAAAGGAAAACACACTTCTAGAGGAGGTTGATATTGGTAGCTATTCTATAATAGATTTATCCTTTATAGAGGCGTCTTTGGGAGAAGGAAATAACTTATTCAGAGACCCAACATATTTTCATATTTTTATTGTGTAACCTAACATTTCATATCACTTACATCCCTCCAAGTCAGTGATCAAAGTATATCGATGGAGAAAACATCAGTGGTGGCCCCATGTTTTTTGGTACATATGGAATTTATTCTTCCTATGAAGATGGTTTCAGGGTAAAATACAATTATAGTGAGGTAATAGTGAAATATATGTTTCCATAATTGATAAAAACCAATGAGTATATGATTGCATCATATTATTCACTTGTTGACTGATAATAATTTCTGCATCTTGTTAAACTATCATCACTTCAGATCTAAGAAGTTCCAATCCATTATTATTTGATAATTCCCCAAACCAAGTCAACTAATATAGAGGACATGTCTATAACCAACTCTTTAAAGTATTGGAGCATGAGTTCCTCACTCAGAGACCTTTTATCATAATATTTTCCTATTCTTACACTTGGATTGGGTCAAGGATTGATGTTCATAATGTTCTATATACTAATGAATTTACAAGTGTGTGTGGGTATTTTGATCATAATATCATATAGGACAATGTAGTAGAGAAAGGAAAAATTTGGTCATCTCAGGTATATGTATATCCCCCTCAGTTATGGAGTATTTTACTATACAACTCTTAATAACCAGGTGTCGGAAGTGATTTCTCAGAGAGAGAATAGGAGGGACCTTTAATTGAGTTTAATAACAATAGATTATTCATATTTGGGGAAAATAATTCAAGATGATTCCTTGAATGAGGATCCCAACATGCGATGGAGGAAAAATCCCATAAAAATGTGATAAATACTAGGAAGGTTGAGTTTGAATGGTTGCAGTTCAAAATCAGTCATCTTCATTAAGAGTTTTCTTGGTCGAATCATGCTCTCGTAGCATTAGAGAAAACCATGTTGGAGTAACATAGGATCATTCACCTGGTGAAGAAGACCAAAATTGAGGTTATTTCTAAGGATGAAGTATTATATTAGGTTTTAGAGGTGGAAATTGAATCCATTGATGAATTTTTCAAGTTCATGGCCTCCATAGAGAATAGGTCAGTGGAGCTCAAGGAATCCTCTATGTAAATGTATTATTGATCTTGTATATTCTTTAACCTCAATTTTTTTTGAGGATTTATAGGAATGACTCTAGGATATAGAGATTACTCCCTATTTTTTGTATATTATCCCTGAAATATACATTTTCAAACATTGCACATTGCTTTTAGGATTTATCTCATTCATGAAATGCATGGAATTTCACTGAATTTATATCACATGGATCATCAAAGATACCATTAATTTTTATAATAATAAGTAAAACCAAACTTTTGGACTTGAATTCTCGAATCATTATATATTTATCTTTATAATTTATTATAAAAAACTACTGAAATGAGATTCCACATTGATATATCTCCTTCAGTTTTCTAGGGATCACAATGTTTTAAAAGATAACATGGGTGAATATATGTCCTGAAGGGAAAGTGATCTAATTTATTTCTATGTTATTGGGAATTGAACATATATAATGATTTTATAATGGAAAAAATAATGACCCTCAAAATATGTATACCTTCTTTAATATTTCGCTATCTTTTTCCCAAGATTCATTTGGGAAAAGTTTAGTGGGCATGTACATGGATTTTTCTCAGGCTACCCTTTTAAGGGGTTTTGACCTGACAAGTTTTATTCTCTTTCTATTTTATAAGTTATACATATTTCATGGATCACATAACGTTCATGTCTAGTCAGTAGACACTTGAAAATTTACCAGGCTTCCCTTTATGGATTTTCATCCAAGTGAGCATCATGTCTCTTTAAATTATATATTTATAGTCTTAAAAACTAATTGTTGTTGAGTTTTGGGTCATATATCATTGTCCATTCATTTTTGTAGTTTAGCGACATTTTTCATACATATTTTTTTGTGATATTATAGGGTCTTTTATCTCTAATATTCTATTTCTATGGTGTATGGTCATTTAGGTTTGGCATTCTATTACCGTATTTTAGGGTCTATTAGCTTGGACTTTATATTTATGTACCATAAAGAATTTTTAGCTGAGAAATTATATTTATATAGTTTAAGGTATTATAGAACATAAATTCTATTATTTTAGTTTATGTTCTTCAAGATCTAACTTTCTATTGATGTATTTTTTTGTCTTCTAGCTCAAACCATTTATTACAGGTAGTGAAATGTGGGTTTTCATGAAGGGTTAGAGAACCTATTCCACATGATGGGATTTTGAACAACGATTTTCCATGAATAGTTCTAATAATATTCATTTTTAACTGATATTTTGATTAATGAATGTTCATGAAGGGTTCTCTCACCCCATTTCATGTAAAAACATGATGGATGGAAATCAATGATGGGTTGTTATAGCCTTCATCCTCCCTAGGATTCAGTTTGATGTCTGGGGAAATATTAGTGATGTCGATTACACTTGGATAGTTTTAATATGGGATACGTAATTCATTGCCCAAAAGTTTGAACCAATGAATATGGAATGGGGAAAACATGCTTAGCATGATTTCAAAACACTTGATGGTGCTGAGTTCTGCCATAGTGTTGTTAGGGAACATGAAGATTGGAGTTCCTTTCAAAAAAGGAGGAGATGCATCTTGTTGATGGGTTAAGGGACCTTATTCTTGTGCTCTTTGTGATTACATTCATGGTCAAGAAAAGGGGATCCCCACTCTTTTTCGAGGGCCATGAAAGATTTGTGAAAATTATAATGTTTGAGTGATGAAATGGTGCATCAAGAAAAGAGTTACCCACAAAGGGATTTGGAACCCTAGAACAATTTAGTTTCTAGTTGTGAATCTCGGTCCATATATCAGGTGGTTTTGAGTCATGTGGATTGGGCTATCCAAAGATTCCAGAATGAAATGTCACATTCCTTCTTTGAAAAATGATACAATACCAGGTGATGTAACATCCGGGATGTCAGATCCACCTGAATATAATAGTTATGGATATTTTAAATATTTGTCTGAGAATATATAACTATAGGTAGAGACCAATTGGTAAAGGTCAAACATTAAAAATCTAAGAATCTATTATTACATATGGTAAGGTAAATAACTCATTAGTTTATGGGGGCCTCTCCTATAGGAACAACCATCCAATAAGAACAAGATCGTTGTCATTATGTGAATTATCTAGTGAATCATAGTGGGTTCCTTTTAAATTAGCCTATCATTCTTAGTCATTTTATAAATGAAAAAAACCTGGAGAAATAACTTTAGATTATGGGGTTCTAGGAGAAGGGTATCAATTCAAGGAAATATTTGTGTCTGTTAAGACATTAATGAAATAAAGGTTACATATTGAGAACATAATATTCAATAAGTTTTTGAGAAACATAAAATTTATGTCACCAACTAGAGAACACAATACCATGATGAGGTGATGTGATAAATCATTTCTTTAACATTTTACTACACTATGTGGTTCAACGAACATAGATAAACTTTTAATAGGGCCACAAGGTTCCCCTGTGATCTTTCTTCCATGTTCATTTATACTCACTACTAGAAATGGATATTTTCCCAACGGTTCTAAACCGTTGGGAAAGCCTGCAGAACTGTTGATATATCTTATACCAACGATTCTGTAAACCATTGGTAGGTAAGCCGTTGGGAAATCTATTCCAAACAGTTTACACAGAACCATTGGGATAGGTTAGAAAAATGAACCTATCCCAACGGTTTGGCACAACCCTTGGGATAGTTTTTCCGAATGGTTTGGCTTAAACCATTGGGAAAACCAACAATATGACTTCTTTCCCAACGGTTTCTAAACCGTTGGAAAATTCTTTTTACCAACAGTTCTCTGGGAACCGTTTGTAAAAAAATACTCAGAATCATATGCCAACAGTTTGAAACCATTGGCATAGCCTATGCTATTCAAATTGCACTGCAGCCCACAATTTACACAGCGGGGGCACAGAGCAGGTGTCCATTCCATCTCCTTTCCAATTCCCTCTCATTTCTAATTATTTTACCTGCAATAATCAACTAACACATACATATACAATTACTGTAACTAGAATAACCAACTAACAAATACATATATAGAACAAATTCATACACATTTAACATATAATGCATCCTGGAACTATACGCATATAGAATTAAATCAGAATTCATAACGTAATTATAAACATACATAATTAATTTAGAATTCAATTTAAAATTTAGATGACAATTATATGTGGAATATGGAATTCAATTCATAATTTGATCGGTTTGTCGTATACCAGATGTTTTTACTAGAAATGATGCCCATTTTAAAAAAAATACATACACCTGGTGTGATACCGACCACAACATGCCTTGGATTGAGGTGAGGTTAACACGTACATGTCACAAATAAACCATGGATCATTTTTCTAAAGCATCGACATATTCCGAAATCGTTTGGTTAGTTTTCTGTACTTTAGTTGTTGTTTTAACTTAAAATGAAGTGATTTTTAAATGAAATAGAGACACTTTGAGTTGTGCTGGCCACACCATGCCTCAGATTGAGGCGAAGTTGACTCGTACACGTCACAAATGTCCAATTGATCATTGTGCTAAAGAATCAACACAATCAGAATCCATTTGGTCAGTTTTCCATATGTATTTAAAATGTTGTCCATTTTAATCATAAGAGAGACACTTTGGGTGGTTCTGGCCACACTGCGACTCGTATTGTGGCGCGGTTGACTCATACACATCACATACGACCCATGGACCGTTATCCTAACGTTTCAATAGATTCTGAATGCATTTGTTCAGCTTTAGGTATGCCAATTGTTCTTTTCACTTATAATCTTGTCCATTTTAAACAAAAGAGACATAGTTAGAGTGGTACCGACCACACCACACTACGGATTTTGTCAGGGTTGACTCGTACACATTTCAAATGACCCTTGGATCATTTTCCTAAAGTATCAACACAATCCGAATGTGTTTGGTCGGTTTTATGTATGTCAGTTGATGTTTTCACGTAAAATGAAGTACTTTTGAAACAAAAGAGAGACACTTTGAGTGGTGTTGGCCCCACCATGCCTTAGATTTAGGTGGGATAGATTCGTACATGTCACATATTTCCCATGGATCGTTGTGCTAAAATATAAAAAAAATCAGAATCCGTTTGGTCAGTTTTCCGTATGTACTTAAAATGTTGTCCATTTTAAACAAACGAGTGACACTTGTAGTGATCCCGGCCACAATGTGTCTCTTCTTGAGGTGGGGTTGACTCATAAAAATCACATATGACCCATGGATATTTTTCCTAATGCATCAACACATTCATAATTCATTTGGTCAGATTTTTGTATGTCAGTTGTCGTTTTAACTTAAAATGATGTCAATTTTAATCAAAAGAGAGAAACTATGAATATTTTCGGCGACACCACACCCCGGATTGAGGTGAGGTTCTCTCATACACATCACATATAAACCATGTATCATTTTTCTATAGTATCAACACAATTAGAATCAGTTTGGTCGGTTTTCTGTATGCTAGTTGTTGTTTTCACTTAAAATGAAGTTCATTTCAATCAACAGAGAGACACCTTGAGTGGTGCCAGCCACACCGCGCCTCGGATTGAGGAGAGGTTTACTCGTACACATCACATATTACCCATGGATGATTCTCTAGATGTTTCAATGGAAATAGAATGAGTTTGGTCAGTTTTCTGTATGTACTTAAAATGTTATCCATTTTAAACAAAAGAGAGACACATAGAGTGATCCCGGCCACACCACAACTCATGTTGATCCCGGGTTGGCTCATACATGTCAAATATGACCCATGGATCGTTGTGATAATGTATCAATAGAATCAAAATGTGTTTGGTCAGTTTTCTGTATGCCAGTTGTTCTTTTCACTTATATTCATGTCCATTTTAACAAAAAGAGACACAGTTAGAGTGGTACCGGCCACACCGCGCCTCAGATTTTGACTGGGTTGACTCGTACACATCTCAAATGACCCATGGATCATTTTACTAATGTATCAACAAAATCAGAATGCTTTTGGTCGGTTTTCTGTATGCCAGTTGATGTTTTCACTTTAAATGATATCCTTTTAAAACAAAAGAGAGACACATTGAGTGGTTTCGGCCACACCATGCCTCCAATTGAGGCAGGGTTGACTCGTACACGTCACATATGACCCATGGATCATTTTCTTAAAGCATCAACACATTCTGAATGTGTTTGTTCAATTTTTCGTATGTTAGTTATTGATTTCACATAAAATGGTGTCCATTTTTAAACAAAAGAGAGACACTATGAATGGTGTCGGCCACACCGCACCTCAGATTGAGGAGAGGTTGACTCATACAAGTCACATATGACCCATGGATCATTATCCTAATTTTTCATAGGAAACTAAATGCGTTTGGTTGGTTTTACATATATACATAAAATGTTTTCCATTTTAAACCAAAGAGAGACACTTAGAGTGATCCCGACCACACCGCGACTCAGATTGAGCACGGGTTGGCTCTTACATATCACATATGACCCATGGATTGTTTTGATAAAGTATCAACAGAATACGAATGTGTTTGATCGGTTTTCCTTATGTGAGTTGTTCTTTTCACTTATAATCTTGTCCATTATAAACAAAAGAGACACAGTTAGAGTGGTACCGGCTATTCCACGCCTCTGATTTAGACGAGGTTGACTCGTACACATCTCAAACGACCCATGGATCATTTTCATAAAGTATCAACAAAATCTGAATGCATTTGGCAGGCTTTCTGTATGCCTGTTGATGTTTAAACTTAAAATGATGTCCTTTTGAAACAGAAGAGAAACACTTTGAGCGGTTCCGGCCACACTGCTCCTCGAATTGAGGCGGGGTCGACTCAGACATGTCACATATGACCCATGGATCATTGTCCAAAATAATCAACACATTCTGAATATGTTTCGTTAGTTTTTCGTATGGCAGTTGTTGTTTTCACTTAAAATGATGTCCATTTATTCAAAAGAGAGACACTATAATTTGTACCGGCCACACCACGCCTTGAATTGAGGCGTGGTTGACTTGTACACGTCACAAATGAGCCATGGATCATTTTTCTAAAGTATCAACGCAATCAAAATATGTTTGGTCAATTTTCCATATGCTAGTTGTTGTTTTCACTTAAAATGAAGTCCATTTTAAACAAAAGAGAGACATTTTGAGTGGTGTCGGCCTCACCACACCTCGGATTGAGGCAATGTTGACTCATACACATCACATATGACCCATGTATTGTTATTCTATGTTTCAATGGAAACCGAATGTGTTTGGTCTATTTTCTGTATGTACTTAAAATGTTGTCCATTTTAAACAAAAGAGAGACACTTAGAGTGATACTGACCACACCGCTACCTAGATTTATCAAACGTTGGCTCGTACACATGACATATGACCCATGGATCATTTTTATAAAGTATAAACAGGAACCAAATGTGTTTGGTCAGTTTTCCGTTTGCCAGTTGTTCTTTTCCCTTATAATCCTGTCCATTTTAATCAAAAAAGACACAGTTAGAGTTGTACCGGGCACACCACACCTAAGATTTAGATGAGGTTAGCTCGTACACATCTCAAATGATCCATGGATCATTTTCCTAAAGTAAATACACAATCTGAATGCGTTTGATCAGTTTTCCGTATGTTAGTTGATGTTTTCACTTAAAATGACATCCTTTTGAAACAAAAGAGAGACACTTTGACTGGTGTCGGCCACACCGTACCTCGGATTGAGAATGGGTTAACTCGTATATGTCACATATGACCCATGTATTGTTTTCCTAAAGCATCAACAAAGTCAAAATCCATTTGGTCAGTTTTCTATCTGTTAGTTGTTGTTTTCACTTAAAATGAATTCCATTATAAACAAAAGAGAGACACTATGAGTGGTGTTGGACACACCTCTCCTCAAATTGAGGTGGGGTGTACTTGTACATATCACATAGAGCCCTTGGATCGTGATCCTAAATTTTCAACAGAAACGGAATGTGGTTGTTCGGTTTTTCGTATACACTTAAAATGTTGTCCATTTTAAACAAAAGAGAGACACATAGAGTGATCCCGACCACACCATGACACGAATAGAGCCCGAGATGGCTCGTACACATCACATATGACCCATGTATCTTTGTGATATAGTATCAATAGAATCTGAATGTGTTTGGACAGTTTGACGTATGCTAGTTTTTCTTTTCACTTATAATCATATCCATTTTAAACAAAACAGACACAGTTAGAGTGGTATCGGCCAAACCATGAAGGTTCCGGGCACAACGGAAGTGCGTGTGTGGATGTTCCCACTTGGATTTTTTTCATTAACAATGATCAATCTAGGATCAATACAATGATAAACGCCAGTCTCCATAGATTGAATCAGACAAATGGACAAAGAAAAGGAAAGTCCCTGAACCACAAAGTAGGATCGTTACAGGTTGATTATAATTAATTTAATCAATTTTAAAGAAATACCTTTTGGGTGTTATTTCTTCATTGATGTTATTGATGACGTTCCGATGTGATTCGTTTTTGCGTTGCAGAAGCCAAGTGTAGACTCCTCTAGCGGTGATCCACACGTGTACCTCGTATCTCGGGACGTCGCCAAAGGAGTCTCTAGGTGCTAGCGTGGAGAAACCATTTCTTGCGTTGTCCACCTTAGATCATCTTGATCTGATGGCAGATGATCTCTCTCAGTCATTAAAGTGTTCTTGGATGAATACGTTCTTTCAACCTTGAATGAATTCTCCAAAATTGTTGTGCACACTGATTATATTGTGTGTCAGAAAGAGTCGGGGTTGTGAGGATATTTATAATCAGGTTTGAGGTTGTAGAGTTATGAAAATAAATAAACGTTTTATTCTTCTCATTTATTTCATTAACTCTTATTGAAAACCCCCATGTCGAATAATTAATTCATTGACATGTGCTCACGCTGATTATAATAAATATTATTTAATAAAACAATATTAAATCCTCAAAATCATGAATGGCAAAACTACACGGCGTGTAATAATAAATACACGGAGTGTAATTGTTTTTCATTGAAAACTACATGGAATGTACAGTAAATGTACATGGAGTGTATATATTGTTTTCATTTATTCATTTCATTTTCAAAATATAAACTACACGACGTGTAATAATTAATACACGGCGTTTACTTTTTTTTCATTTTATTCATCCTCCAACATTAAAACAATTTAGTCTTCCTTGAATAATTATTAAACCACATATGGGAATAATCTTTATTCTACTTGAGATACTTGAATACACTTAGTGTGTGACCCTCTAGGACTCTTTCTCGTTGTAATTAGGCAGGCTTGCCTAAAGTCCATGATTACTGTCTAGCAACGGGTCAAGCCACCCAAGATAAAGAAGTTGAGGCCGCTTTGACGTATCACCACATACGAATTCTCACTATTTAATTTCATCCCTTTGTATCGTTATCTCATCAGGAAGGTTTCATGGTAGTGTCATAAACCTAGATGCTTGATCTGTCGTTCTATGACTACCAAAAATAAACTCGCTGTTTACACCATGGACATGGAATTTCATGCGACAGTTCTATTTCAATCAAACGGATGAGATATCAACGTCCATAAATGGAAGGGAAACATCCTTCCTCGACTTATCCATTAACAACATGTCACTTGTGACACACCCAACACACCCTACTTCCTGCCAACTATCTACGTGACAGTTTTCATCAGTAAATCTAAGTGCGCAAGTCATGACATGAGTTAATGATAATCTTTTAGTCTGAGGACCATTACACAAGCTCGTAGAAAACAATGTTCGATGACACCAAGACATGCGGAATTGCTACTGGCAGGTATGTTCTCATAGTCTCCCATCTTGGGGATTACCATGTGCAAACTCCATGAGAGAGAGTCTCGTCTTCTTATGAGTACCCGCACATGACGGTCTGTATATTATGTGTCCTATCATAGTATGTCATCCAACCGTATAACTTTATTTAAGAATATTGTTATAGAATTTCAAGGTTCTCATCATATCAGGGACCTGCCATGACCCTATAAATGCAACAAATATTCCCAGACATTATTATATTATAGTCATGCAGAACAATGAACAATATATAATAAGTGAACATTCATGTAATAAAAGTACAAAACAGTTGGTTCTCAGGACACCAACCCTTACAAACTCCCACTTGGACTAGAGCCAACTGCCTATGAATTTTATTCCACTAGACCTCACGTGATGATCATGTTTCTGCTGAGTCAATGATTTATTCAAGGGGTCTGCCACGTTGTCTTCCGTGGAAATACTACTCACTGCAACTTCACATCTCTGAGAAAAAACCATCAAGAGATGATACTTATATAGTATGTGCTTTGTCTGTTGATGTGACCTTCACTCTTTAGCAAGTTCCACCACAGTAGTATTATCACAATAGAGTGTGATAGGATCTTTACTGGTCGGCACTACATATAGCTCTTGGAAGAAGCTTCACATCCATACTTCTTCTTTAGCTTACTCAGAATCTATGATATACTCAGACTCCCCTGTAGAATCTGCCACCACACTCTGCTTTGATCTCTTCCAGCTCACTGCACCTCCATTCAAACCGAAGATGTATCTAGTTTGTGACTTCATGTCATCTTGATCTATCTGGAAACTAGAATCTACATGTCCTCTGATGACTATTTACTCATATCCTCCATAAACCAGGAACATATCCTTAGTATGCCTCAGATACATAAGGATAGTCTTGACTTCCATCCAATGGCGGTCTCCTGGATCATCATGATATCTGCCTACCACACTTAATGCGTAAGCAACATCTATCCTCGTACATAGCATAAAATACATGAATGACCCAATCGCGGATGCGTAAGGGATCCTTGCCATTATCTTTCTTTCCTCATGTGTCTGAGGACACATTTTCTTGGAAAGATGAATGCCATGTGACACTGGTAATAATCCCCACTTAAACTGTTCCATACTGAATCTCATCAGTATCTTGTCAATGTATGTACTTTGACTCAGGCCCACCATTCTCTTGGATCTATCACGATGGATCTTGGTCCAACGAATATATGCTGCCTCGCCCAAGTCGTTCATGGAGAATCATTTATGCAACCATTCCTTAACTGACTGTAAGATAGGTACTTCATTTCCAATTAGTAATATGTCATCAACATATACTATTAAGAAAAAGATTTTACTTCCACTAAACCTCTTGTAGACACAAGGATCACATTCGTTCTTAAAAAATCCAAATTCCATTATAGATTCATCAAAATGAATGTTCCATGACCTTGATGATTGCTTTAATCCATAAATGGATTTCTGCAACATTCATAGCTTTTTGGAATCTTTTTGGAGTCATAACCCCTTTAGGTTGTGTCATGTTGACATCTTCTTGGAGGTTCCCATTAAGTAATGATGCCTTGACATCCATTTTCCAAATTTCAAAGTCATGGTAAGCGACACTGGCCAATAGGATTCTGATGGATTTCAGTATCCCAACCGGTGAAAAAGTTTCATCATAGTCAATTCCTTGACGCTGTCTAAAACCTTTTGCAACCAGCCATGCCTTATAGGTGCTGACTTGCCCATCCATGTCCAGTTTTTTCTTGAATAACCCATTATTACCAATAGGATTTACATCAACTAGAGGATCTACCAAAATCTGGACTTGGTTTTGGTACATGGAATCCATTTCAGAATTCATGGCTTATTGCCACTTGGAAACGTATGTGCCTTCAACTGCTTCCTTTTAGGTAAGAGGATCATCATTGTCATCCAATAATGAGTCACCATCCTCAGTGACAAGAAATCCATATCATTCTGGTTCTCTCACCTCTCTCATGCTCCTATGTAGTTCTTGTGTCTCTGGAATAGATTCTTCTTCCATGGGGATTTGTGGAATCTATTCTTGTACCAACTCCTTTGTATCTTGGGCCTCGACGTAATCTAAGTCTATCTCGCTCCCACTATCTCTATTGGAGTTATGCTCCCTCTCATGGAATATGGCATGTCTTGCCACTGTAACTTTTTTGTATGAGAGGTTGTATAGGTAATATCCCTTTGTTTCCTTGGTATATCCTATAAAGATACACTTTGTGCCTCACGGTGCAAGTTTGTTACCTGAAGAGGCCTTAACAAATTCTTCGCTACCCCACACATGTAAATTCGATAACATGACTTTGCGTCCACTCCATAACTCATATGGAATACCATTTATCAATTTAGTTGGTACTTGGTTTAGTAGGTGCACTGTTGTTTGTAATGAATATCCCCAAAAGGATAATGGAAGACTCACATGACTCATCATTGATCTCACCATGTCCAATAGGGTGTGGTTCCTCCTTTCACTTAAACCATTCCACTGCAGTGTGTAAGGAGATGTGAGTTGAGATAGAATCCCAAACTCCCGTAAGAAATCAATGAAGTCTTGAATAAGATATTCTCCTCCTCATTCTGAGCGGAGTTTCTTAATCTTCTTACCAAGATGGTTCTCAACTTCATTCTTGTATTCTATGAACTGGTCAAAAGAATCTGACTTATACCTCATTAAGTAGATATATAAATATCTACTAAAATCATCAGTATAAATTATGAAGTACAAGAACCCACCCCTTGCTTCAACTGGAAATGGTACACACACATATGTGTGAACTAATTCTAGAATCTCATTAGCTCTTTCACCTTTCCCACTAAATGGGCCGTTGGTCATTTTTCCTTGTAGACACGCATGACATACACCAAGTGGTTTTAGTTCGAAAGAATCTAAATACCCATCTTGATGTAATTTTGTCAAACATTTCTCATTCACATGAACTATCCGGTGATGCCAAAGTTGGATGTGGTATGAGTCATGTGAATTAACTTTGTTATCGATTTCCATTACTTGGTTTGTGTAGTCTAACTCATAAAGGCCGTTATATAAATGTGCCCTACCAAAACAAATGCTATCTTTATAAAAATAGCAACATCCACATCCAAACATGAAGATGAATCCATCAGTATCTAATATGGATACTGAAATAATTTTTTTGGTTACATAGGGTATATAATAACATCCTTTCAAAACCAAGACCATCATAGTAGGCAATGTGAGGTTGTAGTCTGTGACAGCTACAACATCAATTCTGGCTCCGTTGGCTGCTCATAGATCTACCTCCCCTCAATCAATCTCCTGGAATCTACATGGTTACTGTATTTGGATTTCGATGTGATCACCACAAGTAGTATATAATACCCAATTAGTAGAAACATATAGATTACATTCGATAACAAACGCACTTGAAGCTTCCCCTTGCTTCCTTGGCTGAGTGCAGTTTTTCTTGCAGTGGCCCTTCTTGCCACATGTGAAACAAACAACAACCTATTCCTTTTCCTCCCCTTTGATCTTCCTTTTCTTGGAAGGCCTTGAAGAAGCTTTGGTCTTAAAGCTCTTCGCCTTTCCATTCCTTTTACTCACCATGAGGACGGAAGGATTTTCACACTTCATGTCATTATCCACTTGGAGAATAAGGATAAGAAGATTAGATAGAGACTTCTCAAGGTTGTTCATGTTGAAGTTCACAACAAAGTTTGAGAAGCTCTGTGGGAGTGATGTGAGAATGAGATCAGTACCCAGTTCTTCAGGGATTTTAAACCCTATAACCTCCAAGCTCTCAATGTAGACAATGATATTGACTACATGAGGCTCAACTGGGGCGCCCTCTCCAAGATTTCTTTGAAATAGAGCCTTGGAGATCTCAAACCTTTCTTGTCTTGCTCTCTCTAGTTATAGACCATGGAGGTTCTCGAGCATGCTATAGGCATCCATGTCTTCATGTGACTTCATGATCTCACTAGAAATTAATGATAACATCAAACATTGAACGTCAAGTGAATCGTTCAAATTTTGATCATAGATTGGGAAATCTTCATCACTCGCCCATGGGGTAGGGGAATCAGGAAGTGAGGACTCCAGCACTTAAAACATTCATTCATGGCATTGGATAACCCGAAAGCGCCTAAACTATTCTTGAAAGTTACTTCTAGTGAGGATGTTATCTTTATCCAGAATTCATCATAGAGAAAATGTGGTTGATGTGTTTTTCATTTTGATTCTACAAATTAAAAGAGCAAATTTTTCAGTACTTTCTTGATTACATTTTATGAGAAATAATAAATTTTATTAAGCCTCCCACTATTTTATCAAGTCCCAATGGACCTCACCATTGAACTCAGAATGTCTAGTTTCTTTGAAAATATAGTAGCAAGGATCCATATTCCCCTTCGCATAACACCAAAAATGGTTGGTCAAGATATTTGAAGGTATTTAGGTATGAAGGACTTTGCCAACTGTGAGGTTACAGTTCCTTGATCTGTTGAGTGGACTCCCCAATCCTAAAATCCTGACTTGGATTTCCTCAACTCTTGCCTCCAATATTAAATCAAGTCTACCAAGGGCTAATCCTCTTGATGTAATATGGTTAAGTCAACCCGAAACCTTTCATAAGGGATTAATTTATAAAAGTAAGTGTCCCAATAAGGGTTGGTCAAACACATATTTTTATTGAGTCTTGCCCTTAATCAGGTAACAAAAGGCTAAGTCTGACTTAATATGGTATTGAGGGATTTTAATCCATTATGCGTAGTTTTGAATTAACACATTCTTTTTAATATTAAGTGATTCTTTCTTAAGTGATTAACTATGTCCTGATAATGTTTACGCATAGTCCAGTTTTTATTTTATTCCATCTTTTCATGCTTGTTCATTTTATTAACTATGTGATCATGACAAAACATACATAATAAATAAATCATGAACTTTAGATAGAAATAAAATAAGATGTCATGATCATGAGATCTTATTGGTTATCTTATCTAGTTGTTTTGATAAGCGTACCCTGACCTAGGGAAAACACATTGAACCCGGTGGTTCGTGTTTTGTAGCTCCCACCTGTCAACCTTTGTATCTTCTAGCATCGGTTTCGCCTCAACTTCAGGATTTGAACCATATCCTATGGCTTGAGAGATCCTCCATGTCATGGGTTTATATTAAAGAAACCATGGGCACACAGGCCCTACATTTTATTGGAATAAGGCTCGTAGGCCAACAAATTTAAATTAAATAAATTTAAATGAAACCATACACATACAAAGGGTCTTTGGTCTAGCTCATGATCATCCATAGCATGAAACGACATTTAAGAAAATTTAGAATTCAAATTCTTTTAATTGTTCTTTCATTTAAGATAATTCGCGCTCGAATTCATTAACTTTGATCTTATAATTAATGAATTTTTATCTTAAATTCATTTCTGAATTTCCTTGAGATTCTTCTCATCCATATTCCTTGTACGGGTCTTTGTACATTGGAGGAAACATGGTGAAATTCCATTTCCAGAAAGTATATGGCATGTAGTTTATAATTACATGGCGTGAATTTCTTTTCACTCTTTATCCAAAGTACACTCCGGGGGTGTAATACCCCATGATTTCATAGTGTGTTATTTCTTCAAAATAATTCAATAACTTGCACTACACGTAACACCGAGTTCAAGCGCACTATGACTTACCAAACATGTCGTTCAAAAGAGGTGATGAATATTATTAACTAAATTTTGAACCTTATATAATACTTATAATTTTTGAGTCCATATTATTATTTTCTTAGACATAATGTAAGAACAAATTCTTTTTTTTAAATAAATGAAGTATTTTTCAAAAATGCACTGTTACCAACTTTAATAGTGAACCCTTTTTAAATCCAATATATTAAACTTTTATATATTCAATTTGACTAAATAAATTTATTCTTTAGAATGGGGACATAAAAAAATTTACAATGTAACACCCAAGCTTCTACGGTACGCTTCCCTTTGAATAATGCAATAGCGTGTGTTGTACGCAACATCGAGTTCTAACACACACACCACAACCGATCAAACTAGCCGTTATTAATAGTAATACCTAATTTTTGAAATTTTATCTCTCAAAATGGACTTCAATTTTGAATTTGGGGTATCGAATTTAGCCTAAGGAGAAATTTTTGTACTTTTCGGATAACTTTATTATTTTGATGAATAGTGAAAATTACTAAATTTTAATTAAAAACAACTTTTTTAATCAAAATAATTAATAGAGATAAATTATGAATTTGTGTGGTTTTAAAGTATATTTAGAATATATTTTTACCATTTAATACAATGTCTGTCATTGGGCATAATTTCACAATTAAACCGAACATAAACAGTTATCAATCTTTTGATAGTTATTATATCTTAAAAACATGCTTTTTGTTTTGACAACAGGAATTAATTTTAAATTAATTTCTGCAACTTCTGTGTATTAAATTTGGAAAAATGGATTCCATATTTGGAATCAGGATGTTCAAAATTTTTAAATATGTAACTTTTATTTTTAGACATTTTGAATAATTACTTCGGTAAATATTTTATTTACCATGGTTAAGGGTAAATCGGGTAAATAAGGGTTAAAAAATAATATTATAATAATAATAAATTACCCTAAAACGTGTCCTAACCTTATTGGTGGAGACATGTCCGACCATGGGAATATTTAGGTCGATTTTGGGACCCCATGGAGCCACTTTTAGGTGATAGGGACACTTTATTTTAATTAAGTTAAAATAAGTACAAAAATGACATAATCATATATCTTTTAGAAAAACAATTTTTACAAAGGGTTATATATGCTGTATTTTCAAATATAAATATTCATTAGAAAGATAAAAATATTTACTACATGATTATATTTTATTTATAATTTTTTAGACATTAAATAAGTTAATTTATGTATGACACAATGATGATGCAGTAAATACCATAATAGTGAAAAATTAAAATAATTGATATTATAAATACCCAAATAAATATAATTTGAGACTTTTTATGAATTAAAATAATTTTATAGGTTAATATGACATGTTAGGATTGATTTAATTAACTTTTTTCGAAGTAATCATTCTGTTATGATTTTTACAAAAATCAATTATTGAATAGTGTCAAAATTGACATAAAAGTATTTTTAAAACAAATATTATATTATTAATTGATATTAAATTCATAAAATTATAAGGATAATCCAATAGACTTATATCATTATAGGTGAATAATTAATGTGCCACTTGGGGGTCTCTTGGATGTATATGGTATGTTTATTAACCATATAATATAAAAATACAAAGAGACATTGTAAAAGTGAAACTAATTAACTAAGAGTTAATAATTAAAGATAAGGTTAATATAATGACCCAAAACTGTCTAAATTATATTTTTTGAGTGGTTTTCGACCCATCCCCACCTTAAACATTAAATAATAAACTTTGGAGCAATTATAAACCGAATATGAATTTATTAAAAATTAATATTTCTAGCTTTTCCAAAGGTGCCACTCACACCTCTTATAAAAGGGCACTCACCCTTCTCATTACTTCACACCTTCAAAGCCTTTTGGTTCGGCCAAAACCTACGCAAATACTCTCTCAACTTCCCTCAATACAATCTAGAGTCCTTAGTTTTATCATAAAGCCAACTTATGGATCCCGTTTGATCAAATCAAAAGAAAGAACCCGAAGAAGAGGTAATGTTTTCACCACCCTTTTTCAAATTCATTTCTTCATCATCTTCTTCTTTCTTTGTTTTTCCCATTCTAAAATAATTAATACAGTATCTTCTATATAAATTAATATTATTATAAATATTGTACAACCATATTCATTATTATATCCATCCTTTGAATGACATGTCACCATACGTGCGTACGTACAACTTACCGTCTCCACGTCGTGGTGTAATTGTTATTCAATATATTCTTATTTGGATGGGTATAATAATGATTTGAAATTCATGTAAATAATAAATATAACTTGATAATGATTCTGTATATATGATATATCATCCAATTATATATTATTTTAATATCAAAAGAATGATATTTTCGCTCGTGCGTACGTACGGATTACCGTCTCCATGACGCGATGAGATTCGTTTCCAAGTTCACCATTCATCGACGATTATAAAAATATATATTACTAATAAGTATGTAATATATGAAATGATAATTCTACTGGAGATATATATATATATATATATATAATAATTTATGTACTTACATATATCTTATTCATTTACTTCCATTCAATACTACATGAAAATAGAAACATCGTTTATACGTACGTACAGACTACCGTCTCCATAAACGGTGTTTTCCATTTCATATATATGTCTATTATAAATATTTATATTATAAATATATATGATATATTTATCATGTTTTATATTCTGGAAGTATTTAAATCATGATCTAAGTGATATAACTGAGAGTGACAAGTTAAAACACGTACGATAAAGAAAGTGATTATTACCATAAATGTTAACTTAACATGGAAATTATTATTAAATGGGTAATATAAAGTCATAAATGAATCATGTATTATATCAAAAATATTAATATTGTTCTGGTATAATTTAATAACATAATATAATCTTCATACAGGAGGATAAACGTACCCTCTACTAAAGGAAAGTGCAAGCTAAGGGGTTTTCATCTCACTCTTTATTCCCGTGAGATTCATGACATATTGCCACTATTACCTTTTGTGTGGTGTATGTACTACCCATAATTGTATTCTTTTTGTAATAAAATTTAAATTATGTGTATTTACATATTCATTGTATTAGACCTCTTTCATGGGTTGTATGTTTCGTAAGTTACCAAATTGGTAAGGGGTTTTCATCTCACTCCTTATTCCTGTGAGATTCATGCCATATGGACACCATTACCTTTTTGTGGTGTATGTACAACCCATAATTATATTCTTTGTGTAATACAATTTAATTTATGTGTATTTACATATTCATTGTATGATACCTCTTTCATGGGTTGTATGTTTCGTAAGTTACCAAATTGGTAAGGATTTATTTCGCAATCTCTTCATTATCCGAGGTTGTATATACGTAATAATCTACTGGGATCTATTTATCATCCACATCCATGTTTCTTAAAAATGTATTTCAAAACATTTTTACTATTTCCAATAGTATGGGTTGAAGACATTTATACCCTTGTTTGACTTTTTATAAGAGTTTTATAAAGGAATCTTTCTGTCGTTTTCCAAACAAGGTCCTTTTTAACCTTTTTGACAAAATTATGGTAAGAATGTATTTTTTTAACTTATACGGTGGGTGCGGTTATTCTCCACTGTTATTACACCTTTGAATCTTCCTTCCCAAGCATATAAAGATATTTTCAAAATAAAGGTTTTCTCTACAATTATGAGACTTTTAAATGTTATAAAAAAAGAGGTATTTCTCTCAAATAGTATTGATTTCATCTATGCCAACATCATTTGACAAATTTTAAACTTGTTTCAAGTTGATTTATTATGATACAAATCATCCATATTGTATTTAAGGTTTTGTGAATTTATTTACTATGGATGAGTTATTTTTATGCCATTAATGGTTTATGATTAACATTTTGGAATTTTGTATGTTAGTTTTAAAACGAATGTTTATGTTATATTTCATCCGCTTCTTAAGATGAATGTGTTGGACTAGTTTGTTCCGGGTTGGGGAATGGTAAAAGTAAACCCACTTGGTTGGTGTCTGGTTATTAGAGGCACTCCGGGTTTGTGTCCGGTTATTAGAGGCACTCCGGGTTGGTGTCCGGTTATTAGAGGCACTCCGGGATGGAGTCCGGTTACAGAGGCTCTCCGGGTTGGGTTCTGGTTACAGATATCCCTTAGGTCTTGGCACGAGGCCTCGACACAGAAATTAAAGTTTGACATCATGCATTCTATCATTATGAAAGTTGTTATTGATATTGCATGTGATTATTCGATTAGTAGAATATCCATGTGAATATGTAAATGCAATTATTTCATTTTACTTTTGCCATACTATGTTGAAGTTCAAGATTAAAAGGCTTTTGTTTTAGTTATACGTTGCATTAAATGTTTATTCTTATTTATGAAAGTTTTCACTATATTTTTATCCTTACTGGGCATTTGAGCTTTCCCCTTTTCTATGTTTTATTTTTCCCAGGATGTGAAGAAGTAAATTATGAATGACCTGCAGGGACTTTATGAGGGGATAATAGTGTGGAATATAGAGACATTATGTTTTTCTAGTAGTTTTTCACTTTATGATGTAATGTAAAACGTTATGAATATATCTAGTGTTTCCAAGGCTACTAAACCAATCAATCTTTTGAGATTTTATCTTTCTTGTGATCATGCCAATGTTATGTAATAATTCACCGACTCTGGGTAACTGGGGTCGGGGCATTACAGTTGGTATCAGAAAAAGTTTAGTACAAACCTTGGAAGCTAGATTTAGATAAACTCTAATTAGAGCACATATATTTAAGATGGACTTCGAGGTTTAGTATAGAAGAACATCCTAGAATTTTGGTATTGTAGAGATTTTGTGAGTTTTCCGAGAAATATATCTCTGTTTGGATACGAGCAGGTAGAGGCAGCTCTGGCACAAATGTACCTAGGGGTAAAACCCAAAAACACCGCTTTGAGCTGGACTCGAACGGGAACTGGTGCACGACAACGGGCCTTGCTACACTATTGGTTACGACACTCCCGGTGGATATTCTTAGGATAATTCTCATTTTCTTTACAAACCATTATTTAGGGTTTATGAGTATATTCTTCCTCAAAGGAGACATTTTTTGATTATGGATTATATCCATAAACTATTTAATTTATGTTATGTGTCTTACATGTTTGGGATTAGGTATTGTTATTCATAAACTAATCTAGTGTATTCCATTGTTTAAAAATGGTGCCCAGTAGAAGGAATGAGAACTCCAGCAATGCACATGATCCAAAGAGAAAGAAGGATCATATCTTTCATGGTCTTAAGCCAAAATTTATAAGAGAAATAGTTTCCCATGTATTATCATCGTATGAAGAAATAATATCATGTGTTGATAAGACAAGTAAAGAGTTTACTGAGTCCTATGGCTTTGAAGGGAAGCAAGAGAAGAAAAGGATGGAAGAGAGAAAGATGGATGAAGGGAAGAGGGAAAAGAAGAATTTTTCCATATGTGATAACCGTGGGATGAAACATGCTGGAACTTGCCTGAAAGGAATGGGAGTTTGTTATAAGTGTGGAGGAAAATGGAACAAAGTATATGACTGCAAGGGTAAGAAAATGGTTTCAAATGTACAATGCTTCATTTTCAAGGAGTTTGGACAGTACGCGAACTTATGTCCCAGTCATAAGACTATGCCACAAATGATGCTATTGGATAATAATCAAGTTGTGGTACTACCACAGTTGAAGAGTAATGATTAGAGTTCTTATGTTGATTATGTCATTAGAGTGTTGAATCAATAATGTACTTGTTATAATAATTATGGAGTATATAAGGATTTTACTGCAGTACTATTTCATTAAGGACTTGAGATTGTGTGGAACAAAGAAAATTGACTCAATAGCAGGATAAATTTTTGGAAAATATATGGTTGAGTGAATGATAAACCATAATATAGTTCTGATGCCGAGGTAGTGAATTTGGAATAATACATGATTTATTTGGAAAAATTATATTGGATATTTTTGAATACCTTGAAACTGATTAATGATTTTTATATTCCATCATTGTTGGGGTTTAAAACATTTTTGGATTGAAGGAGTATATCTATTATTCTGTAAGGAATAAGGGATGATGAATGTAATCAATAAGGTTTTATAGTAATTTAGGATGTTGCAGTGTTTTAAAAGAATAAATGATGAAGGTGTTCACATGTTATTACGTGAAAAAAAGGATGTTTATTGGGTTTACCTTCCATATAAATTTTGGACTGAAGTATTTTGGATAGTTCTAGTTTGGATTATTTTGGATTGCCATAAAAGGACAACCTGGAGGTCGGGCGGCAACCCATCGCGTCTGGCAAGGCCACCAGACTTGAACCCACAACCGAAGGGCGACAAAGGTGAATCACCTACCACTGACCCATGTGATGTCCTGGATTCAATAATATCATTTTTAATGGTTCTTATAGATGAATTATAAATTCATTTTTTAACCCTATACGAATAGGATAAATAGAATATTATTTTTAAGTTCTATTATCTTTTAGAGTGAAAGATGAGTCTGTGGTAGAAATTAGTTAAAGGATGGAACTCTACTTGTCAATAATATCTTTTTTTTTCTCTTATTCTATGAAGAAATTAATTCTTATACTTTATTTAAGGAATCCTAAAACCAATAATGTGTTATCCTAATACCCTATGTTTTGTTGAACCGATGGTATTTCAAATCATCATAGATTGATGAATTTAAGGACCTCAATTTTACACTTGTTTGTGATTGATGACCTCAATCACTACAAATAAATATTTAATATTTTCCTCCAATTATATGTCTCTAATTTCCACCAATTTTCTCCTAATCGAGATCATAATTTGGTGGTGACCCTTTCATTTCTCATTTCCTCATATTAAGACTAAATTTTAGTAACCCAATTTCCGATGTGGGTTTTCCCACAAAGATACTTTCTATTTTCAACCTTTTATTTTCGAAGAACAATTTCAAATTACGAGGACAAAATTTATTGAAGGAGGGGAGAATGTAACACCCCAAGATTGCATAGTGTGTTATTTCTTCAAAATAATTCAACAACTTTCACTACACGCAACGTCGAGTTCAAGCGCACTATAACTTACCAACCAAGCTGTTCAAAAGAGGTTATGAATAGTATTAACTAAATTTTAAACCATATATAATACTTATTATTTTATAATCCATATTATTAGTTTCTTACACTTAATGTAAGAACAAATTTTTTTTAGAAAAAAGATGTATTTTTCAAAAATGCACTTTTACCAACTTTAATAGTAAACCCTTTTTAAATCCAATATTTTATACTTTTATATATTCAATTTGACTAAATAAATTTATTCTTTAGAATGGGGACATAAAAAACTTTACAATGTAACACCCAAGATTCTACGGTACGCTTCCCTTTGAATAATGCAATAGCATGTGTTGTACACAATATCGAGTTCTAACACACACACCGCAACCGATCAAACCAGCCGTTATGAACATTAATACCAACTTTTTGAAATTTTATCTCTCAAAATGGACTTCTTTTTTTAATTTGGAGTATCTAATTTAGCATAATGTGAAATTTTGGTACTTTTCGGATAACTTTAATATTTTGATGAATAGTGAAAATTACTAAATTTTAAATAAAAACAACTTTTTTAATCAAAATAATTAATAGTGATAAATTATGAATTTGAGTGGTTTTAAAGTATATTTAGAATATTTTTTTACCATTTAATACAATTTTGATCATTGGGCATAATTTCACAATTAAACTGAACATAAACAGGTATCAATCTTTTGATAGTTATTATATCTTAAAAACACGCTTTTTGTTTTGACAGTGGGAATTGATTTTAAATTAATTTCTGCCACTTCTGTGTTTTGAATTTGGAAAAATGTATTCCAAATTTGGAATCAGGATGTTCAAATTGTGTAAATATGTAACTTTTATTTTTAGACATTTTGAAAAATTACTTCGGTAAATATTTTATTTACCATGGTTAAGGGTAAATCCGGTAAATAAGGGTTACAAAATAATATTATAATAATACTAAATTACCCTAAAACGTGTCCTAACCTTATTGGCGGATACATGTACGAACATGGGCTTATTTGGGTTGATTTGGGGACCCCATGGAGCCACTTGTAGGTGATAGGGACACTTTATTTTAATTAAGTTAAAATAAGTACAAAAATGACACAAGCATATATCTTTTACAAAATATTTTTTTTACAAAGGGTAATAAATGTTGGATTTTAGATTATAAATATTCATTAGAAAGATAACAATATTTCCTACATGATGATATTTTATTTATAATTTTTTAGACATTAAATAAGTTAATTTATTTATGACACAATGATGATGCAGTAATTACCATAATAGTGAAAAATTAAAATAATTGATATGATAAATACCCAAATAAATATAATTTGAGACTTTTTATGAAAAACAATAATTTTATAGGTTAATATGACATGTTAGGATTGATTTAATTAACTTTTTTCGAAGTAATCATTCTGGTATGATTTTTCCAAAAATCAATTATTGAATAGTGTCAAAATGGACATAAAAGAGTTTTTAAAAACAATATTATATTATTAATTGATATTAAATTCCTAAAAATCTAAGGTTTGGCCAAGAGACATATATCATGATAGGTGAATAATTAATTGACCACATGGGGGTCTCTTGGATGTATATTTTATGTTTATTAACCATATAATATAAAAATACAAAGAGACATTGTAAAAGTGAAACTAATTAACTAAGAGTTAATACTTAAAGATAAGATTAATATAATGACCCAAACCAGTCTAAATTATATTTCTTGAGTGGTTTTCGACCAATCCCCACATTAACCTTTAAATAATCAACTTTGTATCCATTAGAAACCTAATATGAAATTTTTATATATTAATATTTCTTTCTTTTCCAAAGGTGCCCCTCACCCCTCTTATAAAAGGGCACTCAACCTTCTCATTACTTCACACCTTCAAAGCCTTTTTGTTAGGCCAACCCCTGAACATATACTCTCTAAAATTCCCCCAATACATCCTAGGGGCCTTAGTCCGATCAGAAAGCCAACCTATGGATCCATTTTTATCAAATCAAAAGAAAGAACCCGAAGAAGAGGTAATGTTTTCACCACCCCTTTTCAAATTCATTTCTTGATCAACTTCTTCTTTCTTTGTTTTTCCCATTATAAAATAATTAATCCAGTATCTTCTATATAATTTAATATTATTATAATTATGGTACAACCATATTCAATATTATATCCATCCTTTGAATGACATGTCACCATACGTGCGTACGTACGGCTTACCGTCTCCACGTCGTGGTGTAATTGTTATTCAATATATTATTATTTGGATGGGTATAATAATGATTTATAATTCATGTAAATAATAAATATAACATGATAATGATTATATATATATATGATATATCATCCAATTATATATTATTTTAATATCAAAAGAATGATATTTTCGCTCGTGCGTACGTACAGATTACCATCTCCACGACGCGATGAGATTCATTTCCAAGTTCACCATTCATCGACAATTATAAAAATATATATTACTAATAAGTATGTAACATATGACATAATAATTCTACTGGATATATATATATATATAATAATTTATTTACTTACATATATCTTATTCATTTACTTCCGTTCAATACTACATGAAAACAGAAACAACGTTTATGCGTACGTACAGACTACTGTCTCCATAAACGGTGTTTTAAATTTCATATATATTTCTATTATACATATTTATATTATAAATATATATGATATATTTATCATGTTTTATATTCTGGAAGTATTTAAATCATGATCTATGTGATACAACCAAGAGTGACAAGTTAAAACACGTACGATAAAGAAAGTGATTATTACCCGAAATGTTAACTTAACATGGAAATTATTATTAAATGGGTAATATAAAGTCATAAATGAATCATGTATGATATCATAAATATTAATATTGTTCTGGTATAATTTAATAACATACTAAAATCATCGTACAGGAGGATAAACGTACCCTCGACTAAAGGAAAGTGCAAGGTAAGGGGTTTTCATCTCACTCTTTATTCCCGTGAGATTCATGCCATATTGCCACTATTACCTTTTGTGTGGTGTATTTACTACCCATAATTGTATTCTGTGTGTAATACACTTTAAATTATGTGTATTTACATATTCATTGTATGATACCTCTTTCATGGGTTGTATGTTTCGTAAGTTACCAAATTGGTATGGGGTTTTCATCTCACTCCATATTCCCGTGAGATTCATCCCATATGGCCACCATTACCTTTTGTGTGGTGTATGTACTGCCCATAATTATATTATTTGTGTAATACACTTTAATTTATGTGTATTTACATATTCATTGTATGATACCTCTTTCATGGGTTGTATGTTTTGTAAGGTACCAAATTGTTAAGGATTTATTTCGCAATCTCTTCATTATCCTAGGTTGTATATACCTAATAATCTACTGGGATCTCTTTATCATCCACATCCATGTTTCATAAAAATGTATTTCAAAACATTTTTTCTATTTAAAAGAATATAGGTTAAAGACATTTATACCATTGTTTGACTTTTTGTAAGAGGTTTATAAAGGAATCTTTCCGTCGTTTTCCAAACAAGGTCCTTTTTAACCTTTTTGGCAAAATTAAGGTAAGAATGTCTTTTTTTAACTTATACGGTGGGTGCGGTTATTCTCCACTGTTATTACACCATTGAATCTTCCTTCATAAGAATATAAAGATATTTTCAAAATAAAGGTTTTCTCTATAATTATGCAACTTTTAAATGATTTAAAAAAAATAGATATTTCTCTCAAATAGTATAGATTTCATCTATTTCAACATCCTTTGATAAATTTTAAACTTGTTTCAAGTTGATTTATTATGATACAAATAATCCATATTGTATTTAAGGTTTTGTGATATTTTTGACTATGGATGAGTTATTTTTATGCCATTAATTTTTTATGATTAATGTTTTGACATTTTGTATGTTAGTTTTAGTACGAATGTTTATGTTATATTTCATCCTCTTCGTAAGATGAATGTGTTGGACTAGTATGTTCTGGGTTGGGGACTGGTAAAAGTAAGCCCTCTGGGTTGGTTTCGGGTTGTTAGAGGCACTTAGGGCTGGGGTCCGGTTATTAGAGGCACTCCGAGTTTGTGTCCGGTTATTAGAGGCACTCCGGGATGGAGTCTGATTACAAGGGCTCTTCGGGTTGGGTTCCGGTTACAGTTATCCCTTAGGTCTGGGCACGAGGCTTGGACACAGAAATTAAAGTTCGGCATCATTAATTCCATCATTATGAAAGTATTTATTGATATTTCATGTGTTTATTCAATTAGTAGAATATCCATGTTAATATGTAAATGGCATTATATTATTTTACTTTTTCCATACTATGTTGAAGTTCAAGTTTAAAATGCTTTTGTTTTAGTTATACGTTGCCTTAAATGTTTATTATTATTTATGAAAGTTTCCTCTATATTGTTATCCTTACTGGGCATTTGAGCTCACCCCTTTTCTATGTTTTATTTTTCACAGGATGTGAAGAAGTAAATTATGAATGACCTGCAGGGATTTTATGAGGGGATAATAGTGTAGACTATGGAGACATTATGTTGTTGTAGTAGTTTTTCACTTTATGATGTAATGTAAAACTTTATTAATATATCTAGTGTTTCCAAGGCAACTAAACCAATCGGTCTTTCGAGATTTGATCTTTCTTGTGATCATGCCAATGTTATGTAATAATGCACCGACTCTGGGTAACTGGGGTCGGGGCGTTACAGGGGGATTTGGCATGTTTTCTGTACTTTGGAAATTTTGGAGTACATGACGTGTAGATAAATCATACATGGCGTGTAATTACTTGTTATGCGGTAACCAGCCGGGCGATCCCATGTACACGGTACGCGGCTTATCCTTGTGCATGGTTTCACCTGGTCCAGAACGGACTACACGGTGTGTTTCTCCAACATACACGCCGTGTATTCCGGTTTCCACGCGTCGTTCAGTTCTGGTCAACATGGCGTGATTAATACCTAGGCATATTCAATTCACACTTCATGGTTTGGCGGGCCAGTGTCGGTTTGTTGAACCTAAGTACACGACGTGTAGTTTTAATTACACGCCGTGTAATCCCATGTTGTACAGACAGAAAGAGAGGCTGCTTCGGATGAGTTACTCATTTTTATTTTAATAAAAATTAATATTAAAAGGCGATTTCTGTGATGTGAATCGAGAAACAAAGGACGAAGAACAGATCTCATTTATTCAGAGTTATAGAAAGATTTATTTCGAATTGAATCAAATATAAGTGCGTAAATTATCAATGAAGATTAAATAACCATAATCAAAGTTGTAACCTCTCTCTGATACCATTTGAAGGTTCTGGGAACAGCAGAAGCACATGGGTGGATGTGCCCACTTCTCTTTTTGTCATTAACAATGACCAATCCAGGATTAATACGACGATAAACACCTGTCTCAATGGATTGAATCACAGAAATGGACAAAGAAAAGGAAAGTCACGGAACCACAATGTAGGATCATTACAGGTTGATTATAATTAATTTAATCAATTGAAAAAAAATACCATATGGGTGTTCTTTCTTCGTTTATGTTCTTGATCACTTTCCGATGTGATTCGTCGTTGCGTCGCAGAAGCCAAGTGTAGAATTCCTCTAGCGGTGATCCACACATTTACCTCGTATCTCGGGACGTCACCAAAGGAGTCTCTGAGTGCTAGCGTGGAGAATCCTTTCCTTGCATTGTCTGCCTTAGATCGTTTTGATCCGAGGGAAGAGGATCTCTCTCAGTCTAGAGAGCGTTATTGGAGGAAGAGGTTCTTTCGGCCTTGAAATAATTTTCCAGAATTGTTGTGCACAACGATTCTCTTGTGGGTCAGAGAAGAGTTGGGGTTCTGAGGATATTTACAATCAGGTTTTAGGTTGTAGAGTTATGACAATAAATAAATGCATTACATGTTTCATTTATTTCATTAACTCTTATTGAAAACCCCCATGTCGAATAATTAATTCCTTGACATGCGCTCAAGATGATTATAATAAATATCATTTAATAAAACAATATTATATCCTAAAAATCCCGACCGAAAAAACTACATGGCGTGTAAAAATAAATACATGGCGTGTACTTCTTTTTCATTGAAAACTACATGGCGTGTACATTAAATGTACACTACGTGTATATATTGTTTTCATTTATTCATTTCCTTTTCAAAATAAAAACTACACAACGTGTAATAATTAATACACGACGTGTACTTGTTTTCATTTTATTCTTCCTCCAACAATAAAACGATTTAGGCTTCCCTGAATAATTATTAATCCACATATGGGAATAATCTTTATTCTACTATAGATACTTGAATACACTTAGTGTGTGACCCTCTAGGCCTCTTTCTCATTGGCATTAGGCGGGCTTGCCTAAAGTACAAGTTTACTATCTAGCAACGGGTCAAGGCACCCAAGAGAAAGAAGTTGACGCCCCTTTGATGTGTCACCACATACAAATTCTCACTGTGTAATTTAATCCCTTTGTATCATTATCTCATCAAGCAGGTTTCATGGCAATGTCATAAAGCTACATGCTTGATATGTCGTTAATTGACTACCTGAAATAAACTCATTGTTTACACCATTTCCATGGAATTTCATGCAACAGTTCTATTTCAATCGAAGGGCCGAGATATCAACTTCCATAAATGGAAGGGACAAATCCCTCCTCAAATTATCCATTAACAACATGTGACGCACCCAACATACCCTACTTCCCGTCAACTGTAGGTGTGATAGTTTTCTACAGTAAATCTAAGTGTGTGAGTCATGACACGAGTTAAGGATAATCTTCCAGTCTAAGGACCATTACACAAGCTCATAGATAGCAATGTCTGATGACACCAAGACATGAGGAATTGCTACTGGTGGGTATGTTCTCATAATTTCCCATCTTGGAGATTACAAAGTGCAAACTCCATGAGAGAGAGTCTCGTTTTATTACGAGTACTCACACATGACGGTCTGTATACTATGTGTCCTATCATAGTATGCCATCCAACCGTAAAACATTATTTTAGAATATTTTTATAGCATTTCAAGATTCTCATAATAGTGGGGATCTTCCATGACCTTATCAATGCAACAAATATTCTAGACATTATTATATTATAGTCATGTAGAACAATGAACAATATATAATAAGTGAACATTAATGTAATCAAATTACAAAATAGTTGGTTCTCAGGAGACCAACCCTTACACACCATGCCTCAGATTTAGATGGGGTTGACTCATACAAATCTAAAATGACACATGGATCATTTTCCTAATGTATAAACACAATCTGAATGTGTTAGGTCTATTTTCCTTATGCCAACTAATGTTTTCACTTAAAATGATATCCTTTTGAAACAAAAGAGAGACACTTTGAGTGGTGCCAGCCACACCGTGCCTCTAATTTAGTTAGGGTTGACTCATAAACATCACATACGACCCATGGATCGTTTTCCTAAAGCATCAACACAATCATGAAGCGTTTGGTCTGTTTTCCGTATGTCAATTGTTGTTTTAACTTAAAATGAAGTCCATTTTAAACAAAAGAGAGACACTATGAGTGGTGTCAGCCACACCACGCCTCAGATTAAGGCGGGGTTTACTCGTACACGTTAAATATGACCCATGGATTGTTATCATAATGTTTCAATAGAAACCGAATGTGTTTGGTTGGTTTGCTGTATATACTTAAAATGTTGCTCATTTTAAACAAAAGAGAGACACTTAGAGTGATCCTGGCCACACCGCGACTCCGATTGAGCCCAGGTTGGCTCGTACATGTCACATATGACCCATGGATCATTATGATAAATTATCAATAGAATCCGAATGTTTTTGGTTGGTTTTCCAAATGCCACTTGTTATTTTAACTTATAATCCTGTTCATTTTTAAAAAAAAGACGCATTTAGAGTGGTACCAGCCACACCGTGCCTCAGATTTAGACGGGGTTGACTCATACACGTCTCAAATGACCCATGGGTCATTTTTTTATCAACACAATATGAATGTGTTTGGTTGGTTTTCCGTATGACAATTGATGTTTTCACTTAAAATGATGTCCTTTAGAAACAAAAGAGAGACACTTTGAGTGGTGTCGGCCCAACGCACCTCAGATTGAGATGGGGTTGACTCTTACACGTCACATATTACCCATGAATCATTGTGCTAAAGTATAAACACAATCATAATCTGTTTGGCGGATTCTAAATATGTAATGAAAATGTTGTCCATTTTAAACAAAAGAGAGACACTTAGAGTGATCTCGACCACACCGTGACTCAGATTGAGTTGGGGTTGACTCATACACGTCACATATGACCCATGGATCATTGTGATAAAGTATCAATAGTATACAAATGCATTTGGATGGTTTTTTGTATGAAAGTTGTTCTTTTCACTTAAAATCTCGGCCACACCACGCCTCAGATTTAGACGGGGTTGACTTGTACACGTGACTTTGAGTGGTGTCAGCCACACCGTGGCTCGGATTTAGGTAGCCTTTCTTACCTAGTATCTCACACAGGGGACCAGTTATCACCTGAGGCATGGTATTACCATCTTGAAAAACAGACATGTCCTCAGTTTATCCTCAAAGAACCAATAACATTCATGAGTATTAGAAACCATCCTGGTATCCCTCACCAAGCTCTATCCTTGACCTCATGTGGCAACTGCCTCCATGATAGCATACTTACGGGAATGATGTTAGATTATTTGGAAAGCGTCGCCAAAAAAATCCGACATTGCAGCCCTGTTTTCTCAACCATTTGGTTGTCTTCATTGTAATCCACCATTACATGTGTGCGGCGGTTCCACACCACATGCATGAGTGTACGCACCCGCCTCCTGCCAGTAGATGTATCTGTCATGAAATAAAGAAAAATATTTTATCAAAACATGTTATAATGAAAATAAATATTGGTATAAAAAATTTAAAGGGTTTTATAAATATACATGTGCCAGTCTGATCGCTGAGCGCCGCTGGATCCCCAAAAACTGATGGAACACCCTGTGGTGGAACAGGAGTCGAAGACGATGGAATATAAAAGCTCGGAGAGACATAAGTAGAAGGAAAAGAATATGGGACGACTATATGACTGGATTCTGGCTAGGGAGTGGGAATCGTCATGGGATATGAAAAATATGGGTCAGAAGATGAAAAAGGTGGCAAAAACATGGGAGGCCTAAATATCCCGTGTTTCCCTAACGACACACCAGGATCAGAATGTGGGAATGATGACATGTCAGTGGGAGGGGCAGGGTCTAGTCGGGTACACGAAGCTGCTCGTCCACCTCTGGTACGAAACCTCCTCATACCACCTACCTGAGTACTAGGACCAGTACTAGGCTCCTCGTTGAATAACTGTCGATGTATAGGTGGATCCTAAAAAAATGTTTACAAAAAAATTAATCACATGACATTATATATTATTTAAATATATATATTTTAAAAAAAGTACACACTGTAGACACTAATGGTAGAACACCCTTCTCTACCATTCGACGATGGTTCTTCATCATTTTTTTTCGTAGTCTCTCTTCAATTGGCTGCATTTCATGATTTTGAAAACAAATATGTATTTTATTAGAAAAGGAAACTAATGTGTAACCCAAAAATCTAAATATACGAGGGGATATGAGGAATAATTGGTAATTTAGCTATCAATTGTTTTAGAGGGGCTTGAATGGATTTAATAAATCATACAAGTTGTAATGTTAACCAAGTTAGAAATATTGTTTGACTAGGTTTGAATATAGTTTAATTCCAAATTAGAAAATGCACTTTACATTAAACTGAAACCAATAAACATTGAAAATTCACATAACAGTCAAGTCAGAATAAACATTTTTGTGATCAATAATGAATCAATTTGAATATTACCAACCTTAACAACCCAACTTGAGGTAAACCAAAAGAATTGAGAACATGGATGTATGATTCAATATATTTTCAAGCACAACTTCAGGTTCACAATCAACTTTGAAAATTGAGCTATTGGAGTCATAAAAATAAATAAATGGATTGGTTCCAATGGAACTAGGGAAAGTGTCAATTCTGTCATCACCATCATCAAAAATATGTCTTGGAATTAATTCAACTATGGCACCAAATTCAGGTGGAAGTTGGTCTTTGACATGAAAATCATGTTTAGCCATTGATGCCAACACATATGGTTCTTCGGTACAAGAGTGGGAGTCATATTAATTACTTGAAATCCACAGTAATCAATAAATGTGCTCTGTATTGTCATCGAATCAAACCAATGGCATTTCATCATTGTGACTCGTCCATGAGAGTAATAATCCAACATTATTATTTTCTCAATGACTCCATAATAACCCACATTTTCAAATCACGTTCTACTATCTAATGCACTGGCATAAAAATATGTTGTGGAAGTAACCATAACACCATCAGGTTGTGTTCTCATGTTCTTTGCTCATTCAGTGTCAATAAATTTGTACCCATTGATAACAATTGATTTACAGTCACGAACCCCGGTATTAGGACCAAAAGCCAAAGCTCTTATTTCCTCTGAGATAGAGTCAGCAGAAAAACTCAATACCTGAAATAGAAATGACTATTAAACAAAATTAAATATTGATATAATTATTTTAAACAACAATATTTTTACCTTAAATTTTAACCAAGTTTAAAACTCCTTATTATGCTAAGTCTCCCTCATTCACAATGATAAAGAACGATGCTTTCTATTTATCATTGTTTTATGTTCCCTATAGATAAAAAATAAGAAATGTTTAACAGATATATATGTATGATATACATATTCAATTTAGCTACCAGATATAGTCATCGAACAAATCACAGTTGAACAAAACTGTGCGATGTTCCATCTCCCACTCTTCATTGATTAATGTCTTCAATGTATATGATCTTGGAATTCCTTCTGTTTGAGGAAGTGATAGAAAAATGTGTTCAATTTTCTCATACTGTTCTTCTTCATTTCTCATTGGTCTGTTCATTCTTGTAGTAAGATCAGACAAATACATTGAGGGGAAATCCATACATTCATGAGCCAAGTAACTGTTCACAACAGAACCTTTAGGATGATTCTTGTTTCGGACAAAAGACTTTAAGGCGTACATATTTCTTTCAGTTGGATACATCCAATGAAAAGAAAGTGGTCCTCTAAGAAGTATTTCAGTGGGAATATGGACAGTCATATGCAGCATGCATGTGAAAAATTAAGGAGGAAATATTTTTTCCTACTCACACTAAATTAATGGGGAATCTTTCAACATTTTTTCAAGAAATACTTGGATAACTTCTTAGAACAAATATCTCTAAACAAATGGAACAAGCGAATAACAGTCACCCTTACATTATTGGAAAAAAGATGATAGATTGCTATTGGAAGCAACTCTTGCAGTAGAACGTGATAATCATGAGTATTCAAAGATTTTAGCTTCAACTCTCTTCTGTTGACCTATTTAGATATGTTTCTTGAATAGCCATCAGTAACTCTAATAGTCACTAATACTTCCAGAAATTGTTTTTTTTTCGTAGGTGTCATCACATAAGAAGCACATGGAAGTTGCCATTTATTTTCACTAATACGCACAAGATGCAATTCTGGTCTGATGCCCCAATCCACCAAGTCATGCCGAGATCGTAAATCTTCTTTTTTCATCACCTTAACATTTAAAAAAACCGAAAGCAACATTTCACATATATTCTTTTTAATATTCATTACCTCTAAATAATGATGTAACAAATTCGTTGACCAATAAGGCAAATAAAAAAAGATACTCCTTTTCCTACAATTGTAACAGGTTTCAGTGGAAACATTCTTTCTCATTCCAGATTTCATTTGAACCTTCCCGAATGAAAAACTGAAATCTTTCAATTCATTAATCACATCATTTCCAGACATACACTAAGGCGGATCATCAGTTTCTATGGTATTATCAAATCTTTGACGATTCATTCTATATGGATGATCCATTGGCAAGAATCGTCGATGTACTATAAAACTGAAACTATAGTGATGTTTCAGTCTTCTGGATCATTTATTCTTCATAAAAATTGAACATGATAGTTTTCCCTTCATGCTCCATCCAGACGTCATTGCATAAGTCAGAAAATCATTGATCGTCCACATAAGCGCAACATGCATCTGAAATATGTCTTTCGAACATGCATCATAAGTGCGCACACCCACATCCCAAAGAAGTTTCAACTCTTTTATTAATTGTTGCATGTATACATCAATCTCACTTCCGTGATCAGAAGGACCAAATATGAGTATACTCATGAAAGTGAAAGGTTTTTTCATACACAACCATGGGGGAAGATTATACATGTGTATAAAAACTGTCCATGTGTTGTGCGAAGTAAGCATCATCCTAAATGGATTAAAACCGTCACATGAAAGACCCAGCCTCACTTTATGCATGTTAGCTGCAAAATCAGTATGTCGAGCATCAAAAATCATCCATGAAAATCCATCTGCAGGATGAACCAACTCATCATTAGTCTTCATTCTCTCAGTTTCATGACATCTCATTTTTATTGGTATGTCATCAAAAAAAATGATTTTGGAGTGTGGGGATCAATGGAAAGTACCACATTACATTCCATGGAACACGAGATGGTTTTCCATTAGATTATGACTTCTAGTGGGATGTGCCACATTTTATAAAATCATTTCATTCAGCGGTTTCCTCCCAGAATAAACTGCAATCTTTCAGGCAAGCATTAATTTTTTTTCTTGAAAATACAAGTTCCTCAACTAACTTCCGTGCCATATACTGTTTTGAGGGAATATCTACATCATCCAGAAGTAAATCCTTTAAGAGGGTAAGAATTTAATCGATTGCTATATTAAAATACCATACATAGTTTTCCTATGAAACAATCGGATTAAAAATTCTTGATTTTTCATTTTATCACATTGTCGATATACTGGAGTCATGGTAGCATCATTAAATTTTTTCACCCTATCAATATCATCACTTTCACTAGATGCATCATCTATCCTCATATCTAAGTCTTCTTGTGTAGAAATCCTTTCTTTTTCATGATTACGAATAAACGAAAACTGATCATCTAACAAATTCTCCATTACAGTCCTTTAATTTTAATCATCACCAATTTGAGAGTATATTTTCTCCCAATTGAGATACCACACAAAGTAGTTTGCTTGAAAACCATATTTTTTATGTGGTAGCTGACTTCTTCATGTCTAAACCAAGGTCTACCAACACAATTTGAACATGGGCAGTGTATGCGACCACTATCTGAGGCATTGTGAAATGAAAAATCTATAAAGTTCTTCAAATTGTTTTGAACATTACTTGAGATCCAATCAGTTTCATACATCCAACTTACGTCCATTCAGTAAAAAAGAAATTATATATGCCATTTTTTCATAAAAATTTCAATAGGATTGATCATTAATTGAAAATAAATTTAAGAAAACGATAAAGGAAGAAGTTTCTTGTCAATGTAGTGAACTATTAAAATAATTTAAAGCACAAGTACTCAAAAATTAAATTAAAATTTATTTATATTAATTTCCATTAGGTCTATAAGAGGAACATGCCTCAGGTCCCATTATGTGTTATAGGAATCCCAATTCATTCACTCATATTTAATAACTCATTTTTGGCACCTCTATGGACATACCTTTCATTACCCAATTACTTCCCCAAGTCAAGCACACCCCATGGGTGAATAAATTTCATGCTTCTACACTAAAAGGTTGTTCATGGCTTGAAAAAAGATTTAATTTCATAAATTACAGACAAAAACATTTATTTTTAAATTTGAGATTAATAAAAAAGTACTTCAATGATAAAAACATTACTGAATTAAACTTGTGACTTATCTAACATTTTTATGGATGTCTACACATGCCAACATGGCTAGTGAAAGGAACCCCATCCTCATAAAAGTGAGTATTGGACATGAAGGTCACATAATATACAATGTAGAATGAGAACCATATTTAATTGAACCTAAAGTTATGTTAGTACAATTATCTTGGGGGAAATGGAATATATGATCTTGGTTAACTGATGCATTCAAAAGCTTGTATTCCATATGTTGGACACTATCAATGGTAAGAAATCTTGTGAGGATGGGTATACATCAATCAATTTATTACATGCTAGTGAGAATGAAGGCTTTAATTTATGACTTGAGTTCACTAATTAAATGAGGGTAGGGGTTGCATAGGCTGTGTAAACAGAACGATTAAATAAGGGTAGAGGTCTCATACACTGTGCATGGTGGGGGAGTCTCAGCCGATTTAGAAACTAAAATAAATTCCCATCATAGGTATCAATAAGAAACATCAGCATCAAAAGAAACTCCAAATAAAAAAGGACTGAAAACATTAAGCACATTTATTGTTATCCCACCAAAAAATGATCACGAATGTCCCTATACATTTTCATACTTCTAGAATTTATAGAGAGTTTATAGTTATGAGCTTCATCCACCTGCACACCCTCCCCACCCCACTTGGAAAACCCTACCCCACCCCACTTGGACAACCCACCAACCCCCACCCTACTTGGACATCCCTACCCCCACCCCACTTGGAAAACCTAGCACCCCCCCCACCCCACCTGGACACCCCTACCCCCTACACCCCACTTGGAAAACACAGCCCCCACCCCACCTGGACAGCCCTATAGTCACCCCACTTGGATAACCCATCCCCCACCCTACCTAGACAGCCCCTCCCCCACCCCAACTGCACACCCTCCCCACCCCACTTGGACAAACCTACCTGGACACCCTCCCCCACCCCACCTACACATCCTCCCTCACCCCAAATTAAAACAGTAAAGATAAAACAAACAATTAGCCCTACCCCCACCCCATTTGGACAACCCATCCCCCTCCCCCACTCGACCTAGACAACCCCTCCCCCACCCCACTTGGATAACCCTACCTCGACATCCTCCCCACCCCATATGCACACCCACCCCCACCCCAAATTAAAAAATAAATTCATCCAAATAAAAACAAAAAATATTCATAGATTCGTAAATCCAAATCAAAACAGAAAAAAAATCATAGAATCATTACAAAAAAACAAAGATAGTACTTTCTGATTTGTAGTGCAGAACAGGAAAAGTGTTTATTGAAGAGGATGGAAGGAGTTTCAGAATGTTGGTAATGAGATACCTTCGGGAGAGATAGTGAGTTAGGGCTGCAGTCTCACGTGGATAGGGAATTGGGTGTTCTGTGTATTTGGGTGAAAACTTTCAAATGGTTTTAAAAACAATTGGGAAAGGTATTATTTACCAACAGTTTTGTATAACTGTTGGTAAAGGAGGTAAAATTTGGACATTTTCCAAGAGATTCAATGAAAATGTTGGGAAAAACTGTTCTAATTGGAGATTTACCAATGGTTTAAGGAAACCATTTATAAAATGTTTTCAAATGGGAGATTTCCCAATGGTTTCCTTAAAATGTTGGAAAAATGAACTATACCAACGGTTTTCTCAAACCATTGGCATGAAAGTGTTGGTATATCCCACCATTCCAGTAGTGACTATAAATTTTTTTCTAAAATCAAGAGATGAAGATTTTAGAAAGTGGAGAGATGAATTTTTCTTTGGTCACCCTTTGTGTGTTTTTATCTTGACATGTCTTTTGTCTTTTTCTAATGTAATTTAGAGTCTTGTGATTTGGGCAATAAAATGCTAAATATTAAGGTCACACATCTTTGACTGAAGTTCATGTTGTTTGTGTTCAAGATTCACATGGACCTAGTATCAGGGGAGTGTTACACGGAATCCTAATTAGGATACCTTGGGTGAAGAGTACTCCAACATGCTTTCGAGTGGGAAAGGCAAATGTTGTAAATCAAGGATCTTGGTTCTAGAGTCATGAGTAATGATATTGTATAATCATGCTAAAGATGAACACGAATAAATTTAAGGTGATGAGTGATGTTTTTAATATTTTTATGAATTTTTATATACTCTCTTTACTTATTTTGTATGAAATATTCTTAATTTGTGTGGATTATTTTTTTTAATACTAAATATAATTTTTGAGCATTTTCAGAAGTAGTCCAATTAGGTCAGTTCTATATTTTATTTATAACTATCACCCTACTAATCCAAATTTAAAGGTTATTGTCTTTTAGGATTCCAAATTCAATCTAAAACATTTCATTATATATGAATCTTGGGTAAATTATTCCCTTTGAAGGGTAATACGGATCACAAAAGATGTCCCATATAATCTATGAAGAAACTGGACCAATTATGAAGATTGAATTATTGGGCTCAATCAAAAATTCCAAATTTCATTATTCTCAACAAATGTTTTTGGAAATATTTAAGGAGTCTTGGATAAAAATTTCAAGACCCAACAACAGATATAAGGGGCCCAACTGGTTTATTTAAACTCATCCCACTATTCTGTTCGGGAATTAAAATCCAGAAACTATTCATGACATAGATCATGATTTCACCATAACATCAAGAATATATTTTTCAGTGTGAAAGAGGAGGTATATGAGGGAGGATTTTTTGAAGAAAGTATTCAGATTTTAAGGAAAATTTTTATTCAAACACCCATTTACATTTTTGTCTTAAAAAAATTGCATTGAAATGGATAGATTAAAATTGTTCAATAAAACCGCTATAACATTGGATCCTTAAGTCCAATGTCCACCAAAATTGCAGAGTAGACAAAGGAAATAAATATCGAAATTTTTAAAATGATAATATCTTGAGATTCGGCTGTATAATTTATCAAATTGGCGATACAAGTGGAGGGGTGGTTTTGGAATGCAAACAATGCACAACATTGGGCAATAAATACATCCCTCTCCTCAACCTAAAAGTGTTGGCCATTCAAAATATAGGAGCACAAATATTCATGACCAAATCCTTGAAAATTGATTTGGAGGACCTTCCATAGTCATGGTCTCACTTTAAATACCCTTCCTTCTATCTTTGTTTTAATCTACTTTTGGGTTCTTTATAGTTCTAATCTTGTAAGTCTTTTTTTAATTCTGTTTAAATGAATGTTTCTTCTTAAATATATCTTATTCTCATCCACCTTGTTTAGTTTAATATTAATGTTCATGAAATTTTATAAATTCAATTGAATATCCTTCCCTTCATTCGCTTTATCATTCAATCTAATGTTTGTTTTTAATTCTCATTATAGTTTGTGTCTATGTTCGACACACCACTCTTTTTGTATCCCATTATATTTAATTCTTCTTAATTTATCATCATAATCAATATACCCAGATTAATAATAATTTCAATGTCTAAGTAAATCTACCATTGGGTTGAGTCATTATTTATATATGTTAAGTGATTGAGAGCTTTTTCTCCACGATTATTCTTTGAATTAACATTGTGTATGTTGGATTTAACCTGTCATGGATTAATGACTTGTTTTATTTAACATGTTTTTTCCATGGATTCATGGAACCATAAATACACTACCATAAACATGTAATTATTGATATTAGAACCCTAAGTTATTTCAAGGCATGGATTAAAGCCTTAACACTTTGGAATTCCAATCAACGTTATCTTGTGAAGTGGGTGTTGATTTAATAGAAATATAAAGAAAAGCTCAAGGATATCACAAACATAAATCCTTAATAATGAAAACTCCTCAATATTAATTAATTTTTAAATAAATATTAATCAATCAATCATTTTATAAGCTCTCCAAACAAACCCCCCAATCAGAATACAATCAACTAAAAACAATCAACTGTTAAAAAGTATCATCACCGAGGATTCAACCCAAGTGCTGCTATACACATTAGCAAAGAACTGGAACCTTGACCAGCTGATAGGAGAAAATAAGCCATGATTTCAAATGATTTTGTTTCTAGGGATGGTGCAATTAAGTAGTCATTAGTTTCTAGTTATTGTACAAAAACACAAAAAAAACCAAATTAAAATCAAAATTGAGGAAAAAAACAAAAAAGAAAAACTTGTCATCCTTTAATCTTCTAAAATCTATATGAATGTGCCATAGCCTCCCAAACAATCTCAAGTTTGTTTGACTGTTAAATTGAGTGAACACTTCTCCAAATTAGGAGGAAAATAAGAGATAATCAACTCACCCAAGAACCTAACCTTGTCCATCCAATTGAATTACATATGGCCAATCCTATGGAACAAACACTTAAAGAACATGTTGACCCTGATATGAATTTATAACCCCTAGGTATTAAATATCTAAACATAAAGGCTGACTTAGAACTCAAATTGGGTTTGATTCATCTTACCCCTCATTTCCACTAGTTAACTGGTGAGGATCCACATCTCCACCTTAAAGAGTTCCAAGTTGTGTGCTCTACCATGACGCCTCAAGGGGTTTCTGGGGAAAAAAATCAAACATTGATCATTCCCTTTCTCCCTAGATGACACTGCTATGTCATGGATCAACTACCTTCCTCCTGGTTCCATAACAACATGGAATGAAATGAAGTGACTCTTTTTAGAGAAATTCTTTCCTACTTCTCGTACATCTTCTATCCGAAAGGGAATAAGAGGTATCTATCAATTCCCAAATGAATCACACCATGAGTACCGAGAGAGGTTAAAAAATATTATTGTAACATTATAAAACCATCAAATCCCTAACCAAATCTTGATCCAATACTTATATGAGGGGTTATTGGAAATGGAAAGAACTCTCATTGGTGCTACAAGTGGCGGTGTAGTTGTTGATAAAACTCCTGCAGCTGCAAGAGATCTCATAAGCAACATGGCTACAAACACAAAACAATTCCATACACCGGAACATGCTCAAGTCAAAAAATCCCAAGATAGTCAATTTATAGTGACAGACAAAATTACTGAGTGGATGAGTGAACTTACAGGTCTTGTGCGACAGCTAGTTTTGGATTCAAAATCCCCACCTTCATCTTCTCCACAATCAATGTTCCTATGACATGTCAAAAATTGTGGAATCTAAAACTCGCCAGCTCATCCAATAAACACTTATCCAAAACTTCAAGAAGAACAATCTGATCTATATAGAACAATGGATCTCAATACATTCTATGATCAGTAGAACACCAACCCTCAATTATCAGGTTAGTTTTTTAGAAACTTCATCCAACCTCACTCTGAGCCCTTTTCATCTATATATAACTCAAACATGAGATTTGGGAATCCTATTTCTCAGCCCCTTCAATACCCTCATTAAAACCCAAACCAATTCCAATATGGTCATGGTGTTGTTAACATCCAATAACTTTATCCTTTTGATCCTTAACAGCAAAGGAGAAATCCTCCTCCTGCTCCTCCAGGCTTCCACTATCTTATTGAGCCTTCCAAATTCAAAAAAATACAGTTTCTTTCCCAAGAACCAAAATCAAGGCAATCCCAATCTGGGACAAGCCTATTATTTCTAGAAATCAATGGAATTTGAAGTGGAAGATCATGCCTCCTTCACCCGTTATAGCCTAAAAACATTGAAATCCATAATAGTCAACTTTCATCACACCTGAGCCAGAAACAACAACAAAATTCTTACCAACTCCTAGAAAAACCATTAACTAACTCCAAGGGTAATGTAAGAGAAATTACATTTAGGTCGGGAAAGAAAATTTCTATGCCTCAAGATAAGTCCTCCAACCCCCCCATTGAATATTGACCAAGAAAATGAAAAGAAAAAGAAACTTTAAAAGGAATCAAAATCCATTCTTTCACCTCCTTCGATTCCAATTAAGAAACCAATTCCTTTTCATCAAGATGTTTCTAAGCCAAAGAAGCCCTTTTGACCCGATACTAAGATGCCCAACATGTTTAGATGTGTTGAAGTCAGCATTCCACTCTTAGATTCCATAAAAAAAATCCTTAAGTGTGCCATGTTTCTTAAGGAATTGTGCACCAACAAGAGGCAACATAGGACCTTAGAAAATGTTTCAACACAATAGTACAAAACAATTAAGTTCAAAGATCCATGGACCTTTACAGTTCCATGCCAAATATAAAGTTCCATATTTGATGATGCACTCATAGAACTAGGATCCTCAATAAATGTAATACCCAAATCTATTTATTCTAACCTTGGTCTAGGTCCTTTACCCCCAACCGGTGTTGTCAACCAATTAGTCAATCGAAGCACAACCAGTCCTGGGAGAATAATTGAGGATGTCCTTGTCTAAGTCAATGATATTTTCTTCCCAGCCGAATTCTATGTCATTGGCATGGAATATGAGACAATTTGTTTCCAATCTCCTCGAATTTTAGGAAGGTATTTTATTATGACATATAAAACAAAAATTGATGTCCATGCTGGAAACTACTACATAGAATTCCATAACCAACTAGTCAAGTTCCGTATTTTTTAATCCATGAGATACCCATTTAGGAAATCAATCAGTATTCTCTATCCATGCTTCCGAATGAATCTTTGAGTGTGTGTTGAATTCCAAGCCATCATTTTCTTCCTATTATAATGATAAAGGATCTTGTAAAATTTGAACCATGATAAACCAAGTCATAAATAGAGAAGTTGATTTTGACATTAAAAATGAATAATCCATTAATCAATAGGATCTGGAAAACACTTTGGAATCCCATATCACCTCTAGCCTCCAATTCTCCAAAATTGATGGTAATGGGGAAAATGATCAAGCATGTTCATTTTTTGTGATTCAAATATGAGAATCAAACATTCATCATTTTATATCCATGATTCTAAAAATTATGTTATATGTGAGGTGAACAATGAACCAACATGTTTATATCATCCTAATGGTAGTGATTTTTGTGATATTTGTTCCCTAATTAATAAAGTGATCACTGGTGAGGTTAAAATTGACAATTATTTGGCAAAAAACATTGATATAAAAGGGATTTGAAAATTATATTAAGCCTTATGACTCCATTTATCTTCATTACTCTACAATGGTATGTGATAAAATAACTGAGTCAATAAAAATTAGGATCTCATATTCTGGTTTTGTGTTATTTGAACCTTTCATAAATGAACCATCAAAATTGAGACATCTTCCTGAATTTCTGAGCATAGAAAACCAACACATTGTGGATAACATCATTCCTCATTTTGAAGACCAATGAGAGGATAAAACTGTTTTCTTTCCAACCCCATTGAATTGAAAACACATCAACAAGGATGGGATGAAATTATCCAGTTAACAATCAGGCATCCCAAAGATGTTTTCTGGAATCAAATTGGAGTTGAGAAAATACGGTGGCCACCATCGGACTATGGGTAGTCTAAAGAAACTGTCCAACTGTAGAAAAAATAAATGTAGTGCTTCTTGGGAGGAAACCCATGTTTTCTTTTACATTTATGAAATTTTAATTTATTTCAAGTTTTTCATTAAATGAATAATTATTTTTGATTTTGTTTCTATTTTAGGTAATGGTGATTTTCTAAAAGAATCACTATAAAAAGATGTATATTCCTGGAACCACATCAACTTCCATCGGATCCCCAACTTCTGCAGTTGACCCACCCCTGGATAGAGATGGAAACCCACCAAATCCAAACTAGGGGCACCTCTTTCCCTTTAAATTCTATCTATCTCTCTATCTCTCCCTCTCTCTCTTTCTTCCTCCATCATTCTCATTTTTTAACACATTCCTCATCACACTTTTTTATTTACTCTTTCTCTTTGGTGTGAGTGTGTCTTTATATAAAACTAAAAAACAAATAAAAACAAAAAAAATATAAAAAAATATATGATAAATGAATATTCATACTTAAACACCATCCTATTTTCAAATTTTGTCAACCATTTTGTTGAGTAAAAACACATGGTTTCAACTCAAAAATTTTGTGGTTTCTTCATAAATTTGGATAATGAATATTGTGTCAAAACCAAAAAAAATTAATGCACAATTTTTGATTTGGAAAATGATTTTCTCCAATAGTGAGAACGAATATTAGCTTTCATGAAAAGGCCACCAATTTACACTTATTCAAAATGTGTGGTTTCACACCCATTTGTGATTCTTGAGTTTGTGGACCTTTGAGCTGAATTTTAAACATTCATTTGCAATAATATGATAGTGGCATTTTCTAAACCCATGAGAATTATAATAGCCAAATAGCATCCCATTAACCATTCATTAATCCTCCTTTTAAAAGACCCTTCAAGCCTATAAAATCTTTTTTTGTTATCCAAATTACAATCCCAATCCCTTATCCCACCCAATATCACCATGGATTTCATTGTATAATTTTTTGAAATTTATGTCTTGGGGGAATTAATTTCATTTGGGGTACCATTTTATTGATTTTCACCATGTTATCATATGCTTGAGAATAAAAATCAATTTAAGGTTGGGGGATAGGTTCTCATAATGTGGGGTTTGGGAATGTATATATTTTTTTTCTTGTACAAATGATATTCAAAACAGATCAAAAAATATCCAAAAAATCCAAGAAAAATAAAAAAATTGAATATAAGAATATGTTGTGTCTTAGGTGAGTAAAAAATCACTATTTATCAACCTATGATCATGTTATAACTATTAAAATTAGTTTTGTGAGGATATCAATCATGAGTTAGGATATGAGTGTGAGATCTGTTTCAAGTTAAACTTTTAAAAAAAATAAAAAAAATAAAAAAAAATAAAAAAAATAACACTTGCATTATATTCCTATGTCATTGGGAGAAGTTTCATGTTTTATAAATATTACAGCTTCTCATTGCCTTCATATTTCCTTCCACTTTTGTGTCTTATTTCACAATTTCATTCCCTCATAAATATGTGTTTCCATTTTATTTCATGTCTCATTTAAAAAAATTGCATTGTTTTTCCATGTTTGTGTTTTACCCCTCTTATTCTCTCTCTTGGACATTATATTACTACCGTCCTATAGAAACCCCCCCCTAAAATTACCTCTTTATTTCAATGAAATTTATGATATGGATTGGAATCATGGAGCTCTTAAAAACTCTAGGATTTTCAGTTTTGGTTGTTGAATGAGTGAAGCTCTATAAATTAATTTTATCATCTAGAGAATAGTACATTTTGTGTGCCACTATTTTCCATTTATAAATTTGATCATGAAAAAATTAATTGTTTTTGAAACATTATTTCTATAATAAATTGTGGTTGAATTCAATATGGATGAGTGAAATTGTCTAAATATCCCCTGAGTGGGGAAACCAAATTTCTAATATTTGTTGGTGAGTAATAATGATTTTGTTCTATTTTTTATATTTGTTGTACATGAGGACATGAATAGGACTAAGTGTGGGGGATTTAATTTTACTAATATTTTCATGAATTTTTATATACTCTCTTTACTGACTGTAAATGAAATGTGCATAATTTGTGTCAAATATTATTGTTTTAATACTAAATATAATTTTTGAGCATGTTTAGATGTATTCCAATTGAGTTAGTTTTATATTTTTTTATAACAATTAACCTACAGATCCAAATTAAATGGTTCTTGATTTTTAGTATTCCAATTTTAATATATAGAATTTCATTATAAGGGATCATGCACTAATTATTCCATTTGATGGTCTATATAAATCACACAAGAAGTCCCACAGAATCTTTGGAGAAACTGGACCAGCTATGAATATTGAATTACTAGGCTCATTCCAGAATTAAAAAAATCATGTATTCTCCTACAATGTTTGGGGGACAATTTAAGGAGTCTTGAATTAAAATTTCAAGGCCTATATCTAATTAAAAGGGGCCCAACTGATTCATTTAAACTCATCCCACCATTCTGGCCGAGAATTAAAATCCAGACACTTTTCATGACATAGCACATGATGTAATCATCAAATTAAGCTGATATTTTCCAGTGAGAAAAAGGTGATATACATAGGATACTTTTTTGAAGAAATAATTCTAATTTTAAGGCATCATCATATTCCAAAATCCATTCACATTTTGGCCTAAAAAAGGTTGGATTGAAATGGACAGATTAAATTTGATAAATCAATCCAACAGATCTTTGGCTCCCTAAGTCTAATGGCCGCCAATTTTCATAGTAGATAGAGGAGATAAATTTATACCACTTGACAGTAGATAATATCTCAATATTTTTTGTCTAATTTATCAAATTGGTGATGAAAGTGGAGGGGTATTTTAGGAATGCAAACATCCCACAACATTGGGCTATAAATGCACCCCCTCCTCACCTTGATTGAGTTGGAATTTCAGAATAGAGGATCATTAATTAGATGAGAAAATCCTTTTAAAAGACTTGGGAGGACCTTCCATGCTCTATTTATCACATTATATATGCTTCTTCCTCTCTTTGTTTTCATTTTCTTTTGTATTCTTCATTGTTGTAATCTTCTTTGTCTTTTTTTATTATTCTATTTTAATGAATGTTTCTTCTTCAATATCTCATATTATCATACACTGTGTGTAGTTTAATATTAATGTTCTTAAGATATTATAAAAACATTTGAATCCTCTTCCTTTATTTTACTTTCTCATTCAATCTAATGTTCTTTTTTAATTCTCATTATTGTTTGTGTGTGTGTTCGACGACCCACTATTTTCGTATCCCTTTGTTTTTCTTTATTCTTAATTTATCATGATAATAATTATATCCAGATTAATAATAATTTCAATGGATGAGTAAATCTACCATTGGGGTGAGTAATTATATAGATATGTTAATCGATTGAGACCTTTTTCTCGATGAGTATTATTTGAAATAACATTGTGTATGTTGGACTTAACATGTCATGGATTAATGACTTGTTTTGTTTAATGTGTGGTTTCCATGGATTAATGGAACCATAAATACACTACCATAAACATGTACTGATTGAGATTAGAACCCTATGTTAATTGAAGGCATGGATTAATGCCTTAACACTTCGGAATTCCAATCAATGTTATCTTGTGAAGTGGGTGTTAATTTAAATGCAATAAAAATCAAAGCTCAAGGATATCACAAGATTAATTCCCTAATAATGAACTCACCCCAATCATTATTTATTTTTTTAATCAATATTAATCAATCAATCATTTCATAAGCTCTGCAAACAATACCCCCAATCAAAATACAATCAACTAAAAATAATCGACTATTAAAAAGTATTATAACAGAGGATTTGACCTGAGTGCTGCTATACACATTAGTAGTGCAATGGAACCATGACCGGCCGATAGACGATAATCGGTCATACTTTCAATGAGCTACATTATGTTTTTATTGGGGGACCATAAGGATTATAAGGCCCTTCTTGGATGGTCAATATTCCTTTAGTTTATGGGTGTGAGGACCTTATGAAGATACACCTAAATAGAGAGTTTCATAATTTTCATGGAGATATTAAAGGTTTTATAAAACCTAAGATACCCATGAAACAAATAGTGATATATATATATATTGAGGTTCATAAAAGATTATGGAATTACATTGAATTCTTTTTGACCAGGTTCAACCTCTTTTGGTTCTTCAATAAGGAATAATAATCGTAGATGGTCTAAATAACTTAACATCATGAAGTGGGGATACATTTTTCTTGTAGTTTAACAACATATGTCCAGGATTTTTTCCTTGAAATTTATCATCATGTGGTAATGATGTGGGAACCAACCTGAAATTGTACAAGATATCCTTCAAGAAACTTTGAACTAGTCATATGAATTTAGATGTGGGACACACCATCCATCCATGAACTAGATTATTGATGGGTATTCATATGTTAGATCACATATTGCATAGATTTATATTATGTATAAGAAAACCATACATTTATCTAACTCATAAATTTTTATATCAAGTCCATACCACATGGACTTATTTAAATACTGGTATTTGAAATTTTTATGGATGGTATTACCTTTATTTCCTTATACATATTCTAAGGATAGGAATCGAGTCGTAATAATCTCTTTTAAGGAGATCCATCCATAAAGATCGGACTCATATATAGTGGGAGATGAATTCTATTTTCATTCCTGAGTGAGTCTCAACATCCAGGTTAGCTAAAGTGTTCTCAACATTTATTGGTTTCATATGTAGGGATATGTTATTTCCATATTTAATTCTACAATGTAGGTAAACAATTCAACCCTATAATGGATTCATAGATAAGATGGCATACTTTATGAAATTTTAGGTCTTATAGGATAGACCACATGTCATGAAGTTTAATGTCTTGAAACTATGAAATCGTCATTCAGTTTATTATCATGTGACTAGGATGTATCACCAATAGGACTAAAAACTAAGGGAAATTGGGTCTTCATAGAAGTTTCATACCCAAAATGGATGGGTTTATGATTATGATGTGATAATCATGATCTAAAAATGGGTACGATGCACACATTTATAATATAAAGAGTATCTCAATCTACATGATTTTTTTTTGATTTTTAAATTCCAAATCAGTTATATTTGAGTTAATTGTTGGTGGATAAAATAGGTATGGGTCAACCATTGATAATGGAGGAAGACTATATTCCATGCAGTCAAGACAATAACTCCTAGGTTTAAGTGGAGCCTCTCCAATGGGACTAAAACATCCCCTAAGCACAAACTATATGGAATTTAATAATTCATTATAATATCCTAGTTGGGTCTATTTTATTTAACCAATAACTATTACCAATTTCAATAGGGTATAACCAGGATATAGGGAGCCTAAGGTCTATAGAGTTCTAAGAGAATAATATCAACTTTAGGAATTGGTTTGTATCAACACAGATATAAAATATATGAAGTATTTCACTGAGAGAATAATATTAACGAAGGTTTTGAGTAACCTAATGTATATTCTAGTGTGTATTGAACACATCTTTAAGGAGAAGGGATAAACATGGGACTCTTGAGTGCACAATCATTGGCGAATGATTTGTTCAACTTGAATACCATTCTTCGTGTAGTTTAACATCATCTATCTAGGAAGTTGTTGTATAGTATGGCATCATGTGATATGTATTTTTCATGACTAGGCCTAAAATGGAGGATCCACGTGTCACTACGTAATCCCATTGTATGAGAATTAGGCCCCATGTATGTATTTTTTAGATAATCTCTTGTATAGGTCTAACCCATATGCAAGGGATGGTTCACTTTTATCCTTTTCATCATGGATGATCCTCGGATTTGAGGTTTTGGTGTCACTACATATCTTTATGTTATAAGAATAAATCCATGTGTATTTCTAATATAAATTTCATGTAGCTTAGTGTCTTTCCACTAGAACTTGTAATATGAGGGTATAGACCATTAAGTCATTCTTCATACCTCTTGGACATGGAGAAAATAGATAATATCATTCTGGGACATGAAGTTTGAAAAGGGTGTGTCCAAATTGATTTTTAAGCGTACATAATTTAGGACTTCATGGGGGAAACAAACCCTTAAATGAAAGGGTATAATAATGTAATGTCTTAATATTTCATTGAAAATGGGTATGTTTTAAAAATTAGTAACATCGAGGGTATCAAAATCCACTTCAATAATTGGGTTACAAGGAGTGTAAGTAATAACTTAAGAATATCTGAGTCAACAGTATGCGGAAGCTAGAATTTATATTCAATCCATTGATAATGGTAAAAACCCAAATTCCTTGCATTTGGGATAATAAGTCATAGGTTTAAGGGGACCCCTCCTTAGGGACCAAATATCCTCTATATACACTCTCTTTAAAATTGTTTCATTCACTAGGGAAACCTCGAGGGGTCCCTTTTCATTATCCAATCCTTGTTATTAGTTTTCTATTAGGGGAACGAGGATAATGGGATCCCATGGACCATGGGGTTCCAAGAGAAGGATATAAAATCAAGGGATTGGATGGAATCAACTAAAATATCAAGGATATGATGATTTTTCAAGGAGAATTTATGATTCAAGAAGGTTTAAAGAACCCTAAATTCTAAACCAATGTATAATCAATACATTTTTAGGGTTAAGGGATAAGACACCCAATTATTTAATACATAGGCTGGAAGTAGGTGATCTATTTAGCATGAATATATTTTGTTTTGTAGTTTAACTTCATGTGCATTGAATGTCGTTGGACATTTTAACATGATGTGACTAGAATTTTCTTCCCTATCCAAGACATGTCTTTTTAATGACTTCTAGAAAAAAAAATTAGGTTAATTAAGTTCACATGATTCAAGTTTGGCATGATTGATTGGGGGTAACTTGGAAGTTGATTAAGCTATAAATTAGTATGTGTCATATAATATCACGAATCAGAAAAAACATAGTTCTTGAATTGAAAAACTTCACATATGTCTACCCCATATGAGAGTGGTGAAATTTTTTGTTTATATTATGTATGATCCTATGATTTCAAATTTATTTGTTACTAATTATCTTTTCTTGGAAAGAATAAATCTAGTTCCTAAAATAAATCAATCCACAATGATCTGACCCATATAGAGAGGAGAATTGTTTTCATTTCTATTGTTGTTGAACCTAGTATTTGAGGTCTGGGAATCACTATGTATCCTATTAAAGAAATAATCAAGACACACATCATTCATTAACAAAACAAATTCTCCATGTGGATATGACTCACACACAATGATGAGAGTACATCATTTTTCTTTCAGAGAGATCTATTTTATGTGTTGTGAACTATATGTGATGTAGCGTTCTTCATGTAGTTTAATGCTATGTGGTACGTATGTATTCTATAAATATTAGAATAATAAAATAACGATTAATGTTTATTTGTAATTTAAATTCTTGCTACCATGGATTGGGATGCTATGTAGATTAATTTATGGCTCCCAATACTTTGGATTTTGTGTATTTTAGAGTCTTACTGCTAGGGTTTGGTAATCGTTGCTATTTAGATTCTTGATTACTGGAATTAGTATGTTTTATAGTAGCTATGAAAATTAATTCTTATGAAACATTTCATTGTTGGGAGGAATGATTATTTCCACATCCTTTGTGGCTAATAGTAAAATCCATTGTAACAGAGCTTATGTATGTTTTAAGGAAATTCCCACACGGGTTCATGATTTGGTGGTTTCTTTCATAGGATCACTAGAATTATAAGATACAATATAAATTCTTTGATAAGGAATGAGTATAGAGTAACCTTTTTACTGAAGGCTTGTGTTATCTGATTCTGATGAACTTTGAGGTTGGGTAGTCTACACAACATTTTCTTCTTCTTCAAGTTGTTCCAACTCATCTTACCACTTTGTGATTTATCAATGTTTTATAGTTTTATACATATATAAATTAGGATTTAGGGAAACTATAATTCAATGGGAAACACTTATTTGTTTCCACACACCAATGAATATGGATTCTCTTGTGTGGTAGTGTGTGTGGTGGTATAGTATGTCCAAAAGAAGGAAGGATCTTCTCTGGGCCATACTTCTTATCATTGTCAACCATTTTCTGGAGTATATTTCACAAAAGATTTTGAAGGATACTTATTTTCCATTTTCCAATACATGATAATGGGGTGAATGGTTGGATTTTTTGTTGTACTCCTGGAATAATTTCTTCAATCTAGTAGAAAAAATTTCAGTTCCATTAACCATCAATATCATGTGAGGGACTCATAATCTAGTGATGATATTAGACTTTATGAATTTAATGATATTCTTCATCCTGATATGTATGGTATTGCCTCATCCCATTTGAAAAATATGTTTTTAGTAGTAAGGATGTTCTTAAACATATTAGATGTGACTGGGGTATATGGCCCCAAAACTTTCATTCCACATTTGACAAATGACCATGCATATATAGGTGTATGTATCAACAATGGGGGTCAATGGATGAATTCTTCATGAATCTAGAATTCATGATATTTCTTGGTGAATTCCTCATGACCTTGTATCATTATTTTCGAGTAGTAATCATGAGTCATAATTTTGTGGGGGAGGGGGGGTCCCAAACTAATGTGAATGGTAATATCTTACATGGACTTCTTCCACGATGACATGAATCTCTAAATCTACTATGCATCTGAGGAGGACTCCATCAAAGCCTAATTTGTATAGGTATTTATTATCATTTGGCACATCCTAAATGGTAAAATTCATATCTCGACATCAATTATATTCTATTTTGGATTTATCTAATGTGAGGGTCCCATTTTGGATGTAATTGACACTGAGCTATATCCATCCATGGGTGGATATCAGTTCATCACCATCTAGGGAATTTTTGACCTTATTGATTTCCTCCATGTTTAAAATTATGACTAATTAGATCAACAATTGATATGTGATGAAGAAAATTGCTTCATCTTGATTAGGGTCTTCTCGGATTGTGGCTCCATTAGCCAGTGCATCAACATGACTGGTTTTTGATCAAGGAACATGAAACAATGTTAGTTCAAAAGTGAATTATTCCATCAATACTACGACATAAACAATGATAGGGGTTAATTCTTTTCTATTTATAGAAAACTAATAATTGATTTTCTTGATCACAAGTTGTGAATCTCCTTTTATGTTCATGAATTTTATCATATACTGTAGGGTTAGTTCCAAGATGACAATAATGATTTGGTATTTTTCATTATTATTTGTGTAACCTTTGGATAGTTAGAAATAGTAGGGGAAAATCTATTTTACTGTGTAAAAAATAGAATACCTATACTAACAAGGTTGATATTTATATTTTCCATAATATTTCAAATAATACTTTGGGAGGAACCATCAAAATACGTCTCCCATGTTCAGGGAGTTTCATGGGCACAGAAGCATCTGCACCTCGATGTTTTGAGTCCATTGGTGTGATTTTTTGGGGAAGGATTTGCCACAACGAAATAAGTGAGGTAATTCTCTTTTAAATTTGCCTTATTACATTAAATAAATGTCCTATTAATGCAGAATAAACAAACATCAGGCCAAATTCCCAGTCAACATTGGTAGGCCCAGGATGTTATTTAGAAGTTCAATACAAAAGACCATGTGGACTTCGTGATGTTGTAAGTAATGAATTAAAATTTTCAATTCAAATATGAGTGAAAGGAATTTATTATCTATGTAGTAATACAAGTTATTTGTACCTTTCATCATTGGACTGAGATAATATATAATTTTTTCATTCCGACACATTATTAATATATATGAGGATATCACCAAGTGATAATTCCATGGTAGCCATATATAAGATAACTGGATTTCCTTCTACTGATGGCATCTAGACTAGTGGGTTCAATAATTACCTAATGATATTATCAAAATATTCTTGGGAGTCCTCAACCCATTACTAGGTGACTCACTTCAACATTTAATTTGGGATGGGGATAGATTTTCTATGAGGTGTCCACAATGATGTTGAGATTTGACTACCATGTCATTAACATAACATTATTTTATTCATCCCAATAAGGGAGTAATGATATGGTGAATAGATTTATGTAATTTAGATCTAACATAATTTAATCAAAAGGCAATGACTTGAAAACAATAAACCCTCAGAGGCACCATGAAGGTGGTGGCTTCCTCATCTTCTAGGGAAATCTTTGTCTAACTATACCTTGAATACCCATCCATGAAAGAAAGTGAATTGAAGATATAAATTTCATCAATAAAAACTTATAGGATTGATAAGAATAAATCATATTTCAGGTAGTGTCTATTAATGTATTTGAAATCAATGAAGACCCTGATCTGTTGAATCTTTTTCGTGAAGGGGATGATGTTATTGAACCATTTTTGGTACTTCACTTCCTAGTAAAAGATAACTTTGATTAAATTTTTAGCTTCTGATTATACATCAGTTTCATGAGAGGGTTGCATCCTCTCAGATTCCTACTTGAAACCTTGATGGTCATCGAGTAAACCTATGTGATGCATAGCCACATCAGGGTTCATTATAATAATTTCTATATCATTACATTAGAAAATTTATAGATGCTACATTACTAATGAAATACACTTTTCTTTATCCTAAAGTGTCATGGAAGAATTATTCAACAAAGGTGGAGGGTATTTTTATGTTCTGAGATTTACTAGCCTATGGTCATCGATGGTGGTGGAGACACCTTCCTAAAAAATGGGAGGGGTTTTCTAATGGTCATCCTATTATTCTTCTATATATAAGTCAATGGTGGAATTTTCTAATATGGTGGGTGAAATTGGGGAATATATTTCAAAGTATAGGTTATTCAATCCATGGTAAGAGACATTTTCATCCTACATTTCTACATTCTTCATAGAGTGATTCTGAGGATGCTTGTTTTCTTTTATGCTTCCATTTGGTGATAGGAGAGCCTATAAATCCTGAGTTTTTGATACATTATTATACGAATATACTTATTTTGTCAATGGAACAAGGGAGTTATCATATCCTGATAGATCATTATCCTAATCACCTATTAATGAATCCACTTTAGCTAATGGGACCACTATTACATGGATACGATCCAATGAATTTTTTAGTTCATGAGGACTTACTTCTTCCTCAATCAGGTTTGGGGGAGCATTTAATCACTGTTGAGCATGCCTTATAAATTTGGAGGGACATTCCCCAAACTATTTGGTGCTGAAACATGCATATAATCATACACCAATGGTTGATTGAAATTATTCATATAGAAACCTACCTCAACATATATAGCTTTACCTGACTCAACGGGAGAGTTGTCACCATGTAGAATGTCAGACTTACTATCAATGGTGTGTTTCAAGAATTGATTAAATGTTAAAGGTACCACTACATGGATATAAATTCAAGGTATTACTTGATGTATGTTATATACTTTGTCTTACTGAATATCAATGAAATCATTAGAAAATGCGAGAACCCCAAACTAAGCCCCGATATTGATCTTCCTAAGAGGCATTTTCTCAATCTTATATTAACCATAAATGGTTAAATTTGTTAAAGATAACCCCCTTCCTATATTCCAAAAATATAAGGGTATGTACCAAGATGAGGTTAATCCTAGAGCCTCTATCAACCAGTTCCCTTTATATGTCAAAAATATTATTTTTCCTAAATAATATAGTGTTCTCATATGTCATTGGGTAAGTTTTTCATGATCATGTTTTGTGAACAAGATGTTATATGACATTTTGATGGAATATACTCACCTTATTATACCTCAGTTGTAGTGAATTATGACTCAATCTCATTTGGGATCTAGAGGTCTTAAATGAGTACATCACTATGTTATTTTGAAATATGTAGCACATTTTTAATTTATATTATGACGAGAACAACAAAAAACTATTTCATAATGTAATATTTTTGTGCTACAGGTCTACTCTGCCCATATTGGGGTTGCTCCATATTCTACAGATCAAGAGTTATAGTGTTTGAGGATGATGGTAATAGTTCATAAAAATAGGTCCAAAGATCATATAATTATAGTTTTATAGCTATCATCAATCTTTCCCACTGAATGAGTTGATCAAAAAATCACACCCCTACCAGTTGATCGTGTAAAATAAATTGTCTTGGATTGCTGCAGGTGGGGTATGAGTCATCGTCATTGTTATTTTGGGATTTATAGAGTTATATCCCATGGGTCTTGGATGCATATATGGAATACATGGTTTTGTTAGTAAAATATTGGATTCGACCACACCTTTTCCATCCCCTATATCATCAACTTTTTCATCCTCAACCTCCATCTCTTTGGTCAGGTATATGGAGATCATAATCTGAGGCATATTCATCATCGATGCAGGTATTTGTTAACTGATCTAAATTAATAGAACAAAAAATGATTTCATCATCCTATGAGTGATCTGTTTGGTGTGGCGGTCCCCATTCTACAAATATTATAGGAATTAAATATACAATAGTCAAGGGTTGTGCTTGGGAAAGATGAGACTATTTATATTATTTCTTTTCCCCTTTTAGATGATTACATATTACTCTGGAATGGGTATTCAATTATGAATCCATAGGTACCATGATCTTTGTTGGTTTTTTATATTTTTCTCTCAGGGAGGCATGAGATTGGTCAACTATATTTTGAATCTTCAAATTATCAAAAATATGTCCATTCGTAGAAAAACAACATTCAGTTCACCCACTTCATTTGATTGGGTTATGATAGCACAATTCTTAAATGCTGATCAATTATTTATTATCACCTATCAAGAATCATTTATGATTTTTAGGATGTATTTGAAGATGAAGTATTCTTAGATGGGGTGACCCAACCTCATATGAAAATGGATGTTGTTAGGATGATCAACTAGGTTGACCATGTTGGGTTTCTTGGGCTCTATTACCTTGAGTAAATTATTTTACATGGATAAAAAAATAAATGGGGTCCTGATAATTTTTTATGGAATATGATTTATTCAACCATTCCTAAAATCATGAGTGACCATGATTGTTTTTTTCTTCAGTTTGAGGGAAAGTTTGTTATTTTTTCCACTCAATGAGAGGGACCAAATGATTTGGGTCCATCATAGGTTCTTGGGTGGGAACTATTAATAGTTATATGATAACGAAAAAAATCTCTACTTCACCAGGAACATTTCCATGTGTTAAGGGAAAGGGATGATATTTATCTCTTGTCTATTAAATATAATCCATTAAGAAATATTCCATCTCTATAATGTCACGAAATCCACCTAAATACTTCAACAAGATCAAAGGTAATTTCTTCTCATCCCAAATATTTTCAGTGTAGAGTTATATGAGTTTCTCTTATTAGAGAGTTATGGTTAGTGAATATGTTAATCATTTCCATCGGGTGATAAAGACAGAAACCTCTCATTTTCATGTTGATTCTAATTTCTAAGGTTGAAATTTTTCATTTTCCTTAGCATAGAGATGATCTAATATATGAATTTATTATTAAGGACTTCCCATATTTTAATGGATCCTTTTAGAAAGTTGTTATACCAAAAAAAAGGATGAACTTTTCAGAGTTTTCACATTACATGTTATCTTGGTATCCTCCTATTTATATTGAGGTCCCATCATTAGGTTACATCAAGACATGATGTTTAGGAGATGTTGTTATATATCTCCCTCATTATCAAAGGTTGAGAAGATAGGATTTCTAAAATTGTGGGGGGGGGGGAGTTCTATCCTACCATTTGGGGTATGGATTCTTTTCATGCTTCATGGATGTGTGTCTCCCTTCCATGGATTCTATTTGAGTATCTTGAGACTCAATGTCATTGAAGAGTTCAGAAGTTATTATTTTATGGTCCACCATCCATCTACATAGAGTGGGAAAGTATTCGTGACGTGGATCATTTTCATATCCCACCAATTATCGATCATTGATAGGACTAAATGATCAACCTAATGGGGGAGAGGCTATCACCATAATAGAGGAAATATGTGATCATCCTCTACTACCTCATTTACGTTGACTGGTATCCTTCATCTAGAGTTGTTCTATCCCTATGATGTCACTATTTTAGGTTTATTTACTCTATCATGATACATGTGACGAGAAAAGTAAGTTTATTTTAAAGAAAATACCCAACATGAGTTTTTTCCAGATTAGTTCATCATTAAAATAAATAATATTTTGTACATTATTCTTATATTTTTTAATCCATTCCTCTGTGGGTGGAATATTATCCTCTATGGGTGGCGGGTGGGATATAGAAACCCATTTCCCATTATCCTTAGTAGTGTTACACTATGGAGCTAAAAATTCATCATTCAGAGGTACCATGATCTTTCTCATTCTCAGATTCCACGTATTTGAAGACATAGTTTGTACATCTAGATTACCTACTTCTTAAGGAATAATTTATATGTTTCATCCCTTTCTGTTGACATTTTGATTTACATCATTTGTTTTATTGATGGATATAACATGAACTATTGTGTAATGGGAAACTGTAGATATACCATTACCCTCAATGCAATAGTGTGATTTTGTACCACATAATCCTAGATTGAGGGCTGCATAAGGGTCATTTCTATGACCCATATCCATATTGAAACATTTTGGATTATAACTATTACATGATTTGATTTACTTTACAATATGTTTCTCCCATATCGGTATATTAATGACTACGTTAAGGGAGTTCCTAGTCATTCAATCTGAATGGTACCCAAATTTCAATGGTATATATCATGGTGGGATAAACATAGGGGATGTTGTCCATTGATATTTACATCCGAAACAAGAGAAGGCTGATTATTTCTGGGATGATTATAATGATAAAAAATCCATCATACCTGTGGGTTGGAGACAATTCAGGGCCGCTATTGGCCCTTTGTGATCATATTGTTGAGGAATTGATGATTTTAGTCAATGATATGATGACTCCTGAGACTAAAACTGAGATAAAAATTCCACTATATGTGGAAAATGGGGTTGATCTAGAATAGTTTTTGACTTCCATAGTACCCTCACAGGGTTTTATGAAATGGGTGGTGGAAATTGAGATAAAAATCCTCCCAACCCTATTGGATAGGGTTAATTTGTAGATATAAATAATATTTCCAAGATCCACTCATTATTTGATAACTTATAGGGTGAAGGAAGTGGTAAAAATATCACTACCCATGCGGGATAGGTTCTCTCATAGACAAATTATATAGAAGCTTATATTATTATCATTTCTATTTGGAATAATTGTACTCTTGTATGATCCAATTTTAATGGATATCTATAAAGGGATTAATTTTATATAGGAAGACATAATTTATTAAAAAAATTCATATTTCGTGTCTGAAATGAGTACCCATTTGTATGGGGGAATAGATAAGGAGTCTTTTGGGGGACATCTCCCACTATTATTGAAGACTTTGTAACCTTAATGTGGGGGAGACTCACTGTATTGGAAAATTAGCCTATATGTTACCCAGTACCATGATTTATCATATGATTATGACATTATAGAACACCTTATATGGGGAGTTCTACTATTTTGGGGATTCGGTGAGGTGAAAATCTTCATACATTCCCCATCTTTGGATTTGGGTATTTGATGAGGCCTTGGTAATCATTTTCCAAATAATTGTGGTGCAATGGTTGAAAGCATGCTGTATTTTTTTGTTGTGATTTTCTAATATTGGTTCCTAGTCCACATAGATATAATACATCTGCATTTGAAAATAGTGTATGTTTATGGTATAATGGAGACCCTTGTATATGAGATAATAAAGGTTTCTAGACTTCAACCAATGAAGAGTATTCCACATGTTATGACATTGGTAAGTCATGAAATCCATCAATAGATCATCTGGGATCTTATAGTTGTATGTGGTGATGGTATAGAACATGGTTGGGATGTTTTGTTTTGGATAACTGTCATTATATATCAATTCTAGACTCTTATAAATAATAATTATATGCCTCCATTGGGTATTACCTGAGAGGTTACTTCTCTGGGTCACATGGTGACCACGGTGAACTTCGGTTGATAGTTGATGGGGGAACTATATAAAATTAACCCTAGTGTTTATAAGACATCTCAGTATGAATGTGTTTAAGTTTCTAGTTCATTTCAATATGTAGGTTTCTTGGAAAGGAGAGGATTTCCTTTTCTGAGAGAGATATTACCATGGGGAGGTTGTCTATGGAATACACCATGATTAAAGTTCATATCATCAAACTCTTCAATACCATGAAGAGTAATAATCAGGTAGTGATCACATTCTACTTTGGTTAAAGAGTTGAAGGATCATTGAGGTGTTGCAGAAATGTGTTTTACAACTTCAAAGACACTATCATTAATCAAATTATAGATTTGTGTCACATTACACATCATGGAAATAATATGTCAACAAAAATTTTATGGTTGAGTAGGGATATGATACTTCCACATGTGAGTTTCTAGAATATGTTTATTGTATTCTGGTTCTCCATATATATGACCTCATTGTTAAGAAGCTACTATAGTATGATGGTGAGATCACGTACTATCAGAAGGAATATGATCCTACCTATGGATGGATTGCAGAATTTGGATGTCAATCCTAGATGAATATGGTGTATGAGGTCTACTCAAATATGCATTCTCCATTAGAATATTTTGAAAACCCTATAGAATGGGAGATGGAAAAAAAGAATCATCATGTATTGCCTCTGAAAGATGAAGGTGCAGTCGTTCCATGGTAGAAGTTGAGATGTGATCCTAGATTCTCTGAGATACTGGAATATGTTGAGTAGATTCATTATTAGGGATTTTATCAATATCTAATGTTATTTCCATATTTTATTGAAAAAACTCGGTTAGATTAGGGATATGAGATCGGCCCTGTGCCTTTGGAGTACGTCAATGGATTTTTTTGACAAGAATGTTTGAATATCTCAAGGAAGGTGGAAATATGAGATGGTGAGCCCTGGTCGGAATGAGAATATGATCCTAGTACTATTACATTGGAGTATGTTACTAGATATTTTCAATAGTATTATGTGTATGTCATGAAGAATGTGAAAAAATAAGCTAGTGAACACTTGTTAGAATGGCGATATGAACTCGATCTTACTCATTATCCATTATCAGAATATGTCAAAAATCATCCTGGATGGTTTAAATAATGTTATCTTTCTTTGAAGTAGCCACTTATTCATATTGATCATGGTGATATTCTACATTGTATGTTAGGATAAGAATATGTTCCTATCCCAAAAACTATACCAATGGTGGAATATGATCATGGAGATCTTCTAGTTTTTCTAGAATGTACTGAATCTTTATCCAACTGTGTCAAGTAATGCAGGAATTTACATTCTCAGTCTCCATCATATAATGGAATATATACTCGATTTAAGTGAGTATATAATCATCCTCATATCCTTATTGTTCAATTGGAATATGCGTATGAGATTTATGCACTGGGGAAGGGATATGTTCTAACCCATGCATGCTCTATTAATATCCCAGTAGACTTAATCCAAATGATTAGGGAAATGCGTCTTCGCACTGGACACCACCATAATATTCTAGTCAACTTCATTATTATTAGTGTAGATATGATCCAACTCACATTTATTCACATCATTCCGTGCCTGATGAGACCTCCCTGATACCTGTGTATGAGTGTCATGTATGGAAATTTTTTGGGTGGTTCTCTTAGCACATGACTGAGGGGCACTAGTGAGATGATTCTGGTGATAGAGGTTAAAAGGATCCCACATAGGAAGCTTCAAAATTTGGATGGATTTGTATTAAAATCATTGATTCACCTTCTAATCTTTTGGATGGATCTAGTTTATTCACTCTATAGATAAGATTAAAAATGATTGGTGTTGGTGAAAAGTGACACTAATTTCATTTCAACTACCCCTCACTGATACAAAGTTGTCTGCTTCAGAATCTAGATACCTCTACATGCATCTTCGGGGGTAGGTATCATACCATATTAGTGGTATTATTAGAACTTGATGTTTTCACTAGAATCTTTCAGCATCAGTTGGGTGAGGTTGTTTTGAGACCTATAGAAGATAATGATATAGATGAGGTTCTAGAAAATTTACATGATGAAGACATGATATTAGATCAAGATGTTTTTTAGATTAGTTTTGATAGTCCCAAAGAGAAAATTGAATAGGGGCATTGATGAGTGCATTACCACAAGTGTGAATCATGCTCAATCAACTACGAATTTGTAAAACTATTTTCCTTATTTCTTGTATCGTAAAATTTTATCAAGTGATGTTTTCATGGTGATAATGGACTATTTCATGGGAACCCAAGTTATGTTTTATAATTTCGGTATTTCACATTGAGAATTCATTTTTTTTATGCATAGGGGCCACAAAAAATATCTCAAACCATGGTCAACCAAACATTTTTATTATTTGATATATTAACAATGGGTTTACCATTTTTATTTTATATAGATATATAATGGTGCCCTGGGATTTGGAAGCCAAATTCCAAATCCCTATAATGATTTATTTATTCTATTATTAAATTTATTGACATTGAGTTGAATATTTTTTTCCATTTTGACAATTGGAGGATGAAAATTCGTTACGGTGGGTACAAATATAGTTTCATTATAATTTATGATGATTTTAACATTTTGTTCTATCATAGAGACACTCTAAGGTTATTATATCAAAAACAAGGTTTAGAAAAAACATCCAAAGGTATTATTTTATTTAGGGTTTCAAGCCCAATGAAATTTAGGAGCTCTCATTGGTTGATTGGATGGGAGGTCATGCTCATCACGCCGTTTTCTGTGGATAATTATTTCATATTCTAGGACTCTTAAATAGATTAAGGATCTATTCGTGAAACCAATCAAAATCCTAATATCAGATTTTTTACCCTAATAACATAATCCAGTGTTAAATTATTCAACATGTAATGTTGATTCTATTAATGAGAACATCAGTATGTATCTGAGGTTATCCGTCTATTTCCTATTATTACTTAGTAATGGGTAGCTATTAAAATTTTAAGTTATATAAATTGGAACTCTGATGTTTATTGTCATCTAGGGGTGATTGGTGTTTTGAGGATTGGATAAAACCATCATGAGGTTTCTTACGTATCCTATATATACTAGGAATCAAAATCCACATAGTTTGTTCAATTCTAATCCATGAAGTTCAATGTCATGTAGGTATAATATATATGTGGGAACTTGAGAACTGAGTATTGAGCTCAAGTCTTAGGATGTCATCTGGTGTATCCTGCTTTTAATAGGAATCAAATTTATCCTAGGTCAATCCTCCCACAACACTATAATGGGAAGTGATAGATAATTAATTCCCATGAGTGTTATTTTCCCAAGGTTTATATATATAGGAATACCATTGGGACTGACACCATTGTGGATGCCCATGTATAGAGGAATCTATATCATGACAATGAATGAGGATTACACATTGAGGATTCCCTAGATGGGGGTAATTTTATGATATTAGTGATATGGTCATTGAAAATACAAAATCCAACATGAGTCATTATCAGAATAAAAAACAAGAAATAACCAGTGATCATTCACACTATGTATTAATACGAGACGTATGCAATTGGGAATCCCTAATATGGTGTTTTATACAGAGCTTATACCTTTGGAATGAGTCTTAAAAATCCTCATTATATCAAGTATCAGTGTCCTTATTGTTTAATTAGATTAACATTCAACTAATGGATGAGGGAGACTGATAAAACCAATGGAAATATTGGGTCCCATGGGTTAGAATGTCTTAGATGTATAGGGACTTACACAAAGGTGAATTCTCAATCAGAGATAGGTCATTAAGAAGGAATCCTATATATTCTATTTGGAAAATAATTTTATTTCTCATATTTGAAAATGGTGTATGTCCAATTGTGTATTTCATACAATGTTATCATATTTAAAAATGTTTTCCAGACATGCTTGACATATTTGTGGGTTTATATCTAACACGGTGGTAAAGTTAGTGATCTCTGTCAAACATGCCCGGTTGTCTAAATTTAATGCTTGGGGATTTATGGAAGATATTTATGTGGGTTATTCCTTAGATATATGATTATATATAAACAAGTCCAAGTTTTTTACCTAACATGTCTATATACTTTTTTTTGGAAAACATGTCTATGGTTTATGCTAAACATGTGTAGGTTTTATGGCCGACATGTATGCAGTGTCTGTCGCATGATCTAGCGGACATGTCTATGGGACACCACATGATAAGGCTCACATGTCTATGGCACTTTAAATTATATAAGAAGAAATTTCAGAAGGATGATTCATGATTCATATGACTATTTTGGAGATTCTTTAGGTTATTGGCGTAGACACATCCAAGGGTGTCCCATGATTAGAGATGATATTTCAAAGGGCTAATCCATGATCTGGATAACATATATGGGGGAATCATTGTGTCATGGATGATATTTTTGGGGGACTTTTCATGTCTTGGATAACATTCTGGGGTGTTGGAAGTTGATATGGAAGACATGTTCAGTTATTTCACACGATCAGGATTGGTCATGTGAATCATATGATAACATTTAATAAAAATAAGAATATCCATATTTTCATAAGGATTATATATTTTTTATACTCTATTACATAATTGTCTCAATTTTATTTAGAAATGTATTGTTGGGAACTTGCGTGACCAGGTTGACACACAAAAACTCCATTGTGTGATCGGGATGTTCATCCCAAAGTTCATCATGTAATCAGTATAGTGATAAAATGAAGAATATATATAAATTCAAAATAGTCCCTTATGTTCTTATGAGGTTTACCTATTGGAATAACCTTTTGATTTCATGGGTTTATACTTTGATAAGTACACTCTCACCACTACACTATTGTGTTAGTGTTTTTTGTTTGGGGGGGGGGGTTATTTTAATTACCATCCTAGATCTACGACACTGTTCATAGCGTATATATCATAGATATGGAATTGAGTCTATTGAGCATCACATATTTCATGTTAACCTGTTGTAGGTCATCCATGGTGTCATATTTAAGTCACGTGATAAAAAACAAGTATGGGATGACTTCATCATCACCATATTTACTAGACCCGTAGATTATCAAAGGGATTCCACATAATAAAATAGACTTTTTAAAGAACCATGGCATGATAAGGATAATATGTTAGGGAGTATTACAAAGATTAGGATGCCTGTCAAAGAGGATTTCACATGATCAAGGAAGATTTGTCCGGGGCCCTTTGTGAGACCATGTTGGCTCATTGGAGGGTCATCGCCTGAAAAAATTCTAACTTTCCTTCTCATTTGGGTACCATCATTTTCATATTTAATTTTATAAGGCCTCTACATATTACCCATAAATTTTTAATTAGGGCATTGCAAGGTCAAATGTACATGTCTGATACCAGCTGTATACTTGAATTGACATGTTTAGAGGCCTTCGTATAAAGAAGATAGAATTTCATGTAGGATTTTGTATGATAAATGGGCTAATCATGTGTATCACATTCACCCTTTTTCATGAAATATAGTGTGAATTATTTTTTCATGAGGCATATACCATTTCAAAATTTTTTATTTTTATTTTCCAGGACCTTCATCATTTTCCCATTGGTTGTCTTTCATGGAATCGTTTGATCAATAATGGATCTCTTGATGGTGTATGAGAATTTTCATGAATGGTAACTCTACTTATATGTGGTTCATTGCATGATCATTGCTAGATATCATGAAGTAATGTAATAATTGTCATTTATATTCACTCCTCATTCCTATGGACCTACAGGGGAATCACGTGATCAAATGAACAAGTACGAGGGGCTTCAAATGATAATGGTGACATACACAAAGGTTTTTGTGTGACATAACTACTTTACTGTTAGGGATCTCGCTTAATTGTTGAATTGATCACCTGAGTATTATAATCATTTCTCATGAAATTCAATTTATCTTCCATCAAATAATGATTTATCTCTTTTATATTTTATTTTATCAAGGGATTTGGGTGAATTTTAGGCATATGTTGGTTGATATGTCACATGACTTGAGGAACTCCTCTTGAAAATTCCACATGATCAGAAGGTCTTTTTAGAGGGTCATTTCATGATCATGAATAGATCCTTAAATGTTCATGACGCATTCATGTGAAATTCAAAGGGTCATGTGAACACATGTATTCTTGGGGATCACATAAACCATGCAACTTAGTTACCCAATCTCAATGTAGCTAGGCTGATCCTACTTTCTTTTAGGGAGAAAATAATACTTATGGTTCACGTATTTCTTTGATTCTAAAAATTTTAATGCTAATTTTTTAAGAATAAATATCCATTCACCCCATGGAAACCAAGATTTTATAGAACATGAGAGTCTGGTATTAGTTTCCCATGATGAGATATATTGTGGTAGACTTTGTTTCAAAATGCTTGACCCACCAATGGAAAAAAGTGGATCCTGATAGAACATAATGGTTTTTGAAGACACTTCACATTCTTGGGTGGTAGTGGTATGGGATCTCAATGGATTTAATGATTTAAATATCTCATACTCTACATTATAAGAACATTATATGGGTGATTTTCAATTATCTAATGAAATCGACCCATTTTCTATACATTAGGAAGTCGAAAAAGGTATAAGACCACAAATGCCTATATGTTTAAGAGGTTGTTCATTATTAAAGAGTGCCTCTAGCATTAGTAATATAACAAGATTCCCATCTTACATCTCACTTTTGGATAGGACTCCAGGAATCTTTTGGAACCCATCTGAATTTGAGCACAATGTATCACCTATAGAAGGATGGCTAGTCTGAGCGGACCATCTATTCTCTCAGGGATATGTTATTAGAGTGTGTTCTGGATTTTTTTCGTATGTGTGAAATGAAACTACTGTTGGGTGAGTTTTAATATAATAATAGATATTGGGACTCTATTAGGATAGTCCTATTTAAGGAATTGTATGGGTGTTCATTCTAATCCACATTATGCTGGTTTGATATATGTGAGCATTCATTGGTTGGATGGAGACTCATATAGGATATGAAAGAGATAATGGAGCTAGTTAAGAGATTGCTAGAGATGGATCAGATTCACTAGAATGCATATTTCAACCATATCCATCACCTATTTGTGTTTTGAATAGTGATCAGGTGTTTCTCTGGGTATCATATTTGATGGATCGACATCATTCGGTAAGTCAAGGGAAGTTGGTGATGTGTAAAGTCAAGTTATTTTGTGTTTTCAAGAATCTAGGGAAGGAACTATATTAGATATAGTTTCCACCAATGATGATCTTTATCCTTGAATTTTTACATGTTTACTAGTAGAATAGGTACTTCCCAGACCAATCTCATTTGTTAGAATGGGAGGATATGGATTTAGAGAATGATGCCACATTTTTTTAGACCCATGTTCAGGTCAAGGATGTTCTAATTAATGTGCTCCATGGGAAGGTGATCTCATTGGCCTAGGTGCTCTGATAGTATAACAAAGATAACTATGATACATTAAAGGTGGAATATTGGGTGAGGGAGTAGTGGAATCAAATATTCTCTAATAGTGAAGCCTGAGGTAATTTTAGGGGAATAAAGTAGAATTTTATTGAGTTTTTGACACAATTTGGGTCACCATTACATATAATTTTGAGTTTTATTTATATTTGTGTGCATTCTTGGAGTTAAAAACTGTCAGGGGTAGAAAATGGGAGCTTTCTAGGAGACAATATTGGGTGCACAATTAGCACACCGTTTGTCTAATCTGTGCAAAAAACAATGCAAGGGGCGATGCAGTTTCTAAATGTTTGATTTCTCATGATTTGAGATTGTTCATTAAAACTATGCAACAACCCAATTTAATTTTTTTGGCCCATTTTGGGTGGATAATAGTACCCATAAAGATGGAGCACAGTTTCCTGACCCTGAGACCCCATCCAACTCATTAAAATGCATATTTTTATCCCTTTTTGATGGTTTATTTATTATGTTTTGGGGGATATTTTTTCTTCCCATGCACATGAAACCCCTCTACATTGATCATTTATCTCTCCTAATCTACCCCTACTAGATTTACTATTTGTTTATTGGTGTTTCGGTTGAGGTAATTTAATTTAGAATTGATTTCATCTTCCAATTCCACTTTTCAACCATTGTTCTTACATTTTTGTGGATGTGCGGAACCCCAGGGGTGGTGCTGGAAAAAATTATGTGTTTAATGTGGATTTATTTTTGATTACTTGTGGATTATGTGTTTATAGCTTGGTTCTACCTCATATGGGATGTATTCATCAAGGGTGAGGAGATTTGGACCAAATCTGATGTAGGTGTCTCTATATACGGGCATTTTTGATAGGCACCTCATTAATAAATGATGAGTATAATTCATTATAAACATATAATAACTATAGAAAATTAGTTTGTAGGGTCAACCCCAAGGGAAGGATGTGTACCGAATTTATTAAATAAACCCATAGTAAATATTGCGTGAATATATTTTTCCAATTTTTAAATATTTTTCTTATATCTATGGTAGTGAGGATATAATAAATATGAGATAGTTTATTACTGTTGTAGATGTATAAAATTGACTAATGAACTATCGTTGGATGAAGTCCAATAGTGGCATACCAAAAATAATACCACTATAAAGAGTTTTCATTTTTATTCTTGTATTTATTATGGAAAAAATATGAAATAATGGGGAGATTTTAAATATAACATTATGGGAATGATATATGATGAAACATAATTGAAGAAAAAACAATAGAACTAAAGTTTGAGTAAAAACTCATCATGGAAAAAACATGGGAAATTTAAACCAATTGGATGAAAATGGGTTTCTTCTTTATATAGATATTAACTGATTTCACAACAATTGAAAATGGTTGGATTAATCTCCGTCTCTATGAGATGAAATAATCAATTTGATGATTCTTGGAGTTTTACACTATAATAAACAAAAACATGTAATGGGATTTAAAAAATAAACATTGGAATATACACTTCTAAAAATATAGGCCATTAAGAGAACTAACAAATTCCATTATCACTGCAAGAGAAGCCCTATATGCTGTAGAGATATTAAAATACTTAGTCTTTTATCACCACTAAAAATCACTAATAATGGACCATTTATCATCACTTTTAAAAGTACTATTAACGGGGTATACTATAGTGTGCTGTTTCAACACACTACACAACTATTTTAGTGTGCTATAATAACACTCCATATCATAAAAAACACCATGAAATTAGAAAATCATGTTTGAATATAACATTTAAATCAAGATAAAATAACTAGAATCGTTTTCTTAGTTTTGGTGATGAGATGTTCAATTTAAACTAAAACGATACTTATATATTATTTAAATGCACTTGGAGTCATACAGGTATCATCATGTATAAGATTGAGGTGTGCATTATTTTTAAAAATATAAAATAAATTAAGGATCATTTTCATAAAGTATAAAAACAACCAAAAAGTGTTTTCTCGATTTTGAGTTCGTTGCATGTCTTTTTTACAAAAATGTCATCTTAAACTGGAATCACACACATTGACTCATACATGTCACATAATGTATCAGTTTTACAAGATACTGATTCTTACACATAAAAATAACTTATAAATCATTTTTATTATGTTTTAAATACTTTCCTACTGCATTTTCCCAGTTTTTAGAGAGTGGCTATTTTTGAACTAAAATGTTGGTTTTAAACTAATAACGGACACATTGATTCATACCAGACACATCTTCTATTGGATTGATGTGGTGTTGATTCCTACACATAAAAAAATGAATTAATGATCATTATACTAATGTATCAAAACAATCTGAATATGTTTTCTCAATTTTGGTCAGTTTGTTCTCCTTTAAACTAAAATTGATATCAATATTAAATAAAAAGACACAATTATAGTCATATCGGTCACACCTTGCATAATATTGAGTTGTGACTAATTCTTAAACATCACAATTTTTTATGGATCATTTTTCTAAAGTTTCAAAACAATCCGAATGCATTTACTCAGTTTTGAGTACAACACTTTTCATTTTTACTAAAATGTCATTTTAAACAAGAAAAACACACTTTGACTGATACCAATCACATTGGGTATCAGGTTGATGTGAGACTGATTTATACATGTCAAAAATTACTTATGAATAAATTTCCTAAATTATCAAGAAAATCAAAGTGTTTTTCTCAATTTTTAATAAGTAGCATTTTTTTACAAAATTGTCAATTTAAAATTGCTAACAGACACATTGAGTCAAAAAGTAGACATCTTGTATCATATTGAGTTTTGAATTATTCAGACACTTAAAAACTGACTTATGAATCATTTATCTGTAGTATCCAAATAATATTAATTAATTTTATTGGTTCTTAGTTGTCTAGTTTTCCTTTTTATTAAAATTGATGTCATTTTTAAAATATCGATGAATTTGAAGCCATACCATTCATACAATTCAAGAGATTGAGGTGTAAAGACCTAGAATTTCCATGTAATTTTTTTTATTAAATGGGAATTTTACGAGTCCAAGAAAATTGATGGCGTGTGATTATGAGTCTCGGAGTGCCCGAAACGAATTTATAAACTTTTTTTAGGTATGTTTAGTAAACGTGCGAGCAGGTTTTTATAACATTATAACTGGTGCTCGGAATTGAAATATGAGGGCACCGTTGAACTCACAGCTCTGGTATTCACATAATGAGACCTTCACCTCAACCTCAGTAGGTTGTGGGTAGATTTTAGCTTTTCACATATTTTTTAAAGAATAAAATAAAATAAAATGGTGTAACATTTTATTTTATTTTTCTTTATAATTCCCCTTGTGGATATTTCTCAGGTGGGGAACACCTAAACTAAAACCTCCCCTGAGTGGTTTTGGAGGTGGGGACCACCAAGCCTAACCTCCCCTGAGAGGTTATAGTGGTGGGGACCACATGAGGTTTAAAACCCCTTGAACTCCCACATAAGTGTGGGGGTGCCTCTTAAACTTCCCCACTTAAATGGTCCCACCCCCTTAAATTTATTATGACAAACTAGTAAATTAATTTATCCAATTTCAATTTTGTGCCAACAACCTAAATAATAGATAACTTAATATATTATTTTGGGCTACATTTAATTTTGGTGGAATTGAGGGAAAAGGATTGTCAGAGAGGAGAAATTTGGACACTCAAGAGAAAGCTCTCCAATGAAAAATGCTCACGCATGACTTCATCCTCTGAAAATCCTCCAATGTTTGACATCTTCAATCGACATCCATTATTTCCTCGTCTTGGACGTTGACAAGCAATCAAATGATGTAGGAGTTTATTTGTGTATGATTATTTACGGGAAGTTGTAGGGTGGTTGTTTGAAATTCTTCACTGTTACACGTTCTTGATTCAAAAACGGTTAACCACTTGCAACTGCTATAACACGGAGGTGGTGGGCCAAACAAACATGGCCCGACCCCTCCGACGTTCTTCCATATTTTGTTCTTCATGATGGAAGAAGGTGGTTTACACCAGGACAACGAACGAAGAGAGTGGCCGGCTAAACCAGCCGCTGACGGAGGCACGATGCCCTGCCGCCCTTCGGCTCCGCTGTCCGCAACTTCCACACCCCGTGGTCGAGCTGCCACCCGTGACCTTGCCACCTGAGATGCCATCGCCATCTGAGGACGATCCATCGCCAGCGGCCTCGCCACCCGAGCAGCCACCGCCATCCGCAGCCCTGCCACATCGCCCCGCAGCTCCTCCATCCATAGCCTCGTTGTGCAGCCCCGTGGCTGTCTGCACCACCCCGTAGCCTGCCATGGCCCTCTGAGCCACGCTACAGCTTCATGCCGCCCACAGCCTTCAGCCCCCCATGCGGACTCGCAGCCTCCGCGACCCCCTTGGTCCCTAACGTGCTAGGACGGACCCAGTGGGTCGGGCCGGGACAGGTCGGCCCAGGTCGGTTCGGCCCGGGTCAGCCCAGTTCGGGTCGGGCAGGGTCGGTCCGACCGGGTCAGACCGGACCCGGACCCACTTCGACCTATTAATGAATTTTTGACCATATCATTGGCACCTGATGACCGATTAACGTAACACCAGCAGAAACGAAAACCTTGGAGTGAGACAGTCCCTTTGGTATACCCCATTAAAGATCTGAATAATTTTGGGAAATGATCTGGTTGGATCGAGCACAAATCTAACTGGGCCCTCGGGACTAAAAGGCTAATAACTCATAGAACGGGCGTCCGATTGATGAACCATCTATTGCGTTGAGACCCCTATTATGTTTAATTACTTTGAGATAATTCTTCATGGGACTTCGTGGAAGATGGAGTATCGACCAGTGGCTTGGGGAGAAGACTCTCCCAGAGATGAGCAAGCCTAATGCGAGAACCTAGTAGTTGGCTATGACTAGAAGACTGACTAGAGACCCTGTGTGGGTCATCTCTTAGCGATCATGTGTGGGAAGCACTTAGCCATCATGTGTGGGTCGCCTTCTAGTGATCCTGGGTGGGTCAGATCCTAGAAATCATGTGTGGGTGAGCTCTTAGCGATCCTGGGTGGGTCAGCTCCTAGCGATCCTGTGTGGGTCAGCTTCTAGCGATCCTGTGTGGGTCAGATCCTAACGATCCTGTGTGGGTTAGCTCCTAGAGATCCTATGTGGGTCAGCTCCTAGTGATCCTTTGTGGGTTAGCACCTACCGATCCTATGTGGGTCATCTCCTAGCGATCCTGTGTGGGTCATCTCCTAGAGATCCTGTGTGGGTCAGCTCTTAGTGATCCGGTGTGGGTCATCTCCTAGTGATCATGTGTGGGTCAGCACCTATCGATCATGTGTGGGTCAGCTCCTATAGATATTGTGTGGGTTAGCAGCAGAGCCTCTTAACGGGGTAAGATGATTTAGTAGCTATAAATAATCATCTCTACCACCATACCTAAGATATACCTGGTGTGAGCTGAGTTCGTACATGTGTGTCACTTTCCTATGTAGTAATACCATGGTGGTATTCTTATTTTTGGCATACCAGTGGGGTACTTTCCTTTGTGTTTTTCCTTACTTGGTGGAACAGTCAATCTTTGGGATTTTGGGTTGGACCCTATGCTTCCTAAAGATTGAGATGGGTATACTTGATAACTTAGGTATATGTATGGGCATATACCTATGTAGGGTAGACAATTGAATTCATACTTTTAGGCTTATCCTTTGTGGATTTTCAAGACCTTGAGGGTCTCGGGGTCCCTACTGAGTATCGTTATACTCACCCATGCATGGGCTATGCCCACACATTGTTGTGTTTGTTGTAGACGACGAACAATGCTGACTGAGGAATAGAGTACCAGGACTGGATGGTACCCGGAGGTGGACCATACGGCGTGTCGGTACGCAGTGGAGATGACCGACATGGAGTTATTGGTAGGAGATATATACCAACCCTTCTGGTAGGAACTTCAAAGGACGAATCAGTAACTATCCTTCTCCTTCATCAGTTCTATTTTATTTCAGTTGTACTAGTACCTTCGAGTTGGGCATGTATTATGGCCCCTTTTACTTACTGCACTCACTCTGTTTACTGTTTATTTTACTTGAGTTTTTATCTTGCTGTGTGATTGGTTGAGTGTTCTTACATTTTATAAAGGCAATGCCTTCCCAGTTTTAGGGAATACACCTTCGGTGCTAGTCACTAGCCCCTAGCCTATGGAAGACGGGTTTGGGGTAGTCACGGAATGGGCACCAGAGGACGGGTCGTGACAGAGGTATGAAGGATTCCTACACATCTCAAAGGACGTATGAGCCATTTTAGAAAAGTATCAAAATAATATAAATGTGTTCACTTAGTTTTGAGTAGGCCAGTTGTCCTTTTTATTAAAATTGATGTTCTTTTTAAATAAAATTATGCACCTGGAGTCATGCCTATCACACCGTGCTTCAGATTGAGGTAAGACTGATTCCTACATGTCACAACTAATATATAGATCATTTTCATAAAGTTTATAAACAATAAGAATTCCGTTTTTCTGTTTTGAGTACATCACTTATTTTTTTTCATAAAATACCATTTTAAAATAAAAACACACACTTTGAACTATAATGATCACATCATGTGTCAGTTTTATGTGAGGCCAATTCCAACACATCAGAATTGAATTATGAATTTATGTCCTAAATTATCAATAAATTCTAAGTGCGTTTTCTTTCTTTTCATTGAGTGATATTTTTTGAACTAAATTAACGATTTTAAACTGATAACAGACACATTGAGTCAACTCAATCACACCGTGCTTTGAATTGAGTTGAGGATAATTTCTACATGTATCAAATGACATATGGATTGTTTCCCTGAAATATCAAAATAATAAAAATATGTTCATTTAGATTTTAGTATGTTAGTTTTCCTTTCACTAAAAGTAATGTCAACTTTAAATAAAAAGAAGCGCTTGAAGTCATACCAGTTCCACCATGGGATGGGTTGAGGTGTGTCTGATTACTTCATGTCCCAAATTCTCCAAACAATCCTAAATACTAATTTTACCACTTTTTATGTTGTCTTTATATACCAAACATCCAACAGTACATATTAAAACAATGTTATTTTCCAAATAAACCTCTCTTTTTTGAAATCCAGAAGAGAATTGGATGTTCATATGCCAATTATTTCCCAATAATTCACCCCAATAAGAACATGAGCATCATATATTCTACTAGATTTCAACAAGGAGAAAAAATTTTCAGTTAGCAACATTGAATCAATATTCAGTGTTTGATGTTCAACAAAGAATGGGAAAAAAATGGAAAACATTGTAACATTGTAAGAGATAATCATTTAATCTCATTTGGGGCTTGTTGAAGAGAGGTAAAAGAAAAAAATGACTTCAAAAAATATTTGTGAAAAAAACTAAATAATTATAAGATAATAATGATAACGAAGTTAATGTTCAAATAAAAGATAAAATAACGAAAAAATTAATTAACAAGTAGTAGGAATTACCCTTTTCATAATGGTTTTATTCATTATTTATGAATTTCCATTGTGTCTTTATCTTAATTGTAGGCTCAAATTCCAATCACCCATGAGCATGAGTAGCTTCGTAAAAACTACCCCAACTCAAATAAAATAATATAATTGTATAAGAAAACAATTATTATATGAGTAATTATGAAAATAAATAAATTAATCAATAATATTAAACAATAAATTAATTATATGGATAATTATTTTACTGTGTAAACATTGTTCACCACAGGTAAATACTGACACTAAATTAAGAACGATGATAAAAAATTCAAATTGATCACAACAAATAAGAAATCGATGAGTGAGGAGGATGAGGAGAAAATAAGAAACAATGGATTGAATCTTTCAATAATCAAATGGAGGGTAAGTATATCCTACTAGGTTCATAAAATATTCATTTTGTATAATAAATAAATAAAAAACATAAGATATTTATTATGAACAGTGAATGCCTCCCATTTGTGAGAATTACATGGATGGTAATCAGAGATTCCTAAGGGTGGAACCCATGGTAAATGTTAAATAATGAAATTTTTTAGATGGATTAAAGTAAAACATATATAGTGTTTATTAGATGTGTGATGAAATAAATGAAGTGATATTATAGAATTATTAATGAGTGGGTTATCATTTTAAATATGGTTATATTTTTACTTAATGGAAGAAATAAAAGAATGACGAAAATAAATGAATAAAATGTTATTGGTGATTGGAAAATTTCATTGAAAACCTGAAGGTGTAAGAATCTACAAAAAACCTCATTTTTTCCAAGTAAATCCTAAATAATTTGGATAGGATTAAAGGATGGTAATTGGATCAAATATATGCATGATAAGATTGATCTGAATAAGAAAAATGTGACATGATTATCTTGATCTTAATAAGAACAATGAAGGATTTTTATGGATCAAGTTGTTAATATATATTTCCAAAAAATATCCATCGGTTTAAAAATACTTATCATTTTTAGTCATTTGTTTTCCTAATTATGTACAAATCTTAACATTGAAGGTCATGGTAATGTATTATAATGAAATTTTTTTATTTTATGTAATTGAGATGGTAACATATATGGGGAATCATATTACCACTTGAAGGATATAAAAAATGGATTTATGTTTATGTTACTAAACCATAAAATTAAATCGAATTTATATTCCACAATGAACATAGAATATCATTATATTTTTAAATCCAAACTAATAAAGTTTACATGATTTTTGATTCTAAAGGTGTAATTATATTATCCATGAATTTTTTTTATTTCAACAAAATAGATTCAATTAAAACTTATTTATTAATTTTATATCAATCAATATTAATATTTTATTTTATATAAATTTGTTAAATCAAGTGGTATAAGGTTAATTCTTGAATGATTTAAAATATTATATTTAATTTATATAATAAAAAAAATTTCTTGTTAAATACATTTCTTTTCAAATAAAATATAAAATTTATTAAAAATTTCATCAATACAAAAATATAGATATTAATAAATTCTATCAATAATTTACTCTTCTTCTGTACCATATAATAAAACAGTATTTTATTTTTTTAAACACCATGATGCTGAGGTTTTTACTAGAATATTACTCATTCCAATTGTTTATTTTTGGACTATATTTTAACAACCAAAATAAAAATTTCAATTAAATTTTATATCAAAATCATTTTTCCTATATAATATAATCCACGGATTATATAACATTTAACCTATTTGATTTTTTTTATATAATTTAGGTCACATTATTTAAATGAAAATTGAAATATTTAAAAAATAAAAATTGAAAAAATTATATTTTCCCACAAATTAGTTAAATAAACAAGATAAGAAATAAATTTTATATAAAGTTTTTTCTCATATAATTTTAGATATTCATCTGAATCATTTGATTGTTGAATTTTTTAAGTAACCCATAAATCTATCCCAAGCCTCATGAAATAATTCGCATTCATACTAAATAAATCCATTAATTTTACACTATTTTTCAGTACTAATTATTCTATGAAAAATATTCATGAAAAAATCATAATATAGATGATCCCATGTGTCAGATATTTCATTATCCATTTTTTGTAAACAACTTCTAGAATTACCTTAGAAATGGATAGGGATAATGCTATATTTAAATTTCTCTTCACTTAACCCTCTCAGTTCAAATTACTGCATGAAATAATATAAGACCCCAATGATGTCATAAATTTCAGCATCCAAGTGATTTATAATATAATATTCCTCACCAATGACAACTCTGACTAATATATTGATTCATTTTTCAAAAGTTGGTGATTGAAAAGAGGTTTATGTGATGGAATATTATTATTTTGGATCCTATTTTACTTCACAACAACATGACCCAACATTATTTCTGTTATATATTATGTCACAATATACCTATGTAGTCCCAAGGGGACCCACATGATATAGGGAAAATGATACTTCAATATATCTAAAAACAATCAGATGGTTTCATTACACACTCCCAGAGGCAGTGAAGAAGAAAAGAATATTCAAATCTACGTAGTCCCGCCATTATAAGATCCTCATTCAAAGGCAGGACACCTCAAAAGGACTCCAAAATTGTATATAGTAACACAACTAACAATCATAAAGGCTTATCTAAGCATACTAAGGTTGACACCCCTAAGAAGCTTGAATAAAAAGTAGGTGAATCTCATGTCATGGATCTGGTGAATGCGAAAACAATTATTGTAGAACCTGTTATCCCCCGAGTGGTATGGATATGACGGAGTGTGATGTATGGGATTCCATCCTCAACAACAATGAAGAATTATTATTAAAGGAACATATGGTTGATGATACTCACTAAGAGTTTGACAGATTGGTTGGGAGATGCATCCAGTCAAATATGAATGAGTATCAGGGTAGTCAGGTTTGAAAAAAACTCATCATATTGGCACTGGATTCAACGGAAAGAATATTACTATAGAAGAACTCATATAAACTTGGGACAAGAGGGAAAAAGCATTGGACACCTCCTCAAAGATTATCTTGATGGAATTCACAAAACTTTTCAAAGCAGTCTCCATAGAATTAAGTTTTTTAAAAGAATAAAATAGTAATTCAAAGATTTGAATATTACCTATGGTGTCTGTTGATTGTCTGGTCGTGTCGGGACCGGTTTCCCGCTTTTTCCTTAAAATTGGGATGTTAATAAAATAAAAATAAGTTTGGAGTATATCTAAAAAATTAATTTTCAGTTGTTTTATTATAGGATAATACAATTAGACTTGTTTGGATACATGAATGTGAGATTAGAAGGTTCAGTGGATAACCAAGGGAAATTATAGATATTGAAAACATTGGATTTCATTTGAGGTGTGCTTGAATTAAACCCTTGAACTGCTCGAGACTTGGATTCTTTCCTTAGAATATTTTGAGACATGATTCTGACCAAGATTTGAGTTTCCATTTGACACCAAGGGCCACCGACATTAGGTCACCTCCAAGGAGAGCTTCGCGTATTGTTAGGTAGTCCCATATGAGATATATCTATCCATTCATAGAATTATCTTATTTTGGGAAGGATTCTTACACATTGATATCGTTCATGATATTACTGATGAATAATGACATCATTCTATGATGTAAAATATTGATGAATATTTTGTCTTAACATGGATCCACTAACATTGTGGTTTTATTAGCTAATTAATATTCTTGGTCATTATATGAATGTGGGAGTTGAGTTAGTGTTGGTTATGAGGGGAATTCTTCCATCAACCATCATACATTTCCATTTTGGGTAACACACTCTTGCTTTTTATGGAATTTTCAACACTAATTTTCTTAATTAATATATCTGAATTTCATTTTTAATTTCAAGTGGGTCATAATAATTTTTACTGATAGTTCCCAACATGTAATGATGGAATAGTATTCAACATCTTTTTTCTGAAAAAATATAACAAAAAGAAGGAATAAAGTAGAACTTCCTTTTCTAGATATATAAGGATAACTCCTGAAATGATTTTATCGAGGTTGGGGTCTTCCAATACTTTCCCCATTGGTCTTATCAAAGCATTACAAGATTACCATTCCAATGTTTAGGGGGTTAGTTATGGATAGATATTACATCTCGACTGGGTAACTTAGTGTCCGATGGTGTGTTTTCTGTAGAATGTTTCTCTATGAGAAAATATATTAATTAATGTCCCTTTTATTACCATATTTGGTATAAACCAAATGTAAAAAATACTGTATAATGAAAACATACCATGTCAAGCATCTTGTAATCATGGAAAAATTTAGTATATATTTGAGAAGATCATTATTAGAGAACAGTTTGATCTAATTTTGCTTCATGTAATTCCTCATTTTTTTAACATGGAAGATTATTTCTAAGTAAATTTTCAGGATATTTTAATATAAATTCATATTACAATTCATAGTTATACTAAGATAATATAGAATATTCTCTTACCCCATGTCATTCTTCTATGTAGGAAAATCACCAAATGATCACTCTATATTTTTCATATATATAATGGGTATCTTTTCTTTAGTACAATGTATTAATACTATTGTACGCAAATGGTAACTATTGAAACTATTTGAATATTACAACAAATCATCAATCCACCAATAGGTAATTCCCTTATTCATTAGCCAATTTAAGGGTAAACATTTTCCATCAATATTTTCTATCAATATTCAGACGTAGGTGAAGAATCCTTGAAGCCCTATCAAATCATTGGGGTTTCAAGTAATTTAAATTTGAAGGATAACATTAGTTTTCTTAGGATTGAATTCAATTCCACACTGATATACTATAAAGATGAATAAAATCATACAGGTGACCCAAAATTCTCATTTAAAGGGCTTCATCATCAAACTATATTATTTTAGCTTGTTAAAAATATCATCTTGATAGGTAATATGATTATAACTCTTTTGGGATTTTACCACTATTAATGTAACATTTAATGGTATTCCCCAAGAAGGGTTTATAAATATAGTTCATGGAATATTGATATGTGGATATAATTTTCTTCGAATTGAAAGACATGAATTGATATTAGTATATTTCTTAGGTTGATATGAAGGGAGTGAATTCTTTATCTCTAAGGACCATCTAGATTTTCTTGTATCCTTAATATCCATAAATAATGTAGTGTACTTTATAATTAGTAGTTACATCAATTAAATGTTTCATAATTGAGATTAGGAAATTATCTCAGGGGAAATACCCATTGATATCTCTAGTTTTGATGCAAATAATGATATTCCCATTCTTATTTTTTAAAGGTTTGATGTTATTAAGACATTTAGGGTATTGGAAATCCAAAATGAAGTTATCATTTGAAAATATTATCAACATAAACCTTAACATTGGTAGTATGAGACAGATGAATTCTTCTAGATGCATGTTTGTAACCATAGTGGTCCTCTAGAAATCCTAAATATTGGGTCGCTATATTAGTATCATGGGATGGGATTTATGTGTAATTCTAGGAAAAAACATCTTGATGGTGCTTTAGAGAAGATGTATTCACCCCTTTTACCTCAAAATTCATAGCCCCATTGATCAATTTGGTTCGTATGTCTTCCCTAGTACCCAAATTTATTTTTTGGAACACATAAAGAGTGGTGGAGACACCATCATAAAATCCTGGTGGGATGTATTTGAGAAATTTTTATTCTTCACGCACATCAACAATATTAAAAGGAATGGTTGATGGATGATAATATTCATATCGATATGAAGTATTGATATCGTTGTATTTGGAAAATAGATTAGGGAATTATCACATTCTATTTGGGGTATAAGAGTATTTTATGATTCAAATTATGACGCAAGAGTCATTTGATACTATGAGGAAAATTTGGCAGCATCATAGCTTCTGATTCTATCCAAATTATGGATATTTGATGGTTATTATATATTATAATTTTTTGGTGATGTGATTGACATCATGAAAAATGATGAATAAAACCCCAAATATGAACATGCACCTTTGATTTTATTGATGGTAAATACATATTCCAATCCAATTTCTTTAAAAGGAAAAGCTAGCATCCTTTATAAATCATTTATATCCATAAATAGAGTGATTTCATCAAACATGGGTTGTTTTTCATCTCTCTAACAGAAATCTGTGATGATATAATTGGACATTCAGGATTGAAATTGAGCATTATCATCGTGATAAGTCCCAAAAGGTCCATTAACATAATATTTGATACATTAATGTTATAATGTGGGTACTTACATCTATTTAAGAAACCAAGGCCTCCCTAATAGGACATTTAATGATCAATCTTGTGAAATAATTAAGAATAAATATTCCAAGATGGGGTCTCTTAGTTGGGATCTATGATTAATTCTTCCAAGAGTTTATTGGTCACTCTTGAAACAAATCTGATGTTTTAATGCATAAATAGATGGATCAGATTTATTTTATAACAACTAATGAAGCATCTGCACCATAATGACATTTATTCTTGGGCTATTTTCATTAAAGGTGCATGGGATGTCAATATCAACCAATTTCCTACATATACACGAGGTTCTATTATTTCTATACGTAATAGAATCTCTTTACCACTTTGGGAAAGACAAGACCACATGACATTACATAGATTTGGTCTCTACATGATATATTTCAGTAGTAGTGACCTTGTATTTGAACTCATTAGGGAATTAAAAGGCTTCCACAATCACATTTGAGAGATATTTTGATAAATTAAGAGAATCCAGGATTGAATGCATCACTTGGAACATAACCAAATATTTCAATATATCATTTTTTTTCTAATGAATACACATTTTAATATGGGTTAGTTCTGTAATAGGCTCCTTAAGGGATGAATTATTTGAGTTATATGGCTCAATAACAAGAATAAATGTTATATAAATTCCTCTTACTAGATGATTGAGTTTCCCTAGTCTACCAAATATCATGGGATGATCAGACGATTTCACACACATCAGTAGGTATTATTAAATAATTGTGTTGGGAAATCTCTTGATAAATTTCAATGTGTCTCCATGATTCTATTAAGTCCATTAGAGTAATTTCCTATGGGTTTTGGTTTTTCATATAGATTCAACATGGATGTGACATGGATATTAAGATCATCCATAACTATACCTTCCCCTATTTCCTTGACTCTTCCATTGGATCCTTGGTTAGGTAAGGGGAACTCCACATCATAAGAAATATCATAATTAAATAAGGGTCACATAAAATAGATTAAATTAATGGAACTGAAGTGTAGTTCTTAATTTGATGGGGATTTTGTTTAGTGGGGAGGCAACAATTGTACCATTTGGTGGGATGGAAACTATGGTATCAGGACTGAAGGAATAAGGTTTGAGAGGGTTAGGACATACATTATATTTTTACTGGTCATATTTAGTTAATATGATTTTTTTCTATCCCATTACAATGTATTTTAGATGAATGATTTTTTTTATATTTTGGTGTTGATGTGATTGGTCACACTGTGGTAAAAGAGATTGGTGGCATAGCTGGAATGTTTAACTATACCCTGAGAATAAAATGAACATGATTGACCATATTAATATTAATATAATCATTGAAAATATGTACACTCCTACTTTTGTCTTCTCTTCATTCTCTCTTCTGCTTAAGAATAGCAGCAGAAACACATGTCGCTTTGGCTAGTGGTTTTTTTAATTTCACTTGACATGAATCAATCATATTCTTGATGATTCTATTAAAAAAATAATTACTAGATAGTGTCACCCAAAGTTTGTTGAAAGGTGAAATAATATTAGGGTTCAGTAAGACAAACATGATCAACCCTTCTAGGATATGGAAATTTCTACATGTTATTCTCTATAGCTACTATAAAGTAGTTAGAAACATTCTCATCTAGGAAAGAATAAACTTTAGTCCTTCAATATTTATATGGAAGATGTTTTGGATATTTTCTCCCATATTGATGATGATATTAATACTAGTTTTTTCATTTTCAGGGATGTTTCACAAGATATTTTTTTTGTATAGTAGATGGATCCTGTGTAGGAGCTGGCTTGAGTGCGAAAATTGTGGATTTCATTATTCCTATTTTTCCCCATTAGGATATCAATGTTGGATGAGAATTTGTTTTGTATTTCCAAAAATATTTTTCAAATGATTTCCCTAATTTATTAATCTCATGAAACCCACCTTGGTATTTGACTAGGATAACCATCATTTTCTACTTGTCAATGAAGTTCTTTATATAGGGACCTGACAACTCCTCGAATGGGAGCTGCAGATTCAAGGAGGAGCCCACACCCCTCCACATAATAATGAAAAATCAGTTTTTCTCACTCTTGGGATGTTTTCAATTTTATATATTGATTTTTTTTTCTTTTATATAATACAATGGATTCTATAAATAAATTCCTAGATGATTTAATCACATTCTATGTTCGACCTGGCACATAAATTGATTTACCAACGAAAACATCACTCCTACAATTTCTATATAAAAAAATTATTATTGATACTACTTTCCGAAAAATGGTCTCCATTATGGGACCACACTGAGATATGAAATGCATCTGGTGTTGTTTTGGATCCCTTATACAATTGAAATTTTGAAATATAGGATTCACAATGTTAGGTAGGGGAAGAGTTGCATCTACCCATTTGGGGTAAGTCCTTCTCACCTGAAGTACTAGTGCACTCCATTATTCCATTTCCTATAGTTGAGCTATTAGAAAACCAATAAAGTCAATGAGATATAACGAGATAACTGGTTGTGTAAAAACTTGAATAGGGGAAATAGTGGGTACTTCCTAGTATGGTGGGACTACCTATATTTTTAGAATATAGACAGAATGGATTGGCCTAGGGTAGTTCACTAAGAATATTATCGATTTCTTTCCTAAAAGTGGGAACTCTTTAAATCCATATTCTATTTGGTACAAGTAAATATATTTCCTAGATACCATATTGAGTGAATGATGTAGATCTATATTTTATGGCACGACATGATCTTTCTGTTAAGAGAGATCAGTTGAAAAATAATGTTGAGGCTCCTTTTAAAGAACATTACCATCGTTGATATTTTCATTTGAGTAATTCATCATTGATTATATTTAACTAATTCATTGTTTCTTTAAATATAGATAATATTTTATCAATTATAGTAGGGTCAACTTCTTTTGGTAAAATGTGGGACATAACCACAACTTTTTCCCATTTCTACATTCACATCCCATTAGAGAGGTTGTAGTAAAATGTTTTTTTTGGGAAAACAGTTTTATCTTTTTCCATCCATTTCTATTATGCACACCTTATTCAATAATTTAGGTATATACCATGTTATTAATAAAAACTATATACTCTTTTTCTTATACATTGATGTCATATTTTGTAGCATCTATAGGTCTAATGATAATGAAATTTCCCAATGAATAGTGTATCATAAGAATTACATCACCATAAAAATATTAAGTTGTTTGGTCTCCATTAGAGTAACAATCGAGTTATCATTCACAATCATTAGAATAAATTTCCTTATTAGAGGATTTCTTGGGATTGTGATATCTATGAAACTTTATCATTTCTTTTCATGATTATTCTAAAGATATTTTACAAAAGGTAATTTGGATAGAGTCTCTAAAAGACCAGTTTTATGCATTAACCGGGAGTGAGATGTGTCACAATATGAGACAGTATTTGGAGTCTCATTTTACAACATATCTCTCACATGAGAAAAGATCGATCTCCAATGCGGAGGAGATTGAGGTAAAAATGCAACCAAACCCATGAGTTGGGGATGCTCCAGAATTTCTACTAGTGTTGGTGTTTTTTCCGCCCACTTGACCTTGTGGAACATTTTCCTAGAATTATATGTTTATAGTTCATGTTCTGAATATGAGATAATTTCTACCAAAGTTAGTGAAACAACTAAATTTTTATCTCCTCTCAAACGTGAATCAAATCGAATATTGTTAGATTCTTATTATAAGATCATTTTAATGGATTTCACTTAACATATTTGAGACTTATGAGATTTTTCAATTATAAATCATTAATAATTATACTATGTATGATGTATAGATTTTTATTCCATAATTTGTCATGATGTATGGAAATTAGATACTTTCACTTTTAGCAGACATTATTGATTGAGGAGATAAGTGAATTGTAGTGCCCCATGTACTCTAATTAATTTAATATGTACATTAGATGAACCATCAGTGATATAATGATGGATACAACTATGATCATTCAGGAATTCACATTTAATACCCTTATACTTATTTCCCAATTTTGGACATCTTATAATAGTGAGGGAATCCAATCCAGTATTCTATATAAATTACTCAATTTCCTCAGAATGATCTAAGTATCCGTCATTGGGAAAGAACTTCAATTTTAAAAGAAAAAATTCAAATAAATATTTAAATCAACCTGATGTAAAAATTCTTCCATCAATGTTCTTGAAATATCATTCTGAGGAGTTTCTATGGGTCAAAACATTACCAACATGTTATCATTGGCCTATTGTTTCTTAATGATAAATACATTCTATTCATATTTTATGATTGATTCCATTACTATATCTTAAAAAATGCATTTTTGTAAGATACCTTATTGTAGAGGGTCGGGTATGTTAGAATATTCTATGTTGTAAGGGAAGATAAGATGTACATGGATAGTTGTAGAATTCTAGTTTTCTTGGGCTATCATCTAACTCAAAAATAATGTCACTTGTCAATAGGCATCAAGTGTGGATGGCATCATATTTTTATGTTCCTCCCAATATGATGGATTTATCATAGTTGTTTTGCAAAAGATAGGTATTTATTTTCATAATTAAATATCATTGTAGGATGGAACTTCACAAAAAACCATCTTGGGGAGGAATACAATCATGGATCAATGTTAAGTTATAGGGAGTAGTCCTACAATATATTCTATGGGAAGGAACTACATGGTGGAATAGGGAAAAGGGAGGACCATCATATAATTTGATCATCTCCCCATGAATAGGTATTCCACAATAATCATTGGGATTAGGGTTCTCCTGATCGATCATATTATGAACACAAAATAGTCTTTACGGGTAAATAATATTTGGTGGAACACCATAGATTCTTGTAGAAAAGTTTTATGGAGGAAATTTACTATTTTAATTACTCCATCATTGATCTATCAATGTGTTAGAAGGATATTTGGTTTCCATTGATAAATGATCATGAGCCTCAATAACATAAAAATTAAGAATATTAGTTACATAGCCCAAATTATAAATAGCATGAATAGTTTCTCAAGAATGAGACAATGGTGAATTGGTTCATAGACCTATATAATTCATGATAAGATTATTGTTACTAGTGACGAATTAATGAATGTCCTTTGACCAAGTTAGGGATTTTATAAGGTCCCTAGGTGATTGGTCTCCCATGTAAAGGGCCTCTGGTGCCTAGTACTATGGGGAATGTCCCCAAGAAACTGTTCACCCAGGTGAATGACCCCAGGTTGATGGTATTCCTAGTGTAGGATCACCTTGGTAGAGGCACCAAAATAGGTTGGGTGAAGAGATTTATCACCTTTCCTGGATGTTCATTCATGCAACTGGTTTTCATTTGAAAAGATGAGGGATGAGAATTTATTTATAGCCTATGATGAGGACATTGGCATATTAGATCTTCATAAGAAAGGGGGGCCATGTAGGTGAACCGGGTGAGGCATTCTATGTATCCATATAAAACCAGATTGTTTTAGGCTAAGCAACCTAAGGAGACATTGATGAATTGAACTTGGAGATTATAAGTTATATTTCTACCAAAATTTTAATATCCATAAATGTTGGTTCAAAATTCTTTTTTGGATCTAGGAATAATAAAATCAAAGCCTATGATGTGTCTTAATAACATTATTATAGTGTATAAACCATAAAATTATTATTTTTATTAGGATAAAAATATCTAAAATGATCCCCAAAAATTGGTTTTATTGTTTTGACATTGTTTTTGCCTGCATTTGGTGAAATCTATGACCTACTAATAAAGGGAGGTTCTTGCTAACATGCTACATTATCGGAAATCATTTCAGAGGAAAATCTATCTCCCAATGTTTGAGCAGTCTTGTGGAACATGGAAATCCCATTTTACTCTCCTTAAAGAACAGAGACAATTTTCTACTAAAACATGACTTTTATTTTCTGAATTATGATCAGACATGTATTCTATCGAAAAGTGTGTGGCATAAATTTTTTATGCCATCAATTGTACGTCTTGGATATGGTTAGTAAAAAAATTACTAAAAATCCATTCATGTCCCTACTTTGATACCAAATTGTTTGTCCTATTATGATAATGAAAAAATGGTCAATATATGGGATGTATTGACCTCTTAATAAAATTTTAAATATTGATTATATTATGTATTAATATGTAATAAAATATAAAATAAAAACATTTTATGTTCATTGTAATTAAAATCAATGCGATCTTATATATACTCTATTCTTTATCATTTTTAGAGTATTTCACCCACTATATAACTGACCTCAATTTTAAAGTGTGTCACTACTCCTACCAACACCATTTTCACACCTAAAGAAACAACCCATCCCATAACATTTGTTCATCAAGAGGAACAACATAGAACCTTAATTTTGAAATGGAGGATAAACTGACCATGTCTTTATCTAGAATAGGGAATAACTAAAACCCCTTCCTTTTACAGGATTAGTTGAAACCTATGACTAAACTTTTTCAACATAGAGGTACAATAAAATGGAATATTTATATGGGAAGTATAACCTAAAACAATAGTTTTACTTTTTAATATAACATCACAACCCAATACACAAAGACATAAAAAATGTAAAAAAAATTTATCAGTCTGTAAACTAGTACGATTCTGGGATATTTTGTGTCATGCAACTAATGTTTACCTTGACAACAGAAGATCAGAATGATTTTGTTCGGAACACCAAATCCCACGATTCTAAGATTATATAATTATGTTTCACAAAATATTTCAAATATACTTCAATCTATGACTGTTTTTCACTTGTTTTTTAAAACTCTATATATAGTGTTTTATTCTTGCAAAGGGAATCTAAAATATTATAATCTATTTCATAACCATTATAGATTATCTTTTCCCATGCACATAAAATTTTCCCTCCAAAATATAAAGTACTATTTTAATGTCAGATGCGAGTTTGATAATCAATAAAAATAGAAAAAAACTATATAATATAAATCATTAGAATAAACATTTAATTCTTATAAATCTCCAAAATGTAGCATGAATATGTAAACATTCAATATCACTGCCATTTTTTAACTTAATTATTCCTAAAACACATTGAAATTAATTTTAAAATAATTAAAATAATTAAAGTTATACTATGTAATAAATAAAATAATTAAAAAATACAAATAAATATTGAGTAAATTAAAATAAAAAAGTTAGGAAAAACAAGATATATTTTTATTTTCCTAAAAAACATTTTTATTCATAAAAATTATATATAAATTTTTAGAATTTTATATTACTTTTGGTCATATGGGTCATTTGAATTTGTATAAATTTAAAATTTCAAAAAACACAACTTCATAATACTTTTCTATATTGAATAAGACTTTTAGTTCCGTGAGTATGAATTTACAACCCATGTACAACATTACAAACCACATATGAATTTGCACTAAGTGGAATTTTCATTTCATAATGATTTAAGGAAAATCTGTGTGACTTGTCTTTAGTACACATTTTAATTTATATTCTTTCATATGATTTTCTATTACTATGTATATCTTTATACATTGGGAAAATTCTAAAACATCAAAATATGAATATTTTAAGTTTTATATGACTTATTTTAGAACGTAAGACTTTTAATTCCTAATTGTAATACATTATACATATCCATTTTTTACAACACAGACAACAAAAAATATTCAATCTATAATTAATATAATAACAGATCTTAAATAAAGAAAAACCATAAAAAGTAAAATTAATTAATATGTAAATAATTTAATGAGAAATTATATTTATCTAATTAAGAAAAAATTTAGGTATGAGTCATAACCTAACTCTCACATATGTGGATTTTTCTCTGAAATTAGTTCACATGACCTATAATGTAGGATAATAATAATTAAATAAATAATTTTAACAAAAATATTTTATACAAGAAATATAAAATCTTGTTTCTTCACTCATGTTAATGAAAATTTGATAACTATTTTTTAATTATTAAATCATAAATAAGTGAAGTGGTGAGGATAAAATCAATGGAAATATCCCATTATCACATTTAGAAAACTGAATCATTAAGAAATATCATAAAAAATAATAATATTTCATATAAAAATATGTAAGTAGAAAAAATTTGAGTGGATTTAGGTAACACCAAAATAATTTATTATATATATTTCTTTTTATATATATTAAACATATTTGATAGTTTTTGATATATACAACCCCAATTATAAATGGACCAAAAATAGATATATTTTTATAACCAAGTCATTAAATTGGAGGGTTTGAATAGTAATAAATAAATTATAGAAATTTATATGTTTTAAACTTGTATAAAATTATTTCATTGGTTATAAAAATTAATTGGAATAAATATAAAAATCATTCGAATAAAAAAGAAATATTTTATTACTGAAAAGCTGAATTTTTCTAAAATGAGGTATCTTCATGTTTTGGGCATTTATTTTAAAATTAGTATTTTCTCTCTATTTATAAATTGTATTTTAAAAAATGATCATGTTTTAAACTAGTATGGAAAAATTATTTCATATTGAATTTTATAGAATTTTTTGAAAACATTATTTTATTAATGAATATTTAAAAATAGTGATTTTATTGAAAACTAACTTTTCATTTAAATCATTTACAAGATTATATTTTTTATTAAAATTATATAGAATAAATATTAGTTAAATTATATTATAATTAATTAAATTTATATAAATATAATCAATTTTATTTTTATATTTTATATACATACGTTTATAACATTAGAAAACTTTTTCATTGGAAAACTATTTTTCATCATGATTATGGGATAAATTTAAAAAAAATTATTCCCTTTAAATGGTTTTCATTTTGGAAAATGGAATAAATAGATTTTATTATTATAATTAATATTTTAATTTAATTTCAACATTAGTTTTTTATATTATATAGTAAAATGAGTGAAAATTAATTACCATGTTTAAATATAAAATGGTTTTATTAGTGGATTAAACTAAAAGGATAAGAATTAAAATCACCTAAAAAAATTCCAATTCCTATTTTATATTCATTTATCGATGTTTTATCATCTATGGTGTAATAAGGATCCAATCTTTGAGCCTTTTGAAATGTGTAATACATGGTTACATTTTATTATTCTCAAAAAGTCCATGTGTTTCCTCTCCCCACTTATAAAAGGTCACCCCTATACTCTCTTATTCACACTTCCAAATAACTTTGGTTTTAATAATACCTACCCAAATAAATTACCTATAACCATCCTCTTGACATAGAGTTCCATTATGAGTTGTAAAACCATTCTAGATTTTCCTCAGGTATAAACAGAAAGAGGTTATTCGAAGAAGATGTATTGTTTTTAACCATGCATCTACATTTTATTTATTACCATACCTACATAAAATATTATAAATCTATGATATAAAAATAATAATATAATAAATAAATTTATATTTTATTAAGTTAGGAAATAACCTATATTTGTCCCATATACTATCTCATCGGAAACTAAACTGTCGATTGCATGTACCGGGGACTACCACATTGCAGACCGTTGAAATTCGTTTTACAAAACATCATCTCATGGATAGATAATATAATGGATTTAATATATATATATATATATATATATATGATATTTATGGAAAAATTATACTGTGAAATTTTAATATCATATCTACCTTTTGACCTTCAAATATGTTGGATAATGATAATGGCGGTCATGCTTACATGAAGAATACCACCTCGATGTAGTGATGCAATAAATTTTTCATTTTATTTTGACTTGTATGGTAACAAGCATAGATTAAATAAATATATATTTTTTATATTATATGAAAATTATTTAATAAAGTTATGTTATTTTAATTTTTTTAACTCCATCCATTTAAAAAATTAAAACAATGTTCATGCCCACGTACGTCCTACCATCCAAATGAACGATGCCACTCATTTTTCTATTTATTATTTTTATGGACCATTATAAATACTTATATAATTAATATATATTATATTTATATTATTTTTAACATTATTTTGGTTATTTAACAATGATCCAAGTACAAGTACCAAAACTATAAAGCTAAAAATACAAGAACAATGAAACAGTTACCGCCTAGAATAATATTTTAAATAATGAGTTGTTAACAAATGGGTTATAATATGTTATAATAAAATAATTAATGTAATGATATATATATATATATGTGTGTGTGTGTGTGTGGTTATATGATATATTTAAATAATAAATCTATATTTATTATACAATAATTTCTAACTCATATAAATGAAATCAGACCAGGGGTAAGGGTTTTACTTTTCACTTTTACTTTATTGAAACAAATGTCATATTCCCCTCTTATGTATTTTTTTGTGGGATATATACAACCCCTTTGATATTTTATATCATGAATCTATTTATAGTCATGTAATTTAATGTTTTATTTTATTTAATTTCTTTCATGGGGGGTATGACTCAAAGGTTACCAAACCAGTAATGTTTTATTTCATAATCTCATCATTATTCGGGATTGTTTGTGTTTAAGTCTCCATTGAGAGAAATATTTTTTATTTCTATCTTAAACCTAGTATATTTTTTAATTCTATGATTATTTGTTAAATTTTTATATAACATTATAATTTTAATCTCTTTGGTACTTAATATTATTGAGAAAATATTTTTATGAGAAGATGTCATTATTTTTCTCTTCATTCCAAAAAATCCTTTTTTCCACAACCATGTTTTCTAAAAAAAATTCAAGAATATTTCTAACTTTATAAAAAGTATTTAATAAATTAATTCTTAACAATTATTTTATTTTGTTTAAAAAAATTAAAAAGAAAGGAAATGTAATTTTTCAAACAATGTACATTTGACATTCTTACAAAAGTGTCAAAAAAATCTTTTATACTTATACAAAATGAATGTAATTTCATTCCATCATAAACTCTCATTTATTTGAACTTTCCATTAAATTTTTTCATGATTTATTTTAAAGAATGTTTTTTCTTAATATTCTTTAAAATTTTAGATTTTTTATAATTAATTTTCAATGTGAAAAGGTAATTTTACTCAATAAATTTGTTTAGTGAAATTTTCATTATGTTTCTAGAGATTAATGAAAACACCATAGAATACTTATATTTCATTGAGGATATGATGTAATTATATCAACATTTTTATTTTTTACATATGGTTTATGATTATTTTGACTGGGGATAAACTACAAGATATTTTTCTTTTTCCAATAAGGGAATATCTATTGGTAAAAGTACATTTTATGTTGGTAAAATGTTTTACCAACATCTATATCCCTATAACTAAAATGTCGGTAAAAACACTGTCGCTAAATGTTTTTGTGACAAATAAAATTGGTCTATTACAATTATAAAAATACCAATAGATAATATATATGATGGTTAAAATTTTTAGCAACATGTTCTATTAACAAATTTTTCTGTCTGTAATAATATTACCAACATATAATATTTAGTTATAAATTACATATAAATAAAAATTAAAATTTTTTATTTCATGTAAAATTTCATTTTATATTTACTAATTTATCATTTATAATTTATAATTTTTAAACAAAAGAATGTTTTCAAAAAAAATTCCAAATTATAAAAAAATTGTTATATTTCTAATGAAATTTAATAAAAAAATGCATGATCTATCGCAACACCCCATACAACGATCCACAAAACATCCCATACAGTGACATATAACCAGCTTAATACATGCCAGTGACAACACCATCCCATGTCAACAACATCATCAGCCTTCTCAGTGATAGCACAAACCCATCCATGCCAGCAAGCCAACTCCAACATTAGGTACTAGCAAGCACGACCCATGACATTGATTCAGATCTAGTACCAGCCAATCCATACCAGCATGCCAGCTCCATCACCATGGACCAATGAGCACAACCCATTCCATTGAGTCTGCTCAAGTACCAGTGCATCTATGCCCACAATCCAACTCCATCACCAGCGACCCATTCATGCCCTAATACCTGCGAGCCAGCATAAGATCCAATGATAAACCTCAAGTAGAAACCATACCACAACCTTCAACTCCAAGATATCTACAACACACAATCAAATATAATACCAAAAAAAGTCATATCCAGTACCAAAAATAACACAAAATCAATCCAGCTCCAGTATCAGTGAGAAACCACATGTTACAGCTATTTCACACTCTTCAGTTCCAATATCTACATAATAAACAACCAAATAGAATACCCAAATATCAGTAAAAAATATCAAGATGAATTGAAGCCAAATTAGAAATAAATAGATGTATAAAAAACAGATTTTCATAGTAATCATTTTTCATCATCATCCTTGTTAAAATCTCAATGACTCAAATCTAGGAATTATTTCTATGTTTATAGAACATTTATATAAAGGGACTAGAGATTTTTTAATTTGGATAATCATTTTGAAAAATTAAAATTAAAAATTCAATGTTGTTTCTTATATTTATAAATTAAAAGTGTTAATTAAATTTCTTATTAAAACTAATAATGCCTCCATTATTTTTAGGTTCCTTTATGACTGGTTTCCATACATGATGTGTGCCACATAAATAGTTGTGACAGACATCACGCAAACCCATTTATTTCTACTTGAAGAGAAGCATGTATTCAATGTGCCTTGTCCTTGCATGAGTTCACCAGCCACATCTGGAATTCCTGGATCTTTCCCACATGTAATTTTGTCTATAATTTGTAAGTAATTCACTAATCTTTCTTATTTTTAAATATGAATATGCCCATCAATAGTGATATATTCATTCAAGGATGCCCACTGTTATTTCACCTTCACTACACATCATTCCTAAAATGCTGAAAATCTGGAACCCAATCGCAGAACCAGTTAAAAAATCTGGTGAAAATCAACCCAAAATTACTGGGGTCATGGATTGAAACCCCACCAGATGCAGATTAGCAGCTAGTTAGCTACACTATTACTGATCTGCTCCCAATTATTTTCACGTGCACTGAGTGAAAGTGGTGACTCACTATTCAAAATTATTAACCTTAATAATTATAAATGATTATCCAAAATCATTGAATTAGGACTATAAGCGAATATGAAATTCTTACCAACTGGTTTGGATTTGATGTTATTTTATTGTGTTGTGAACCCAAATTCATCACTATCATAAAAGAAAGGGATTGAAATTTGTTATAACATGTGAATTCTATACAAAAATATTATTGATGGAAGATTTGATGTATGTTTGAATTTTTAATATCACTGAGCTCTTACAGTGTTTTTGATATGAATTGTAAAACTTGTTTTCCAAAAATAACATCAATGATAGATCCACTATGACCAATTAACAACAGTTTCACTCTATATCAATAGAAACACAAAACAAAAATATTTGTAGTGTAAAATTTATAAATAATTAAAAACAATTTAATGGATATATATGTAAATCAGTAAAAAGGATACAAATCCATACCATGAAATGATCCATTATGGAGATGCGTTATATTTTTTACACCAATTTATTTCATTAGAAAAATTTCTTCTTAAAATAAACACATCATTCATAGCATCTATTTTAGTTTAAATTTTCTTTATAGTTTCCAAGGGGTACACTTTGTAACATACAATTAAATTACCATTAAATATATAATTACTCTCAAATGAAACATTTGATATAGTAAATATGAGGTTCAATAGTGAAAACATATTATTGTTGTAATTTAACTGCATATAAATACTGATTTCAAATATACTCTTTTATCAAATGAAATAATTTGTGTTACAATACAACTATGTTTTATTATATATATGACCCTTATATGTGGGCTTTAATGTAGAGGGTTTGAGCACAAACTGGTCAAAATATATGTGCTAATGTTAATCATAAAATAATTAATATTAAATACTATAAAGGAATTTAAAATGAACTAAAAATTAGCAATGGGTTAATATCAGAAAACCCAATTCACTAGGAATAATACTACATATAGTCATGGGTATTAAGTATTATATTAATGCACGAGTGATAGAAAATAATATAGTCGTATACATTCGTAGAGAATCCAATTTTTTATTTAAAAAAATAACCCTCATCAGTAGTATTCCACACATTCTATTAATAGTATAATAAAATCATTTAACACTAAGTTGAAATTAAATTAATTATATGATGTGAGGAACAAATAATATGAAAGTAGAATACAATATTATATAATTTAACACATGTTGATGAATGGATCTATCTCAAAATTACATGGAAAAAATAAATTTATACATAAATGATAAAAAAGACATTTTTGAGGATAAAAACAACTAATTATAATTTAAAAACCATTTTACTGGGTTTATGACAACTTAAGAAATAGGTAATGAAAGGAAATTCCATATAAGTTTCAATGTTCATGTCATTATAAAAATTATAATATGAAGTCATATAAATCATACACCCATTTAAGAACCTTGAGCTATTTACCATTCTAAAAAACTAATGGTAATAAAAACAATTAACAAAAAAGGAAATTATCTTAACATTTTTTCTCTATTTCAAGTCAAGATTTGAAGATCCCTCTATATGTGGTGTGGAAATTATCAGGCAAATTCATTGTGGGATTCCTTCATTCAATGCATTCTAAGTCACCACCCTCTCATATGATATCTTCCACCCTATGCTTGACTTGTAGATACCACATTGAAAGAATGTCAAACCCTCTTAAAAATTAACATCATCATTTGTAAGAAATATTATGCTAATTGTTTTTCTAGATACATTATTATAGGAATTATTCCTTAATTTTAAAGCTTAATGGTGGGTATACAACATTCTATAATATTTATAGGAACACATAGAAAAGGTTATATGTTCAATTTTCATCAAAAAATCTTGTTGAGTATAGTGAGTGTTGTGTCAATAATGTCCATCCTAGCTTGAAAATGTATCACCACACTCAAATTGTCTTCCAAGATTTAATAATGTAATGTTAGTGTTGACCTCAGGTCACTTATCTTGAGGAATGTAATTTATTTACACTTCATAAGTTTTTTACATTGATGGATAGTATTGACAATGTGAGGCATATAAAAATGATGTATTTAAAAGAAAAAACGAAATAAAACTAATCTAGAATGAAAAAACATTGATTCATCCAAAAAGAATAAAAATTTTGACAGCAAAATATCTCCAATGATATATAAGTCAATCAAAAGCAAAATTATCAATTTTAAAATACCACAATGATCAATGGTTACACCAATAATCCAATGTTAGATAGCTTCAACACACCTTTTCCATCTTAATTCAATAATATATCAATAAATCAAGAAAATAATTTTGAATCAATTTTAATAATCCATGATATAAATTAAATCATCCATGATTAAGATCAAAGGACAAGTAATTAATTGAAATCAGCAGATTAATAATAATTCATGGATGAAATTCAGCATTAAATTTATAATAAAAATGTTTTAATTGAAGATTACATCATAGATGTATATGAATTAAAATAAGAGAAGAAATTAAACTTATATTGGATGGAGGATTTGATTCAAACTGTATCCAAAGTATATCAATAATAAATTGAAATACAGATCTAGTCCATGCCCAATAGTGGATGAGAAAAAACATTCATACAATAATGGGAGAAGGAATAACTCCTCCAAACCCGTCCATCTTCAACTATATTCTACACATTCTCATCACCCAAAATATTTCCACTAGCGTAGTGACATCATTAATATCATTTCATGTATTTGAAGTTAACACTCCATTATTCTCTCTGAGCAATAGAAAAATGATCCATCCATAACTATAACTTAAGGATTATTGTCCTTTATTATCATCTTTAACAGAGATGTCATAAGGGCATATCATTTCTCATCTATAATCTCCTCTCTTATATTCTTTTGTTATTCCCAATCTATCTAAGTATTCTCAGTCGCCAGTCGCTCCCCCTCAAGATTCTCCATTGACATGCACCACTCCCGCTCAAACATAACCCTTTCATAGTCAAGCCTCTCCATTTTCTCCTTCCACTATGTTTATATTTTCTACTTTTGTAACAAGAATTCACAAATCATCACTTTAATTCCCACATTTCCACCACCACTAATAGAACTACTCTTAGAATTCAGAAAAATTGGTGCCTTTTTCTCTTTTTTCAGCTTCCTTTTTGTGGATTGTATTTTTTATGATCCTATAAACTTCACTAACATCTTCATAATTTCCTTAACCTTGAGATAAATCATTTGAAGATCCATAACCACTCATTATCTTTCCCTTTTTCCTTACTTGCAACAAGCCGACTTCATACATGAGCGAGAAATGATGCAATTTATTCACTCTCTTAGTGTATAGGGCACACAACTCTTAAAAAAAGGTATTTCCATCCATTATCCATGTTATATGTCTCCTTCTCCTTGAATTATCCACTTGGTTCTTCCACTAGCAATTTTACTAATCGGGGCTCCTCCAGTAGCCTCTTTTATTTATCTTCGCGAAAAAAAACCTCTCATAGTGTCTTGTTTTTCATTGTTGTGATTAAGTCTCGTTCCAGCTATGCAGTTATGTCAATGAGATATTTTTTTCTACATATTTCCCATATTGGGAAGCCTATAATTCATTCACTTTGATGGAGTAACAACCAACATCGCCGTAAGCATTTTTCTTGAAATCACAACCGGATTCAGCTCCATCTTTATCAACGACTCATTAATGAGGTTCACGCTGCATCCTAGTGATGTTTCACACTAATCACCCCCAATAATTTTTTCACAACCACCTTTAACCCTCCCCTTTTTCTTGGATAGGGTTTTAGAACTATAATTTTGTAGGCACTCTCAATGGTACTGGACTGTGGAATTGATTGAGGATTGGAATGCAATGAGAGAATAGATTATAGTTTGAGTGGATGGATGGTGGGTATAGATGTATTATTTTTCTATAGGAACAGTGAAAGGGAACCTAGATAAATATAATAAATATATAGTTTTTCCTACTAAGAGAAAGAGAGAGAAAAAACATCGTAAAAATGAGCACAATGCATAACATACTACTATAAGGAAAAAATCACATTAACAAATCAGAATCTCTATCTATAGGAACCGTTCATTTAATCTAGACTCCAACCATACATTATAGAGGTTCTTTCTTCAAGAACCTTCCATAGAAATATTCCAACTCTAACTCATCATAATTTTATATGAAATATTCAAACTCCATCCATTGTCACAAGTTGACTTCATGCATCGCAGATCGGAATCCCTTTGAGCACCAGTTGATAGAAGAATTTGATCCTTAACAAAAATCCAAATCAAGACCCTTGGATTAATTTGGTGTGGGGGTTGAGGATGGAAATGTTGACGGAATGGATGTGTGGGAGCAAGAAGCAGATCTGCGGTGAAGGAGAGGGCGGTGTGGAGAAATGAGGAGGCTGAGCGACTAGCATATAGAATGTATAAAAGGAAGAACGTAACAAAAAAATGGGCAATGAAATGAATGGGAAGGTGGAGAAACATCAACAAAAAACACCGTTGGTGATCATTGAGTTGAGGAATAACTGATGAATATGAATAGGGGTCGAATTTTATGGTTTTCGGGTTTCCATCGATGGCGCGACAATGATTTGGAAAATTTAATTACATTCAGATTTTGCTAATATTCAATAGATTTTAGAAATGATTTTTGTTATGTTTTTTGTTTTACATTAATAATTAAACATAGAAATAACTGTTTATGGAAAATAATAATTTAAATAAAATATCATAACACACACACACATATATATATATATATATATAATTTTTATTAGAACATATGATATTATGGTATAATTCAATGAAGCTTATTATTAAAATTTAAAAAAAAGTTTGAGAAATAATTTATAATACCATATAATTTTTTTGATAAAACAATTGTTGGTAATACTATAATAAACCAATAGATTAAAATATTAGTAAAATATTTGTTAGTATTAAGCTACTTGGATAAACAGATATATTTTTTGGTAAAAATAATTTTTGGTACCTATAATTAATACCAAATTAATTTATTATCTATTTTAATTACGCATTTTTACCAATAGATATGATATATGTTAGTAATTTTCTATTAGTACAAGTCACTTTTTTGTAGTGATGTGTTATTTTGATAAATATATACATATTACTGTGGATGGTTTGTGATTATTTTTTAATTAGGGAAATCATTAATGTTTCATATTATAGTTTTTATACTTGAATGTCTACATATATTATGTATCTAACATTTCATATTAGGGATTAATTATACATAGTAATGGATGGGAGGGGACCTATAAATCCCCAAAATGCATGAGTAGGTCTAATGAGACAAAATTTATTAGGTGTTTGGTCAAGGCCTTACCAATTTATTTAAATTTTCTTGGAAAAAGTCCTTTGCGGTATGTTTATGTTGTCCGAAAGTTTTAATTCTTTCCATAAGATATTAATAATTGATATCCATGTGGTTATTTGATTAGTTATGATATTCATGGTTAATTTTGAAGATAATTGTATTCTTTATATAGATTTTTTTGATCATCATTTTTCTTGTCTTATTTTTCTTCAAGATCATGTTATTCATAAAATAATATTTATTTATAGTTATTTACTTTTACATATTGACTATAACTTATATATTCATAATATCTTCCAGTATATACATACCCTTACTATTAATATAAGCTCACCCTTTAATTTTGTTTCCTTTTCCCATGATTCCATGATGTGTATTATAGAATATATTTAGGGATATGATAATGGGAATAATGGTGTTTTCAAAGAAAATAATATATTGTATTTTAATAATTAAAATATAATGTAAAATTATAATATGTATCTAGTTTTTTAAAACTACTAATCCATTTATTCCTTTGGGATAAAATCACTTATATCTTGAACCAATGTAATAAAGTAACAACCAACTCTCGGAATCATGGGTAGGGGTATTTCTAGTTGGTATTAGAGTATGTTTATTAGAAACCATGGAAAATAGATTTACAAAAAAAATATATTAGATAACATAAACCAATGATTTAATTTGAGGATTATTATAATTATAATATAATATCATTATGTTGTGGTAATGGGTGGATTATGTGTATTTCCTTGCAATACACAATTTTCTAGATACTAAAAGTGTTTGTGGATCTAGAACAGTTGTACCTAGGGGTAAAAAATATTAAAAGGATTCATTGGGATTTTAATTAATCATTTCATGGTGCATTACAACATGAATATATTCACACCTAGTTTGATAGTCAATGGAAATATTGTAATCATAATTCATAGTTTATTTAAAAACCATTATTTTGGAATTGAAAATTTTATACGATTTATGAAATTTCCCCTAGAAACCATGTTTATCATTGTGAAATTATCTATGAATAAAATTTTAAATTTATATTAAGTGTTTCACTAATATTTTGTTTATATTTTATGTTCAAAAAATTATATTATAATTTAGAGTATTTGAATATTTAGAAATGGAGCCCAGTGTATGGAATGGAAAGCATACCAACGTATATAACCCATATGGTATTTCCCTCAAGGGAATGATAATAAAAAGTGGGATGGAGATTTAACTAGATTGGAACATGTTATAACTATTTTTGGGTTTTTAAATTAGATTAGGACCAATAAACTTGATTATATGGAGATTCCTACAAATAACAATGTAGTTTAACAATGATATATTGTTACATGTGTTAGAAACCTCCATCATTCAATGAGACTACAAATCAATTTGAATATGAGCAATGAATAAGTTTCTTTGAGAAGATATTTCTAGAATTGGAAATTAATAAAAGTGATAATGTTTTCATGGAAGATTATAATATCTCTTGGGATGAAAATCAAGTGTTTTAAATGAATCAAAACACTAAGGGTGAGGGTAAACAAGTGATCATGGAATGGAAGGATAATAAGGAAATTTTCCTGAAAAAACATTTTATTGAGAATAGTGAGTGGAAAAATAGAGATAATTATCGAGTTTGAGACAAAATGAATATTGAAATGATTCTATGTTTGGAGCCATTGGTACAAGGTTATAAAATCCTGATTTATACTATGTACGTAATCTCATGTTTAAGATTAACTATTTCTTTGATTGTCTAAATCCAATCCTTATATTGGAACTGGTCTCTAAAACATCATCATCATATTGGGATATATTATAATGTGATATCAAGATAGAGAAATAATTTTCCCAGTCTTATGGATTTAAAGGAAAGAAATAGGAGAAAATAATGTAAAAGATAAAAGCAGATTAGGGGATAAAGTGAAAATATATTTTCCCACATTTGATAATTCTAGAAAGAAACACCATGGAACTTTCTTCAATATAATGTGAGTGTTATTAATGTGTGTATTGGAAGTCTATTAGACATGTGAATCTAAGGGTAAGAGGGAAAATTTTAATTTTTAGCATTTTATATATATGGAAATGGGACACTGCACATATTAATTCCCCAACCATTAAGGGAATATACCTCAGAAGAAGTTAAAGGATCAATGTCAAGATTATTATATTAGTAAAATTGAAGTGGAATGATAAATGTGTTGGTGTATTTGAATTCATTAATTATGTTATAAAAGTATTCTATAAATTATAATATTATTATATGAATCATGAAAAATAAAAGGATTTTATTTTACAATTTTTATTTAAGGATATGAAATCATATGATGAATGGTATCGATGGACTAGAAAAGTGATTCATTATAAAGTTGATATTTTAATTAAAAACATGATTTAGGGAAGAAGGACTATAATGATAACCTGATTTTGAGATAATAATAATAAATAGATGTTTATAGTATAATATTAGTGACCTTGGAACAAAAAAATAATTTTATGGGTTATGTTATTTTTGTTTGAGTTTATTGTATTCTTAGAATTATAGAATATATTCAATATTACGATATTTTTTAGAAGAATTCATGTTTTCATTAACGATGAATATTGATAATGGTATTCACATAATTTGTTTGTGATAATAAGAGATATTTTGTTTTATTTTGTGAATTTAATGTTATGTTGATTTTTTAAATTTACTGACCTTCCTTTTTAATTTTCTCGGCATTAAATTTGGTAAGACATATTTTTTAAAAGTATTAAGTTTAAATATTAATGGAATGGTATTTTTATTACTTAATGTTTACTAATGTAGTTTTATAGAATAATGTAATATATTGGATGGATTTTTTCAACCGTTTTGGTTTTGGAAATTATTCAGTTACAAATGGAAATATTTCTAACTTAATTATGGATATTATGATCTATTAATTGTTAATTTTAGTACATAAAATATAAAAACTTCATCATAGATATTCATTTAATAGAGTAAGAAATGATTTTTTTTAAATAAACAAAAAATGATAATTTTTTTCTTATGAAATAAATATATATAATGCCTTTTTCATGTTCTCAATCTTGATAGTAATTGAATCCATCGACCTAAGGAAAATGATTTTGAAATAAAATATTAATCCTATTAACTTTATTTATGATGAATTTATGGTCTCTTAGCCCATCAACTTTTTATGGTCTTTTGGTTTTTAACATTCTCCTAATAATAATTTCTATCACTCTCTATTAACTTAAGGTATTTATTTTTCTCCTTCATGTAATTATTCTCAATTTACACATATGTTTTCCAAAATGAAAACCAAATTATTTGTTTTCCTAGATGACCTTAATACTTTCCTTTCTCTCTTATCATGTAAATTTTTATTACCCTTTTAATGATGTGGGTATAAAAAAATGGTCTGTCCATTGATGGAAAAAATAGAGTTGGAATGTGATATATCCTACTCTAAAGATATTATCTAGATTGTGGACATCAGAGAAAATGTTTTGAAGAATTATACGGCTTACATGGTAAATTTGCTTTGGATAAATCATAATATAAAAGAGAATACATTGGAAAATGAAGAAATTATGATAAAAGAAAAATCAAATATTTTCATGAGATGACATTTATGAAATTTTGAGGATGAAAATTTTTAAAGGGGGAAAATTTGACACCCCAATATATTATGATATATATTTATTTTTAAATAAATTTAAACTCTTGGATAGCTTGTGATAGATGGAACCACAATTCTAAATGAACATTAATATGTTATACCATTATAAACTTTCTATCAAATTAGCATATATGAATATTAAAAACTAAATTACTAAATTAATACCTTTTACACATTTATAAAATAAATCCTTTGGTTACCAGTTAAGAATAACCCATAATAAAAATCATTTCAATGAAAAAAATGTTTTTCTGAAATACTGTATTTTTCTAAATATTATTTTCATTCATTTTGTGAACATATTTTAAAATTAATTTTTACCCCTATTAGAAATGTTATTTGAAAAAAATAAATTTATAATTTCTAAATGTAAATTGAATATTTATCTTATAATGATTTTTTTGAGAATTTTCAGAAAAAAAATAATTTTTCGATGAACAGTGGAAAATACTAAATTTATTGAAAACTTATTTCATTTAAAACATTTAAAAAATTAAATATTGTTTTAAAATTTGTATAAAATTAATATTTGATTAATTATAATTTAATTCATCCAATTTATGTCATTGGAAACAATTTTTTGTTGATAATTAATATAATAAATATTATTACTTAAGATTATATTTTCATTTGAGAACCACTTTTTGGCGCGCTTGTGGGTTTAGTTTTAAATTAAACTCCACCACTTATGTGGTTTGAATTTGAAAAATTAATCACATATTTTGAATCATTATAATTAATATTAGATTAAAATGTAAACATAATTTTTTGGTCATAATGAATAGTAAAAATAGTAATAAATAATTACCATGGTTAAGATTATAACAAGTTTACATGGAGTTAAAATAAAATGACAAGGGTTAAAATCACCTAAATTCAAACCCAATTTTTATTTTGTGGAAATAAATTTACCTTATATCATATAAAGTAAGATAATTATCCATATTTTGGGATTTTCACATGTGTCAAATATAAGTACATTTTATTATTTTTAAAAATTCCATGTGTGTCATCTCCCACAATTATAAAAGGATACCCCATGTCCTATCCTCTTCACACTTCCAAATCCATTTGGTTCTAAAAATACCTACCCAAATCCATTACTTTCATACCCCCCCCATTACCCATAACATTATTTGTTATCATAAAACCATTCTTGGAAATGCATCAAGTATAAATATAATCAGCTTTCTCAATGAAGATGTATAGTTCTTATCTATGCATCTTTATATTATTTTTTCTGTACCCCATTCGAATATTCTACAACTATGAAAAATAGAAAAAATTGTATATTAAATATAATTACATGTTTATATGTTAATTTAATTACCTATATAAATCCTATATTCAATAAAATTAGAAACGAAACCATCAATTGTGGGTATGGAGGACTATCACCTCACAAACCGATTTAATTCATTTTATATCACTACATATAAATAATGGATATAAGTATAGATTAAATATTGGTATATATATATATGATATTTAAGACACAATGATACTTTAATTAAAATACCACATCTACCATATTATCTTCCAGTCTATTGGAAAATGATAATGCCGCTCATGTGTAAGTATGGACTACCACCTCAACATTGCGATGTGATACATTTTCAATTTTATTACGACATGGAAGGTAATATTAAATATTTAATGAATATATATATATTTTAGTAACATGGTTATTCTATTAAGCATAACTGTTGTTTACCGATTATTAATTCTATCATTTGAAAATTTTTAAAAAACATTCACGCGTATGTAAGACATACCATCTCCATGAACGATGTAACTCATTATATATAAATTGATTTATGGACTATTAAAAATAATTTTATAATTAATATATAATATAATTATATCTTTATTAAAATTATATATATGATGGGACATTATAAAACAACAAATAATGAAACTACCAGATCAAAATATACATTAAAAATTATGTAGTTATCACATGTCAAAATGTTTTTTATAAAAAATAATAAACATGATATAAAAAGTTATAATAAAATAATTTATGGTAATTTATATATGATAATTATTATATAATATGTGTTAAACAAATATATATTTATTATACATGATGTTCAAACACATATGACGGAAATTAGACATCAAAAAAAGGTTCCTCGTGTCACTTTTACTTCTGTGAGACATATGACATATTTACCACCTTTTAAATTTATATAGTGCACATAATGCCCCTTTTATATGTTAAATAATTATTTTATTTTTATTATCTATATTTAATGTTTCACATGAATTAATTTATCTAACGGTGGATATCATTCAAATGTCACAAAATCTGTAAGTCTTTATTTCAGAATCTCATCATTATTCAGGATTATTTGTGTTTAATTATGCCTTGGGGGAATGATTTGGAATTTAAATCATAAAAAATATTTAATTTCTTATAATATTTTTATTCAAAATATTTTCATCCATTACAAAAATTTTAAACTCTCTATTTCTTAAAATGATCGAGGAAATGTTTTTAAGAAAAACTGGCATTAATTCTCCCTTTAGTCGAAAATACTTTTTCTTCAATATCCATATTTTCTAAAAATATTTAAAAAATATTTTTATCAATATAAGAATTATTTTAAATATTCATTTTTATAGATGATTATTTTTTTAAAATTATTTAAATTAAACTTCTTATCATTTTCAAGAAAAGTAATATTTTTTAACTTTTCTTAAATTTTTTTGAAAGGAATGTTTTTTTTAATTTTATAGTGTGAACATAATTTCTTCCCATCATGAAAATTGATTATTTTGAATATTATATTATATATTTAGTTTAGTTTTTACAAATGATATTTTTTTCATAATATTAAAGAATTTTTTAGTTTTTTTAGATATTTTCAAATTGAAAAGGCTATATTCATCATGATTGTTTTTAATGACATTTTTTAGGCATTTCTATTAATCAATGAAAACAAAAGTTATCTTAATTTTACTTCACTTGGGATATGATGTAATGAAAACCCACTTATTATTTATCTATATAGTATATTATTTGTTGGACTAGGTATAAACTAATTTTTATACCATTCATCCTATTACTCTATATAGTTTATGATTATGTTTATTGATTGGAAAAATTATTAATAATTCATAAGATATATTTTAAATATGACTAGTTACATTTATTATGTTCCTCCCCATTCATATTAAGAATTCATTTCTCTTAGTTAGTGATGGGTGGGTCCCTCTATATCCCCTAGATGCTTCATTAGGACTCATGAGAAAGAATATCTTGGGTATTTTGCCAATACCTCACACATTGATATAAGATCGCATCCTATGAGGCCTTGATGATATTTTTTAATATCTATAATTATGAATTCCATCATTACAATATTATTTATTGAGTTCCATTGGATTATTTTACTAGTTATGATATATATGGATAAGTTTAAATATAATGTTATTATTTCTATCGAACTATTTGATCATCATTTATTCGAGCGATACTATTCTTCATGCTCAAGTTATTGATTAAATAGAAAGTGATTATGGTTATTTACCTTTCATATTTATTAATCCATTTGTATTAATGATAAATTCCATTTTATTCATACCCATACTATCTAACTATGGTCACACATTTCATATGTTTCCTTTTCCTAGGATGAAAATAAGTTTATTATTACTAATATTCAAGGATATTATTAAATGAATATTGCTATTCTAAATGAAAATATTGTATTACATTTTCTATTTTAAAATAAAAGTTTAAATTAATGTTTATATCTAGTTTTCCTATAATATATTATTTCATCCTTTGGGATGTTTTCATTCTATCTTGCACCAATGTAATAAATTAACAAAAAAATCTAGGATACTAGGGTAAGGGTATTTAAAATTAAAACAAATAAAATCAATGATAGTGAGGATAATATCATAGACATAATATAATTTAATAATTCTACATTTAGCGGAATTATATTGAAAAATATGAGTTATCCTTTAAGGTCTAACACTTCCCAAACATGGTTAAGAAGTTGTGAATCACTCTAACTAGGATTGTAGAAACTTCTTTATTCCATAAAATAAAAAATGACTATAACATACCTTAATGGAATCCAGTGGAGTTATAAACATCATTGGTCACTCCATATAAACTTCCACACATTCTAAACCCTAAATGAACGATTTTCCCCTCAATTTTATAGAGTGGGAACATTTTAGTGGAATTCATAGAGATAAAGAGTTGAACAAATTACATTTTTCAATTTAATAAGAAGTATCAAATTAGTTAAATCAATAGTTCGATGCATAACCCATTTCAACAGGATGAGATTTTTTTTACTATGATCCCCATGTAAAATAGAAAACATATTTAAATCCATTTGAATTATATAGTCTATTAAAATATAAGGAAAAGTATGATATCAAAAGTATAGTAATTCTATAAATCATTCAAGTCTTCCTGTATAGCCTATATTCATCCAAGATGGGATTGTACATGGGATAATATGTTTGGCATCAAAGACTATATTAATATAATAATAATATAAGTATTAGTTGTAGTAGAAAACAATTTTTAATCCTTGTACAAATTTTGTCTCAATAGATAGATTCACACACCATTTATTAGTTTAATTGGAAACCCATCATTTTTCAAATTATTAGTATAAGAGTCATCTGATGGATGGTGCATGATAATCATGAAGTTGATGTTTATTATTGATAAAATTTAATATATAGGGAAAAATGAACTTCAAGATTTAGAGAGAGATAGTAGTGGTGGATTGAGTGAAAATAAATTGGAGACTTCAATATAAAAATGAAGGTTTTGGAAGTTATATCAGGGAATGAAAAGTTGAAGACTTCATAAATAAAAAATTGAAATAAAAGTAAAAGTGATTAAATTATATGGGGAAACAATTATTTTAATGTTGAGTACTAGAATAATCAAGAATCATAACATCTATATTACATTAACAATATTTCATGAGTGATGGGTATGTTTTATGTACATTACAATTACATACAAAAATTTAATGTAGGTGTGAATGTCTTAGAGAAGAAGGACATAATGTATAAAATTGTTCATCCCCATTAAGCATATATTAAATAATAATATCGTCAAGGTTTTTGAAATATAAATATATATTTTTTCTAGATGAATGGTGGGAAGATTTAATTAAAAGAAAAACTGACATATAAGTTCTAATAGATATTGATTATTTTAATTCAAAACACTATTTTATTATATTTTTTATTGGGATAAGTTATCTACTATAAGATACCATGACAAAAAAGAATGTATTGGAAAACAGAATAGAGATAATCATTAATATTTTCAGTTTATATAAATCCATAGATGTGGAAAATTGGTTATGATTTCATTATAAAATGATTTGGACACCAATTTTTTTTTTGAAATTATATAAAATATAAAACTAAGTTATTTGATATTTTTTTAATAAATGTGAAAAAAATAATGGTACCCTTATTGTCTCAAAAAATGTTAAGGTCTCTATAAACTAAGTTGAACTTATGCAAATAGAGATGAATCCTGAGTGATAATCTGAGAAAAATTGAATAAAAGGTTTTTCTTAGTGTGATGACATGATTCACAATAAAAATAAAAAATAAGATCTTACATAAGAAAATATTATTAAAGAACATATATAAGATGTTATCCAACCCTATACTAAGGATTCATAACTCGAACATGGAGTAGGTGAGGGTAGATACCATGTTGAGAATGAATAATCTATCCCAAACTCATCGACTACTAAGTACCAAATTCAATGATAGATCTTAAAAAAAATTTAATAGGTTTTAAATTTTACATTAAATATATGTCATATGGAATCATACTATTAAAAAAATAAATTAAATAGGTTGCATGAAAAAATATAATTTTATTGACATGTCAAGGTTTATGTAATTTAACTTCACTCATAAATGACAATATGAAAAATTGATTTATTTTTAACCCAAATATTCCCACCAATAAATGTTAGGTAATAAGATTAAATAATACCTAATGTTTGGTTTAGATACATTAATTAACTAAAATCAAGAACCCATGTGATGGATCACTATAAATGAAATGTTGCAGGACTACCTCTATATACAACTGTCGCACTAAAAGAATAAGAAGCACCTCAATACCAAATAAATTCTAGATTTTCAATAAAAAATAAACTCTATATTGTATGGTTGGAGTTGTTATTGATTTTTAATGTGTATCTAGGGAAGAATGAATGTGACATAAATTAAGAGAGCCCTCTAACTCCCATAAATATTCCAATAAATATAAATGGTGCTGTAATATTTACAATAGTGAGTTCAATATTTAATTATAGAGGTTTTATCACAACTACTAACATAGACTACTCCATAGATATTACTATGAGATATAATTCCACTATGATTCTTCAAATCAACACTGATAGAGTTTTGAGGGAAAAATTATTGATCATGTAAATTTTAAACCAATAAGGGTTGAATAGTTTTAAATTATAGTGAGGAACTCTATAAAAGTTTTTGATAATTCTTATAGATGCCTTGATATGTTAGTATAGAAATAATTTCTCACATTGAGAATATATAATGAATCGGCCCATGTCAACCCAACTCTTCACCTAAGACAAATCACAACTATACTAAAAGAGTATTTTTGAGTACCCATATGATAGAAACTAATGTTTGGGTATTTAAAACTCATTCTTAGGAATGGTTTCAACATCATATAAAAATATTAAAATCCAAGTAGTGAAAAAAACCAAGAAATTTGTAGGTGTATACATACATGGGGATTCCATGAAAATGAAATAAATTGGCTAAAATAATGAAAAAACCTACAAGAAATAATTTAAATAAACATACAAGAGAGATAAAATAAATAGATGTAACTATTATAATTTTAAAATATAATCAATTTAATATATAACATCATTGTTTCTTGAGAAATTTGGAGTTGTATTTTCCTTGATGATTGGTTGTGTGGGATGTTGAATGTGATACACAATTATTCCCATGAAGTTTACTATTTTTTTCATTTACCAAAAAACTCTAAATGGGTTCCATATCCATAACTGAGTACATAACTGTTTCCAAAAGGCAGGCATGCCTTTAGGTTTTCATATCCAAAAAATTCTTAAGAAATCACATTGGTCAAAATGGTGGGAGGTTGGGATCATCAAACCATTTTTGGGATAATTTTTTCATACTATGGGATGCTCTTATAGATTTAAGATATGTTTAATAATCTCTTCCAAATAGTGATACTAAACCGGTTACCGTAATAAAATCTTCATGTATAGAATCTTTCCATGTGTAATGGAGGGCCTCTTAATGAGTCTATATTTATGTATCTAAAGTTATTCATCTATTTCCTGTTAAATAGTATATGTTTATATGTTGAATCCTTATAACTAGGTGCTCTATAGTTTACTATCCTCTAGATAAGTTGTTAATATCCAAGGATGGGATTGAACATTTATAAGGTGTAAAATGTAACCAATCTATAACTATTATAAAAAAACACATTATTAATTAATATTTTTCAATTTAACATCATTCATAAAAAACATATATGAAGGAACCTAGGCATCAAGTATTTGGGATTGAGACTTTGGGACACATCCTATGTATCTTAGATATACCTGGAATCAGAGTTGTCATTTTTCAATTTTGCCCTTTGGAATTTACCTGAGGTAGATTCCCTTAAATGGGAGTAATTATATCATTCCACTGATCGGTGTCTACACACTAAGGTTTCCTAGGATTGTGGAGATTCAGGATGTGAATGATATGATGATTTCAAATCCCAAATACCATCTGATCTTTTATCAGTGTTAGAAACAAGGGATATCTATTAATTAGTATCAAAGCATATGGATGCGGGACATATATTTTATGAAAACCCTTTTGAAGTCTAATATGGAGCTCGATATATAGAAAGGAATTCAAAATATCATTGTTATGATAGGAATCATAGTCATCATAGTTTAGTTACCTTCCCAATATGCTAGTGGATGAGATATAATTATCATCCCATGGGAGTGATTGGGTCCCGATGTTCAGAATGTCGAAGACAGGGCATGACTTACAACGAAGTGGATACCCATTTTAGCTAAGGACTTAGGTAGGAATCTAATGTATCCTGGATATGGTAGGAATAAAAGATCTCATAGTTAAGTTAGATCAGGGATTACACACTGATGGTTTCCTCATATACCCACCAAAAAAGGTTATCATGTCTCAAGACGACTTCTCAACATTGCCTAATTGTCTGGTTGATGTGGGTAAGTATGTTTGGGAATGTCATGGTTGATTATCGTACATTCCAAATGAAAATAACATGATCTGAATGAATTGTATGGAGGAAAACTCTTGACCTAAATTGCATGTTTTGAGACCATCACAGGATCATTTTTGACTTGTCTAGAGGGTTCCAGATGACCTGGATAACATATCTAAGGGGTGTCACTGGATCTGGCAGGCATGTCATATTAATATTGTGAGGCCTAGAAGACATGTCTGAGGGGACATCATAAGATTTGGATGAAATGCCCATGGGACTCCAAAAGAAATGGGTGGCATGTCCAGAGGGAATTTTGTTACTTGATTTGACATGTCTGAGAGATATTGAATTATCTAGATAACCTATCAAGTAAGGGTGACATGATTTGGGATACATGTCCTATTGTTGTTTCGTGATCTAGGTTGGTCATGAAAAATGCATGAGAATCATAAAATATATCTTTACATTAGTCTCATGTATTTTTATAGTCTTTTATTCTAGACTTTATTGCATATGTGTCTTAGGTCTATCCAAGGTTAGCTTATTTTTGGTTTTGTGTGACACATCTGACGTTGAGGATCTTTTTTACATAATCCTACAGTATAAGATCCCATCATTTTCTAGGTATATAAATATTTGAGTTTTTCATTTGGGCCTTGGTCATAATGTATTGTTGGGAGAATGAGGTCCTTTTTTGGAAAAAATGAAGTAATGTTCTGGGATATATATTTTTTTAATTGATAGAGTCTGGGTATATATTTTTTAAATGGGGTTATGGGGGATTTCCATGATTTAGAAGGCTTTAAGGGTGTTCAAATCTTTTTGTTGTGAAATGGGATGAAATTTGTCTCTAGGATAATTAAATTTTTTGTAAAGGTATTACACATTGTGTAAACTCTTATTAGAAACTTAAGGAGACAAATATATGATGTAAATAGGTATCATGTCATGTAAGGAATACATGTCATGTAATGTTTGGGAAAATTTAATAATTCTGCGAAGATGGTAGTTTTTTTTCAGCACATCCCTCTAAAAATGCATGACATGTAATGTAATTACATGCCCTATGATAGCATACAGACAATTTTGGAGTGCCTCTCTTCATTTTTGATGTCTAGAACATTCATTTGATCCCTGTTATGATATAAGATCAAAATTTTGATCAACTTCACCTTCGTTCTTCTTGTTGATTCCATTTAGAATGATTTTTTATTATCATTTAAGGTTAGGGGTCAAAAATGTAACCCTATGGTCATTATAATTGTATATTATGTTCAATATTGCAATTAAATCAACATATCATGTGCCTGAATTAATTAAATAATGAATTTTATTATTCCTTGGAATCCCGTTAGATCAAATTTATTTCACCTTGACTATGGATACCATTAGGGTGAGTGCCCCCTTGATTATAAATGAATTTATAAATATATTAAAGTGTTCATAGCTTGAAAAAATATTTGGGTGAATTCTTAAAATAAATTCACCTTGGCTTGGCATTATTATTGAAGTGGCTGACCTGTTATTGGTTTATGAAAAAATGATAATCTATATGTTTAATTTAAATACTAATGGTATTTTCCATAATTAACCATGGAGCCTTACGATGGGATATTGTGATATCCTTGTTTCTATGACATTTATTATTTCTTCCAAGATGAAATTCTTATATGGGGTGTTGGCCTAGTTTGATTTTTTAATTCTTATAAGGGGAATTTTCCCAGTTTATAGATAGAAATGATTATATACTAGGCTATTCACTGAGGCATGCTGAAATTCTTGTATTACGGTCAATACCTATTGAAATATGCTATAATACTTTTATATCAGGCTTGGACCTAAGACAAGATGAAATTCATATATACCGGGGTTAAACCTATTACATGATAAAATTATTATCTTCTAATCACATTCCTAATTAAATTTTGAAATGTTTATATAACTGGTTTTGAACTAGATTTGTGTAAATTATACCTTGGTTATAAGGTTATCATTGGAATGGTTATGAGAAGAAATCAAAGACATTCATAAATGTCACCAAGAGAGGATATGTTTTTCATAGATTATATGGCTATGTTCATCTTAGTTATGAGACATGATATTAGATATCTCATCATGGTGTTGAAGAAGGTTGATGTGGTATTAATTTAGTTTCTTTATTAATTTATACATTTTTTATTGCATTATATTTGCACTTATTATCATAATTTGTCTATTTAGACTCGATGGTGTTGACCTACTAAGTAATAATCATACCCTATATGGGCCATCATTTTTTACCTAAGAAGATTACATGTATGAAGATTTGGAAAATGGAAACGGGACCATGCTATTGATTATATCTTTCTTAATAGGCTACATTTTGGTGACGAAACAGAAATGGGGTTGGGGACCTGGGTCTTTTGAGTCTTCTATTATTTTTTATAATTCTATAATGACAATTAGATACATATAAACAAGACATTACATTATTTCTTTATTATTTATTATATTATTCTATTGTATTTTTCATTGTATTGTGTTGTTTCCATTATTTCCATACATTGATATTTATTTATTATTTTTATTTGATTAATATGTTGTGTTGTAGCTCTATAAAAAGTTGGTATAGTCTTCATAGTGTACATATAACACCACCGTTGAATGTCGGCATCCTCATGTGTATGCAGAGGTGCAGTTGAGGTCTTGTAACCAACCCATTTCATCCATATGAGAGTGAGTCGGATCAGGGGATGATAGAAAGTGGTATTAAAGAAAACCAGTATTCCTTTATATTTATTTACTTATTTGGAAAGGTGGAAGGTGGAAAGGTGACTATAATGTTTCAGGACTTTATAATGAGATTTTATATGGGAGTAGTTAACCCATGTACGATGGAAAATCTGATTTCCTAAGGGTGAATTGTTGTTTATAATGTTTTCTTATTAAAATTGATGTTATTTCACCCTGAGTGATTCTGATGTTGTGTGAGGTTATTATTTAATGATGTTACTAGTTCTTGAGATTTATACCCATGGTCTAGTACGACATGAGATGAGTATAGGTGCATCATGATAGGCATATATGGATATATATTGACATGAATTATTCCTAATAGAGAAATATTTATTGCATGTTATATATACTTGCATGTTTGAACTGTGATATGAGATACCTATTATATCTATGAAATAGAAGTAAATGAACTATTAGGTCATGTTAAAACACATGTAATACATGTTTAGAGATACCATGAGTTAGTGGATTTTTTGTCGCCGGTTGATGTTGACCCGGTTATTATAGTCAATATTCTAAGGAGTGTGTTTTTATTTTATAGAAAATGCCTCCATTTAATCTTAATGTAAATTTTTAGGAGAGTGGAAATCATCAAGATATTAACTCAAATTAACTGTAGATTCCTATAGTTCTTTATGATCATATGGTTTTTCATGTTCATGACAAATTCCTAAGGGCTATGTGATAAAGGGAAAAAGAGATTGTCTGCACCATGCCTTCAATGTTTGAGTTGATGAGAGAGTAATAGCCACATTATCCACCTATATTAACTAGAGAGGGAGGCCCATAGAAAACATGTTTAGATTGAGTTATTCTATATGATCATTTCAAATCTTGAGACACCCACATATAGGAGGTTGCATCCTTCTTCATATATTATTCAAGGACCAACCAAGTGTTGGTGGGACATTTTGGAGTAGGATGGAAAGAAGAAGGAGTTATCTAGGAGGGACTTCAAAACTTTTTTCCTGAACCATTTCTATCCTGAGATGTTTAGTGATGTTAAGGCTCATGGGATCATGAATATAATATAGGATGGTATGTCATAACTGGAATACATTAAAAATATCATTATATTATTGCACGTAGTGCCATAATTGATAACTAATGGGATATCCTGGGCAAGAAATTTTCTAGATGGTCTTCACTATGAGATCAAGTCACTAGTGAACATGTTCCTTGAAATTAGATTAGTTAACATGATGAATTAGGGAATTGTCATAAAAGGGAATTTGGGAGAGGCCATGAGTAGAATACATGTTATTTCAGTTGGGAAATCTATGAATTCTTATTATAGTGGAAAGAAGCATCACTATGCTATTTTTTTCCATGGAATTAGCAGTAAAAGAATTCTGGGCACTAGGAAACCTTCTCATGATGATGTTCTATTGCAATAATATTATATTAAAAAAATTGTTGACAAATGGAATCCGTTTATGTGCCCAAATTTAGAGTGTAATGGTTGTGGAATATTGGGAATACTAAAAAGGTTTTGTATGCGAATACAATAGTAGAGTAGTGTTAGGGGATCTTAATGGGTACTATAGTTTGTGAATGACTCATATAATCCTCAGCTGATAGGTATCTAGAGTTCCATGGGATATTTTGGTTGAGGAAGGGGACTAGATACCCCAGTGCCGGAATGAGAGTTCCAAGCAACGACGATAGCTCAAGGTAGTTAGGCTACAACCTAGGGAAGAGAGGCTAGTCAACGAAATGTTATGAATACTAATCTAACTATTGTTGATTTAGAACAATCTACTATCATAGGTATGATTATTTTATAGTCTAACATTATATTTTTTTTATACAAGAGAATCACATTCCTTTTCATCCACTCTTTTTGTTAACAATTTTTGTATTGGATATGAAATATTAGATTGTTTTTTTACCACTGATACACCATTGGGAGTGTGGTAAAAGAATATCAAATGTTTTAAGATGTGTTCTTTAGATATTGGTAGTTACTAATTCATTTGGTTACTATTTGTGCTAAAAGTGAAAGGTCTCAATTTTATTCTTGGTATGAAATTTTCAGTTTTATATTAGTATTTTTTTGACTGTAACTGATGTAGAGTTATATTTATATCTCTAGAAGAAATGAATTTATTCTCACTAAGGTGAGTGGGATCATTAATATGGTTGTGCAGGCCCACATCAGTGCAAATTGGATTGTATAACAGATCAAATATATAGCCCTACTCTAGATGATGTTGGATTATAGTAGGATTTTTTTTCTTTTAGTGGTAAATCATTTTTATTATTTTTTCTTGATGAGTTCTACTACTTACCACCTATTCATTAGATTCAATTTATATCCGAGTTGTTTTTAGGAGTTGATCAATTTTATATCCCACCTTATATAATAACCCAAATTAATATTTAGGAGTTTAATGTTGAGTTGGAAGATCAAGAAAGAAAAGTTTTCATATGGACTAGTACATATCATTGGGGTTATATAGTTATCTTTTCCATGAAGGCTGATGGGTCTTTACACTTATGAGTAGACAATTAGAGATCAAACCAGATGAAGGTTAAGAACCAAAATCCTTCTTCATGCATCGATGATAACTTTAATTAGATAAAAGGTTCTTTGATGTCCTCCAAGATCAATTTGGAATCCAGATACCATCATTTTAGGGTGATACCATGAGACATAAATCATATTACTTTTATAATTAGGTATGGCTTGATTGAGATCATACTGAAGTTTTTTCCATTACCTAATGCATCAATTATATGCATGGACTTGATGAATCAGATCATTCATCCTTTCCTCGATAAATTTGTGATGGTTTTTATTATTGATATCATATATTACTCTCACCCATCTAATGATCTTACCCAAAATCTTGACTTCATCCCTGGTACATTGAGAGATAATCTTATTTACTCCAAGATAATTGAATAAAGATTCTGGTTTGATGAAGTTCACTTCTTGGGATATGTCATCTTATATGTAGAAGTGTCAGTAGACCTAGATAATGTTAAGGTTTTGGAATATTAGTATTAGCATAAGAATATGTTTGAGATTTATGGATTTTTGGGATTATATGTTTACTATTGTCTCATTGTCCCATACTTATCTAGTAAATAAGCACCAATGTTAGGGATGAACAAAATTGGGTGATGGTTTTTTGTTCAGGTTCTTGTGAGAGAGATTTTGGAGAGCTAAAAAACCAAACTTCAACACCCATCCTCACATTACCTATATTGGGTAAATATTTTACCATGTATTGTGAATCATCTAGAGTAGGACTTAGAGTAGGTATGATGTAGGAGGATCGAGTGGTTTCTTATGGCTTATGATTGATGAGACCACATTAGAGGAATTACCATACTCATGATCTTGATTCAGAAACTATGGTATATTCAATGAGATTATATAGTAATTGTCTCATGGTTGACATGTTTTTTGTATACATGGTCCAAAAGAGTCTCTAGTGTATCTTTTCTCAGTCGGACCAAAACCATTGACAGAAAAAGGTGGGTCAAGTATCATTATTATTTGAATTCGGGTAAGATTATAAACCATAAAATGGGAACATTTCTTATGATGAATCTAATAGAAAGATGCATATAGAGTCAGTATGACAAACTTTTATGAGTGGTGGGTGATTGAACTCTTTGCAGACAATCATCAAGATGCTCATGAGTCTTAAAGATGATCATCTCATACATTGACATATGTTATAACCATTCTATTAAACTAGTAAAGACTAATCAGTTATATGATCTTTAATGATTCATTATGAGAGAAAGGTTATATGATGGATTGAAACCATCAGAATAGTCTCTTTGTAGTGGAAATTCTATTCTTTTCTGTGGTTTAGTATGGGATTTTATGAGTTTGAGTGAGAAGATGATGAGAAAATTTCCTTCTTCTAGATGAGTGGTACATCCTAGTTAGACAAAGATGTATCATGATATATGTAGATAGTATTGGTGGTTTGAGAGGAATAAGGACGTTTTTGGTTTCATCGCTAGATGCATCACCTATCAATAGGTAAAATTCATGAATTTGAGTATATTTGGGATTTTACAGCCTTTTCCCATTTCAGATTGGAAATGGGTTGATTCCATAAAAGATTTTATGGCTGTATTACCAACGGAAACACATTATAATGATTCTTTATGGATGATTTTGGGTCTATTAATGAAGGTATCCCAATTATTTCTTATTAGGGAGAACATCACGGTTGATGATTTAGGGTGTCTTTACATGCATGAAGTAGTTTGGTTGCACAATTTTATGAGGAGTAACATTTTTGGTAGAGATCCTCATTTCAAATCATTATTCTAAAAGGGTCTTTAGAAAGATCTTGGATGATAGGTTATTTTGAGTATGACCTATCATCCTCAGAATGTAATTCAATCTAAAGGGACTATTTATGTTATAGATGATGTGTTACGAGCCTGTGTTTTGGATTTTGGGGGTTTGTGGGAGTATCATATAGAACTCATGTATTATTCATATAATAACAGATTCCAAGTATAAATATTGATGGAACCATTTGATACATTGATTGGTAGTACATGTCATTCATATCTTTTTCTGATGGATGTAAGAGATTTAGATCTTTTTTGTCCTACTCTCATGCATGTGACATGTGAGAAGGTTTAGTTGATCAAAAAACTGTTGGTGACAATTAAATGAAGGTATAATGTCTACACTGACAAACAGAGATGAACTGTAGAGTTCAAATGTTGTCATCATTTTTTCCTTCAGGTGTTTCCTAAGTTAGGGAAACACTATATATTAAAAATGAGAATGACGGAACCTAGGTTTTTCAGTTTTTTTGAGATAGTGGATAGGTTTGGTCTAGTGGTGTACCAAATAGCCCTTCCATAGCACTATAGTTCCACACACGATGTTTTTTACATGTCCTAGATTTAAAGATATTATTAAGACCCTTATCATGTTATATAAATAACGAGATTGAGATTAGTGTGGATGAGTCCTTTTAGTAACATCCAATACCAATTTGGGACCATAGCAAGAAGTATTTCTAGCATAGGTTGATTCATTTGGTTTGAGTGTAGTGACTGCATGGGTTAGTTTAGGAGGATACATGGGAGAATTACTCTGATGTGAGATTATAGTGGCTAGAATTGTTCCCCAGGTCCCTACTTTGACACTTGGATCAACTCTTGGATGAGCTATTATATGGTGGGGAGGTTAAAAGATCCCATATTTTTCTAGGTATGTACATATTTATGTTTTTTAGGCCTTGGTGGCCAATTCATGATTGGATAAAGTGATAAATTTTTATAAGGAAAATGACCTAAAGTTGAGGGAAATATGTCTTTTTGAATTAATAGAATCTCGGTATTAATTCATTAAATGGATTTACAAGGGTTTTTCCATGATTTGGAAGGATTTGAGGGTGTTTATATTTTTATGCAGGGAAAAGGGGGATGAATGTTTCCTATAACAGAATTAAATGCCATGTAAAGGTATTACATTATGTTTAGAATATTCTAGAATCATTTTTTTGAAACAAATAAAAGTTGTGAATTGGTCACAAATCATGTAGGGAATACACGTCTTGTAATTCTTGTTTAATTTAATAATTTAGCTAAGATGATGGATTTTTTGATGCATACCTATAAAAATAGACACACTACATGTAATGAAATTACACGTTATTTAATTTCTATACCTACAGTTTTAAACAGGGCAACACAACTGATTTTTTTTTCACCTTGGATGAAACTTCTTTCTCATGACTCTAGGATATCCTCTATGAAATTTCTGATCACCTATCTTCATTATGGATGTCGGGATCATGAATTTGATCCATGTTATGATCTAGGATCCTACTTATAATAACTTTTGCCCTTATTATTCTTAGAGAATCATGTTGGATGCATTGTTTGATCATCTATTGAAGGTAGGGGGTATAAACCTTAACCCTTTTGTATTTTAATTGAAAAATATGTACAATATTGTAATTTCACTAATATAGAGTGATCTTGAATTTATTAAATGATTAATTGGATTTTTCCTTATAATCACATTTGGATCCAATTTAATTTTTTCATGGAATATAACTACCATTTAGATGATCTAAGACATTATTGTTAATGAATTTATGAATGGATTAAAGATTGCTTAGAATGGCATGGGATTTGGGTGATTGGTTGAAATAAATTTTCCTTAGATTGGAATGATTATTGAAGTGACTGACATGTTATTGGTTAAAGACCAAATGATAAGTGTAAAGCTTAATTAAAAGATAAATGGTAATTTTCGTAATTAACCATTGAGCCTTATGATGTCATATTGTTATTTTCTTGTTTCTATGACATGTTTTGTGTTTTACACGATGAAATGATTATATGAAACATTGGACAGGTATTATTTTTGTAACGATTGTAATGCTCATTATCCAAATTCACATGCTGAAATTTTTATATACCATTGTATTCCCTAAAACATGTTGAAATGCTTATATAGTGGGATATCCCCAGTGAAAAATGATAAAATGATTATATACTTGGATTGACCCTGAGACATTATAGAATGATTATATATATGTATTTCCTTTAATACATACTTAAATGATTATATACCGATATTATCCTTATTGAAATGATAAAATTCTTATATGGTGGGTTTTGAACCAGGTCTATGTTAATTATATCTTGGTTATAAGGTTATTGTTGGAATGTTTGTGAGATATGCATAGAGACATTAAAGCATGGAACCATGGTAGGTAATGTTTTACCATGGTTATGTAGTTATGGTTGGAATGGACATGGGACATGATACATGATCAAAGATATCCTGACATGGTGTCAATGCAGGTTGATGCAGTATTAATTTATATGATTAATTAATTAATACACCTGTTTAATTATTTATTGAAGGAACTTATTACCTAACTGGTTATGTTTATACATAATGATTTCAACCTATTTAGTTATACTCATAAACTATTTGGGCCTCTATATAGTACTTGATTTGATTACCTGGATGTAGTTTTGGAAAAATGAAAGGGACCTTGCAGCAGATTTTTTTCTTATTGGATAAAATCAAGTCTGAAGACATGACCCACATAGGGTTCAAGATCGAGGTATTTTAGCCTTATATTATTTTATTATTAATAATTCTATCCTGAAATTTAGTTACATTCCAGAAATACATTACATTATTCCTTTATTATTTATTCGATGATTCATCTGTCTTTTACTATTTGATCTTCCACTGTATTGTGTTGTTTCTATTATATACACAATGTGATATTTATTTTTAATTGTTATATTATTATTCTTCTATTCTATAACTTTTTAAAAATGGAGTATATTCTCTCCAATATACATATTACACCCTTGTTGCTAGTCTCCAGTCTCTAGCATATGGGGAGGCTCACTTGAGGTCTCAAAATTAACCTATTTCAGCCACGTGAGAGAGTACCAGATCTGGGGACGTTATAGTCTGACAAGATAGAAGTCCATCATGTGAGATATAAGTGATTATGTGAAGCTTCTATACATTCCATATGACCCCATAGGTTGTTCCCCATATTTTACCTGGAGTAAGACCTTTCTGATCTTGTGAATAATCATTCTGAGAAATATTCTCCTATGATATAATTCATGATGGATCATGGATGCATTTTTTATATTTAGGAAGAGGGATTTCTAGGCATCTCAACCATAATTATATTCCACCTTTCATGGAACATATATCATACATTCGGGGTGGAGTTTATGGAGGGATTTAGTGTCACGTGAATAACTTGATCTTTCCATGGGTCATCCATGACACCACATAATCATAATGATCGAATGAATATTTCACCTTTGACATTTTCATTATACCTAGGATGATCAAATAGATTTCTCTTGGACATGTTGTCATTTCATGTAGCTTCCACAACATTAGGATGAAATTTCTTTGGGTATCCATGAGATCATGATTCCTGTGGAAAGGATTTCACATGATTGAAGATGACTGGTCTAGGGTTATTCACGAGACAAAGGTAGCTTGTCAAGAGGTATTCCATGAGATAAACAATTATATTGAATTCCTTTTCAATAATATGGTGTATAAAAGTGGATTTTTTGTGATGTAATAAAGATCATTCAATATGAAGGACCCATTTTCATGACCTTATGAAGGTCATATAAACATATATTATTTTTATGGTTTTGCAATCTGTGTGTTTTGTGCACCTTCTATTCCTTCGTTTTGTAGAGAAAATAATACCCATGCTTAGGGTATTTATTAACTTTTATATTTTCCAATGCTCATTTCATAGTCATCAAAATCCCCCCACCTAGGAGGGAGATTAATGGGGATAATGTTTATGTTTGAAGGAAATTAAAGTCCCACTTTAGTCTTTGGGTCTTCCACCAATCGGTGTATTGTGCGATGTTTGGTATTCCATGAAACCTTTGGTATTCCACAGAGTTCCTTATAAACAATGTAATGGAGGGGAGGTTATTCAAATAACACTACAACACTAAATATCTCTTTTCATCTACTTCCATCACATTACCCCTTTTCAATCCCATATAGAGAAATGAATATGAGAGAAATCCACAAGATCATTTTATGATAAATTTTTTTGAAGATATTTTTGTGATGTCTGATTTTATTTATCACTTATTTGAATCATCCATTTATATATCTTATATAATTTCTTGAACCTTGTATATATAGATATCTTATAGGTTTTTTAGGATCCTCTGACTTGGTATCTTGATCTATTTGGCTATTATTCAGTTCGTGCGACCATGTCTATGTCATTCGATCACAAGTCATATGAAGGCTCATGCACTTGTGAGATGTCATGTGGATTATGTGGTCCATAAAATCTCCTTTGTATATGTGGTTTGTGAGACCTGTATCAGTTCATGTTATTGAGAATCCCCTTATGGTACATGTGATTCAAATGATGCTGTCGGGATCATGAATCTCATTTGACAATATTATATTTTCATCTTTCATACATAAGCCAATTTTATTTAGATGGCTTCTATCTCATATGAATCTTCAGCCATGTCTAGACAAAGGTCCATGAATGCTGGGAACCATGACACTGACTGTAACACACCGAGATTTTATGAAAAATATTATTTTAATTTCATTGATGTATTGTGTTGTATGTTACACCAAAATTGGCTTGTGCTATATGCAACACCGTATTAGCTTATATTATATGCAAACCCTATTATTGTCTTGTGTTACACGCAATCACGACCTTCTTCGATAGCATGTGTAGTACGCAATACCAGGTTTCACTAAACAACGATATATGGTTATAATATTTTTATGAACTAGCCATAATGAATAGTATTAACTATATTTGGAATTTTATAACATTATTATCCGTCTTAAACATTTTCTAGAACATTGTATGGGAACAAAATAAATTTTTCGGGTAAAATAAGTATTTTTCAAAAAATGTTGTTTTGCCACCTTTTGATGGCGCACCCACTTTAAATCTAGTTTTTTACATGTTTATAATTTCAATTTGATATAAAATTTTCTTCTAAGGAACCATGATATAAAAATTTACTTTGGATAAATTTTTCATATTAATCTGATAACTTTCATATTTTAATAAATGGTAAAACCAAGCTATATTTTAATTAAAAACAACTTTTTTCATCATAATAATTTATATGTTTAAATTATCATATTGAATGGTTTTAAAGTATGAATAGAATATATTTTTACCGTTTAATTTAATGTATTTCATTTTCATTGATTTAACATTGAATTCGTAGTTCAAATCAATTCAATCTTTTGAAATGTTTTAAACAAAAACCTGTTTTCTTTCAACAACGGGATCAATTTTAATTTAATTTTTGCAATTAAAGTATATTGAATTTGAAAAAATGGATTCCATATTTGGAATCATTGGGTACAAATTATGTTAATAAGCTACTTTTTATTTTTGGGCACTATAAATAGTAACTACGGTAAATTTTATTTACCAAAGTTAACAGTAAATCATGTAATTATGGGTAAAAATAATATAATAAAATTACCCTAACACTTGTCTTAATATAATTAGATGATTATATTTAGTCATATGGAATATTTGGGTCGAAATGGAATCCATTGGAACCCACTTGGATGTGATTAAGAACTTTAATTTATTTTATTTTAAAAAAAGTGAAATATGTCTCACTCAAACTTTAATAATTAAAATATTTTAAATATAAGGTTATACAGAATATAAATTAGGTTATAAATAATAATTTGAAATATAAACTGTTTTTATTTATTATGGTAATTTATTTTTAATTTTTTACGAGTTATTTAATTACCTTATCATGTTATACATTAATGATGATGAAATTATTTATTTAGTAAAAAATCAATCATATAGTTTCTGTTGAAATAATAATACATATAAAAAGGCAAAAAAATATGACAAAAACTTATTAGTAGTATATATATAAACCCTAATCATCCACTGGCTGAATTGTTGACCATTTGGATCCTTAAATAGGTGATTATGGCACTTGTATTATTTTATTTTAAATGATTCTAAAGTTGTCAACTTCATAAATTAATAAATATAACAATTTATATGTTTTTATTTTAAGATTCTAAATTCAAGTAAATTTATTAATATGAAATCTATGAGATTTATCTTCATCATAGTATTTTATTTTTAATTTAGATGCAAAAAATATGTATATTAAATAATTATACAAAAATGATGTAATAATTATTTTATTAAGAGAAATATCAAATAAATGGTTTTAAAAATATTAAAATAAATATTATATTAACTATTTAATGAGAAAAACAAATTTTCTAGAAAAATTTGACATGTTATAAGTATATTCATTTTTTTAGAATATATCCTCTGTTTGGATTTTATTTAAATGCAAATAAATGAATAATGTCAAAATTGACACTATTATTATTTTATAAAAATAACATATTATAAAATTGTTTAAAAATCACAAAAATGATTAAAATTTATAAATTGAAATTTATATGGTCTACAATGTCATAAATGATCCAATTATGGACAATTCAAAACACATAAGTAATTATTTATAACAATTGAAAAATTATAATCTTATTACCACAAATAAAATTAAATAGATTAAATAAGGATAAATCTAGTTGATAATGTTTAAAATAAATTCCCAACATGTCTAAATTTTATTGGATGATGATATTTAAACCCTATCTCATCTAATAGTTGGATTTTATCCATTTTTGGAGGTTTTTAAGTGGGGTTAGAATTTATAATAAATTAATATTTCTTGTAATTCCAATGGTGCCCCTCTCCTCCCTTATTAAAGGGAACCTCCTCCCTCTCCTCCTCGCACCATTTTTAGCCTTAAAGCTTGGCAAACACCAGCCCGTTTACCTTCTCAACTTCCTTATAAACATACTAGAGGTCCTTTTTTTCTTCAAAGTCCAATTTTAGAGCCCTAAGAGGAGGTTTCAAAGAGGCATGTCGAAGAAGAGGTAATATCTGTTACCGATTATATCAAATTTATTTCTTCTTCTACTTATTCTTCTTTATTTGTTTCATTATGAAGTTATAACATCAGTATCACTGATATATTTATATGTTATTATAAATATGAAAAAACCCTATTTCACCTTCTATCCATCCCACGGAAAACTAAATCACTGCGCCTGCGTATGTACGAAATATCGTCTCCACGCCGTGGTGTAATCTATTTTCCACCACCACCTTACATGGATGTGTATAATGGTGTAAATAATCACTATATATTATTATTGTAAAATTATATTGATTATTAAATAGTATACATACACTTCCATACAATTCCATGATCATGGGAACGATATCATCGCTCGTGTGTACGTACGGCCTACCGTCTCCACGATGTGATGTGACTCATTCTACATGATCTTCATTGAATAATGATTATATAAATGAATTGAATGAGTAAATATGATATATATTAAACTAATAAAATTCTATAAATAAGGTATCTATAACCTAAGAATAAAAATTTATTCGACAAAACACGCATAAGAACTTAAAGCAATAAACACAGGAATAACAAGTTGCAATGAAATATTACTAATAAGAAGCTAAGAATATTACAATATATGATATCATAACAATGATCATGATTCTGGAATAAGTCAGTGAAATTATTTAAATCATTATATAGGAGGTTCAGATACGTATGAAGCATATAGGACCTAAGGTAAGGGAAAATCTCGAATCTCATTTTTATCCGAGATTGTTTATACTTCAGAATTTACTGGGGAATATTTATCATCCACATCCATGTTTCCTCAATATGTAATATTATTTATATCCTCCTACAGTTTTTTAAATCCAATTTTACTCATTGGTGAATTTTTAGTAAACGATATGAGAGGAATCTTTTGTCATTTTTAGTACGAGGTACTTTTTGACTTTTCCAGCCAAAGTTTGAGAAGAATGTTTTTTAACTCATACGACATGAACAGATTCTTATGGTTTCATAACGCCTTATTTTCAAGAATTTTAATCTACAGGATTTCATGATTATTTTCAACAAAATACTTTTATTTTAAAATTTCAGGGCATTTTGTGAAAAGAAAATATTTTTGAAAAAAAGGATTTTTTCCTCAAGAATTCATTTCAAGTGTTTTATCAAAACTATTTTCCAACTAAGATGACATTATTTAGTATGTTTATGATTCAAGTATAATGTCTCCATTGTTTAAATAGTTTTATTCTTCTTATAATTAATTATATCCATTTGTTTTGTATGGATTATTTTATGATGGGGTGATGTTTATGAAACCCATTTTATTCATTGGGTTATGGTGAATGATTTATGTTTATGTTATGGAACAAGTAATAATGATTTAATTATGAGATGGGTGGGACCTATATCTCCATCAAATTCATTGGGTAAAGATTTATATCTCCTGAGATAGACATGGCTGGAATGTAAAGTAAATCTGGTTCAGTAATACAGGGCTAGAACGGCTAGTAAACCCGGTTCAGTAAGGGACTTTGTCCACTAAGATGGTCTTGGCAGCAATGCCTTGGCTACTATGGAAATCATATCATGTGCATAATGTTTTTCCACAATTACAAGTTTTATTACCATTCTATATTATCATGATTAATGTTCTTTTATGATCTATGCCTTATGTACTGAAATGTTTTATGTCATTGCTCATGATTTCGATGTTTAGATTTTATGCTCATGTTTTTACATTAAAATGTTTATGGATTGTTTTATGTTCTCTATGTTTACCCTCACTAAGAATTTGAGCTCACCCTTTTTATGTTTTCTTTTACACCGGATATTAAGAAAGTTTTTAGGTAAGAAAACAAAAGTGGAAGATCTTTATGGGAGATGTTGAATATCATTCACCATGAGTAGAAGATTATGTTCCAAGTTTCCAAAGACACTAAACTATTACGATCCTCGAGTTTTAGTTTTTGTTATGTATTAAGTATTCCGCAAAAGTAATGTAACTTCCATGTATATCAAGTTTGGAATCTCTACAGTTTGTATCAGAGGAATGGTTTAGCAAACCTTTGGAATCTAGGACGCGAAAAATTTAGTTAAATCCCTAGATATATTTCTAATGTATGACTAGGGATGTCTCTAAGGTTAATTATAAGTAGAGGTTATAGTACTAGAATTACGGTAACGATATTAGAATTAAACTGAAGATGTTAGATATTAAAGGTACTCCCCCTTGATTATGATTTTTTCCTCTCACTATTTTTTTTTTGTGTTTTAGAAAATGGCTGGAAATAGGAATATTCGCGATAATGGAGGATATGATAAACAATGGAATGATATTATTCATGAGAAACAAAATGAAGTTGGATCTGGAAGTCCACATATCGTTATTATGCCCAATTAGCAATATCATAATATGATCAATAATCTCAACTTTGGTAGGATTCCTGACTCATCTAAAAAGAGAAAGATGGAGTTTCATGATGATCATAGAGGAAAGAAAGTTAAAATTCTCTAATGTAAATCATGTGAGAAGAGGCATCAAGGAAAATGTTTCAAATGAACTGGAAGTTGCTTTGGGTGTGGAAAAGAAGGAGACAAATCTAGTAAGTGCAAAATAAAAGGTTCAGTTAATACCATGTACATGGATAATGGTATTGCTACGACCTCAACAACGATTGAAGGTTTTAAATGTATAATGTATAGGAATTATGAAAACCAATGGCCTAAGGGAAAATCTCTTGAAGATAATCAGCATGGTCATATGAGTAGTATTTATTTTGATGATGATGAAGAAATAAAAAATGATATATGAGATGAAAGAAGTGTTAATGAATAAAATGATGAAGCTCGGTCAATGGTTTAAAAAGGTAGTGAAATGATTTTAGGTTTATTAATCGTTATGTTGTATAGGTAATTTAATGGTACTATGGAAAAAAGAATCATCTAAGGATTTTTACACTATTGTCTTTCCTTGAGTTTTTGAATGTATATGGTGAATGGTACCGGTAACCATTAAAGGTAATTCAAATATTTTTGGGAGGAAGATGATATGAGCATAATGAATGGATAAGGAGAAAATAATATTTTGGATATTATTAATGAGATCATGACTGATATAAGGACAATGTGATATCATGGATTGAGTATATAGGAATTTTGGGATTTTGGTATGTGGAAAGAGTTAACTTTTGACAGCATTCAGGTTTTCACTAAGGTTCAATGAGTATTCATTTTCAAGATAATATATGATTAAAGAATTCACATGTTTGGAATGTGACCAACAAGATATATATATATATATTGATATATGGGTGAAAAGGATGGTATTCACATGCTCAGTAGATGACATTTCTAATAATTGTTTACTTTATACTATGAACTTGAACAAAATTATTTTAGATAAGCCTAAAGATTTGAATGGATTATGTTGGACATAGGTTATTATTGTTTAAGGATAGAACTATTTTCGATATTATTGATGGGATGTTATAATAATGTAGTTTTAGAAACAGGACAACCTGCAGGACGTGCGACAACCCATCACGTTGGACGAGGATGTGAGAATCGAACCCACAACCGAAGTACGATAGGCCTTTATCGCCTACCACTGGCCTACAGGAAGTCCTTGGTTAGTAGAAACTAGTTTTATTTTATTATGTGGTATAATAGATGAAGTATAAGTTCATTTTTGGAATCATATACGGTTAAACTACCCATAGATGGACTTATGTATATTTTATAACTTTTTCTAACCTTTTGTTTGAAACAGATGGAATGACCCATCATTCTAGCACATGATCTTCTAACACTTCACGAATAACAAATTCAACTTCAATTCTTTAATTGATGAATTGGAAATTGTTCAAGGCACGAATAATAGTGATATTGCACCAAAATCATGTAAGAATTTCTTTTAATTCAAAAACATTAGGCAAATGATCTTGAAAACCAAAAATGTTGTCCTAGTGCTCTAATATTTGATGAATGAAATGGTACCTTAGATCATAAAAAATTTATGTCTTTGTTATTGTTGGCTTTTTAATAGCCATGCTCTCTACCACTCTCCATTAGAACTTGATGGTTAGATTTCTCTTCCATATCCATATTTTCACCTATGTTATCCTATGTGGAAACCCAGTGATTAGTTAATTTGGGTAACCGTTACATTTCACAATTTATTTTTTAATGTTCTGTTTTGGTATTCCTTTTTACAAAGTGTGTTTCTATTAAAGAAACTTTTAACTAGTAAACCATTTATAACCCCGATAAATTTCGAGGGTGAAATTCATTTTAAGGGGGGTAGAATGTAACACCTCAAGATGTTATGTAAAATATTCTTTTAATTTCATTTATGTTTTGTGTTATAGGTTACAAAAAAAATGGCTTTTTCTATACGCAACACCGTATTAGCTTATATTATACGCAAACACTATTCTTGGCTTGTGTTACACGCAATCATGACCTTCCTCGATATCGTTTGTAGTACGCAATACTGAGTTTCACTAAACAACGATATATGGTTATAATATTATTAAGAAATAGTCTTTATGAATAATATTTACTATATTTTTAATTTTATAACAATATTATTCATCTTAAACATTTTCTAGAACATGGTATGAGAACAAAATAATTTTTTTCGGGTAAAATAAGTAATTTTCAAAAAATGCAGTTTTGCAGCCTTTTGATAGTGCACCCACATTAAATATAGTTATTTACATGTTTATAAGTTCAATTTAACAAAATTAAATTTTTCTTTGGAATCAGGATATAAAAATTTACTTTGGATAAGTTTTTCATTTTAATTTGATAACTTTCATATTTTAATGAATAGTAAAAACACTCTATATTTTAATTAAAAAAAAATTTTTTCATCATAATAATTTATATGGATAAATTATAATATTGAATGGTTTTAATTTATGAATAAAATATATTTTTACCATTTAATTTAATTTATGTCATTATCATTGATTTTACATTGAATTCGTAGGTTAAATCAATTCAATCTTTTGCAATGTTTTTTCTACCAAAACCCGTTTTCTTTTGACAACAGGATTAATTTTAATTTAATTTCTCCAATTTATGTGTATTGAATTTAAAAAAATGGATTCCATATTTGGAATCAGTGGGTCCAAATTATGTTAATAGACTACTTTTTATTTTTGGGCACTATGAATAATGAATAAGGTAAATTTTATTTACAATAGTTAAAGGAAAATCAGGTAATTAAGAGTAAATATAATATTATAAACGTACACTAACACTTTTTTTAATATAATTGGATGATTATATTTTATCCTATGTAATATTTTGGTCAAAATGGAATCCATTGGAACCAACTTGTATGTGATTAATACCTTTAATTTATTTTATTTAAAAGAAAGTGAAATATGTCTCACTCAAACTATAATAATTAAACAATTTTAAATATAAGGTTATAAAGAATATAAAATCGGTTATAAATACTCATTAGAAAGATAAAATGTTTTTCTTTATCAAAGAAATTTTTTTGTAATTTTTAAATGTTATTTAAATACCTTATTATCTTATACATTAATGATGCAGAAATTATTTATTTAGTTAAAAATCAATCATATTGTTTTTATTGAAATATTAATACATATCAAAAGGCCAAAAAATATGAAAAAAAAACTTATCGGTAGTGTATATATAAACCCTAATCATCAACTGGACGAATTTTTGTCCATTTGGATCCTTATAAAGGCGATTATGACGCTTATAATATTTTATTTTAAATGATTTCAAAGTTGTCACCTTCATAAATTAATAAATATAAAAATTTATATCTTTTTATTTTAAGATGTGAAATTCGTGTAAAAGTAGTAATATGAAATCTATGAGATTTTTCTTCATCATAGTATTTTATTTTTAATTTTTATGCAAAAATAAGTATATTAGTTAATTATATAAAAATGATGTAGTAATTATTTTATTAAGAGAAATATCAAATATTTGGTTTTAAAAATATTAAAATAAATATTATATTAACTACTTAATGTTATCAAAGAATTTTCTAGAAAAATATGAAATTTTATAAATCTATTAACTATTTTGGTAATAATATATTTTATGTGTTGATTTTATTTAAATTAAAATAAATGAATAATGTCAAAATTGACATTATTGTTATTTTAAAAAATAACATATTATAAAATTGTTTAAAAATAACAAAAATATTTAAAAATTATAAATTGAAATTTATATGTTCTAAAATTTCCTAAATGATCCAATTATAGAGAATTCACAACACATAAGTAATTATTTATAATAATTGAAAAATTGGAATCTTATTACCACAAATAAAATTAAATAGATTAAATAAGTATAAATGAAGTTGATAATGTTTAAAATAAATTCCCAACTAGTCTAAATTTTATTGGTTGATTATATTTCAACCCTTTCTCATCTAATATTCCGATTTGAGTCATTTTTGGTGGTTTTTAAGTGAGGTTGGAGTTTATTATAAATTAATATTTCTTGTAATTCCAAAGGTGCCCCTCTCCTCCTCACACCATTTTGAGCCTTCATTCTCGGCCAAACACTGCACATTGCTCTTCACAACTTCTTTAGAAACATAATAGAGGTCCTGGTATTCTTCAAAGTCCAATTTTAGTGCCCTAAGAGGAGGTTTCAAATCAGCCTGTCGAAGAAGAGGTAATATCCGTTACCGATTCTTTAGAATTTATTTCTTCTTATACATGTTCTTCTTTAGTGGTTTAATTATGAAGTAATAACATCTGTATCACTAATATACTGATATTTTATTATAAATATGAAACAACCTTATTTCACCTTCTATACATCCTACGGAAAACTAAATCACCGCGTGTGCGTATGTACGGAATACCATCTCCACACCGTGGTGTAATCTGTTTTCCACCCCCACCTTAGTTGGATGGGTATAATGGTGTAAATAATAACTATATATGAATATTTTAAAATTATATTTATTCTGAAATAGTATACATACACTTCAGTACAATTCCACGATCATGGTAACGATATCATCGCTCGTGTGTACATACGGCCTACCGTCTCCACGATGTGATGTGACTCATTCTACATGATCTTCATTGAATAATGATTATATAAATGAATTTAATGAGTAAATATGATATATATTACACTAATACCATTCTATAAATAAGGTATCTATAACCTAAGAATAATAATTTATTCGACAAATCATGCATAAGAACATAAAGCAATAAATACACGAATAACAAGTAGTAATCAAATATTACTAATAAGAAGCTATGAATATGACCATATATGATATCATAATAATGATTATGATTCTAGAATAAGAAAATGACATTATTTAAATCATTATACATGAGGTTTGGATACGTACCAAGCATATCAGACATAAGGTAAGGGAAATTCTCGCAATCTCATTTTCATCTGAGATTGTTTATACTTCAGAATTTACTGGGGAATATTTATCATCCACATACATGTTTCCTCAATACGTAATACTATTTCTATCCTCAAACAATTGTTTAAATCCAATTTTAATCATTGGTGAATTTTTAGTAAAAGATATGAGAGGAATATTTTTTCGGTTTTAGTAAGAGTTACTTTTTTGACTTCTCTGGCCAAAGTACGAGAAGAGTGTTTTTTTAACTTATATGGCATGAACGGATACTTATGGTTTCATAACGCCTTATTTTCATGAAGTTTACTCTACAATATTTCATGATTATTTTCAAAAAAAAATCCTTTTATTTTAAAATTGCATGGCATTTTTTGAAAAGAAAATCATTTTGAAAAAGAAAGGATATTTTCCTCAAGAATTCATTTCAAGTGTTTTATAAAAACTATTTTCCATATAAGATTACATTATTTTGTACGTTTATGTTTCATGTATAATGTATCCACTATTTAAATGGTTTGATTCTTCTTATGATGAATGTTATCCATTTGATTAGTATGGATTATGTTATGATGTGATGATGTTTATAAAACCCATTTTATTCTTTGGGTTATGATGAATGATTTATGTTTATGTTGTGGCACAAGTAAGAATGATTTCATTGTAAGATGTGTGGGACCTATATCTCCATCCAATAAATTGGGTAAAGATTTATATCTCCTGAGATAGACATGGATGGAATGGAAAGAAAATCTGGTTCAGTAATACAGGGCTGGAACAGCTAGTAAACCTAGTTTAGTAAGGAACTTTGTCCACTAAGAGAGTCTTGGCAGCAACACCTTGGCTAATACAGAAGTCATATCATGTGCTTAATGTTTTTACACAATTATAAGTTTTATTCCCATGCTATTTTATCATGATTAATGTTCTTTTATGATCTATTCCTTATGTACTGCAATGTTTTATGTCATTTATCAGGATTTTGTTGTTTAGATTTTATGCTCATGTTTTTGCATTAAAATGTTTATGGATTGATTAATGTTCTCTAAGTTTACCCTTACTGAGCATTTGATCTCATCCTTTATATGTTTTCTTTTCCCCAGGATATAAGGAAAGGTTTTAGGTAAGAAAACAATAGGGGAACATCTTTATGGGATTTATTGAAGATCTTTCACCATTAGTGGAAGATTATGTTCTGAGTTTCCAAAGACACTAATCTATTACGATCCTTGAGTTTTGGTATTTGTTATGTATTAATTATTCCAAACAAGTTATGTAACTTCCATGTACGTCGAGTTTGGAATCATTGCACTGAACCCCAATATCATTTTCATTCTGACAACAAGTTTTGGAATGGATTCTCTCATCATAACATCAAAGTTATTCTTCATCACACTATCTTCCTCAATATAGATTAGGCATGATGTATGATCTTATCATCACTTCACCTATCTAAAATGATTCAACCTTTTGGGTGTCAAATTCAATTTTTTTATGATAGTTTATTAGGATGTCCAAATGGTTGTAGCATGACTCCAAGGGTTTTACTATATGTTAGAAAACTCCCCTCAAGGCCTAGATTGTTTTAATTTCACCCTTCAACCAATTATTCAAGGGAAGTTGAGCATATTGGTCACATACTTGAAAAATATTTGAGGTGTATAGATATCAAAATGGGACATGCATCATTGTGGGAATTTTTCTAATGAAGGGGTTGGGCCATTCTATATTAGACATAGATGATCATAATTTTATGACTAGTTACATGTTATTTGTCTTTATGAGGCTATATGGGTTTCTCAGTTCATCATCTACCATCATTTGGATCTTCTCAGCAAACTGATAATCCATTGTTTCTGTGGTTAAAATTCATTCTATTTATCCCATGAAAAATACCAAATCAGAATTTGGGATATCTACTGACCAGGAAGGATATCCCCTGGGTAAATGTACAATTAGTTACATGCTACTGCATATGTCTGCGATGATCCCACACAGACTCCAGTTTTAGAAAGGGATATGATAAAAATGATGACAGGATATTTAATCAAGGAGATGAATATGCACTCCCTAAAATCTTTTAAATATTCAATCAACAATTTACTTTATTGTAGTGGTGTTCGGAAGACCATTATACACCCTCACCAGTTCTCTTCCCAAAATGTCTTTGACAATGATGTCTCATATTGGTAAATAATTGAAGCTAGATAATATTCCACATTGGTCTATTGAGTGAGGAAAAAGATATCTCGGAGTCATATAATGGTTGGTTTCATGGAAATGCTCATTAACGAGTGCCTTTTATCATTTGGTAATCTGTGCTCAGTAATCTAAGACAACATGCTGGTGGTGTTAGCTTAGTTATCCAAGGGAAGACCTCTAAATCTAGATGTAATGACTCTTGTATACCTTTACTAGAATCAGATCCATATTCAACATGTAAACATTACTTATATAATTGGTGGTCCTTTCCTGTTTTTATTCTGATGGATAAAAAAAACACTTTTATTGCTTGAGATACCACAACACTACTAGGGTCACTCATGCCTTGTTTCATCCTAGGATATTGATCATATCTGGGGTTGAGGAAATTTTCATTAGGCCCTGATGAGGATTAGGAAATTTTTATGTAGTATAATCATTTTAACATTGAGAATTATCTTGCAAAAACTAGAACAATTATTGATAATGGTAGCAACTCTCTTGATGAATGATCATACAAGATCATCCTTCAAGATGGGGTCATCATGACCAGGATGGATGACTTGATTATTTGTGATCCATTAATCCCTTACTAATTTTCATTCCAATTTATCTTCATCCAATTGTTTTATCCCATCCCCTTAGTTTTCGTGTGGGGATAATGACATACTGGGATTATTATCCTTTTTTTGGTTATACTGGCATGTGAGGATACTAGTGTTAAGATAATCCTTCCACCTATTGGCCGCCCAATCTTTCAATCTTATGATTATGTCCATTATTGGGTTGAAATCTACCTAAGAGGTGTATTGAGAAGAATGGATCATCCAATGGATAGACCATGTTCTTCACTTACCATTTTTTCCAAAAAAAATTGATTTTATACAAGATTTGGGTGAGCCATTGAGTAAGCATCATGTTCCTAGTGATCAAAATACCATTAGTGGGGTAACATTTAGCAAGGAATCATTTCTCTCAATATATTCAATGGATGATGCATCTTTTTAGAGATTATTATATGGGTCTTCTTATCTTTCTTCTTCTTCATCCCAACAAATTTTCCCCCCTTTTGACATATTTAATCCAGCAAATGCAGTGGATGAGACATGATATAGGATAATATTGATGAATTTTCATATTTTTTTCATTGATACTCCCTTGGAAATATTTGATGAAAAATAAGATCATCTTCAATTGAACTTTCATGATTTTGGGGCAGGCATCATTGACCACAATCCATTATATGAAATCATGTGACAAAAAATCCTGATGCATCAAGAGTGGGATGTTAAAAAGATGGTATTATGTAATTTCACTGAGGGAACTCCCCTAGACGAACTAATGAGGGGTGCTTTACAAGTGTTAAAATAGAGTCATCAGATCATATCTGTGGTGCACAACCAGTTGGATTTGTTCACCGCATAGATAGAGAGACACGAGGATAAATATCTTTCTCAACATCCTTCCTTTTGAAATCATCATAATCGTTATAAACTACTAAGATAAGAGTTCACGGGATATCTACTCATATGGAGAATCTTTACCCTCATGATGTTATAGAAGAATTGGGGTGGGAGGTACTTTAGCACTCCATCGATGCTTCTCTTCAAACTCCTACAGATTTAGCCAGCTTAGCAGGTCATATCATATTATATTTTAATCATTATTATATATTTTTTTTTATTTTTGAATGAATCTTATAGAGGATAGGAAGTGTCTAAATACTTCATTTTACATGATATTAGTGAAACAATATTCTAAACATTTAATTTTATTGTCCATTTATCCTACATTCATGGTGTCCATGATATTTCATTTATCTGATGTCACACAAATTGTCAACAATACACATCCTTTGTAAAATATCATGTAAACACGAATCCTAGGATATGATGGATTAAACCATAATAGTTTTCCCCAAAAAATCATTATGATTTTCCACTAACACAAGACTCATCATTGATGCTTCTGCTCTAGTTATTTTTATATTTCATTGTTCAAAAAATTGTAATTATGGTAAATATATGTCCTGGGGGTGGGGTGACACTCTATCATTGGATGAAGTCAGTGGAATTCTCAAGCATAGCTTAATTATTTCTAAGCCCATAGTGGGACCCACAATATTTGTATATTTTTGTTTGATATTTCCCTAAAATTTTCCAAGCTTTGTATAGGGGGAATACATAGTGTCCATAGATTCGGCTTTTTATTGTGCCACCCTAGTATGATTTTTGAACTAATAGGTTCTATGAATTTTCTGGTCTTGTAAACTAAATCATTGTTTTTATGTACTGTGGGTTTTTCTAGTATGAACTATATATTTTGGTAATTTAGAGAATTTTATCTTAGAAAATATATTGTTTTAGTTTGATGTATTATAGCTTGGACTTTATATTTTTCTAGTTTACGATCTTTTTTATTAGACCATTTATTACTGTAGTTTGGGTTCTTCTAGATCAAACCATGATATTCTGTTAATTTTAAATCCTTTCTAAAAGGACATTATGTATTAACATGGACTATGTAGAAAAACATTCTAGTGATGAACTAAGACACACTATAGTTCTAAGTTTCAACATGGCGTTTTTGAGGGATGATGAGGATTGGTGTTCCTTTACTGAAGGGGGAAATACCTCTAGTTTGCATGTCAAATCCCTTATTCATCCCCAGTATGGTCAAACAGAGGTTTCAGCACTCTTTTCCAAGGGTCTTGAATGATTTTAGAGGTGGTACTTATATTTGGTAATGACAATAGGAATGATTAATACACCAAGATTGTTGGTATATGGGTTTTATAAAATAGGAGTCCTGAAGATTGGATCAATGAGTCATTTAATGGGTAATACATATCAGGGAGACCCAAAACCCCATAGGTTTTTGTATTTCTGCACAGTTTCACTACGGATCGTGATGATTAAATCTTCTTTCGTATAAGGATAACATGCCTCTAATTGGTAGTTCATATCCATTATAAACGATTCCTTTGGGATTACATGAAGGGTCAAGTAGAGGGGATCCCTACTCCTTTCCAAGGGATGTGGGGTTTTTGTGAAGAGTCAAACATCTAAACTAAGAATTGGGACTTGGAGAAAGGGAATTCCAAGTAAGGGTTCATGTACCATAGATAAATTTATGATTTTATGGGAGGATAGAGCCCTACTCCATGTGGTTTTGGGTAATATGGCATGATCTATCAAAAGGTTTAGGAAAGGATTATTGAATTCTTTATTTGAGAAAGGTTATAATGCAAGGTGATGTTATTTTGAGGATATCAAATCCACTTGAATAGTCTAGTTATAGGGCTTTTAAATCATAGTCTAAAGTTCTCTGGTTGTGAGGATGGTATGGTACAATCATGTATAGGATGTCCCTAGACACCCTTATATACTAAGTCTTGAAAAAATTTCATCAGGCTCAAAAGGATCAGAAATCCATTCGTATAGGGGTGAAATATCTCTGGTTAGAAGTTTTAATCCCTTATGAATCAACAGAATTATCAAATAGAGAGGTATATAATCCATAAAAAGGGCCATAAAATGTTTACAATGACCCAATGCACTCAAATCATGTAGCGTGATTTAAGGAAAATTTAATATTCAAGAAGTTCTTAAGAAACCTAAAAGTTTTCTTTCCACCTAGTGAATATGTTATCATAGTGAGGTGATATTAAAAAAATTACATTAACTTTTTATTGGACTTGGGTGTCTTGTGAAAATGGTTCGATCTTACTAGGAACAAAAAGGTGTACCTAGGGGATTTATGCATTATTTATTTATGCTATAATTTTTTCCCAATCTCTTGAAAAGAATAGTTTATAGAGATGTGACATGAATTTTTCTTAGTCTTCCCTTTGCAGGTTTTAAACCTAAAAATTTTCGGTTCTCTTTCAATGGTAGTTTATGGTCTTATGATTTGGACCATCAGATTCTAAAAGTTTAATGTCATACAACCTTGACACACAATCTATGTAGTTTACGGTCATTATTAATTTGTAACCAGTATGAACATGATGTTACACAATGGCCTAATTAGAAAACCTAAGGACAAGAGTACTCCAACATCCTTTTGACTAGGAGATGAAACCATTGTAAATTATTGATCTAGGTTCTTAGGTCATGTGAAATGATATGGGATAATCGTGTTAGGGATAAACCATAACACCCTTAGGTAACGAGTCCTTCAATGGGGATGTTAGGATCACAAGGATCAAAAATCCCTTTATATAGGTCCAAGATGTCTCTAGTTGGTAGTTCAAAGACCTTATGAATTAATATTATGGTCAATCAGCGAGATCTATTTTCATTTATAAGGGTAATGATGGGTTTTTGAAATATTAGGTTCTCAAGACATGAAGATTTATTTATGGGATTAGGGGCTTAAAAGACGATGAAAGAACATTATTCTCTGGTTAACCAGGGTCAAGCGCTTCCGGTCCTTTGATAAGGAATGATGATAGGTGATAGATTGAATCTTTGAAATTTATATAGTGTGGATGTATTTTTCATATAGTTTTAATGCCATGTGACCAGGATTTGTTTCTTGTAAGTTTAATATCATTTCGTAAGGATATTTTCTGTGTAGTTAAACGTCATCTGATAATGATGTTTTCCTTGTAGTTCCATATCATCCGATATGGATGTTTTCATTTCCTTGATGTTTATAATCATGTTGGAAGGATGTTTTCTACATATTTCTAGAATATATGTAGTCATAGGTTCATTCTTATAATTTTTTTATTATGGATGAACCATTTATTAATGATTGAGGTGTCGCTATGTATCTTGTGATGGAAATAATCAATTCAAATGTAGTTCTTTAATGAAATCTACTTAGGTTAGTCTTAACCATACACACGGAGGGGGTATATCTATATTTATTATTGCTAATTGACCCATGATTGGATACTCATGTATCAATATGTATCAACACACATGTACTTCATGAATGCAAAACTCTCCATAAAGGTCTAACCCATATGTAGAAGGGGGAATTGTTCTAGTTGGTTAATGTAGTTATACCTAAGATTGGAGATATTAGTATTACTACATATCATGTGATGATAGGAATCGATCCGTATATATTTATAAAATAGGAAACTATCCATGTAGGTCTGAACCATAGATAGAGGGGGGAATTATTCCCATTGATTTTGGTAACTAGACACAATATTGGAGATTTTAGCATCAAAAAATATTCTATGATGACCAGAATAAAGCTCCATCCAGATCTGACCCACACATAGTGGGGGGGGGGGGTTCTAGATGATTGTTATTGCTGGTCCTACGATTGGATATTCAAATTTCACTATGTATTACATGATAAGAGGAATCAATGCAATCATATTTCTGGAGATACCACTTAATTTAATTTCATGTCGTAAGGACGTAGGATCTTTGATGTGAAAAGGGAATATTTCCACTTAGCCCATGAATGGAGGTCTATACCTCACTACATGTCGTACAATGTAATGAATAAATCAAATCATAGTTCTTGAATTGAGGTTTGGTGGGAGGCCAACACCAATGATAATGGTCCACTCTGGTGAGATCCTTGGAAAAGTGACATCTTATGTCATTAAAAAGACATCAAATATGTTGTTTAATGCCATGAGACATGGAATCATAGTTTTCATTTAAGGTCTTTCATTTAGTACTATGTTGACACTATCATGACCTGATATGTCTTAATCATGCGGGGAATCCCTTTAATAGATTCTTTATCTAATGAGTGTTATTCTTGGTGTAAAAAAAGAATGAAAAAGGTTTACCTCATGAATTAGAGTTATTTATAGAAAATAAAGTGGAATTTTGTTTATCATATGGTGTCTAGGAAAGGATATATGATTTAGGAATCCATTTGTATCTCTTTAGAATGGGAATATTGCCTACAAATAATTTTAGAATCCTATGAAATTTATTTTCATGATGTGAGGACAATAGTAGTGCAGTTTAATGTTATGCAGTAAGGAAAAAGGTGAATCTACATGAAAAAAGAGGGATATTGTGGCTTGGCCCAAGAATAGAGGTTTGTGAATCACTATATACCCTTTGATGTCCTGCATCAAGACACATAATTTTGAAAATTCTGTTTGTTTAGTGTCATGTAAAAAGTAAATCATCTATTCTATTAAACATAATGCGGTAAGAATGAGGGTCACTTGATGTGGAAAATAAAGATTGACTATTGTTGTGTAGTCTGATGTATTGCGATCAGGATGAATATATTATGCCTAATCCTAGTATTTCAGATATGTGAATCTCTATATATCTTGTAATGATAGGAATCAATCCATAATTATTTACAACATGGGATTTACCATATGTTTATCTTACACATACACACATGGATGAGGGTACTCCATTTCACTTTTACACAGATCTAGCTAGTGTGTGGAAATTCCTCATCAAGACGATGATTTATGTATAGTTTAAGGTATTTTTTTGAGTATATCTCTTCTTTAATTTAATTTTTTTCAGTTATAATATGTTCTATACATTTTAACATCATGTGGTTAGTATGTGAGATACTATGTATCTTAACATGTTTTCATGGTGACTTTTTCCATGTAGTTTAACATCATGTGGTATCAAAATTTTGGGATGTTTAATGTCATGAAACCAGGACTCGTTCCTTATAATTTAATGTTTAGTGGTTTGGAAGGACCATGTAGTTTTACATCATGTGACCCCGATGTAGGATTCTTGATCGAATCTATGTATTTTATTTCTTGAGAAACCCTACATTTGTGGGGGTGTGATGAATTTCACAACCATTGTGCTAGTGAGTAAGCTCAATTGTGATATAAATTATATATGATATAAGACTCTTCTCATTTGGGTTCTATATTAGGAGGATTCTTTTCTAGTATCATTGTGGTCTTAAGAACCAATACCAGTTCTCTTTGAAGGAACAATGAAACAAGATCCTTTTTATTGCAGGCTAGTGTGATCTAATTTTTATGTATTTCAAGGTTGTGCAATGTATAAAACCTTTTCTCATCATTCCTATCTAATTCATCTAGCCACTTCTATGATTTTTCATCATCTGAGACATTTCTGTAGATATCTATTCAATGTGAAGGAAAATATTCTTCTATGGTTAGCACTTCTTAGGTTCTATACCCCAATGAATACAGTGTTTCTTGTGTAGCAGTGCGTGTAATGTCATGGTAATCCCATAAGGCATGGTGGAGTATGTATGTATATGATTTATTGTCCTTATTCACCATATTTTAGAGTATATTCAACAGAGTCTTATTGAATTCATCTATCTATCCATATTCCACTGCCTGATACTGGGATGAGTTATTGGACTTGATTTTGTACTACTGGTATAATTTCTTTAACACCATAGTAAACAGTTGGGGTCATTATCCTTCGATATCATATGAGGGACTCTAAACCTGGTTATGATATTAGAATTCATGATGTTGATGATATTCTTCATTATGAATTCATTGAGGTGTATCTTCTAATAGCACATGGAAAATAATTTTGTTACAGTAAGGATGTACTTAAACCACTTAGCTATGGCTCGGAGATATGGCCCCATAATATTCATTCCTCATATAGAAAATAACAAAAAATATTTATATGTATTTAGTAATTCTGGGGGTTGATGGATGAAGTTTTAATGAATTTTTCTTCCCTGATATTTCCTGGTGATTTCTGCACTATTATGTATCATAGACTTCTAATTGTATCTCAACCTCTGAATTTGGTGGGATTTACTAGTCCTAGACTGATGAGAATCACATAAGACTTCATGGATTTCTTTCATGATGGTGAGAATATCTCTTTATGCTATTAATTTCATGACGATTCCATCAAATCATTGTTTTAGAGGGGTTTTTCCCAAATGAACCATCTCATAGGGTAATGTTTGTTGTTCGATGCTGAATATTTTACCATCGGACTCAGTCTTCCAGGATGATCTCAATTTGGAGATAATCCATTATGGGCTCCATACATCAGTGGTGGATATAAGTTCATCACATTTTACGGTGGTGTTGACATGATTGACCTCTTCCATGTTGTAGACGATGAATGATGAGAACATACTTCAATGTGTGATACGTAATATTTCTTCCTTCTAATCTAGGATTGTGAGGAATATGGATGCATTAAAAAATGAATCTATATGTTCATTATATGATTTTGGGACATGATGCAATATGAGATCAAAAGAGAACTATACCAGTAGTCCTATGGAATCGCCAATTAGAGGGGCATGTTCTTCCTTTTTATGGAATATTAACTATTTATTTTGTTTATCACTAGCTCTGAATCCAATTTCATGTTCATGTTGTCTATATGAAACTGTAGGGCTAGTTTCCAACTAGTTATGAGGGCTTGGTATTAAACCTAACTTTTTAGGCATCCTTTATATAGTGTGTAATAGTAGGGAAGATTTTTTTTTCTCGAGAAAAAAATAATATCCCTATGACAAACCAATTGAGTTTCACGTTTTCCAGTCTCTTGACAATAGACCTTTGGGAGCCTATATAGAAATAAATCTCCCTTGTTTTGGACTTTCATAGTTATTGAAAATTTTCTCATCCAACTACTCATTGTCCACTGGTTCACTTTCTAGGGTGGTATGTAGAGTAAGGAAATCATCCAGGGAATTCCATTTCAATAACTTATATGACATGAATTGGATTTCCAACTATTTTAGAACGAGTAATCATCGAGAAAAACACCCAATAAGTAGGTGAAAATTGAGTATTTACATGGGTTCATAAATACAAGTTACCATGTGGACATTGTGGTACTTCATGCAATGCCTCAAAATTTTCACTTTAAATATGAGTGTGAGGAAATTCTTCTTGACATTATAATAACATGTCTTAGTTATTAGAATCATTTGGATGAGGTAGTTGAGATTTGTCTCATTCCCAACGTCATTTTTTGGTGTAAATAGAGAGACAAGTGATTGTTATATAGTAACCACATATAAAATGAGTCGATTTCCTTCCATCAATGTCATCAGGACTGGTGGGTGAAACTGGTAGTGATTGATAATCTCAAAATCTTATTACATGTCACCATACAATTTATAGATGATTCACATCTTCATTTCCATGGTGAAGGGGAGATATTTTTAGGAAATGTTGGATATGAAATTCTAAATTAAGGAAAGGTTCATTGAGACCCCCCTCAGTTAATTGAGATTCCAAGTGCTGGAATTGACAAGATTGTATTTGTATTTTAAGTTCATCCTCAATTCAATGGTGGAAGACTAAAATGTTGTTGAACTTCTCTGATGTTACCTCGAAAGATCATTTTAGTGGATTTTTTGTTAGACTATTCTTCCACATATTTATGAATACTATTTGATGATCTGTATAGTGATCAAACTGCTGTTGACATTTGATCACCGGGTCATCGATATAACATTTTGTTATTTTTTCCAAGAATGGATTAAAATATGATGCATGGTACATTGATAAGTAATTCTAATGTTTATTTATCCAAAGGAAATAACATAATATAAAAAGGTCCATTGGGAAGCTATGACGTTTGTGTCTTCCTCATCTTCTGAGACCATCTTTATCTGATTGTACCCTGAGTCTCCATCGATAAAGGAAATGGAATGGAAGCCTGTAGTTTCATCGATCAATAATTATGGGATCATCAATGAGATGTTTTCATATAGGAAGTTTCGATTATGGTAGTTGAAATAGATGTGAAACCTAATATGTAAATTCTTCTTCATGAGAGGAATGATGTTGGAGAGCCATCTTGGATATTTCACTTCTCATAAAAATTATCTTTGATCAAATTGGAAGCTTATTATTTTACATTATTAGCATGAGAGGGGTTCATACTTGTGGATACCTTATTGAAACCTTGATTATCATCAGGTAAGTTGAGATGGAATATACACACATCTAAGATTCATTCTAAACATTTATTTATAGTTCATTCAAAACACTTATTGGTTTTTTAGAAATGAAATGTACATTTCTGGATCCATGAAAGGCATCATGGAACTAATCAGTGTAGATTGTGGGTCATCTTCTATTCCCAAATTTACCTACCAATTCACATTGATTAGGGTGGAGATTACCTCCTCAGATGTAGGAGGGGAGTTCCTGAGCATATCCTCCTATTATTCTACATATGAATCAATGAATGAATTTTCAGATGAATTCATAAATCTGAGGTCATATCTGTCTATATTAGGGAGAGAGAGGAAATGAGAAAACACATTATCATACCCTACTACGAGAGACTTTGGAGAGAGATTCTAGAGATTATTTTCCATTACATTATTTCTTGGAATATAGGAGTTTTAGAATTTGGTATTGATAATATTGCTCCAACTATGTTTATAGGTTTCACATAAAGGTTGTTGACCATACTCTAGGTATTTGTAGGGGCGATCCCTAAGCCATTGGGTGATGAAACACAAATGTTTTCTTTCACAAATAGTTCATTCCTTCCCTTTTATAGAATCATTCCTTAGAATATGTGGATTCAAAAGACATGAAGGGGTAACTATTACTATGTAATATTCTGACCATTCCATTGATGGTGTATTTCAATCACTAATGGAATGTTGAAGGTAACTCCACGTGGCTATGATGCGAAGGAAATCCAAGAAGAAAATTTTAATTGGTGTCTCATTGGATAACTATGAAATAATCATCAAATTTGGTGTCCCAAAACTATGATTTTATATTAATATTCTCTAGTGGTCTTTTCTCACTCTTATTATACACTTGGATGTTCAAATTTCAGTAAGATAAGTTTCATTCAATATATCTGAAATGAAAAAAAAATATAAATTAGAATGAGGTTGATATCGAAACCATTGTCAATAATATACCTTTGTATGTGAAAATTATAAAGTATGTATGAAATATATATGGGTATGATGTGTCCCAAGATGGCCTCTTCCGAATCATGTTCTATGAAAGAGATGATGACATGGAATTCTGATGGAACAGTCTCCACTTGGTAAACCTAGACTGCAATGACTTCTATCTCGAACTCATGTGGGGTCATGAGATATTCAATAAGTGCCTCTATATGTTATTTTGGATGAAAATATTCATCCAGGATTGATGCCTCGGTTGGGAAAACCACAATGATTTTCAAAATATTTTACTCATTGCCAGAGGTTGGCACATCCGAAGGTGGTGGTTTTTACTAATTATGTTGTTTATGAGCCATGGAATTTATGATATATGTTCCTGGTGATTGTATAGAGGTTGAGGTAGTATTTTCTTCTAGTGTCATAGGATGAGATGACCTTCCACATTATCATGGATGACTAGATAATGGAACCCCTTACAGGTGGTTATGTAATATGAGTGGGTGCAGGAAACTGATGGACTATTCTAGGACATATCCATGTCTCTATTAAGATTTTTGGAGTGCATTACCATTTGTCTCAGTTGTATTTATGTCCTCTATAGGTAAATGAGTAAACTAATATGTCTTTCCATGATCATGTTTTCCTCTAAATCCCCAGATCCATTGCCTTTGGTCTCAGTCTCCCCAATCATGTATGGGGAACTCATACTCAGAGATATATTAATCATCAGAGAATGGGAATACCAAGGGTATTATGTTAAAAGAACAAAATATGAATTCTTCATCTGATGAGGGCTTTTTTTGGTGGGGAAATTCCCATGCTTTGGATGTTGTAGGAATTAATTTTGTAATAGTTAAAGCCTATATATAAGTGGAATAGGATTTTCCTTCTTATATATCTTCATATGTAAGATGATTACATACACCTATGGTAATTTAATTTAATGTATTTTAAAAAGGTTATGGGATAAATATGGTTATGCGAAGTGTTCTATTAGGGTGACATGAGATTGTTCATCTATCTCTCCAGTCATCTAGTTGTTGAGCTTATGACCATGATTGCCCAGAACTTTTATCCACTCACTCTCTTCTTTTGAATGAGTAATGATTATGTAGGTAACCAATGATTGGGTGTTATCCAACATCACATGACTGGAATTGACCATGATTTTGAAGACATCATTGAAAACAAATCAATCAGGAATATTGTGACCCAATATTTTAATGAAAGGGCTATAGTCAGGACGATAGACGAGGTTGACCTCATTTGGGTTCCTAGTCTATAGAATAATTCAGATGTTATTGTCCATGGATGTAAGAAAATAATTTCTTACTTGTAATTTTAGTAATGAGTATTCTTTATTCATATGTTCCTCAAATCCCAGGAGACCATGATCTTTCATCACTTTTAGATTAGCGTTATATTGTTATTTTTTCCACTCGATTGGAACCACAAGGTGGTTCAAGAACTGAATAGGATCTTAAATGGGACCTACCTATGGTATGAGGGTAACAATAGTAGTCTATTCTTTAAATATCCTTTCCACTAATACTAAGATCATTATTTAAGATTTTTCTCATGTCCATTGAATGGACTCTTCCAAACATTGTTCAGTTTCAACAATATCATGGAATTTGATATGATATTTCATTGGGATCAGAGGTTTATGAAACTCATACAATAGTTTTATAGCATAGAGTTCATGTAATTTATAATTCAAGAGAGGAATAATGAGTGAATATGTAAATCATTTCCATCTAAATATTATGTTATACACCCCCTCATTTTCACATTTATTATAGTTCTTCATGCCGAAAATTATCGTTTTCCTCAACATGGAGATGAACTGGTAAATAAAGTGAAAATAAAGATCTTTCCATCCTGAAATGTATCCTTGTATAAGATAGTTACAAAAAATAATGTCTGTCCCTATCAAAATTTACACAAGAATCCTCATCATGGTTTTCTCATACTAATCTAGTGGGTCCATCATCAGACCACATTAGGATATGAAGTGCAAGAGATACTTTATTTGTTCTCTTATGTCATTGAAGTAGGATATGGTAGTATTTCCAAAAATATGTGGGGTAAAATTTTCATCCACACATTTGGGATACAACATCTTCTCAGGATTCACTAGTTTGTGTCACCCTTTCATGGATTCCATTCAAGTTGCTAGGGACTCACTGACATTGATAAGTTCTGAAGGTACTACTTCCTATGCCACCTTATATCTACAAGGAGGGGGTGAGGCTTGATGAGGTGGCCTTATTTTCATTTCTTTATGATTCTCAATTCAGGGTAATAATGAATGATATCCCTAGAGTGGTATATTCTTTCACCATAATGGAGGAAATACAAAATTATTTTTGACTTCTTCATTTATGTTGATAGGTTTCTTATATCTGGAGCCATTATAACACCCAGATGTCGCTCCTTCAGGTAGGTATTATCTTTCCTAATGTATGGTAGGAGGAATATTTGTATTTTTAAAACCCCAATATTTCATAGTACGTTATCTATTCAAACAAATTCAATAACTTGCGCTACACGCAACACTAAGTTCGAGCACAACACGACTTACCAAACTAGCCATTCAAAAAGAGGTTAAGAATAGTATTAACATAATTTTTAAAATTTATATACTCCATATAATTTTACAATCCATATTTTTTGTTTCTTAGACATAATATAAGAACAAAATCATTTTTTTCTGATAAAACAAATATTTTTCAAAAAATGAAATTGTATCGCCTTTTAATGGAGAACCTTTTTTAAAACCAATATTTGACACTTTTATATATTCAATTTAATTAAAGTAAATAATTATTTAGACTAAATACCTAAAAATTTATTTTGGATAAATTTTTTGTACTTTTTTGATAACTTTCGTATTTTGATGAATAGTGAAAATTCCTAAATTTTATTTGAAAACAACATTTTTAATCGAAAACATTTATAGTGTTAAATTATACATTTGAGTTGTTTTAATTCTTAATTCGATTATATCATTTTAAATTAAAATAATTTAGGTAATTCAATGTAATTTTACATTTAAACTAGACATAAATAAGCATCGATCTTTTGATAGTTATTATTTCTTAAAAACAGGCTTTTTGTTTTGAAAACGGGAATAAATTTTAAATCAATTGCCGCCACTTATGTTTTTTGAATTTAAAAAAATGGTTCTATATTTGGAATCTGGAGGTCCAAATTTTTTAAATAGATATCTTTTATTTATAGACATTTTGAATATTTACATCAGTAAATATTTTATTTACCATAGTTAAAGGGTAAATCTAGTAAATAATGGTAAAAAAATATTAATATAAAAATTTTAAATTACCCTAATATGTGTAAAATACCTATTTTATTATACATGTACATCAATGTTCATCCTTTGGTCGATTTTTGGGATCCCATGGAGCCACTTGAGAGTGATAATGACACTTTGTATTAATTAATTTAAAGTAAAGTCAAAAATTACATAAACATATATCTTTTTGTAAAAAAAATTACATGGGGTTATATAATAAATTTATTCAACTATAAATATTCATTTGAAATCTAAAAAATATTTAATACATCATGGTATATTTTTTATTATATTTAGTCATCAAATAAATTAAATTATTTATGACACAATAATGTTGTAGTGTTTACCTCATTAATGAATGATTTAATGAAATGAGATTATAAAATTTAAAACAATATTCAAAACCTATAAAATTATTGTTGGATGATTTTATTTAGAACATGAGTCATCTTATCTTCAACATTAATGTGTTTTGGACCTTTAAGAACCGAAAATAATTATATAATAATAAAATATTTTCAAACATTCCAAAAGAGCCCACCCTCCCCTTTATAAAAATACCTCACCCTAACCCATTTATCAATGCTCTCAAGCCCCTTAGATAATCCAAAATCTGCCCAATTAAGATATCTACAGCAATATCTTCCTCCTAGAGTCCTTATCTTCATCATAAGGCACTTCAAGGAAGCCTTTTGGTTCAACCAAATGGAGTTACCTGATTTAATGGTAACATCTCCTCTTAAGTTCATTTATTTTATTTTATTTCTCCAACCCCATAAACCCTCATTATTTCTTCCTTTTATAAAAAAACCAGTATCCCAAATATAATAGGTTGTTTTTCTGAGAAATATTTGAACTAAACGTACACACAACTCCATTTAAAGGGTATAGAATATAATGTTTCTAGGGATGGAGAACTACTACCTCACAATATAAAGACTATTCAATCTTCACCTACCACCTATTTTGGTGGCCATTATGATGGAACTATAATTATATATGATATTTTTGATATTTGTTTTATCTATGAGCTTCTTTAATTCTCATTTCTATCATACCTTTATTCTTTTCATGTTGTATATATATGATAATTTCATTTGAGGATGTGAGGACTATCACCCCCTCAAAGTGATATGACTCATTCATACCATACATGGAACATATAAAGGATGGTATTAATGAACATACAAAAAATATATAAAATATTATATTATACTGGAATAATAACATCCCTATGTATCTTTTGGTTTTCTTTCCTTTTAAAATAAAAAAAATGAAATGGAAGTAGTGTTCGTGCGTACGTAGAGATTACCATCTCCACAAATGCAATGAGATTCATTCCTCATCGTAACCATTCATGAATAATTTTCATTTTATTGTTAAAAATAATATTTAAGAACATAATATCATTTTGGATATGAATCAAATACATCATATCCCTATCAAACATGACCTACATAACAAAACATATAAAGAAAAAAAAATCAGTTGACACACGAAATAATGATACAGCTGAAATATTATTAAAAAAAATATTAGAAGTTCATATATTATACCATAATTATGAATTTAGTTATTTTATAATTTAATAAAAATTATTTAACTATTATATAGGATGTTAATGTACCCTCGACCAAGGAAAAGTACACGATAAGGTTTAATTCCCCAATCTTTTTATTACCCGAGATTGTTTATGTGTATGTATTTTCTGGGAAATATTTATTATCCACGTACATGATTCATAAAATATTTTTCAAAATGATTATTTTTAGGGTAATCATTAACTAAAAAATCATTTTAAATGTTTAAAATATTTATTCATATAAATCTTTCCCATTAATGTCCATGTATTCAAAATGGTTTTAAGGATTTATGTATATGGACAAGAATTTTTAAAATTTTAATTATTTTAAAAAGTTTCAAAGTGGTTTGGGACACTTTGATTCAAAAAATATCTTTTAAATTTATTCCTTTAAAAATTGTGTGCCTTTTAAATTATTTCATGAAAAAGTGGTATTTCACTCAAGAGTTTTACCAAAAATTTTCGACTACATCAACATCCTTTACTAGATATTATTCTTGATTTAAGTGGATTTATTATAATAAAATATTCCATATTGTTTTGAATGAGTTATGATATGTTTGATTGTGGATGCGCTATTTTTATACTGTTCTTGGTTAATGGTTGAATTATTGACATTTCAGATTCTATTTTAAATATGAATGTTTATGTCATGCTTCAACATTTTCATATGAGAAATGCAATAGACATTGTAAGTGACAAGTGGGACCCGCTATACCTCCTTGATGAATCAGTAGGTATAATGAGACATACTAGTGTCTTGGCATAAGGTATTGGAAAAAATTTTATTTGTAGTCTTGGAACGAGGCATTTAATATGTGGTAATGATGTCCAGTGCTAGGAATTCATTCATTATGAATTTAGTTATCACATGTGATTATTTGACTAGTAGAATATCCATGTGCATCTTTATATGTTGATGTTTGATTTATTTTTTCCATATTATGTTAAAGTTTTCGGTTAAAAGTTGGATGCTTTTATTATAAATCTTACCATAAAATATTATCACTTCTTCTAAATTATTTACCCTAATTGGGCATCTTAGATCTCCCCTTTATTTTTTTTGTTTAACTAGGATTCCAAGAAGTGGGTTATGTTTGATATGCAGGGTCAAGATAGGGGAATAATGGAATTCTCAATGGATTATTTATATTGTTTTTTTATTTTTGAAATTTTAATGTAGCATTCATGTATGAAATATATTTTCAATGACTACGAAACTGGTCGGTCCTTTGGGACTTGATTCCTTGTTATAATTCCAATTTATAAACATATTGCACATACTCTGGGAAACTATGGTCAGGGAATTACAGTTTGCATCAGAGGAAGTTTAGTGCAATCCATAGAAACTAGATTTAGATAAATTCTAATTATATAACATTACCCTAAGATATAAATTGAGGATTAATATAGAAGGACTTCCTAAAATTTTGGTAATGTAGATATTTTGTGAATTTTCCAAACAATACATCCCTGTATGGATACGGGCTGGTAGAGGTGGCTCTGGAACATATGTACATAGGAGTGAAAACACAACAACGAGTTTTGGGCTTGACCTAGGTTATCCTGGTACAAGAAAACGGGCCTTACTGCACTCTTGGTTATGACACTACTAGGGGATATACTTAGGAAAATTCACATTTTCTTAATAATACTTTTTGATGGATTTAGAATTAAATATTTCCTAAATGATTTTTTTATGATTATATATTATATGCCTAATCATTTCAATTTACTTTAGGAATTTTACATGTTTGGAATTATGAATTGTTATTCTTTAACTATCATAGTGTATGTCATTGTTTATAAATGGTGCCCAGTAGATGGAATGATAACTACTACAATGCGCATGATCTAAAGAGTAAAAAGGATCACATCATTCATGGTATAAATCCAAAATTTAGAAAAGAAATAGTCTCCCACGTATGGCTTTGAAGGAAATCTGGAGAACAAAAGGATGGTAGAGGGAAATATGGATAAAGGGAATAAGGGAAGGGAGGATTTTCCCATGGATGATAACAATGGAAAAAACCACCTTGGTAAATGATTTAAGGGAATGTGAGTTTCTATAAGTGTGTAGAAAAAGGACACCAAATAAGTGATTGAAAGTATAAGAAACTGGTTTCAAATGTACAATGCTTCATCTGTAAGGAGTTGGGACACTATACGAATCGATGTTCTAATCATAATAGTATACCCTAAATGATTCTATTAGATAGTAATCATGTTATTATACTACCATAGATGAAGAGGAAAAAATATTTTTCTTATATTATGTAATTTGAGTGATTTATCATTGATGTACTAGTTATATTTAATATGGAAATAAATAAGGATTGTACTGCAATACCATTTCGTTGAGGATTTGATATTACATGGTACTAAGAAAAGTGACTAAACTAAATGTTAAATTTTTTGGAAAATACATGGTTAAATGAATGATAAACCTTAATATGGTCCTGATACTGAGGTAGTGATTTTGGAATAAGAGACGGTTGATTTGGATAAATTATATTGGATATTCTTGAATACCTTAAAACTGATTAATGTTTTGTGTATTCCATCATTGTTGGAGTATTCAAAATTTTTGGATTTAAGGAATATATCTAGTATTCTATAAGAAATATGGTAGCATGAATGAAATCAATAACGTTTTATCGTTATTTATGGTGTTACTATGTTTTAAAAGAATAAATTGTGACGGTATTCACAAGTTATTACGAGGAAAAAAAGATCTTCATTGTGTTTACCTTCCATATAAATTTTGGACTATGAGTTTGGACAAAAGTATTTTGGACAAGTATAATAGTCAGAATAGATTATGTTTTAAATTGGATAGTATTGTTAAAGTTAAATCATTTCGTAAGATTATTTTTGGATTGATATAAAAAGGAAAACCTGGAGGTCGGGCGACAACCTATTGCGCCCAGCAAGGCCGCAAATCATTAACCTACAACCAAAGGGTGATAAGGGTGTATCACCTGCCACTGACCTACATGATGTCCTAGTGTGTATAATGTAGTTGTTTAAAAATATTTTTACAATATGAATTATAAATTCAGTATGTTTATAACCCTATACGATTAGGAAAAATAGAAATTTTTTTAATTCTATTATCTTTTAGAGTGAAAGAACTGTTTTTGGAAGGAATTAGTTGAAGGATGGAACCCTAATTGTCAAGTATATTTTTCCTCTTATTATATAAATAAATTAATTATTAAACTTTTTGGATGGTATCTATAAAAAATGTGTTATTCTAATACCTTATTTTTTGTTGAACTGGTTGTATTTTAAATTATCATAGATTAATGGCTTTGAGGCCCTCAGTTTTACACTTGTTTGTGATTGATGACCTCAATCACTTTATATAAATATTTATTGTTTCCCTCCAATTTTGTGTCTCTAATTTCCACCAATGTTCTCCTAATAGAGATCATAACTTTGTGGTGATTGTTCATATATTTTTCCCTCTTATTAAGACTAAATTTCATTAACCCAATTTCCAATGTGGGTTTTCCACAAAGGTATTTTTCTATTTTTAACATTTTATTTTCAAAGAAAAATTTCAAATTGAGAGGAAACAATTTATATAAGTAGGGTAGAATGTAACACCCCAATATTTCATTTTACATTTTCTCTTCCAAAAAATTCAATAACTTGTACTACACGCAACACCGAGTTCGAGTGCACCACGACTTACAAAACTAGTCGTTCAAAAAGCGGTTATGAATATTGTTAATATAATTTTTAATTTTATATAGTCCATATAATTTTAAAATCCATATAATGTGTTTCATTGACATAATATAAGAAAAAATGCTTTCTTGCAGATAAAACAAGTATTTTTGAAAAAAAGCAATTTTACCGCCTTTTATTGGAGAACCTTTATTAAAACTAATATTTAAAACTTTTATATATTAAATTTAATGAAATTAAATTATTATTTACAAGAGGGACATAAAAACTTTAGTTTGAATATACTTTTGGTACTTTTATGACAACTTTCATATTTTGATGAATAGTGAAAATTACAAAATTTTAATTGAAAACAACTTTTTTAATCAAAATAATTTATATTGATAAAATATACATTTGAGTGGTTTCAAAGTACCGTTAGATTATACTTTTTTCATTTAATATAATTGTGGTCATTCAATGTAATTTCACATTTAAACTGGTCATAAACAAATTTCAATTTTTTGATAGTTATTATTTCTTAAAAACACGCTTTTTGTTTGGACAACGAGAATTAATTTTAAATTAATTTATGACACTTATATGTTTTGAATTTTGAAAAATGGATTCCATATTTTGAATCAAGAGGTCCAAATTGTGTAAATTTATAACTTTTATTTTTATATATTATGAATATTTACTTTTATTAAATATTTTATTTACCATGGTTAAAGGGTAAATCTTGTAAATAATTGTAAAAAGATATAATTATTATAATATTAAATTACCCTAATATATGTCCAATTCCTATTGAATGATTCATGTCCGGCCATGTGAATCCTTGCGTCAATTTTGGGACCCCATAGAGCCACTTGAGAGTGACAATGAAACTTTATATTAATTAATTTAAAGTAATGTAAAAAATGACAAAAACATATATCTTTTAGGAAAACAATTTTTACATGCGGTTATATAAGTTATCTCTTAGTCTATAAATTTTCATTTGAAAGATAAAACGTTTTCCTACATCATGGTAATTTAATTTATTATTTTTAGACATTAAATAAATAAAAAATTTATGACACAATAATGATGTAGTTTTTACCTCATTAATGAATGATTTAAATAAATGAGATTATAAAAATTAAAACAATATCCAAAACCTATCCAATTCTTATTGGATGATTTTATTTCAAACTTGAGTCATCATATCTTTGACTGTAATGAGTTTTGGTCCTTTAGAAACCGAAAATCATTATATAACAATTTCTTTAGTTAACTATAATTAGTAATAATTAATAGTAATTTTAATATTTAGTGATAATATAAATAATTAATAGTAACTAATAATAATCAGTTATAATTTAAAGAAATTTGAAGTAATTAATAATATTTTGTAGTAATATTTTGTAATTAGTATTAATTATTAGTATTTAGAAATAATTTATAATAATTTTTCACAATTACTGTTCATTTTTTTAAATTAATAGGGAAATGGTTGTGTACAAATCCCCATTATTAATGAAAACTAAAATAGAAACCTAAATAATGATATTGTCTTATAAAGAAACCTCCTTCATAATGAAATCCAAAACATCATCATAATAATGTCCAATAAAGAAAAAAATTTATAGGGTAATATATGGTGTGAATCTTGAGAGAAAAGATTGATTTGGTGTTAAGATTCCAACTCTCCAAGGCCACATCAACATCTTCCTCACCTAATTCTTTTAAACTATTTGGGATAACATGCCTCATCCTCAGAGTCCTTATCCATTAGGATTGTATCATAAATAGAAGTCATAATCATTTTATTAAGATACAAAACTTATCTCACACCACCATTATAGAAATTACTATAATCCACCCTTTTATTCTTATATTACATCAAAATATCTCTGCAGGTATAATGAAAATCCATAGATTGAAGCATGTAAAAGAGTTGATTGTATGAACCTAAATCTTCAACAAGTTTCCTACAGATTCTCTTAAATTTTAATCTTCATTTATAGAGGTCTATGAATAATTCATGGTTAAAGACTTTTTAACAAAGGAGAAGAAGTTGGATTCACCTTATCAATGAGTTTTCCCAATAATCGATTCATAAGAGTCATATTTGTTCCATTAAAGGAAGATGATTTCGAAACAATATTCATAGATTTATCAATAAATGTTTTTAGTCATAGTTTTCCTAGGTTTAGAATATTAGTATTAGCTATAAATATTTGTGCCTCCTTCTTAGATTCCACCCCATTGTGGTCCATATGCCTCGAAGTACCAAAAAAACATGGTGTGACTCCAGTTTCTATACTGACTAATGATCTGTAATTGATTAGAGATTATAGAAAACTTAATAACTTTATTATATTAGAAATAAAAATTGTGAAGATATTGAATAGTCATTAAGGAATCCCTGTTGTTCTTAGGAATCCGAGAGATGGGAGAGTCCAACATTATTTTTCATTACTCTTTGAGGCAACCGATTTATGTTCCAGCCATAACTAATTATAAAATGATTCTTCATGGTCACAATAATTTTGAATATACTCATTTTATTCTTTATTATCATAATCTAATCCATCAGTAAGATAATCATGAAAGTATACACTCTAATGATGATTCATCCCGCCATCATCTATATCATCTCATGATCCTTCATTCCAACCCAATTATAGGCTGGGTTGTGAAATTTATGTTCAATAATATATGAGATGAAAATATGTCATTCATTTTCTAGTTTGAAGAAAAAAAGGGGGTTACACTTCAAAGATGGAAGGAAAAAAGATCTTCTTGTAATCTTAGGGGATGCGATATGGGAAAATTATATATTCTTACTCGAAATAGAAATGAGGGGAAGTATGGACTTTCACAAAAATTCCCCATACATCATTCCTGGCCGGATTATTGAAAGACTATCCATTATTTTTCTAGCCATGGTTTCTAACTTTCATAAAATATTTATTTGACTCATGGAATATTAAAAATTAGTTAGAGAAAATAATAAAATTCATGCAATTTTACTTCTCAATCCTGATCATTCCACATGAAATGTAGAAATGTGGAAACCGTTTGTAAATAATTTTGATATTGAATTCATTTTGAAGAGTGAAGAGGATAAGTTTTTAAATTATATTGGAGATGAGTTCAACCAAAATGAGAAACCCTAAAAGTGTAAAAAACTATCAAATTTAGTGGCGTTATACGTATCAATTCGAATTCATATAGAGGAAGCAATGTCATAAAAAATAGGAAGGAAAAAAACCCAATATAAACCATGAATTCACTCCATAAACCTCAAACATGTATAATAATAATTGTGAATGTTTAAATTGATATACAAATCAAGAATTATAACTAATTAAAATATATATTCACTTATATATATATATATCATTTGAAGGGAAAATAATGTCGAAGAATCCATAACCAAGAGTGTTATATTCCCAGTCACTAAAATCCCAGATAAAAGCTTGATGAGAAACAAGATCAGGGAACCTCAATGGATTCATTCCATGAGATATAAAAATGAAATAAATTAATGAGTGATTAAAAATCTCAATATTCCTTACAAAAGTTACATTTTTTAGATATAAAGGATCAATATTACCCTTTGTAATAGTTCTATATAGAGGATGATCCTTGAGGGAAGTGAAGGAGCATCATGAAATTCTAAAATTTAGTAGAAGTTTCCTAAACGCCTTAGAGAATTATTTAGAATGAGTGTGGTTTTAATTAGTAATATAATTATCATTCTTTGAAGGACTAGTGAATACATATCATGTATCAAAATATCATCCAAGATTTATGGACATTGATGAAAGGAACAAATCACCATTTTACACTTGATAGATATCCTCTCGTGCCAATCCTATCCACATAATAATTATTAAAAATGATAAATAATTTTTAGAATATTTATTGTCACAAGAATTTTTTTAGTTGGTAATAATTTCATATATTTAGTTATAATTACCATTAATTATAGGTTATTAGTAATACTTATAGGTAATTAGTAATTTTATGACATTCTATTTTTCTAGGATTATCATTTCCTTTAATCATATAAATCATAAGTAATACATTTAGAATCTATTTTCCTAGAAAACTATGGAATAAGTAAGTGGAAAATATTTTTTATTTTGAGATAATGATTGGATAAATCATTATAAACATCCATTTTTAAAAAAATAATATATATATATATATATATATATATATTTATTTATTTAAGGTGATGATTTTTTATCATTTTCACCCTCAAAACTAGATTTTTTTTATAATAGACAATTAGATTTCCTTATAAGAAACGTTATCTGATGATATTTGAAACATTTGATAGTTTTGGTGTACATATATTGTGTTTTTTTGTAATGATTATATTTTTTCTATAAATATGGTGAACATAATTCAAGTAACGATACAAATAATTTTCTTCGAGAACCATCACATATTAAAAATTTAGTACATGTGATTGTTGGACACTATTTTTAACATATAGATACTATGAGTGATAATTAATTTATTGAGTTGAAACCATATAAATTTTATGATTTACTGAATCGCAATAAAGATTCCATATATCAGGGTTACATGATGAGAAAATTTGATGATGTTACTAATTTTTTTCTATTAAATAAAATAATGGAATGTCAAATAGTTGTTTTGATAAAATATTATCTTTAGTTAAAATACTATTTCTTGATGGAAACATGTTGTATATTAATTTATATGATAAAAATAGGTTATCCTGCAATCCCGGTCTTGGTTATTAGATTAACCCTGAATTATAATATTATTTATAGGCTCAGTATAGCAATTTGATATTTGTTCCTTTTAAAAAGTTTGGGACATTCCTAACATACAAATAGATTTTTGGGATTATTCATGTCTCGTAAAAGATTATCATTGATAGCATGGTAGAAAAATAATCTATTAGTAGAATCTCATATCATCCTTGTGATTCTAAAACATGATAAAATTTTAATTAGGTGCATTGCTTTTTTGATTAATAATTTTGTAACAAGTGATTGGGTATTTCTACTAATGGTTTCTATACATTTGGTTACTATGGTAGTCAATACAATTTTTGATCCATATTTACATGTCCTCACAACATAACTCCTTGTATGTGGATGAATGAACTATATATGTTTTTGGTATTACTAATTCTAGTAAATATACAAAATAATATTGCTTTTTACTTGATGTTACTGATTAATTAGTTAAATTTGTTATGGATTAATGATTTTAGGGTATATAATGTATTTTTAAAATATAATCTCATAATTAATGATGTGTTAAATATATAATTAGTGAATTTTGAGAGTATGAAATGATATCTAGCTAGATTAAACATGGTCCAAAGTCCTTTCACTATTATAAGAGTGAAAAAAACGTTTGAACATATAAATAGAATATATATTTTTCAATTTCATAAGAGATTTACTCATGTTGAAAATCATTTCTAAAGGAATAGAAATAATTTCATAAAATGTATAATTAAAACATTAATAGCTCTATAAATGATCTTGTGTATTGATTTGAAATATGGTACTACTTTTTTACCTTTTATTTTCTTTGTATTGATAATAAATCAACAAAAAATAGAAATATTTGGGAATAATCATAATTGGATAATGCATAATAATTTTTGGTATCTTCCTTATTTGTCTAATTTATTAATTTATCCCTTGTTAGATGTCACACATATTGAGAATAACTATTTTGAAAAAATATTTTATATAATTTTCTCAATTCCTAGAAACACTAAATATATTGTAAAGGCATGATTAGATTTAGCTCAAATTATCTGGCATCTAGAACAAGAGTTAATTAAAAATGACATATCATAAAATCTAATGAATCTAAAAGTGTTTTATATAGATTATAAATAAAATATATTATTTTTCTATCATTGGGTTTCATATTTTGTGTTTCCAAATTATTATATCTCTAATTTGGAATGATGTTTTAGAAATGGTCATATTACCTGATTAAAAGGTCATGATTTTATTATTATAATGGTAAGATTACTTCTAAATGGAATTCTGATTTTATTGAAGTATTTTATTTTGGATTTTGTGATAGAAATATCATATTTTTAGAGACATTTGTGTGTTGATAGACGAATATGATACATTGAGTTGGAAATAACAAGGTGTTGTTCAAATTTTATGTAAAATTGAAAAAAGAAACTATCTTTCATTGATTTAATGGATCATTTATTCATATAATTTCCACATGAATAAAAATTTAGAGGACTGGTAAAATTATGATCAATGAACCCACATGAGAGATGCATAAATAAATTGATGAAAAATGTACATAACAATGCATCAGTTGATGGTTTAATTATATAGGCATAATTATATGGGTAAACATGGTTATTATACTTTCATTATATTATATGTGAGTATTATAAAAAATAAAATTGAAGGATTTATAAACAAGGAAATGTTGATAATTAAATGTACTATCAATTATTATTATTTAATCAATTTGAACTTCCTCTTTGGGAGTACATCAAAGATGAATTTCAGATGATAAGAAACATAACACATATATATATTCTACATAATTTTGATGAAATAAATTTTTTTTATTGTGAGTGATAATTTACCATATTCAATATAATTTTTTAAAAATAAATTCATAATAATTAATTTTTAGATTATATGATGGTTATATCAAAAAATAGTCGATAAACATTACACCAATAGCTCTTAAGGAATGTCAAAAAATGAAATTTCTCCCATTAGTTTCAAAGAATTGTAATGTAAATTATCTATGGTTTAATATATGAAATAAACTTATTAATTTTTATATTATTAAATTTCTATTTATTTTGTCTGGTATCGCAACATGAAAATAGTATTTATAATTAATTTTGTGCATTGAGTAACCCACCATTAAAATTACATAAATCTTATAATGAATATGTGGTTAATGGATTTTGACTTCATACACAAAACTTTTCTAAATAAAATAATAATGAATAATGGTGTTTTTTTTTGAAATGATCTCATCATAAAGAATGTAATGTTATGTTTTATGCAATTCTAGATGAAATAATTGAGTTATGTTATCTAAGACAAAATTATATAATAATGTTTAAATATCATTGGCTATATATTGATAAAAGTTTTCACATTCATCTATTCTATGAAATCATTGAAATTAAATATAAAAGCCCTCATACAGTAAACTAACCATTTATGATTTCTCATCAAGAACATCAAATTTATTAGGAAAATTATTATGCAAAATCATGTGATTTAATTGATAGGTAGATTATAAAAAAATTAAATATTAAGAAAATATATTTATGAAAAGTGAAAGTGGATGTGTTGATGTTTGTGAAATTTACAATTTTCATGAAAAATTATCAATTGCATTTGTATTTGAATTGATACAAAAAATTGATGAAGAAACTATATAGTCATGGGTTAATGGTGTTGTTAATATTTATGACAAAAATAACAAATTTGAAATAGAAATGGATGGTGAAGTTGAAGCTCCTATGTAAGCTAATGATAACGAGGAGGAACATAAAGATAATCTCATTCTTGAATACGAATATGTGGATGAAGAAGAAGAATTATGAAATTAAATGCTGGTTACAATCATAATTCATATATAATACATTATTTCAATTATTTGAAAGAAAACATTATTTTTTTGTTTATTATGGTTAGTGATGATATTGACAAGATGTTCCATATACTCATAGATATTGATTTTATTATTTATTATCCTGATGACTCATCATACCCGCAATAAGTTTCATCCATTACATCATTGAATTAAATGGGACATGGTCTGGATAGAATGAAGATTTGTGACCTTATTCATGAATTATTTGTAGCTATTGAATTTAATCTACCCATGCAGAGGTTTGTTTAGTTGTGTATTCTAATTAATTTCCAAAAATTATCATAAATTTTAAATAATGTATTTATATAGTAATTGTTTGATATTTTCTTATTTTTTCCAATAGTTTTCATATATATCTTTTGGTTATGGTGATGCGGTTCTAAGAAATAAATTTTCCAAACCATGGGTGATGTAGGATTAGATTCCCATTGATATTCACCACTTATTGTTTGATAGATAAAATTTCATGAAAATAGATAAAATTTATGTTGAAATTTCATTTATTATTAACTCATCATTATGAATTATTTATAATGTTTATAGTATCATGTTGATGATAGCATGAGATCCACCATTTGAGGGTCAAGTGGGATCAATATGCATGAGTGTTATTATCATTTTTTACATAATCGTAGAAATAGAGACATATATAGAGATAAAGTAATTTTTTTTTGTTTTATTAATCAACTTTATTACATATAATTCCATTTTGGGGTGGATTTTTCTCCTAATAGATATGATATAGGTTAAAGAGGAGATAATCATCATGCTGACAGAACAATGGTTGATAAGAGGATAGACATAGATCCAATAGTTGTACATTTAACATTCATTGATGACATATGAAAATTTATTTTCTTTGTTACATATATATATTAATATTAAATTATTTATTTTTTATTAATTTAGGTATTTGCAGAGTATGTAGTTATATTATTTTATTTCTTTAATAACATTTTTAAGGATTATATAAATTTAGAGAATACATGGGACAAAAATAAACATATTGTGGTTAATATATATTTTTTTAAATTTAAATATTAAATTATATATTTCATAACTAATTCTAAATTTTTTTTGAAAGTAGACCAAATAATTAATAAAAAAAGTATTTCTAAATAAAGAACAATAATATAAAAGAAAATTTTAAAGAGTTTCCAACAATAATGTAGTTGTAAAATACAATAGAAATGGGTAAAAGGAAATATAATAGGGAATAATGCAGTAAGTAAACTCGAATAATACATCAGGGACCAAGAATCATGGGAAATGACTAGGATATATCCTATACAGACATTGTAGTTTATTTCAGATTAGTAGTTCTCAATAAGAATTATAAAGAAAATACCTCATCAGTATTCCTATTTAGATCTTTCATATACAAATCTCAAGGAGGGCATAGTCTAACTAGGTTACTATATATCATGAGTTATAATCCAATTTCATTCATATATATTCAATAACTAAAATTGATAAATTATTTTCATAATTTAAATATTTTCCTTGGTATTCTATATTTTATTTATATGATGGTAGGTATTCCATTCAATTTAAAAATATGAGGAGTTTTTGTTATAACACAACATAGGATTATTAGTTTTGAACAAATACAAATCATCTAGGATTATCATTATTCAGGATATGAATGAACTATTCATGACATGAGAAGTTAGATGTGTGGGAGTTCATGGTTTGGTGATGGATTGAATCTAGACCTAGGTACAAGGTGTTTCCATTGGAGAGTCTTTTACCAAGATTCTTTGTCAATTCCATAGGTTTTACTCTCTCTAAACTTCTCTCAGCCTCTTATGAATAGTATGATGGGGTAACATTTCCCTTATTCAAGGGGATGTAATGAAATTGGGCATATACTATTGGATTATTATTCAGTTATTATTCATGTTTTTGTTTTTGTGTAAATTCTCCATTCATAAAATATTTCACTTTTTCATTTTATTTTCATTGTAATTTTGAATAAGGATGTTCAATTTATCACATCAACTGATTAATGTGAATCATACATGACCATTGTGTAATTTCATATTATTATGTTCAAATAAGTTATCAAAACACTTAATTTGTTAATAACCTTAGGTATTTAAGCATATAAATAAGATAATGTTTTATTTATGGAGGGGAAATATAGACCAAGGTTCCACTCCATTTAGACTTTGAAGAAAACATGGATAATCAATTAAAATTTTCACTCCACTAGTAAAAAAATATAGAAATTAAAAAAAATAATAAATTCTTATAATATATTTATTTTCTCAATTTTATTACTTTCTTTCTTATTCAATCACATCATAATAACTTAAAATTTCGAAAATATACTAAATCTATATCATGGATTTGACCTTGACCTTATCACTTACTGGATTTAATTAGTTAGAAACAATTGTTTATGTCTTTTCTGAATTATTATATTTGATTATCCACATAAAAAATAATGAAGACCAATATATAACCAGTTTGTAAATATAAGGAAGTGTAACTTGCATCATGATCTTCTACATAGAAACAAAGGGTTCTCGTGCCACACTCATGTGGATGTGAGAAAACAATAAAGGAATACGATTTCCACATTAATAAATAATAAAACATATATATAATTTTCATCCCACTTCTAAAACTCTCACAATAAATATCTTGTTTTGCATAATTAAAAATTCAAATAATAATAAAAAATACACATCCCATAATAGGGGAAATATGTTCACAAGAAATAACTCACTTGGATCATGTTAATGTTGTCAAAATCATTATGAAAATATATTTATAAAATTAAAATCTGTCATCTAAAACCAACTCATTATACAAAGTCATAAAATAATTCTTCGAAAACAATCTTATATATTAAACATTTAGATAAATTTAGAAAACACCTCATTCATTTTGAAATACTCTAAAAAACATTAGAGATCAACATGTCTTTAAAAAATTATTTAACACCCAATTTTTTTATTAAAAATAAAACTGTTGGAAAACACCACTTTAAAATAAAGAAATTATTTTGAAATATCCTCTTGAAAATTCATGTAAACATATTACATGGACAACCATTTTCTTAAAAATCAGAACTAGAATATTATGAAAATTTTATTTATTCAAACGTTAGTAAAATAAATGGTAAAAATTTACAAATCCATCATGGGTATCACACACGGTTTTAGAATGTAAGGAAAATTATCTATAATTACTAATTATTTAATGATTTTTATAACAAAGGTATTATAAAAAAACTGCATCCTTAGAAAAAAACTAATAGACTTTTATGGAGGAAACAACATGCAGGTAAAAGATAGTCTCCATGATCCCAGAACCCTTGATCCCCAAATTTGTTAAAAAACACTAAAATTAATCCAATGTGACAATTTAGGTTTGTGGTATAAAAAAATCAAGGGAAATGGGAGAATTGGAATTATATTAGTGATAAAAGAGGACCCACAATCCAAATCCATTTTGAATAAAAATAATAGATCATGGAGGCTTGGTGAATGATGAGATATAATTTGAGATTCCTACCGGGCATGAAATCTAGGTAAGGATAAAGAAGGGACAAGATGCCTTATATTCTATAGGGTCAAAAGTGTAAAATAATAATATTTAAAACTATATGTAATAGGTCACGATGTGACCTACTCTATTAGAGTGAAACATAAGTATGTCAAACTTCTTCTTTAAATCCTAAGTCACTATGCAACACAACCCTTACCATATATGGTGTGACACACCACTCTTGAAAAACATCCCAACTTCAAGGTATTTTTCATACCATGACACCCAATTGGTTACATGGAATAACTACAAATAACTATTTCCCTACTACCATGTATATAACACAGTGTGACTCCCCTTGTTTTGTTATGACCAAAATTTATCCCAAAATCTACAAAGTAAAAATGTTTGGTTGTTGCATGATATACCTTTCGGGGGTATGACCTAATATTTTCAAATACACTAAGACACTTTTACTTTATAAAATACAAAAAATATTAAAAAAACAAAAAAATCATACATTAACACAAAATTTTATAATATTAGTACCATAGTGGCATGGAGATGTCTAATTTTTACCACCATGAAAGTTTTTATCCAAAAAAAATCAAGGTCAAATGTAGAAGTAATAGAAATCCAAAAACCTCAACATCCAGCCTATTAGGTGGGCGGGTTACCAGAAACCTAATGAAATATCCTATGAAAAATAAAAACTACAAAAAATAGTATTTGTAAATATCAATTGAATAAATGCTCAAACATACTCAAGAAACCTCAATCACAACCCAATTGAAATATATCTCACACACAATTATTTGTATATGAATATCTAAAATAGAACTATACACCATTTATAAATAATATAAAATGTTTGGATAAATGATAAACTACCCAAATAGAAAATACACTTCCATAGAAACTAAATATCCATAAAATATCCATGGAAAATATAAATATATAAAAATAATGTCCATCCCATGAAACTTACACAGACTCGTGAAATAAAAAAACAACCCTTAGAACAGCTGATTGAAAACATATTAATCCATCACAATAGATAATAATAAAAAATCACTAATATAAAACAAGCCTCCACATGAAATAACATGGATATGACATTAGTTCAGAAGATGAAATGAGAGGTAACTTGTATCCTTACCCATAGAACACTAAATCATGAATCACTTGCCAAAAATATAATATATCACCAACAAGATAACAAAAAAACTAGCGTAACATTTATCCCCATTACCCACACAACTACATAATTTTTCACTATGATCAATCCATTATAAATTAATTTCAATAAAAAAATTGTCAAAAATAAAATAAATAGAAATTATAAAATCCATGAGGCATGAGCAGAACAAAAAAATAAAGGTCATATCATAAATGAAGTAATTAAAGAGGTACCAAAAATAATTATCTAAACTAGAATCTACTCAACCACCTAAATTAGTTTTGGACTCATTAATCATTAATATCAAATAAAAAAAGCACATAAATATGGATTACATCCTAAAATTTTCTACATCTCATGAGGGATAATGAGGCTATGAAAATATTGGCCATAATCAACCATTATTTGGTAACAAATAATACCCCATTCAATAAAATGGGATTTTATAAAGTTTTCAATGACTAGCTCAGATGAGAAGATCCTAGTGGAAACCAAAATAATTAAAACTATAAAATAATTAGAAACACCCTTTAGATCATCCCTAGAAATATAACATCTATATTTCATTGAGACCTTTATACGAAGATATATTCTAAATAATTTAAAAAATAAACCCAATCAATTCATGCTTCAAATATTAGGAGAAACAGTCCCAATATAAACCCTAAAAAGAATATAAATACACAATTCACTAAAACAAGAAACTTTTAAAACAAACATTAAATTGTCCATTATTAACATTAAACATCCTAAAAAAGAATCTAAAACTGAATTTATAAAGAAATAAAACTTTTCAAGAATTAATACACCTATATAAAAATTTCATCTAATTTTGAAAACATACTGAAATATAAGGAAAACTAATTTCACAATTCATCAAATATTTAAATACAAAATACCCAGTTGATAATTTCACAACATTCAAACTAGCCTCTCAAACCACCACCATTTCTTTAAAACAAGAAAATAATTTATTTTTAAATTCTTCAACCAAATTTTTTTTTGAAAAAATTATTCCTAATTTTCAATTTAAAACCTACCACTCTTTTAGACACTCTATAGAAGAATAAAAATATTTTAAAAATGAATACCCAAAATGTTTCTAAAAACAACAAAGTTGATGAAATTAAAATCTATTATACAAACAATCCCTAAGGTCTCATTTCAAATGTGAATGTTTTTTTATAAAATCCACTTTCTATTAGAAAACCAATTTTATAACAACCCCAAAGGCATCTATATACAAAAAATTAAATTTAAATTATACCAGCAGTATAAATATATCATGAATTTTTTTTTAATTCATCCAAAATGAATTAAAACATCAATAGGATCAATTTGAGAGTGAAAAGATAATAAATAAAAAATCCATGTGGGATGTATAACTATTCATTACATGACCACATGGATAGATGGGCCATGTTCTATTCATAAAACTACCCTTGAATTGTTTTTGGAGACATAAACATGGAATCTTAATAGTTTATCTGATTATGAAAGAAAATTGTGTGCCTCTAATTAATTTTCCATTTTCATCCCAAAATTTATTAAAACACTAATTTTACTTATATATCTCAATTGATATCAATTATATCGATAATTAGGAAAAATAAACACAAATAAAAGATTTAGATATAGACTACCCATGGTAATTTGAGGATTGGAATGGGAAATAAATTTCTAAACTCTATCCATAGAAACCCATAAAGTTTCAACATTCCTTTTCCTATAATACAAGACTTTCCAAAACAATATATTGATCTAAAAGAAACTAGTAATTTGAGATACCTAGGATATAATTCTATTTATAATGGATGATCTTAGTCAACCGGTATGGTCATGCTAGAAATCTCACCACTAGGCATAATGGGTGTTCTTGATCTCCATGAGCTAACAACTTATGCCCTGGTATTAGGAAGAAACGTATTGGAATAGTCTCACCCTCACATAATAATAATCAAATACAAGAAGTGATAACTTACCATGAATCTAGAAATGTGATCCAAACTTTTTTACTTTCATGAAAAATGAATAAATAAGATAACATAATGTACAATAAAAACATGGTTTAAGTGAAATAAACATCCAAAAGAATATTAATCAATAGAAGAAACAATTCTCATTTTGAAACATAAAAAGTTTTATATCTATGAATCACATATAATACATCATATAAACTAATACACCACATCAAATAAAATATATCCACATATAATTGTAATATAGGTCGATACTCAAGCATGTAAAACTAATAAAAAAATAATGAACCACCATTTATAACTCTATATAAACCATGGTCACCATCACATATCAACTCTTAAATCAAAATAAAAGTAAAAATATCAAAACAATATAATCATTACATGATGATCTAAGAGAAAACATTAAATATTCATACACACATGATGATGTATACATTAGCTGTTAGATAACATGTCCAACTTACCCTGAAAAAACATGACCAAGAGAATTCAACAAAATATTTTATTTAATTAATTATATTAAAACAATCCATTAAAAACATAATCATGGTATAAAATAATGGATGTAATTAATAAAACACCAAAACCATTTAAAATTACAATAATACATTTCAAAGACACGCAATACTTTAAACTATTCATGGAAAACTATATTTTCTATTTTAAAAGTCAAAATGGTGTCAAACTACTCTTTAATATGCATAAAATATTTTGAAACATTCTATCAAGCCTTTAAAAAAGAACATGGAATTCATAGATATTTACGTTAGAGGCCAAATTAGAAAATCAGGAAAAAACCCTTTATGAATATTATGAAAGATAATTTGAATATATTTAATAAACTATCATAGGTTTCAAATATAGGTTTGAATTAGAAGGAAAATAATTTAAAAATATAAAAAATTAAAGACTTGTAAAAAAATTAATTGTAAAAAAACACCGACATTAAAATAATGAGAAACCAATCACCGTCGATGGTGAAAGTACTACCCTAGTAAAAGATGACCCCATGATCCACACATATCCGAAGCATCAAATTAGACACAACACATATAATAAAATCATCTAAAATGACCATTATATTTTTGTAGGAGATTATATAATCAAGGACAATTTAATAAGTAGAAGGTGAATACGATGAAAGGTGGTACTAACATTAAAATCCACCTGGAATAGAAAAATAATAGAGTGTTGAAGATTTGAGAAGGGGAAGGATAGCTCCCTTGAGATTACTCTTGAGTGGCCAACATGAGTGAGGAGAAATAATATGGAAAAAATATTTAAAAAGTTAAAATAATGATATTAAATAATTCATATAATAGTTCATGATGTGACATTCTTTATCATGATGAAACATAACTCTATTTAATTTCTATACCACCGTAGGGATTACGATGTTGTGAAACCCTTAACTTATGTAGCATGGAACACTATCCAAGAGAAATATAACTACTACATTGGTTGTGTCACAATGTGACTCTACCCCTTCAACACATAATAGATCTCCCCAAACTATATCTCCACTACATGGGATACATCATTAAATCAATCCCATTGTCATGTAATGATATACATTCACCCTAAAACCCATTATGGTGGAACATTGAATTATGCAATGGCCTTATTTGGCCCCATCATAACCTATTGTAGTTCAAGACTTTAGTTCACATGAACTTCATAAACCACTTGAAAAACAAATAAGAACCTCAAAATTGTAAACAATAAACTAAAATCATATAATATTAATTCAATAGTGACATGGGGGGTGTCACAGTATATGATTTTTTGTTATTTATTTGTAATTGGTGACATATATTTAATTTTAACACAAGGGGTTTTACAATCTATATAGTGTGGGGAAATAAAATGAGAACCTTTTTTATAGAAAATATATACTAAAATAATACATAAATTATTGTTTTCATTGTTAGTTTTTTAAAACATTAATAATAATGAGTATAAAAGTTTTATGTATGTAATAGAACATTGAGAAATATTTTTAATAGATCAACACATAGAATTCAATATCATATAGAATATGTTATCACCTTTCCCTATAATTTTTTGAAAATGGAATTAGTGATTGATATTCGAGTATTAAGAACATGGGAAAAATATCCAATCTCATTAAGAGTAAAAAAAGAAATATATTCCATATAAGAAAATTTTATGAAAATTATTTTTTAACTGTAGGATGTATGGATGTAGTAATTGGTTTAGGTAACATGGGTGGATAATTTATGTTATATAATATAAATTTGTCCATTTACTTGATGAAGAGTTAAAAAAGATACCATAGATGTATATTCATCCATTAAATAATATATGGAATGAATTTCTATAGTTATGTTCGTGGGTATGATCTTGTTATAGAACAAGAATTGTCAGGATGTTGCTGGAGGTGTAGGATAGGGCATGTGAAAGAGGGGAATTACATAGTATGGGGAGAAACTATCTATAGGATTGAAATAAATTTAAGGAGGGTCATGTGTTAGAGTAATGGAGTTCAAGTGGGATAAATGGTTCATGAATAAGTAATGGGTTGAAATAATTATACATGTAATGAAATATATACTAAATTAGAATGTTATTGAAAAAATGAATTAAAAAATGAGATAAGAGAGTCTGACTATGTGATCTTTGATACCATGTACTAGTTAAGAATATAAATTCTCACTCATTAGGCTAGGTCTGATCATTTATTTATCTATTTAAAACATATAATTAAAATGGGAATAAATATTTTAATGATAAAAAAATTTAGATCATTCATCCATTAGGTAGAAAAAATGTTTTCAATGACTAAAAAATTAATTTTTTTATTATACCATGGGAATGCTTAGGAAAAAAAATACAATAAAATAAAGATAAATATAACGACCCACACTTTTTATACATATATATTACTTGTTGATATAGTAATATCAACTATATAATATTATGATCAACCCTAGAATGATATAGGTTTAATTTTTTTTTTATAATCTTGGATATTTAAAAATGTTTTCATCATAGATCTGCATCATCTCTCACTAGGATCTTCAAAACTAACTCCCTTCTTATAAATATTTACTAATGACATTTTCTCATAACCCAGTAAATTTAATCGTAATAAAAAGTGATCTCAAATTCCCAATAAGGGAAAATAATGGCGATATAAATGACTACTTAAGCATAACATGGGCATAAGGGTATGGGGACATAAGAATAACATTTGAAAACCAAAAATGATATATCAAAGAAAAAAATATTAATTCACAACATAAATTTTGGATCTTATAAGACATTATTAATAAAATAGTTATATAACGTGATCCATAAAATGATATTGTTTTTATAATAAATATGTTTATGGAATATACATAATCACATAATTTTTTGTATTTAGTCATGGATCACTCTTAGGAATAGCATAGTGGACTAGGTTCACCCCCTATTGCATCATATACTATTTCATGGTTCACTTACAAGAAAATAATATTGGATATTGATATATATTTAATGGGGTTGTCTCCCCATTCCAATCTTTATCATATCAGGATATATCCACCTTTAATGAATGCATTGAGGGTGATATATAATTCATGGACCACCCATCACATAATTAAATTCATACATATGTGTGAAACAATAACATAAAAAATTTCTTGATTTCATAACCAATGGAATATAATAAGTTTCCTAAACATTTAATCCTAAAAAATAATATAAAATGTTTATAAAATATTGCGTTTATAAAAGATTAATCATAACTTCATTGACCAAACGGGAAGAAACGAGTTTCATAGAATCATCCATAAATCATCATCCAAACCCATCCAATGAGTGAAATTAGATGGTATAATTTTATCATATACCTATTAAATGATACGTAATATAAAATAATGTTATCAAAAATTAAAAATGAATTTTAAATATCACTAGAACACTTCTTGAGGGAAATATCATTTTCATATTGCAATAAGTTATTTAAAATCAAAAAATTTCTCAAATTTGAAAAAAGAAATTTTCTTGGAATGTAAAATAGTAAAATTTTAAAGTAATCTCCAAATTATTTATTGTTTCTGATGGAGAAAAATTCTTTCTATGCTGTTAAAATTAAATAAAATTATTCCTTTAAGATTTGTGGTTAAAAGTAAAAAGTACATCATTTAGAAAAGGAAAAGAAGATTTTTGTTATTTGTTTTTTGAAAAAAAGTAAATGATGCATAAGAATGAAAAAAAAATTATTTTATAGTATTAATAACTTGAAAATATCTCCATAAAAATGGACATGTAATAAAAAAAAATTTCTACATAAGAGTGAAATAAAGTTATTTTCCCTTAAAACATTCTTTTGGTCTCTTGATTTTATAAAGACATGAAAATTAAGGGAAAATAAGTAATCTGAAAAATAACCATAATATAAGAATATTAATGGTATTAGTTAGATATCGGTCATAAACATTCATCAACATAATCTTTACCATAAATAATCATGATAAAAAGTTATATTATAGTATAAATCTCTTACCTCAAGTTTAAATTAATTCGAAAGTTATATAACCTCCATTAAAATAAATTTATTTTTATTAAAATTATAAATTAAAATCATGTGAATAGTTATAATATCATATATGATCTACTTAAAACATTTCAATACCAATTTACTAATATTATGTTTTGAAAATCATCCTTTCTTAGTGTTAAGTGTTCCATTTTTCATGAGAATTTTGATTTGGTAGTTCATGTCCTTTTACTTTGATCATGGTTCCATCATATCAAAATTATAATTAATGATATAAATATCATATATATTGTTTTTATATATATCCATATATATTTCGATTCATCCATAAAATATAGATATTTTAAAATCAATTACACCATTTATAGAGATGGTGGGTTGTACATATGCATAAAAGTGGTTTCGAATTTTCAATGGATGGAAGGAAATAATAGTAAATAATAATTACCTTTTATAGAATAATTTTTATAGCATATATATCATAGATATTTGTTATAATCATCCTTATTAACGTCGATTTAAATGGAAAATTAAAAATGAATCAAATCACTTTGGGGAGGTCGTAGTCCACACGTATGCATAAGGGACGTTATAATATTCCAACAGATTGGAATTTAACAAGGTAGACAAGATATTATAATTTTAGTAGCATAATTATGTAAGAAAAATTATTTATAAATATTATAACCTTAATAATAACTATCCATGAAATGTAGTGGTGGGAAATTAATTGTATCTCTATGTGGATGAGGTAGTCCATAAGTAAGAAAAAGAAATAATTTCACTATTGATTTGATTTAAAATAGGGTGAATACAGATGGTTACATATTTGTAATATTATTTATTTATATTTATTAGATTAAATTTGTAAATTTATGATAATATCCATAGATTTAGATGTTGTAGAATAGGAAATCTATTGAAAAGGGAAAGGTAATATGATTACCACTTCTTTGATAGGCCTTCTTGGGATTGTTTCTTAAAGAAACATGGAATAGTTTTTATTATGAACCAAACTCGGTTACCTTCAAACTTGACACCCATATCAGGATGTGGCATGGTCATAAGGTAATTATTTATCCTCATGGGATGATAAATAGTGTGTTGGCATCAACTAACACATTTGGGAAAAGTTTTATTCAGGATATTCAACTTTGAACACTACAAAAAATATATATCACATCCTAACACATATCCATAAACAGGCAGAGCAAAATAAACACTACAAACATGAGTTAAAAAAGTAGGCTCTACAACCAAAACCAAAATAAATAATATGTGTAGTGAAATCTGACCAGAAAACCAAGACTCAGTGAAAATTTTGGGTCAAGGCCCTAATGCCACCACCACCACCACTTTTCCAAAAATAATCCTATTGAAAATAGAACCACCACTACCAACAAAAGAGGCCTTTGCGTTTCTAAATTCAAACAAAACATGATATATATACTCCCAATAGAGTATGTAGGGTGTGACATCACTTTTCTAGAAGGATACTACCAGAAGATTCCATGAATATATATTCTAGGAAAATTTAATATTCAAATTTTTAAAATAAGGAAAAAAAATTAATTAAAACATGATTTGTATATAATAAAACATATTATAGAAAAAGGAAAAAACAATATTAGTACTATGGGAAATCTCTAAGTAACATGGGTTAGTAGGTACCTAGGATCCTCATACTCTTGGTGATTAAACCTAGACCCAAAGTTCTATCTCATGCTGAAGCTAATCAATCTCCATTATGAATGTTTAGTTAGTGTTGTATCATGAACCATCTAGGTAGTGTGGGTTATTCCTATCATACTTTCCCTAGACTTCACACATAGATACTCAGGATTCCCTTGTTCCATCACCCTTCTTAAACTATAAAATTATTTTCCTTTACAATCAAAGCCATCACACAGTCATGCATGCCATTAACAAGGGGTTTTGCATTATTTCAAAAAAAATTCACAACAAATATCCCAAAATAATAATTTTCACCCACACTGAAACTAGTTTTTTTAATTATTTAAAAAACATAAAAGAATATCCTAGTCATAAAACCTTTAAAATATCTAAAACAACCAACATTTTTCTTTATATCTTCACAAATACATGTGGAATCCAAAAACTAAACCAAGAGTAGGCCCTATAAAGAAAATAGCACACCACAGCAAATACTATTCATCCCAAGGAAAAGATATTGAACCAAATATAGGTAAAAATAATTTCCATGTAAAAGAGTACTCAAAGAGGACAGAAGAATTAGAAGAATCTCTTAATTGATGGTTTCATTAATATCATAATCCAATTCACCCAAAAAAATGGATCTCCAAGGAGTAGAGTAGGGGAGAGAGGTTTCAATAGAGATAGATTTAAAGGGTTAAGAAAGGTGGGTTTAGTGTTAAAATTGATAAGGGGAAAAGTTAGAATACTCAAAATTTCAATGTTCTTATGGGATGCATAGTCTGGATCTATGTTTTTCCAAACTATGTGCTAATGATGTGAAAATTCTGTCGAAGGGGAAAGAGGGCAACACTGTTTACCTGGAGGGAGCATACACCTATGTCCTAGCCGTACAGATTGGATAAAGAAACTATCCTAATCAAACTATTAGCCTAGGATTTCTGCAAACCCATGCAATAGGTAGTGCATCCTGGACAGTACCACTATCCATGATTTATGATTTGAATTATGCTAGAACCTAATTTATACTAACCATGCACTATCTATTTTCCTCCTTCTACCCAACCAAAAAACAACTATTTTACTCAAAAACTCTAGATAAGTCTGTTAGATAAAAGAATTATAAAATATAAGAGATAAAATAGCTCAAAAGAACACCACAAATGTGACAAAAATCCATACTATGAAAAATATCTTCCCTCAGTAAGTCAACATGATGTCTAATCAGAGAATAAATGAGGATAATGCTACTCTACCCAAGACTTCCATTCACATATCTCTTGTTCATCATTTCACTGAAACAAATGGACCCCAAATAAGGTATGTATTTTCCATAACGATCTTTTATTTCGGAATCCAAAATCCACACAGGTATATTGAACAAGTAAAACTAATATTCTAGCTCTAGTTCGTCCTAAATCAATACATGAGACATGTCTAGGTTAAACCTTTTTAATTGGGATACATGGAACATGTCCTGGATTGACGTTAATTGGTCGGGTAAAGACAGTCAGTATGACACATTTCCATTTCATTTGGTAATATCAAAAGGGATGACAAACTAGGTCATGATATTTCTCCACTTTCTAAATCTATTATGACCTATGGAAAATTTTAACATTAGAAATACTTGGTCTCACACTCATAATTTGATGTCTTGGAGCCATTGATCAAAATAATATTTATGGATTATCTATGCAATCACCAACCACTGTATGATCAGTTAAACTTTATCATATGTGTCTTTCATAGGGTAAAATCTCAACAAAGATGTTTCACCCACTACTATTTAGTATAGGGAAGTCTGACCTAGAAGATAATAATGATCCTCAAATAGAGACATGTTAATCAAGGATTGATAACTTTAATTATATGAAAATGATACCAATCCCAAATGGTTATCCCATGAGACTCCAAAATCCAACATACATGCATTGTTCATGTATTTAAAAATTTGGTTCACACACTCTATTTGAAAACTTGCCTGAGGGTGATATTCCATACTTTGTTTTACCTATGATACCATTTCATTCTGAAGGCCTTCCTAGAAATATGAGGTATAATGTGGGTCCCTATCTAAAATGATAGATAATGAGACACCATGAAGCATCACGATATCTTAAACATACAACTGGCCCAAATCATTCATCTCGGTCAAATACTTGATCAAAAAGTAATTGGTGGACTTGGTCAGATGATCAACAACCACCCAAATCATGTTCCTTCCTCATGATTTATGAGTGAACTTAATGAAAATGTCCATGGAGATCTCATCCCAATACCAAGTAAGAAGACATTGGGGTTGAAGATACATCAAGTTTTTTTGGTGCTTGGATTTGATATGTTGACATGTATAACACCTGGATACATATTTTGCTATATGGCACCACATACCCGGACACTAAAACTAGTAATGTGTGTCATAGATCATATTGTTGGTTTCGGGTTGAATGGTCCACTATGACTGGAAGTTACCCCACATAACCACCTTCCACAATGATAGTGTCACCATAAAGCAACACTTGAAACCAAGGATTCCTTTAGAAGATAACGTCCACTCGCTCGGTACCTCATAGCCATTTAGATGCTACATGTGATATTCGATCAATTCATCATTAGGTTTCTCTTTAAATTTATATCTATAAAATAGGGAATCAATTTAATACTGACCAAGAATGTTCCTCTACTATACTCCTTGGTTTCCAAGTTTATCTTTATAGAATGTCTCATTAGAGTCCATTAATCCCAGAACACTTTTAAAATAGGCACCATTATATTCCTAATTAGGAAGTAATCAATCACATTCCATTTTACCAGGGTGTAGAAAATATCAAAGTCAAATCCCTAAAGGTATTTGACCCGTTTCCCCTACCTTAGATTTAGGTTCTTCTATGAAAAAATGTTGGATATGATCCTATGGTCTGATTAAACTAGATATTTCTCCCAAAATAGATAGTGTCACACTATTTTCAGAGAATTTATCACCACCACTAGTTCCAATTCATGGTTTTGGTAGTTATTTTCATGTGGTCAGAGTTAGAAATATCCATTCCATACTACATGATCATCCTCAATCAACACAAACCCAAGGCCCATACCCAAAGCATTACAATATTCTATGCATCCCTTTATAGATTCAAGTAAGATCCAAACTGGGTTAGTGGTTAATTGTCTATAGATATCATTAATGTATTCATGAAATTCTAGGCTCCATTCAAACCATGCCCATTTTTGGGTATGTGTAGTCATGGTTGAAGTAAGATGATTAAATTACCTTACAAACCACCTATTTTAACCTTCAAAGCCCAATAACCACATGATCATAAATAAATTTCTGAGTTGATCCAGTAGAATCACTACTCCGATATTATTAGGGTCTATTTAATCTCAACATTCTGAGATCACATTACCTAGAAACTTGACGTTACAGATCTAGAAGATGCACATGGAGAGACTAGTGTAAAGCTAGTGATCCTGAATAGTTCCTAGAATCATCATCAAGTGTTTCCCATAATATTCCTCCATCTTGGAGTAGATAGGGATGTATTCTACAAACACCATGAAAATGAGTTTAGGTTCTTATGGAACATGTTGTTTATAAAAATCATGAAGATCAATGAAGAATTTTTCAACCTAAAGAGAATAAAAAAATACTCAAAGTGTCGATACCTACTTTTTAAAGATGTATTGGTTATTTCCAAATCCTTTACGCTGACATGATGAAACCCTAAAAGTAGAAAAGTATTAAAAAACCATCATGCCTCCTAGTGCTGGTCAAAGTGATCATCAAAATGGGGTAATATATATTAATTCTTGATTGTAAAACTATTCAACTACCTATAATCATTTCACAACTAGAAGGATCCTTCTACCTATTTAAAAACAGAACTGGGTTGTCCATGGTGCGATGACTGGGGGAATGAATCCTTTGTTTTCAAAATTTACAAATTTTATCTTCAACATCCTAAACTTAGTGGGGTATATATGATATTGGAGAAGAGATATCAGCTATGTTCCTAGAAAAAAAATCAATTCTAAAATCCATACAAAATTATAGAGGTAAAACAAATAAATCCCCTTGAAATAAATCTGAAACAAATCAACTAAACGATACAACCCATTCTCATAACCTCTACCATCATGGTTCATCATAAGAGAAGAGATGTGAAAAATGAGGATGCATAACTCCGCATGTGGAAGTTGAAATCACATTGATTTGGGTTTAAATTCAACATGGGATACCCAATTAATCCCATAAGATGGCATAAAGTTCACTCATCATTAATAAAAATCAATATGTGTCTTGAAGTGCAATATACAATCCATTCCCAAAATCATGCCAAAAATGTCTATCTGTAGTTCTAGGAAGTCTCATTCCAATTTGACCACTGATAAAGTTAGAGAATAGTATGGGCATATGAAACCCTATTCCCTGTTATTTTTAATTGACATAACCAACTCCATTGATTACATCATTATCATGATAGGTAGTTTCAACAGTTCCACTAAACGATTAGGGAAACTAATTTGAAGTACCAATTCCAAATAAAGGAATGATTATAGATGAGGCAATAAAAAATATTCCTCGAGCTATTATTGGTCCTATAAATGATACTATGGGAACATGGTCCACAACATGAATGTGTTTTATCTCCACTAATTATTATATGAACTATCATGTGGCCCCTCTTTGAGCTGAATCTTCCATAAGAATATCAAACTTTTACACCTCTCCCAACAGTCTCAGAACCCATATTCATCAATGCCCTAGACCATGCTAGAAAATCACTATGGACTGAGAAGCCTTCACCAATATGAGTTGGTGGGAGACTCTTACATAACCGTTCCAGGTGTCCTAAATTACCACATTAATGGAAGGGTTTATGTTATGTTGGACACGAGGATCGCATATGGTCGGCACACAATTTATCCACCTCCCAAAGCTAATAACATGGGAGATCAAGAGGGGTATCCACAGATTCCCCCATTATTCTTTCCCCAAAATCAATTATTTATATAATTCCTAAATGTGTCATTTTCACCTTACAACATAGGAAAATTTGACCTAGAAATTCCCAAATTACCTTCCCATACAAGTTTCACCTTTAGAGCTTGATCAACAACCTTAGTATATGTTTTAAGCTTAAAAAATAATTCATGATACCAAATATCTATATGAAACCCCATTAAAAACTATTGATACTTCAACTAATTGTTGGAAAATTCCCCTGGTTTGGAATGAACTACTTCTACAAAACGACTTGTGTATTTGAAAAGAGTTTGATCCCCATGAGAGAGATCTAGAAACTTCCAGGTCATGGAAGTTGATAAGGTATTAGGGAAATAATTATCATTGAAACAAAATTTAAGTCCTTTTGATCAATCTACTCATGTTTTTCATCAATGACCACTATGTTACACATACTATGACTATGGACTTCCATCATTGACAGGGCATAATTTTCTTTGGCTGCTTCATGGCTCTCAAGAATCCCAAATATCCTATCAATATTTTCCAAATAGTCATCTTCTTCTTAGGGTTCCATGATATTCTATTTGGAATGGGATTTATTCCCAAATGACTTATAGTCTTTATTCTTTTCTAGACTTTTCTAGGTTTCCTCAGCATGATCCGGACTAGATCTCGCTCAATAATCCAATACCTAGACAGCCTGGACCTCTACATCTACTAATCAATGGTCAATAGGTGAGGGATAATTCTCTATATCCTCTTACCATAATTTTACAGAAATTATCTAGGGATACATGTTTCTACATATATTAAAAAAATAAATCATCAAAACACCATCAATAAGAGTTTCAATAATAACATGATTTAAACATCCACATTAATCAAAATGAAACCGAAACAAATGAAAATATTATATCACCCCACCCCAGCTCGGTGTTCCTTCATATTTAGTATCATGTGACTCGCATATAAAGGACGAGTAAAAACAAATCTTGAATATCTCATGGTGAACTAAGGCATCTCAAGTGGTGTCTCAGACAGACACCCCACTCATATCCAGAACTTCAATCCGAGACATTCCTAGCTCTTATCTATCCTGACTCTCCCAAATTTTTTGACGCAATGAATGTAAAAAATCATATGTGACCCCATTTTGTTGTGAACCATCTCAAGCTACCATCAATATTGACACCCAACCTAGCCCGTGACATACCCTGAGGGGCATTCTTGATCCCCACAGGCTAGAAACTAGAGCCTCAACATCGACTAACACCTTTAAGAATAATTTCACAATTGAGAATCAACTATAATAAATACCCAAAAAATTACATCGCATCATAACCAAGATCCCTAACATGGAATATAAAAATTAATACTATAAACATGAGTTGAAAATTTACCATTTACAACAAAAACCAAAATAACAAAAAAGGAAATCGGGAACCAACTAGACAACCAAGTCTCCATGCAATATCTTGATCAATTCTCTCATTGCACGTCCACCAGAACCTACCCAAAAATTATTTTTTTATCACATAAAACCACCATCACCCATAGGGGAGGTCTTTACCTTACGATAGTAAAACAATGATCTACATATACTAAAGTATGTATGTAGGGTGAGTCCTCGCATTCCCACTAGGATACCACCAGATAAATCCTTGAATTTCTATTGAAATACAATTAAAAATTTAATTTTTTATAAGAAGGAAAATAATTTTATTAAAACATGATTTTAAAAAACAAAACAAGTGAGGAAATAAGAAAATAATAGCATAAACACCGAGGGAAATATATATATAACTAGGGATAATGGGGATTTGGGATCCTCATACTCTTAGTGTTAAACCTGGAAAGAAAGGTCCATATCTTAATCGAACCGATAAATCTCCATCATACATGTTTAGTTATTATTGTATTGTAAACTAGCTAGGTAGGGAAGGTGATTCCTAGCATACTTATCATAGTGTTCCCACCTAGATACCTTGGATTCTAATTTTCTTTCCCCCTTTTTAAACAATGAAATCCATTTCGTTCATAATCCAATACATTAGATAATCATACATTCCATTAACAAGGTATGTTTATCCTCTTTCAAACCACACATAGACCAAAAATCCCAAATTAAGGATCTTCATGCACACCAAAACAATTTTATAAATTAATTAATAAAAATAAAAAATATCATGATCATAAAACAATATAATGACTTGGAACCACTAACATTTTCCATGAAATCTTCAAAAATTCAGGTGGAAACCACAAATCGCACCAATAGGATACCATATATAGGTAAGATCATGCCAAAACCAACATTATTAAACCCATGGAAAAGTTATTGAAACAAATATAGGCAAAAACCATTTTAGGAGAAAATAGAAATCAATGAGTAAGGGATAAGATAAGAAAAGATGTTAAGGGAGATAGAGAGTAAGATCATAATAGAAGGATTCTTGAATATCCAAAGTTGAATCACCAAAAAATTTGATCCACATGGACTGGAGTAGGAAGAGGAGTTGAAACTATGGTTGGAGTGGTCAAAGGGGGTGACAAAAGAGGTTTGAGGGTTAAAATAAGGGTAACAAAGATTAAAATCTCAAACTTTTATTATTTTGGAAGGCCACATGGTTTGGCTGCATGGTTTTCCAAACTATGGGCTGACTATATGACATCTATTTCTAAGTGGAATGATATCCTCATGATTAACCTTATGGGTGATTTCCCATGCTCTTAGTCATGCAGCCTAAAAATGGATATTATCCTGGCTGCACTGTTAGCCTAAGAGGAAAACATAATTGTGTGCGAGACCGTTCAGCCTCGATAGTGCTACTATCTATGGTTTATAATTTTAACCAGGTTGGTGAACTAATTATACTAATCGTCCACCTATGGTGTCCCTCCTTCTTCTTGGCCTAAAAACAACAATTATTCATAGAATCATTTTGGAAATCCAAGGGATAAAATCAAGATAAAAAATAAAATAGAAAACAACTCAAAAGAACACTATGAATGTGACATTTTAATGAATAATAAAGGCCTATAATTTATGGATAGAGAACTTGAGAATATAATTATATAAGATTTTTTTTTATAGAAGGATAATATTGGTGAAATGATAAGAATAGAGGGGTTTACATTTATAGGAGGAAGAGAGGAAACACTTGTAATTTATTAGACAATTAAAATATAATAAATACACACTCAAGATAAATGATTCAAAATGGAAATATGAAATAATTTTAGACAATATAATATTAAAATATCGTTATAAAATAGGATTCAACCATGTTTAATCTATAAACAAAACCCTGTATCTTGTTATAACCCTTGATAAACTTGTTTTAACCATAACTGTTTTGTGTATTTTTTACTATTTTTTCTACTCATTAGGACAAAAAATGAATGTATCATCATTACCAAATTTGGATATAGTGATTAAAATTATATCTTCCTTTATACAAAATCCTATAAATAGATGTGGAATAATTTAATTTAAACTAAATTCGCAAAACATGATGAAAATAAGTTTTCTAAAAAAGATGTTTTCTTTGGTATAAAAATTATTTATACCAAAATTCAAAATAAAAAAATTCTAAGGAACATAATTTTATTATAATAAAAATATAATAATTTTAATTATAACACAATATACCTTATAAATGTGTAAATATTTAATTTTATAACACAATTTTTAAATTATAATTTAAAAATTAAGTATATTTTTCAAATATACCTTATAAATGTAAAAATATTTAATTTTATTGTTTTCTAACAAAAACAAATATAAATAATGTTTTTAGGTAAAATGAATTTCTGCAGTTTATTAAGGATTTACAAAAATATTTAATATTTACTTATACAATAATTACATTATCTAAAAATTTTATGCATAATTTTGAAGGTATAGTTATTTTTATTTACTCTATAAATTTAACATCTAGGTTATAATGGTATACTATATTACCATTCATTTGTACGTGGGTTTTCACACATCCCAAGTTATCGATTAAATTAAAATTATTTGAAGAGAAATATATACTAAAATCTGGGGTGTTACATTATACACCCATAAAATGAATTTATCCCATGAAATTCAATCACAATGATACAAAAAATGGGGATATATCGACTTCATCGCATCCTATAGTTTCCACATAGCTTCTATGAAATTATTATTCCTCTATCTATCATTAAGCTAGTGAGTAGTCTTATTTCATAACTCGTTGTATATATAATCCATGATTTCATCTAATTTTTATCCATAGGTAAGATCATCCTCTGGTAGAAAAACCCCTGATTTCAATACTTGTAATCTATTATGTGTAATGACCCATGATTTTATCAATATTATTGACCTTTTTATAATTGTTTCACGTTTTGTAATTTAGTATAATGAACATTTACCATTACATAAAACAAACTACTTTTTATCCTATTAAATTAAGGGTAAAATTTAGATAAAATTTTCTTTAATAATTGATAATATTACAAGGGGAAAAAAACTAGAAAATAAGATAACTAAAATAAAAAAATTTGGTTAGGCTCAATCCACTAAAATAACTACCCTCATAAAAAACTTTGTGGAAATTAATTAAAATATTAGTTATGAAATATTAATTTTGAATATGAATAAATACATATATAACATTGATAAAAAAATATAATTTATTAATGAATGAAGGAAATAAGTGGTATTTATAGAAATTAGGGCGCCTATTTGATCCTTACAAATATGACCATTGGAATAGTAACATGACTGTTGAAGTAGTAAATTGACCATTGGAATAAAAATCTGACCATTAGTAAGTGTAATATAACTAATAGAATATTATAATAACATATTTATTTGTAAAATATTATTTATATATTTTATAAAAAGAAAATAATGCATATTCATATCATGAAACAAGTAAATAAATGGTTTAAAATGATAAAATAAGTGTTTTTATTTTTTTTGTGAAAAATATATATGATTTATTTTATATTAATATAAAATATCTATATTTAAAGTAAATTTAATTTTCATAAAATAATTCTACAAATTAATAGCATGTTTCATTATAATAATGAGATAATTTATGAGACCTTAACTAATTTTTCAAAGTGTCAAACATTGGTCATAATATTTAAATTATTATTTTTCAAAAAAATTATGTTTTTATTTAAAATATAAATTTCATATATTTGGATAATTTTTTTTATAAAATTTATCTCATTTTGGATTTTACACGTCGAAAAATGGTTAGGTGTATTTTTTTATTCTTTTTTTTGAAGCTTTTGTGAATTGAAAAATATGGTAAAATACATTATTTAATATTATATTCTATATAAATAAAATTTTTAATCATGGATGTCATAAGAACCCATCGGTTAAAACTCACATGCACAATTTACACTATTTAGAAAAAATAGAAACTATTAATAGACTGTTGCTAAAATAATAAACTAAAGAAATAATATTAAAAAATAGTCGTCTCATCACTTTATAAATACCACCCCTCACCACACATTCTACTCACACCTTATAATCCATGGATGATAACAAAATTGTACCCAAATATCTTTAGAAACCTATAACTATGTCTTAGTTTTTCATATCTCACTGAAATACATATTCCATGTTCCTTGAAGATTATTTCAAGGAGATGACATTTAAGATGTAATATTCTCCATATACCTCTTATAAATTATTATCTTATTCTATATCCACCTTTCATACCTCAAAAAACATGTAGTAATAAATTTTGTATCATATATATAATATAATGTTATATTTATAATTTAGTAGCTACCAGAAATCTCATTTTCATCTAATATTATTCTTAAAAATTAAACCATTATCCATATTATATCGGTTCACGACGTTCATAGATGATGAGTTTATGTTATCCACCACTACCTTCATATAAGGATTAAATTCACGTAAAAGGGTTTAAAATCAACTAATTATGTATATTATATATTGTTTATTACTATTTAATGAATATAAATACATGATATTAAATAAAACAAAACCAATATGGTCAGTTAAACTTTTTCAAAAAGTGAATCATCCTTATATTAGAACACATATGGGTATTTGAAATAATTATAAATTATGTAATTACTTGATTAGCAGTTCATTTAAATTATTTCATTAGAGTCCCATTTTAAAATAATATCTATAATTATCCAAAACTCATTTGAACATTGAACCATGAAACTAACTCTCTCAAAACAACAAAATTAAATAATACATATAATTGAAAGAATTATAAATTAACAAAATAAAATTGGAATAAATAAAATATATTATGATAAGTTTATGATTTAAGTAATTAATGAAATAAAATTTATATAATTTGGTATTGTTTTCATGTTCATGTTGGACCTGAACATAAGGTAGCATTTATCTTTGTACCACCCTTTTTCTTCAGGTTATGACATTTCTCGCTCTAACCCACTTTATCTCTATTCGATATTATTGAATGATTCTAAATTATGTATATATATCTATTAGACATATACAATGATTATTCTCCATCTCAGTTAGGGTTTAATATATCTTGTTTTTTTTCTAAAAATCAGTCTTTGTGAAATATCTATTAATTATAATTTGAAACAATATTATGAAACCCATTTCATTCAAATAGTAATTCTTATACTCATTCCTTGAGATTCATTTAATTTTTTTGATCACATATTCATATACAAGTTATGATTGGTGAACATAGATATTTCTCTAATTTATTAGGTAATTTTTTGTCTGATGATATATCTTGTATAGGATTATGGAGTAAACGTAATCCTCAATGGGAAATTTTCCACCATGTGATGTTATCTTGGAGGGTATCCTTCACTTATTATTAGGTAATGTTTTTATACTAGTGTCTCATTTTTATGTTTCAAAAATATTATGAAAACATGTTATTTATTTTATGCTCCCATGTGATTATTCTAGATCCTTTTATATTATTATATCATGTTATGTTGTTTGGATGACATGTTTTTCTTTGATATCATGTTTATTCCATTACTCAGATTCCTAGATCACCCATTTATATTTTTTTGAATTACCCATGTAATGTTATGATGTTTTTTGAGATTTAAGGAGTTTAGAAGCTCTATCAGGAGAGTAAAATAATGATATTAAATTTTTCATTCCTTTTTTTGTATTATGAACATAGTATTCCAAAAACACATCGCATTACACTATTTAGCTTTTATTTATTGGATATTTATGTTAGAATATAGAAATAATATGTTTAAAATGTTTGGGTCACTATTTTTATCTTCAGATCAAGGCTCGAATATTTTTTCGAGATTAGGTATAAAATAATTTAGTGAAAACTATTGGGATAATTCTATTTGTACGAGATTACAAAGAAATTTTAGTAAATTATTGAGTATGTTGTGTCTACGAAAATAATTACATTTCTAGAAACTATTAGGGAAAGTTGTTTTAGCTTTGATACATCTACGAGTAATAACCCAAAAAGTATTTGGTAAGGTATATCCTAATCATCATCCTAGTTCATGGTGAATGATCCCTTACTATGCACTTGGTTTTACACTCCTAGTGGATGTAATTTTGAAAATTCGCAGGCACTTTACAAACCATTGTAAAGGAATTAAATTTATTTTTAGGTTAGAAAACATAATAATAAAATAAACATGTATATCATTGATTGAAAACTATAGACTCAAAACATATTATTTACATTTCATTTATTTTTTATTCATTGAAAGTTCATTGTTTCCATTTAATATGTAATCTAGTTAAATTACCAATATAACACCCCAAGCTTCCCCGTTACACTTCTCTTTGATTAATACAATAGTGTGTGTTGTACGAAACTTCGAGTTCTAACACACCACAACCAATCAAACTAGCCGTTATGAATAGTAATACCCACTTTTTGAAATTTTATAAATTTTATCGTTGAAAATGGAATTTATTTTTGGATTCGGAATATTGAAATTATCTTAGGGTTAATTTTTGGTACTTTTCTGATAACTTTTATATTTTGATGAATAATGAAAATTACTAAATTTTATTTAAAAACAACTTTTTTATTCGAAATAATTAATATTGATAATTTAAGAATTTGAGTGATTTTAAAGTATAATTAGATTTTATTTTTACAATTTAATCCAATTTTGGTCATTGGACATAATTTCACATTTAAACTGGATATAAGCACGTGCCAATCTTTTTATAGTTATTATTTCGTGAAAACACGCTTTTCGTTTCGACAACAGGAATTAATTTTAAATTAACTTCTGCCAATTCTTTTTTTTTTTGAATTTATAAAAATGGATTCCATATTTAGAATTAGGAGGTCAAAGTTGTGTAAATAGGTAAAATTTATTTTTAGAAATTTTGGATAATTACTTTGGTAAATATTTTGTTTACCATGGATAAAGGGTATATCCGGTAAATAAGGGTAAAAAATAATACTATAGTAATATGAAATTATTCTAAAACGTGTCTTAACCATATTGGATGATAGATTTTCGAACATGGGCATATTTGGGTCCATTTGGGGAACCCATGGAGCCACTTTTAAGTGATAATGACACTTTATATTAATTAAGTTAAAGTAAATACAAAAATGACATAAGCATATATCTTTTAGGAAAACAATTTTCAGATAGGGTTATATATGTTATATTTTCAACTATAAATATTCATTATAAAGCTAAAAACATTTCCTAAATAATGCTATTTTATTTATAATTTTTATAAATTTAATAATTATATTTATTTATGACACAATAATGATGTAGGATTTTCCTTATTAATGAACGAATCAAATAATTAGTATTATAAATGTTAAAATAAATATAATTTGAATGTTTTGATAACATCCACGAATTTTATTAGTTAACATGACATGTTTGGATAGATTAAAATAATTTATTTAATTAAAAAAGTTGTTAAGAGTTTAAAAAAATCAATTATTAAATAGTGTCAAAATTGACATAAAGGAGTTTTTAAAAGAAATATAATATTATAAATTGATATAATATTCTTAAAAATATAAGGTTCAGACAAAGAACATATATAATGATATTTGTATCATTAATGAACCACTTGGTGGTCTCTTGGATGTTTATTGTAATTTTATTAACCGTATAATATAAAAATACAAAGAGACATGGTAAATGTCAAACTAATTAACTAAGAGATAAAACTAATAGATAAGGTTAATAAAGTGAACCAAACCTATATAAAACCTATTGGTTGAGTTTTTATCAACCCAAAACCACCTTCTCCTAGAATTAAATCAGTTTGGAGCCAATAGACCAGAAATTTATTTTATTATAAAATAATATCTCTAGCTTTTCCTAATATGCCCCTCGCCCCTCTTATAAAAGGGAATTCCACCTTATCTCTTATTTACACCTTCAAAGCCCTTTAGCTTGGCCAAAACATGCCCATATATCCTCCAAACATCTCTCACTTAATCCTAGAGGCCTTAGTTTGATCAGAAAGCCATCCTAATGAGCCCTTTTGATCAAATCCAATGGAAGAACCCGAAAAAGAGGTAATAATCTCACCACCCTCTTTCAAGTTCTTTTCTTCTTCCACTTCTTCTTTATTTTTTATTTCAATTCAAAAATAATAACTCCAGCACCTTCTATAAACTGTTATGTTATTATAAATATGGTACATCCATATTCATTATTTTATCCATCCTTTAAATGACATGTCATCATACGTGAGTACGTACACATTATCGTCTCCATGTCGTGGTATAATTGTTATTCAATACATTATTATGTGGATGGGTATAATAATGATGTATAATTCATATAAATAATAAATATAACATGATAATGATTCCTTATATATGATATAACATCCAATTATATATTATTTTAATATCAAAAGAATTATATTGTCGCTCGTGCATACGTACGGACTACTGTCTCCACGAACGCGATGAGATTCATTCCCCATTGTATCCATTCAAGAATAATTTTCATTTGATTGTTAGAAATAATGTTTAAAGAGTTAATATCATCTTGGATATGAATAAGATACATCCTATCTATAACTAATATGGCTCACATAAAAATGAATATAAAGGAAAATGAATCTGTTAACCCCCAAAATGATGATAATACTATGATATTATTATCAAATAAATGTTAAAAGATCATATATGATATCACATTAATGTATATGATTCGTAAGTTAACAAATTTATAAGGGAATTTGAAATTTTAATTTCCACTCAGTTGGATTTACGCATACTTCATTGAGTATTTTACCCCAAGATTATGTGTGGAATCACTATTCATTTGCTAATGTCATAATTTCCACTCCCCTTTCTATTGATATACTTTTGATACACATAATAAATTCATTGATAAATTCTCATGTCATCGATATGAACTTGATACGTGTAATTTTAACTCAATCTCCATTTTTTAAGTTAAATATCAAATTCATTGGTGTTGCTTTTACAAGAATATGTTTGAATGTCCTCTAAATTATTTACAATGAATATACATTCATATTGAGTGTATTTATATTTTTCACACATAATTATGTCATTGATTTATCCTTAACCTAATGATATGGTCTTTATAAGAGATTTCATCTCAATTTACATTCCATTGATACTCTTTTGTTGTTATACAACAAATCACTTTGATGTGGTGTGTATAATGTACTTTGACATCGTATATCATGAATCCCTTTATTCTCATGTTATTACAATGTTTTGATTACCTCAATTATATGTATTCAAGTGTCTCAAGGATTTATTTATATGAACATTAAAGTTTTGAAATTAAAATTCCTTTTAAAAGTTTCAATGTGGTATGGGACACTTTGATTCAAAAATCTATTTTTAAATGGATTCGTGATAACTAGTTTGACTTTTAAATTATTTCAAGAAAAGGGGGATATTTATCTCAAATAGTTTTGATGGTTATTTTCATCTATGTCAACATACATTATTATTTTTAATTGAGGTTAATCTGTTACAATATAATCTTACATATTGTATCGAATAAGTTATGTTTGACTATGGATGTGCTATTTTTATACCATTCATGGTTTTTGGTTAAAGTATTGACATTTCATATGCTAGTTTTAATACGAATGTTTATGTTATGTTTCAAGATTTTCATATGAGGAATGCATGGGACTTAGTAAGTAACAGGTGGATCCCGATGTAGCTCCTTGATGCATTGGTAGGTCTAATGAGACAAACTAGTGTCTTGGCACAAGGCCCTGACAAAATCTTATTTTTAGTCTTGGAACGAGGCCTTGACTATGTGCATATGATAGTCTAAAATTATGCATTCCATCATTATGAAATTGGTTATTGATATTTCATGTGATTTTTTGACTAGTAGAATATCCATGTGAATAATTAAAAGGCATTATTTGATTTTATCTTTTCCAAATTACACTAAAGTTCAAGTTTAAAAGTATTTTGTTCTAGTCTTATACAGTACCTTAAAGGTTTATGCTTATTTATAAAAGTTTCCGCTATAATGATATCCTTACTGAGAATCTAAGCTCACCCCTTTCTATGATTTATTTTTCCTAGGATGCAAAGATGTATATTATGAATGACCTACAGGGATAGTCGATGGGATCTCAGTTTTGTCTATGGAGACAATGTTTTTGTAGTTTTCTATTTTATGATGTAATGTAATCCATATGAATGTATCTAGTACTTCCAAGGCTACCAAACTAATCATTATTTTTAGACTTGATCTTTTATGATCATGCCAATGAAACATAATAATGCACCAAATTTGGGCTTTTCGGTTTGGGGTGTTACAGTTGGTATCAGAGAAAGTTTAGTACAAACATTGGAATCTAGATTTAGATAAACTTTGATTAGATCACATAGCCTTAATATAGACTTTGAGGATTATTATAGAAGAAAATCCTAAAATTTTGGTATTGTATAGATTATGTGAGTTTTCCAGCAATATATCCTTATCTGGATATGAGCAGGTAGAGGCGGCTCTGGCACAGACGTACCTAGGGGTAAAACCCAAAAACACCGCTTTTAGCTAGACTCGAACAGGAACGGGTGCATGACAACGGGCCTCGCTACACTCTTGGTTACGACACTCCCAGGGGATATGCTTAGGATAATATACATTTTCCTTAAAAACTGATTTGAAGTATTTTAATATAATATTAGAATAAATGACCTTGGTTTATCCTAAGGTGGTTCAAATTAAGAATATGGTGTCATGATATTCTCTAAATGATTTTATGACTACTATTACTCACACAATGCTTTCTGGATTTAGTCAATGGTTGGATTCCAAGGAAGTCATAGTAACCTTGGCAATAATGTACAAGGTTGGAACAGTGGTGGAAATGAGAAAAAAATAGAATGTTGACAGGCATAAAAGTTATCGTGTTCATGCAAAATAAGTTTTCCATGAATATGACCAACAACATATATATTAACCAACTAATGGACTCAACAAAGAAGAGAAAGGTGATAGATGATAAGAGATCCAGCACTGGAAACCATGGAGAAAAGAATCCCCAATTTTCATCATGCATAAAATATGGAAGGAGACACCCAGGAAAGTGTCTCAATGGAACAAAGAAATTATTTACATGCTGGAAAGAAGGACATAATGTGAAGAATTTCCGAGGAAAAATGAAGAGTACTATGGAAGAAAATAAAAATTGTCCCAAGAATCCATTTAAAGTCATTTTCCTTAAATGTAGGGGACCTGACCATTACCCGATTGAATTTACTATTCTATAGGATATTTTCTTGGTCAGAGAAGAAGTTATGTGGAAATAAATGGTTAGAGAAATGCTTAAAATTATTATTTCTCCTTATTGATGGGATTACTTTGGAATAATTTTCTCTTGTATTTGTAGACCTACTATTTTCCATGTGAGAATGATATTTGAGGAAGGCTTATATTATCTCATGTGGATATAGTTATAAATAACCATTTGGTTTTATATGATCATTGGATTTGAGGCAATTACAAGTTATTATATTTATGGATGAAAATGAAAGGTATGAGATAACATTTGTTGATAAATTATGTTATGGGTTTTTGAGGAATTTATCTCATTTTGGTAATGTTATAAAATATAGTTTTTGAAAAAGGACAACACTTATACCGTGTGACAACCCATCGCGTCAGACAAAGCTGTGGGAATCGAACCCAAAACCAAAGTGTAATTGGGATTTATCGCATACCACTGGAATACATGAAGTCCCTAGTTAATGTGACTAATTATTTTTAGTTAAATGATTTTATTGTTCAATAATAAGTTTATTTGGGTTATTATGTCTTATCAAATGAATACCCATAGTATAGAAAAATGATTTGGTGATTAATTGATAAATGTTATTTTGGAATATGTTCGCTCTTTTGGGAACACTATATTCCAAATGAAAATAGAATACTATGAGATTTCATTTGAGTAGTAATTTTGTATTTTTATCTATGTTTTTATTGTGGATGTATATTGATTTAGGTCATTTATGGAAATAATTATCCTATAATAGAGAAATGTGATTAGGTTAATTACATTTAAATATGTGACTTTAAGATTAGTCGATGACATTTGGAGAGACAATTTAATGTGGAAGACTACATAACCAAATTCTACTAAGTTTTGGGTTTCAATATTATTTTTGGATTATATTGAAGGATTTTAAGGACAATTGTTTATTGAATGGTATTTATTTAACTTTGGGGTATTGTTGGTTTAATTTTAGAAATTAAGATTTGTGTTTCTTTCTCTAATGGAATATCCTTTTGGGGGATCATCTGATAATGTACTAACCATTTTGTTTTGGATTAATCTCTAAAGACAAGGTAAATATATAATTTATCCTTTTTGAATCATGTGATTCTCTAGAATTTGATTCTATCTCTTCCGGTGTGACCAAGTCATCTTGAATACTCATTGTTTAAAAAATATGAGTTAGTAGTAGAAATTTATTAATGAATGAAACTATAATTAAAAATTAAGTATATATATTTATGTTCCTGGTCAATCTCATAAATAAATTCCTCATATTTATGAAATTTAACTTAAAAAACGTCATCCATTTAGTTTTCCCACTGTGAAACTAATGACCATTTGTCTATTCACAAGTTTGTGGTTTTATTGTTGTTAACTTTATCCTGATCATGTTCTCTATCCCTCTCCATCAGAACGTGACACTTAGTTTATCATACATATCCATGTTTTTCTATATGAAATCCAATTATAGTTTATCTCGGATGACCTTTCTACTTCTCTTTATTTCTTTTAAAATGATAGTTTTATTGACTATTTTTTCGATGTGGGACATTACATTATATTCCCAAACCCAAATTTAAAAATTGAGAGGATGCAATTTATTGAAGGAGTATAGAATGTAACACCCCGAGCATCCATGATATGCTTCTTTTTGAATAATACAGTAGCGTGTGTTGAACGCAACTTTGAGTTCTAATACACCACAACCAATCAAACTAGCCGTTATGAATAGTGATACCCATTTTTTAAAATTTTATAAATTTTATATTTCAAAATGGACATCATTTTTGGATTTGGAATATCGAAATTTTCTTAGGGTGATTTTTTGTACTTTTCTGATAACTTTCATAAAATAAGAATAGTGAAAATTACTAAATTTTAATTTTAAATTGTTTTTAATTGAAATAACTAATAGTGATAAATTATGAATTTGAGTGGTTTTTAAGTATAATTAGATTATATTTTTACCATTTAATCAAATTTTGGTCGTTGTAAATAATTTCACATTTAAACTTGACATAAGCAAGTGCCAATCTTTTGATAGTTATTATTTTCTAAAACACGCCTTTTGTTTTGACAACAGGAATTAATTTTAAATTAATTTCTACCACTTCTGTGTTTTGAATTTAGAAAAAAGGATTATATATTTACAATCAGGACTACAAAATTTTTTAAATAGGTAACTTTTATTTTTAGATATTTTGAATAATTACTTTGGTAAATATTTTATTTACCATGGTTAAAGGGTAAATCTAGTAAATAAGGGTAACAAATAATATTATAATAATATTAAATTTCCCTAAAACGTTTCCTAACCCTATTCTTTGAAACATTTCCAACCATGGGCATATTTGGCTCTATTTTGGGACCCCATGCAGCCACTTTTAATTAATAATGACATTTTATATTAATTAAGTTAAAGTAAATACAAAAATGACATAAGAATATATCTTTTAGGAAAACAATTTTTACATAGGGTTATATATTTTATATTTTCAAATATAAATATTAATTATAAATCTAAATGAATATCCTACATAATCGTATTTTATTTATATTTTTTAGACATTTAATAATTTAATTTATTTATGACACAATAATGATGTCGCATTTTACTTCTTAATGAATGAATCAAATAATTGGTATTAAAAATGTTAAAATAAATATAATTTGAATGTTTTGATGACATAAACGAATTTTATTGGATAATATGACTTGTTAGTATTACTTAAATGTATTTAGTTAGAAAAAATAAATTTTTTAAAACTTTAACAAAAAACAATTATTAAATAGTGTCAAAATTGATATAAAGGAATTTTTAAAACAAATATTATATTATAAATTGATATAATATTCATAAATATATAAGTATCATCCAAAGGACTTATATAATGATATATGTATCATTAATTAACCACTTGGGAGTCTCTTTAAAGTTTATAGTAGGTTTATTAACTATATAATATAAAAATACAAAGAGACAGGGTAAATGTCAAACTAATTAACTAAGAGTTAAAACTAAAATATATGGTTAATAATGTGACCCAAACCTGGCTAAAACCTATTATTTGAGTTGTTTGCGACCCATACACACCTCGTCCATGAATTAAATCAGTTTGGAGCCATTAGAAACCATAAATTAGTTTATTATAAAATAATATTTCTATCTTTTCCTAAGGTGTCACTCACCCCTCTAATAAAAGGATACTCCCCATTATCCCTAATTTAAACCTTAAAAGACATTTTACTCAGCCAAAACCTGCCCAAAAATCCTCCCAACTTCCTTGAATTCAACCTAGAGGCCTTATTTTGATTATAAAGCCAACCTAAAGAGATTTATTGATCAAATTAAAAGGAAGAACCCGAAGAAGAGGTAATAATTTCACCACCCTCTTTCAAGTTCTTCTCTTCTTCCACTTCTTATTTATTTGTTATTTCCATTCCAAAAAAAAACTCCTGTATCTTCTATATATTGTGATGTTATTATAAAAATGTTACATCCATATTAATAATTTTATCCATCATTTGAATGACATGTCACCATACATGAGTAAGTATGGATTACCGTCTCCACGTCATGGTATAATTGTTATTCAATACATTATTATTTGGATGGGTATAATAATGATGTGTAATTTAAATAAATAATAAATATAACATGATAATGATTCTTTATATATGATATAACATCCAATTATATATTATTTTAATATCAAAATAATGATATTGTGGCTCGTGGGTACGTACGAACTACCATCTCCACGAACGCGATGAGATTCCTTCCCCATCATATCCATTAAAGAATAATTTTAATTTGATTGTTAAAAATAATTTTTAAAGGCCTAATATAATTCTATTTATGAATAAGATACATCCTATCCATAACAAATATGGCTCACATAACAAATAATATGAAGGAAAATGAATCTGTTAACTCCCGAAACGATGATAATACTAAGATATTATTGAAAAATCAATGTTAGAAGATCATATATGATATCATATTATTGTAGAAGATTCTTATATAATTGAATAAAAATTATTTCACCATTATATAAGAGGATAACCAACCCTCAACCAAGGAAAATGTACAAAGTAAGGGGTTTCTTATCTAACTTTTAATTCTGTGAGATTTCCATTGTTCACCACTTATTTATTGCATGTGGTGTGTTTAATGCCCATGATAGTATTTATTGAGTAATATAATTTAATTTATGGATATTTATATCATCATTATATGATCCTTCTTTGATGGGTGTATGTTTTTTTAGTTACCAAATTCATAAGGGAATTTGAAATTTCAATTTCCACTCATTCGGCTTTATGCATACTTCATTGAGTAATTTACCCCAAGATTATGTGTGGAAGAACTATTAATTTTCTTATGTAATAATTTACACTCCCATTTCTGTGGATATACATTTGATAGACATAATCAATCCATTGATAATTTCTCAAGTCATCGATATGAACTTGATAAGAGTAATTTTAACTCAATATCCATTTGTTGAGTTAAATATCCAATTCATTGGTGTTGTTTTTACAAGAATATGTGTGAATGTCCTTTGGATGATTTACAATGAATATCCAATCATATTGAATCTATTTATATTTGTCACATGTAATTATGTCATTTATTTATCCATAACCTAAGGATACAGTCTTTATAATAGATATCATCTCAATTAACATTCCATTGAGATTGCTCTGTTGTTATACACCAAATCACTTTTATATGGTCTATACAATGTACTTTGACATAGTATATCATGAATACCTTTATTCTCATTATATTAAAAAAATTTGATTACCTCAATTATTTTTATTCAAGTGTCTCTCTTTTGGTTAGGAAATATAACTATAATATCATTTTAAATGTTTAAAAGATTTATTATTCTAAATCAATCTCATTAATATCCATGTTTTATAAATTATTTTAAGGATTTACTTATATGGACATTAATGTTTTAAAATTAAAATTCATTTTAAAAGTTTCAAAGAGGTATGTGACACTTTGATTCAAAATTCTATTTTTAAATGGGTTCTTGACAAATAGTGTGAATTTTAAATGATTTCAAGAAATGGGTGATATTTATCTCAAATATTTTTGATGATTCTTTTTCTCCATGCCAACATCCTTAATTATTTTCGATTGAGGTTAATCTGTTACAATATAATCTACCATATTGTATCGAATGAATTATGTTTGACTATGGATGTGCTATTTTTATACCATTCATGGCTTGTGGTTAAAGTATTGAAATTTAATATGCTAGTTTTAATATGAATGTTTATATTATGTTTCAAAATTTTCATATGAGGAATGCATTGGACTTAGTAAGTGACAGGTGGAGCCCGCTATAGCTCCTCGATGAATCGATAGGTTTCATTAGACAAACTTGTGTCTTGGAATAAGGCCTTGACAAAATATTATTTGTAGTCTTGGCACAAGGCCTTGACTATGTGGTTATGATAGTCTGGCATTATGCATTCCATCATTATGAAAGTGGGTATTGATATTTCATGTGATTATTCAACTAGTAGAATATCCATGTGAATAAGTAAATGGAATTAATTGATTTTATCATTGCCATATTACTCTAATGTTCAAGTTTAAAAGGCTTTTGTTCTAGTCTTATACACTTCCTTAAATGTTTATGTTTATTTATGAAAGTTTCCTATATAATTTTATCCTTACTAAGCATCTAATATCACCACTTTCTATGTTTTATTATTCCCAGGATGTAAAGAAGTATATTATGACAGACCTCCACTGATAGTAAATGGGATCTCTATGTTGTCAATGGAGACAATGTTATTGTAGTTTTCCATTTTATGATTTAATGTAAAAGTTATGAATGTATCTAGTACTTCCCAGGATACTAAACTAATCAATCTTTCGAGACCTGATCTTTTATGATCTCTCCAATGATATGAAATAATGTACCGACTCAGGGCTTCTAGGGTTGGGGTGTTACAACCGTAATCATTTTTTAATTTTTGTTGAGGGTTATAAAGAAGAGGAACTATTACAAAAACTAGTGTGATAAGAAATGTGATCAATTTCATAATTATATGAATAGACTTATGAGAGTGGTAGCTATAAACATCATGGATGTGTTGGATCAGCTAACTCCTCATATTAAACATGAACTGAATATTTTGGAACTCCCTCCTTCTCCTAAAAAAGATCATGTTGCAGTCAAATACATTATTCCCAAAATTCCATCTTCATTTATTTGATATTTTAATCCCCTCATCAAATAAAAATGTATTACCTCTATCAAGAATATATTATCTTCCATATATTTATCAAAATAAGAGAACATCATGCTGGATTCCTATTTCTTTGAAGGGACATCAAATCGATGGTGGGCCTTAATAAAGAAAAAAAGTACAAAGATGATATTTATTCCATGTATTGGGAATTATTTAAGAAAATATTTTTCAATAAATATTTACCCTAAAATATTCATCATAAAATAGAGAGGTAGTTCCTTAAACTAAAAGAAAATAATGATGTGTCTATCAGGGAATATGAGGAAAACATGACAAGGATTTCATGGTATTCCTTGTTATTTGAAAAGAACATTGAAAAAAGGTGGGATAATTTATTATTATGTTAAATCTATGTTTATAAAATAATTTTTTGATTAAATACACTGAGAACAAGAAAGATATTTTATTATGTTCTGTCACGGTTTAGATGAATATTTTAGACACATAGTGGAATCATGGGTATGAAGATAACAAGTGTATGATGGAGTTTTCTTTTGGAGGATCAAAAGATAAATAATATGGTGGAATGAAAACCCAAAATACCAGGTGTCACAATTATGGGAATAATTATCCTTGAAACTATAAGAAGGGAACCATGTGATAGTTAATATTCGTAAAAGAAGTCACTGATTCTAAAAAATTTCAAATTGATATGAATAATACCACTAATGTGGTTGAGGAAAAGAAGGTATAGATAAACAGTAAAACTGTAGTATTGTGTTTCAACTATAAGAAATAATAGAATTATGCGATCTAATTACCTAAGCCATTATATGTTAGGTCCAATCAACAATTACAACATGAAAGTCTTAGAGACAATGTAAAAGAAAATTTTACCACTACTACTGAGGTGGATCCTGAAATTGATGCAACAAAAAGTATATTGATTATTCATTCCAAAATAGTGTCACACATTTTGATTCTTTTTTACAATTATTTAATATCCTTGAATATTTAGTAATACTATTCAAACAAATCATTAAAACATGGGGTTGTTATATCTATGGGAACAAAACAAGTTAATTATTTCATCTTAAGTATATAAATCTACTATTATCAATTTATTTAGAGTAAAACATATTAGAAATATGGTCATACATCTGTTACTGGAGTTTAATTCTATGTTGGGCATGAATTGGATGTCCTTATATAGATCCAAAATCAATAGTCTGGAGAGTGAGATCACACTTCACATCTCAAGTAATCCCCCAATTCTATACATGAAAAAAGATGAATATATATCCACATTAGAATATTGGTCTCATGGGTGGATATTATTTTCTTATGAGAAAGTATATCTAGATTAAATGATGGAAATAATTTAGAGAATCATGCTTGATGATATTCCAATTGTTGGGGATTTTATTGATGTATTCCCAGAATAAATTTATAGTATTTCTATTGACTAAGATGTTGAGTTAAAAGAAGAACATATAACCAAATCTCTTCCCATATCTAAGACACCCTACAGAAAATAGATTATTGAGTTAAAATATATAAATAAGAATTTAAAAGAGAATATTAACAGGGGTTTTATACCCCTATGTTCGTCATTGTGTTGTGTTCCAGTCATCTAAATCAAAAAGAATGATGGGTGAGTGAACTTATGTATTGATTATTGTGAACTCAATAAAATCAAGATATTGAAAGATTATCTCCTTCCATAGATAGATGACATGTATGATAAATTATTTAAGTTTCAATATTTAACTAAGGTGGTCCTTCAATCAGGCTATCACCAATTAATAGTGATAAAGGAACATATCATGCAAAGTGACTTTCAAACAAGGTATAAACAATATGGTTTCAAATTTTTTCCCTTAAAAATCACTAATGCTGTGAAAATATTTATCGACTTATTGAATAAAGACTTTAGAGATTACCTTAAAAAATTACTTGTAGTATTTATAAATGATATTATGATATACTCAAATATCAAATATGACCATGAGGGGAATATGAAAACAATTCTATGGACATTGAAAAAATATAATATGTATGAAATTTATAGTAAATGTGAGTTATGGATGAAAGAAGTGTAATTATTAGGACATGTTATCATGATAAAAGGGATATTTTTGGACCCTTGTAAAATAAAGTAAACTAAGGAGTGGTTGATAGAAATATTTGTAATAGTTATCCATAGTTTCTTTAAATAGTATACATATTATTGATGATTTTTGAGAAATTTATCATGATTATCAAACCAAATAACCAAAATGAAACAGAAGATAGTATTTTTTTTGAGCTGATGAATACAAAGAAAGCATCATGGAATTAAAAAATATGCTTATCATTTCCCCAGTAATGACACTACCCTTATGCGTGGAACATTTTTTTGGTATATAGTGATTCTTTAAAGAATTGATTTAATTTTGTACTAATTAATAATGCTAAATTGATATCCTAAAACCTCATGGTATTTAGAATTTTACAATCAACATTTTCCAATTCTTGATCGAGAGTTATCTATAGTGATATTCTTGCTGAATATATATTCATGTTTTCTTTAAGGGGGGATGTTTAAAATATATACCAATAATTAGAGACTCAAATATATATTCACATTGAGAGTTCTTAATATTTACCATAAAATATGGTTATAATGATCAAGGACAATTAATTCTCAATAAATCACCATTTTGAGGAATCAAATAAAGTGGAATATTCTCTACGTATAAAGGAGCTGACATCCATATCAATAATGAGAATTGAGAAGCATCGAATTTTGTTTAACTAATGGACATTAGGATCATAAAGGATGTAACATCATCATTCCATTATCAAATGATTTCTCATTCATCCCTTATAGATAAGTCAATGTGTGGTCAAATATATGATTTATAAATATATAAGAATGTAGAATCTAAATCAAAAGAGAAATAAAATTAGTTAGAAAATGATGAAAATGGAGTTATAAGTCTTTTTTAATGACTATGTTTACCAAAAAATCCTAATGTAAAGAAGGAGATAATGAATGGACTGCATGTCATGACACTCTCCATCCACCCATAGAGTATAAAGATATATTGATATCTCTAATGTCATTGTTGGTTGGATAATTTGAAGAATAATATTGAAGAATATGATCCAAATGCCTTGTATAGTTTAAGGTAAATGTTTATAGAAAAATTTCTTATGAAATGGTACAACCATTAACCATACCTATATGTAAATGGGAAGAAATCACCACAGACTATATCCCTGGTCATATGAAGGCATCAAGAAGGAATTATGATATATAGGTTCTAGTAGATTGTCTTATGAAGACTACCCATTTCATTTCAATTCAAGATGATATATCACTTAATTAAATTTCTATGATATACATTATTGAAGTGGCGAGTGTATATAAAAAATATATTTATTATGTCATATTGAGATATGAGATTTACAACCATTTTCTAGAAAATCCTATAACATGATAGCAACAAGGACTTGAATATTAGTATGGATTATCACACCCAAATATATGGACAATTTGAGGGGGCTATCTGAAAACCTAAAAACATTTTGAAGGCATGATCGATTGAATTTAAAGGTGGATTGAATCATCATCTTCCTCTAGTAAATTTATCATACAATAATAGTTTCCACTCAATAATAAAAATTGCTACATATGAAGCAATTTATGATTTTAAATGTAAAAAACCTACATATTTGGATGAATTTTGTGAAAGAAATCTACTTGGTTCTAAAACTACAGAGGAAACAGTATAAATTTGATAAAAATTAAGCAACACTTTAGGGATAAAAAAAGTAAATATAAGTGTTATAATGACAATCATTGAAGAGAGATAAACATTGAGCTTGGTGATAAAGTGTTTCTTATACCTACATGCAAGGAAGAGAGTTATGATATTTATAAATAAGGAAAAAATAATTCCCAAGTACAAAGGTACCTTTTAGATTCACAATCATGTCATATATATGGACTATCGAATAGAAATCCAACTAAGCATCCATTACGTACATGACGTATTCGGAATATCCCTATTAAGGACCTATAGACCAAATCCCTCAAATGTACTAAATTTAAATTTGATTGAATTGGAAATTGATATCTTTTATGAGGTGAACCTGGTGAAGATATTGGATAGAATAGAAAGTTTTCTATGAAATAAGTCAAATCACATTGTTAAAGTACTATGGGAAAACCTTAAGTAAGAGGAGGTGACCCAAAAACCATATGAAGATTTGAATTATATGTATCCTCACCCGTTTTCACCTTGGTGTGAAAAATTAAATTTTGATGGAAAATTTTCTTAATGAAAAATAATGTATCAATCCATGATTATATCAATGGACTTTCCCAACTTATAATTATGTTATGTTAATTAATTAAAAAAATTTCACATGAAATGCATTATAAAACCATCTATATTTTATTATATTAATTTAAAATTTACATTTATAGAATAATAAAGTCCCTTAAAATTGAAATTTACTATGGGAAAAAGTACAGAAACTAAAATATGAAAATTTGGATATAAATGATCCACTAGAATAATTGCACTCATGAAAAAACACTTTAGAAATAAAGATGAATATTCGTAATGAAATATTAATTTTAAAAATTAATATTAAATAACATTGAGATAAAATAGATTTAAATTGATAATTAATGAAAATATAGGTATTTATCAAATTAGGCAGCCCATAAAACTATTATAAATATGAAAATTGGAATAGTTATCAGAATTTTGGAATAGTAATCTAATCATTAGATTAGTAATCAGTATGTTAGGAATTGTAACAAAGCCATTATAATAGTATCCACACATATGGAAGTGTAAAATAATATTTATATATATTATAAAATGAAAATATGTAATATTTATTTCATGATACATGTAAATATATATTTGAAAAATGATAAAATAAGTGTTTTTTTTTGCAAAATATATATGATTTATTTTAATTAATTTGAAAAATATTAATATATAATACAAAAGTATTTTTATGAAATGTTTTTATAAATTAATATTATTTATTATTATTATGATAAAATAATTTTATGATATCTTAACTAATTTTTTAAAGGGTCATGAGTTTGTTCAAAATAATGAAATTGGTGTTTCTAAAATAAATGTGGATTTCCTTAAAAAAATTAAGTGTCTCTTATATATAAAATAATTTTAATAAAATAGATATTTTTGGGATTCTAAACATAAATTCTTTTTTGAGTAAATGTTCATAATTTTTTCAGAAATATTTTTTTTCTGTGAATAGTGAAATACCGTAAAATATTGGATTTTACATTCTATGAAAAAATGATTAAATTTTATTATTAATGGATATGGAATGAATACATTGGCTCAATATCACATGTATTATTTTTTGTATATTGTGAAAAGAATCAATACTATTGATGTTCTGGCCCCAAAATAATAAACTATTAACATTCAAAAACACACCTCTACTCCCCTTATAAGTACCACCCCTCACTAACCATTAACCTAACAAATTATAATCCTTTGAGGATGCAAAAATAATCGTATATATTTTTCAAAACCTCTACTGCATGTCCTGGTGCTTCTATTTATACAATAAACTGAATTCTATTTTCAATAAAGAGTATTTCAACGAGAAAATATTTAAGGGTCAATATTCTTAATTTTCATCCCTTTAATTATTTTCTTTTAATGTATTTTTTCTATCTCCCTCATCCCCCCTTGAATAAAAACTCAAGTAACATATATATACTATAATATTATATTTATAATGGAATATCTTCAATCCAAACATTTCTTATCTTTTAATATTAAAAAAGCAAAACCATTATCCATATAATGTCGGTTCACTCACTTTGTGGATGATGCGATTTCATTTTCCTCTACCACCTTCATGGGAGGTTTAAATTCGCATATAATGGTCTAAAATGAAATACTATTGTATATTATATATTATTTAATGTAATATAATTAATAAAAATATACAACATTAAATTAAATGAAACTAGATCATAATGGTCGGTGAAACTCCTTAAATATACTAATTATTTAAGGTTAACATTTTCACTAAGTGAAACATTCCTATATCAAAACATGAATGGGTATTTAAGAAAATTATAATTCATATAAATAAATTAATTCAATTTAAATTAACTACTAGCGGTGAAGTAACATTTGAGAAAAATATATATAATTATTCCACAAATGATCTATCCTTGGAACCATGAACTGAATGCTCTCAAAACAACAAAATTAAACATTATATAACATTGAAATAGTTATAAATGAACACAATAAAAATATAAATTATTAAATATATATGGAAAATTTTGTTTATTAATCAAATAATGAATCTAATTTGATTTACTAGGATTTTATGTGTAAGAATAGAATAGTTCTTGATATATGGAAAGAGATCTCTCTGATCTACCCTTTTATTTAGGGTAATGAACATTCTATATCTAACTTTATTTCTATCTATATGATTTTATTATGTTCTTATTAATTATATATAAGTCTCTCAAATATAACAAACTATTATTTTCCATTTGTTGGGTTAATATATTCTGTATGCTCATTTTTAAATCCATTCTTTATGAAATATCATTTGATTATAATCAGAGGCCTGATCCCGAAACCCATTTCATTTAATGGGAAATTATTATTTTTATTCCTTATGATGGATTTAATTTTTGGATAACATGTGAATGTACATGTTTTGATGAGTTCATCTATATAGAACTTCAATGCTTTGGGTAATTTTTTTCCTCATGAGACGTCATGTATGGGATTAAGGTTTAAACCTATTCCACAATGGGTCTTTTTCTACCTTATGATGTTATCTTATTTGTTATCCTTGACTTATGATTATTTAATGTTTCATTTTTCAACCATATTCTCGTCATTTCATAATGTTATGATATAATTCACTTTACATTATGCTCCCATGTTATTATCCAAGAACCTCTCATTTATGATATCATGTTATACAGCTTTGGAAGTAGTGTAATTGTGAAGGAAAGGGGTACAAAAATGTCATTTTTTTGAATTTTTACGGTTAAATTCATGGAATCAACTATTAGGATAATTTCTCATTCCTCTATGATCCTCTCTTCATACTAGGTGACCTATTGTTTGACTGGGTGGGTGAAATGAGGTCCCACCCACCCTTTCTGACACATTTATATGTCGAACCATCATTAATACGGTCATCACCTTCTTGGATGCTCCACCATTTCAGCTTGAAATGGATCCTTCCTAGATGGTTCTCTCTCTAGTGTGATAAATTTTTAGGGAAGGGGGTTTCTTGATGTAGAGTGTTTGAAAATGGCCAAACATGAGGATACCATTTTTTGAGAAAAAAATGTTTTTTTGATTGACTAACATGCTTTGCCTCGTTATCAAATACATATTTTCACTAGTCTTTATAGGTAATCCCTTTCATTAATGTATTTCTTAAGTTATGGTATTTATTTTAAAGTGCACTATTTTATTTAAGATCCTATTATGCAGAATAAAATATTGATGTAATGTTTATATTTTCTTTTAATGTATTATGAATATAGTATACCAAAGACTCTAGGCCTTATGAACATTTGTTTTATTTAGGATATTTATGTTAAAAATAATGAAATAATAACTATAAATGGGTTGGGACTCTATATTAGGTTTGTAAATCCTTAAGAGAGATACATATAACACATATTTAACGTGAGATAAGTATGGTGGAAGTTCATGGTGATAAGCTACAATCCCTACTTGATCAAGAATATTAAAGGAGATAATATACCAAGATCTTAAGTTTATATTAATTCTAAATATAAAAACGTTATTCCATGGGGATATTCAAATAAATACTATATAAAATAATTTTAATTAAATATTTTTCGAGTGATTGAAAAAAATATCTTTTTTTCTGACTCTTAGCTTCCATGATGTGTTGTTGAATGGTTCTGAATTTCCCTCCAATTTCCTCCACTAGATCAAGTACAAAAATATTTATTTCTCTAAATTTATCTTATCATGTAGGATTTGTAATCTTATTTCCATAAAGGGTTAATATTGGGCCATTTTAATTCTTGATTTACATCTTTTTTTGTAATAAAAAATGAGTAGTGATTGGTGATGATCCCATCCTCCATTGAATTCCATAGAACAATTCCTCAAAATATCCTCTAGGGTTTGAATAGTTCTCTTTGATTTACCAGCTTTCTATGGATGAAAAGAATCAGAAAAACATAACATTGAATTATGATCTTTGTAAATATATATCATGAAATTTTATGCATACCTTGGATCTTAATTAGATACAATAAAATTTGGTTCTCGATGAAGCATTGCGAGTTCTTTAATATATATTCTTGAAATCTAATAAAGAGAGACATATTTTTTGATATTAATAATTTTTTGTAACATCATATGGTGAATTACTACATCCCAAATATTATAATGGTCATTAGTATTATAGAGGATTACGATGAAAGAAATTCATGGTGATGTTTTCCCTTTCCCATTATAGTATGGGTAATGGTTGTACCATACCTTTGAGTTCTATCCCTTAGCCTTAACTTGATAAAATATGAAGTAGTGTGATACATAATATACCATATATCTCTTCATGTTTTCCCACTATAAATACACATTTATATATCTTGACATCAGTGTAAATAAAATATGAATAAATAATAATAAGCCACGAGCTTTATCCAATTTCACTTTATTAAAATATGGAATGGATGGAACACATAAAATTTTCTTGAACCTTATCATTCAATAATTATAAATGTTTAACTCATGATTATTTATCACCTTCTCTTATAGTTCTACAAATTCCTTTTGAATCTCTTTAATCATTACCTATATTTATGGTTGAAATCTCAATTGAGAAAGATAATATTTTAACCCTTCCTTATATATTTCCTTATCCATCAATTTCAAGGGGGTAATGTATTGTGTAATCGTAATAATTAATTGAATCCAAACAACTTCATTGGAACATATTCTACTATTTTTGAGTGAATATATAATTTAATTATTTTTTATCTGTATATATGTCACATCTTTCACTATAAAGAAATATATTTCATATATTTTATCCAAAAATTAACATAGTTAACTCCAACTCATCAGTTGGGTAATATTTCTGAGGAACCTTTAATTTTCTTGATGCATATGCCATAACCATATCATTCTTCAGAAGGATGCATCCTAGTCCCCTATTTTATGATTTACTATTGATAAAAAACTATCTCCTTGAAAGGTTAGGTTAAACAAAGTTGTGATTACTAACCATCTCTTAAATCATTTTATTTTTCTAGATTGTTTTGTATAATAGAGCTTTTATCCCTTCAAACTGACTTTATTAGTTTATTATACATCCATAATAAATTATCCACTAATCATAAATAATATCTATCCACAATAGGAAAACTACAAATCTCATCCATATTGGTTGTCCTAGGTCATTATTCAATAACATTTATTTTTAATGGATCCATAGATATACTGTCTCTTGATATTATATCAATTTTTTTAATCTAAAATTAACATTTGGATGATTTTTTTATCCATCTTACTCTTAGAGTTTTTAGTAAAATCACCAAGTGATCTTTTAACTCCTCCTTACTATTTAAATATATAAGAATAAAATCTATAAAGACTACCACAAACTGATCAATGTAATCTCTAAATATTATATTAATTTTATCCAAGAGAATATTAAAGTAATTAGTAAGGCCAAATATTATCACAGTTGGTATATATTCACTTTTTACCCTCAACTGATAGTATCTTGAACAAAGGTCAATCTGGGATAAATGTTGATTTACATAAAATTGATAAAAAAATCAATATGAGGTAGATGATATTTTTCTTAATTGTGATCTTATTTAGGAACTGATAATAAATAAAATGATGAATTTATCCATATTTCAACATAAATCATAGAGTTTTTTCATCAATTCCAACAACTTAATAGGGTACATTCTATATAGAGTCTTTAAAATAGGTGTATAATCAGGTATGAGTTACATTGAAAAAACAAAATCAGAATTTGGAGGAAGAATGATACACTATTTTAGAAAAATGTTAGAAAACTCTTGTAAAATTGGTATATCATTGAATTTGAGATTCTCCATAATCATATGAGATAAAAAAACGCTTTTAATAGTAATTAATAACCTTATAATGGTTGAAATTTCCATTAGATGTTTATATATTTCAACACACTAAAATATCATGATAGTTTTGTTCATCATATCAAATGTTACCTCCCTACCTTATAAATGGATTTGGGGTTTATGTGCGGAATTCCAATACATGGTTAAGAATGCATCAAATTCCACTATAGGGAGAATAATAAGATTTATAGGAATCACATTCCCCCCAAATTCAATCATAGAAGAACTATAAGCTGTGATGTTATTATCATACCATTATTGGGTTTCACTGCTAATTTAGAATATAATCATTATAGGTAAACAAATATTAACTTATAAAATTCCTTAGATATCAAATAGTGGGTATATGTAGAATAAAAACACCTATAGTTATAGTGTGTATGGTATGTGTACCTTTCCACACCTCGTTATCATAACCACATCAACAATAATGATTGAACAATACATCCATTTTTCTTTGGTGTTAATAGGTTGATGACATGGATCATTTTAATTAATCATAATATTTTGGCCTTAATTGGCATAATACATGAACTCATTACATTTGAAACACTGGAGTATTAGTGGTGCATTCTATAGTGTTTCCTATTCATCATTTTCTAGATTCTTCTTTCCATCACATCAACATTTTATTACCAAAGGACCTTCATTTATTATGCTTAAAATAATTACCAGTCCCTTTAGGAAAATTTTCTCTATATTCCCTTCCACACATTAAGAATTAATTAAATATAATCTTTCTCCCTCTTTGGTTTTTGTAACTAATTTTGAATCCCATCATTATTTTCTTATCAAAACCATTTGATTAATGTGTAAATATAATTAAAATATCCAAAATAATTGTCCATTAAATAATTTATTATTATATAATAATGGCTCTTATAGAAAAAAACCTTTATAGACATAGTTTTAAGACATTGAAGAATCAATCAAAATTACTTTCAGGTTGGGTGATAATACCATAAGTGCACCTCATAAGTTTAGAAAAAGATTCCTCATATGAAGTAATGGATTCATCATACTTATATTTTATCACAATGAATCCCATATCGATTTTTTACATAAATAATGAATGGAAATCACTTATTAAAAAATAACCTTTTAAACTCATCCCACTATTCTGATTTAATCTATTCATCTTACCTCATGTTTTCGATAATATTAGACTACTGATATGAATTTCCTTCCGAAAAATAAACTAAAATAAATTTTCCATATTCCAAAATTGGTATAATAGAAGATATATTTTCAAAAAAAATTGATTCATTTTTATGAAACTACGGAATCAGTAGACCCAATAAAATTAGTTGGGTGTTTCATCATAAAAGTCTCAATAGAACATTGTTATCTCCATTGATCACTTTGAATCTTAGAATGTTTCATTGATTTATAAAGTTCGTTGAGAATATAAATGATATTTTTAAATCTATTTATTTTAAGATTTTGTTTTTTGGGAGGAAAATAATTTCATTGTCTAGAACATTCATCATTAACATGGTTCCATTGAGTTACATCCATTGACTAAAACTAAAAAATAATAGTATTTGTAATAATACTAATATTAGGAACCGCATAATCATGAAAAATAATTTATAGTATGTATAAATAATGAAAACTTATATTCATACTATGTCATAAATTATCATCTTCTATTCAAATAATTAATTGTGGTTCGTAGAGAAATTATTAATTAACCGAATCATATCCCTAGTGAGTGTCTAACCATGTGAGTAATAAGGGAAGGCTAACCATGAACCATAATAATGGATGAAATATAATTTACATACTCATTTTGATGTTATTACCCCTATATGAATCGATTCCAAATAATATTTCCACATATAGTTTCCACGTAAGGATATTTTTATAGGATAACAACACCCATTTCATTACCATATCATCAAATTTTGTCTTACATGTAAACTTATTCCAAGGGTTATCACTAAAGACTTCTCATAATAATTTCTAATGGTGGATAAACCATATTTTGTTACCAACTATAAGGACACATACTTTTCATAAATAGATATTACAATTTAGTAGATTAATATTCATTACATAATATTACAATCCCACAAAAATCATATAGGTTTAGTGTCTTTGGAAAGTTGGATAAATAAAAAAATTATTTGTAAGAGACATGCATCATCTCCAACTATGATCTTCATAAATGACAACCTTAGTATAAATATAATACTTAAACAATTCCTCATAACCTCAATAATGGAAATAAAATAAAGGGAGAATTTAGATTCTTGGTAAGGGTAAATAAAAGATATATCAATGATTACAGAATAATAAAATATGCATAAGGGTATGAGGACATGAGATTAATCATTGAAAACTATACCTTTTATATCATAGATCAAAATCTAGATTCATGACATTGTTCAAGTCAATTTATAAGACATGATTCTTAATGGAATAAAAGAACAAGATTCATGAGTACATAAAATTAACGTAAGACAGAAGTTTTTGTCATACACATAGGCATGGAAAATCATTTTGTTATTCAAGGATCACTTCCAAGACAATAATAATGGATTGGGTTTACTCTCCATTCCATCATAACTATAGTTAGGTTTCACTACAAAGACTATCATAATTGACATATTATATTTATGAAAAGGGTATATTCCCAATTTAATTTATTATTATCTCATGAGATATCCATGTTTAACCATTCCATTGGAGGGCCATATAATTTTGGGCCACCATCACATAATGTATATTATATATATATATATATGTTCTAAAATATCATAAAATATTCATAATTTTAGAACCCATAGAAAGTAAATTTGTTTTATAACCCTTTAATCATTCCATCATATCATAACCTACTAAAAGGGAACATGTTTTATAAAAGATTCATCATAAACTAAATAACCCATGGGAAAGAATCATGTTTCATAGAATCATCATTAAATAATCATTTTATGTCATCCATAGAATGAATGTGGTTTGTATTATTGAATTATATCGCTAGTAAACCATTATAATCATAAAAGAATGTTATTATATATGAAAAATTCCCTTAAAATATCACTGAAACATTTCTTGATGAAAAAATATATTTCACTTTGAAACTACTTATTTAAAATCCAAAAATTTCCCAAAAATTATTCAAAAAATTTAATTTGAAAAGAACCATGGAAACTTTTAATGGAATGTTAAAATATATTTTTGGTCATGATGGTTCAAAATCAGATTTATTTCATGTATTTTAAAACAAATATTCCTTTCACATATTCATTAAAACGTCAAAATTACATCATTAAAAAAAATAATTCTTTTCAAATTTTTTGTAATAAAAATCATGAGTAAAAAAATTTTACTAAATAATTGGATAATATCAAAAATATTATTGAAAATATCTCTTGAAAACATGGATATGGATGAAAAAATATTTTCAATTGATGAGATAAATAATTTTAGTTTTCCTTAAAAAATTCTTTCAGTAACTTGAGTTATAAAAGAGATTAAAATTAAATGAAAACATCTAATCTCAGAAAATAACCATATGAGAAGAAAATTTTTGGTACTTTTGAGACATTTTTATATAATTTTGTGATTACAAACATTTTCACAAAAAATATTAATAGGCAACAAAATTATTACATAAATCCTTTACCTTATGTTCAAATTTCATTGAAATCACACTAACATAATATATAATAAATTTAAATTTATTATAATTGTAAAAAATAATCATTTAAATAATTATAATATCATATATGATCCACTTATAGAATTTCTACACAAAATAATTTATAATTCCTTATTAAAAGCACCATTTCTTGGTGTTTACTATTTCATTTTTCATTAAAATTTCGGTACTGGTGTTGGAGTCATTTAACATTGATAATGGGTCCATTGTATAAAGAATATTAATTATGATATATATTTCGCATATATTCATTATATATACAGAGTGTCATCGGTAAATGTTAGATATAGAAAAATTAATTACACCATTCATGTGGATGGTATGTCGTGCAAACAAATGAATGTTGTTTCCAGTTTTTGATGAATGGAAAGAAAAAAAGTTAATGAACAATTAACCTTTATTGAATAATTATTATATAATATAAATAATATATATATATATATCTTAAATCCATACTTATTACAATCCATTTAATGTGGAAATGAAAAATATGTGATTACTTCATAGAGGTGGTAGTCGACACATATGCACAAGAGACACTATCATTTTTCAAAATATGGGAAGGTAAGAAAGAAAAAATGATATTATAATCCTAATTGAATAATTATGTCATAAATATCATGTATTAAAATTAATCCTGTTATAATTAAATTATATGAATATAGTTATAGAAAATTAATTGTATCACTACATGGAGGTGGTAGTCCACATGTATGTATGAGTGATACATTCACATAACATTTTCTGGATAAGAGGGGAAATACTGTTTTTTATAGATATATAATAGCATTAAATTTTTTTGGGGATATAAAATTTATTATTTTATTATAAATTACATAAATTTATATAAGGTAGAAGAATAAACAAATTTAAAAAGTTCGTGTAAGGCCAATGCATTTTCTTCAGTAGACCTCCTTTAGATCCTTTCATAAGGTCCCTTATAATAGTAATTTTAGATGACCATCACTATAAATCATATATATGGAATCTTAAAAAAATTTATAGGTTTTTGATGGAGATGTATGATTTAATTTTGGAGATATATGATTTAATTTTGTGAAAATTGTAGAAATGTGGGGTGTCCTTATATAAGAGGTGGGGAAGACACACTTGGAATTTCATAAAAGATTAAAAATGAAAAAGTCACAGTAAAGATAAATGATGTGAAAAGGATAGTGGTTAAAAAGAGGGATATTAGTATTTATAAATAGGGAAATAAAATAGTATTTATACCTGTTTAATTTTCAAACATAGAATTATCTCTTCGTTTAACACTAGATAAACATGTTTGAACTCAAAAGATGATGAATTTTATTTATGTTTTTATTATCCATTTTTTCAAAAAATTAAATTTGAGTCATTTATAAAATAGTAAATTATGGTTCCAAAATGGAAAAATTTTTATTTAATTAAATTTAAAAAGTGTTTGAATTTAAATTAAAAATAAACCTGTAAATGCGATAAAATTTTTTTCCAAACAAATGTTTTTTGAAGTATAAATGTATCCATATAAAAAATCATCTAAAAATAAATTATAATGATATTAGATAGATTAAAATATAAATGAAATATATCTAATTTCAAATAATTTTTAAATAATTGGAACATTATAAATGTATTAAATAAAAATAGAGTTTTTAATAAAAATTGGTATTTATCACTATTTATGGAGAAATCAATGTTTTAGAAAATTATTCAAAATTAATTCTAAGATAATTTTCACATGATAATATTAAAAATTAAATTAATTATATCAAATAAATTTTATTAATGTGGCAAGATATAATTATTTTATTTTTGTCACAAAAATAAATAAAATCATTTTTTATAAAAAAGTTCACATTTGAAGAATATAATGACATTACTAAAAATTGAATATTTATTTTTAAATATTCTATTTATCTAAAAAAGTTACAAATAATATTAAAAATCTAGTTATTCTTAATCACATCAATAATTATATGGTATTTTTAACGTTATATTATATTATAGGTTATTTAATCTCGGGTTTTTGTGTATCACAATTTGTGAAAGAAATGAAATTTATATGATGAGAATTATATCATAAAATATGTAGGTGTTATAATTAGGGTTGTATGAAGTGGTGAAGCCTAAGTTACTCCCCATTGAAGATATTTCTATATTCATGGGGATGTGAACTAATATCCAAAAGAATTATTAGTGACTCTTAATGAAAACCATTCGAGGAAAGAAGGTTTGGTACCTTATTAACCTCATTACATTTGTGAAGTATATGCACATTCAAGTATAGAAATTTCCAAACTGTCCTTAGAAAATAATAAATTATATAATTTATAAAACATAGCCCCATAATAGATTTGAATATAATATAGTAATCAAATTTGATGATGGTAGGGGAGATGTTCTTAGATCTAAATATTTCCACACCTGCTAATATGGAAAATGCTTCATCTTGAAGGGAACTTTGCACATCAGATAAGTCTAAAAATATGATGATTGTAGAAACAGAATATTTACAGATAAGGAAACCACCTATCATGGTAGATTTATCATAGGACCCATTTATGTTAATCTTGAAACCATATCTTGTAACATTACCACAAACCCAAACCCTATTGTTTATACATTAAGCTGTAGGATTGGCCTCAGAGATCCTGTTTTATAGGGGATAAAGAAGATAATACTATCTATATAGTCAGATAATTTATGAGATAATATATGAGATAATATATAAGATATTTTATTTAGAATATGAACCATTAGTAAATATCCCTTTGGGATATACAACATTTTCAAAGGTCCAATGCATTAAATATTCTACTAAAATCATAATGCATTGTCCTAGTGAATTCATCACACCATTGTTGTATGAACTAAAACATGAATATGGGAAGTGTTCAAAAAATCCATAAACAATATTAACCCAAAAAAAATAAATATAAGTGACCATACTTAGCATAAATATTACCGTTCAAGAAAAAGATGCATCAGATATTAATAGTTATAATTTTCCCAAAAATTTCACTTAGAGGTGAGATGGAAACCCATCATCTGATATTCTATTTCTGTGAGGAGGGGATTATTACAAAGCCTCTAAAGTAATAATTTTGACTTGATAAATAGTTATTTTCATTACATGTTTATGTAAAGTCCATCATTATGTTGTAGAACATGAATAATCTTATTATAATAAGCAATAAAGAAGATTCCCAATGTTGTTGGTGTAATGAAAAGGTAATTTGGTTCGTCATACATTTAAATTGTTCTATAAATTTATTTCTATACATTATTAAGTACTAATTCAACGAGTGTGTGGTATTTAAAATCTTTATTTAAGTTGAATTCATGGATAGAGAACCCATAAAAGAACATGGAGGATCCACCCATGTTGATTTTATGAAAAATGAAAATTTTCTCTATATATTATCCCTCAATATTCATCTTGGAAATTTCTAATAAATTGATAAATAGTTTACTAGCTATATATTCCAAAATTCACCTCAATCTCTCTAGAATATTATGTCCCATATTCGTGCATAATAAACATGGACAAGAGGGAATTCCTCAAAATCGCTTCCTAAGAGAGTTGGGGCCACATCAAGACAATATGTTACAAAATTCCATTGTGGATTTTTAAATCATAATCAATAGGGTTGGAAAATTTACACCAGCTAGCCTTGTGATATTGATATTTTTTGAATATAATCCCAAATGATACCATTTAGGGGGTTTTATATATTTAATGGAATATTTTGGGATCCTAAAAATAGAGGGTATATGTATAAGGATTGAGAATAAGATTCTAATTTCAATGTCCTACAAATAGAGAGTAAATGAATTAAATATTTGAACAACAATTTTCCCTATGGGTCATAATCCCTCTATACCCAATAAATATCATATTTAATGTTTGATAAATGTTTTCTAAAAAAAATTCAATTAAAGGGAATTGAAGAGAATGTAATCTAATAAGGATACCATAGATCTGATCTCACAAGTATGTCTCATTAGATATACACTAACAACTAATTGGGGTGAATCCATAATTGTATCCTATGTAAAACCATTTTCCTTCAAAAAAGAAAAACATTTAAAAAATTTCCTAATCATCGATTAAGGTATGTTCACTATCATTATTTTATTTTCAAATGGACTCATAAAAATATAGGAAAAAATAAAACATTGATTGAGAAAATGTTTTTCCATGTTTTACCAATATTTTAGGGGTATCTACTCCATAGAGAAGATTATAACATATACTACTTCTCCCAACCACTAATTATTATATTCATAAAGACATCAAGACTATGAGATAACCAAAAAATAATTTAAAATTATTTGTATCACATTCAACGTATTAACCTTTTGTTCAATAATACCATCCAATGAAAGAAAAGTTGAAATTTTTTTACCTGACATTATTTTTACATTTATAATAAAAATTGATTCATTTTTACTGTCACAGAGATGAAAACTTTTTTCATCTCAGTATTTTTTTTGTTTTTGTCTCATGCTCATTGAATTCAATAATATATAGAATGATTCATACCTTAAAGTTTATATAATACTCATGGTTCTAATGATGAAATTAGATCATCAAAATTGTGAGAAACCATTATTTATTCTTTTAAGAAAGGGAAATTAAATACAATAAGAATAAGTACTCAGTGATAAAATATCCAACTAGGAATTTATTTACCCTTCAAAACACAATGTAAAAAACCCAATTTTTTTTCAGAATCTATTATATAAATAGAGTTAAATAATTCATGAATTTGAATAGGTTTCCATATTCAATATCTAATTAATATCCATCAATATACAACTATGGTGTAGATATCATAAAAATTAAGGAGTAATATTCAACAATAACCAGTCATAGATATGAATACCCATCATAATGAACAATATTTCACTTATTCTTGGAGTTAATATATCATCATGAATGGAATATAAACATTCCCACACTCTCTAAGAAGTCCCTTGAACGTTAAAATCTACTCTATATTTACTACACTAGAAAAATTATATAAAATAATACATAATGTTTTATCGATAATCTGGGTTGACCAAGAAACATTGAATTTCATCAAATATTAGAAGAATGGGTTAATGATATCCACTATAATTAATTAATAAATTATATGACTGTTAGTGAGGTATATATTTATTCACTTACCGCTTCAGTATCCAAGAAATGTGATGACTTTTTAATAAAACCTCACTATAAATTAATTCAATCCACTTGATGATTCACTATAATAACTTCTTTTATAAATATATAATTTTTCCATTATATTTTCTTCTGATCTTAGAGTTCATATGATTCAAAATTACATAAAGACATAATAGAATTTTTTTAATAGTTTTTAAATTTATAACAAACCTAAAATTATTTCAGTCATTAACCAAAAATTATGTTATGTAAAAAAATAAAATAAAAAATTTATTTTTTATTGAAACATTACAGAAAAATGAATTGGAAATATTTTTTCATAGGAATATAATTGAAGTGATTAAAATTTTAAGAAAAATATCATGTAATTAAAAACACTCATTTATTTGTTTATTTATACCATAATCTTGAATTTTATGGTCCTAAAATTTCACAAACCATTTGATACAAAATTTATCCACTATTTCCATGGAGTATTTTTAAATTCAACTTATATGTGCCAAAATTATTGATGAAACCCGTTAATTGAGTTGAATAATATTATAAATTATTATTATATATTTTAATAAAAAATAATTTATATATAAATCAATGTTAATAAAATATTGGATTAAATATAATATTATAATTTAACTATTTTTTTCCTCAACATGGTAAATTGATACTCAATAGTAACTTTGTGGATTTATTTAATTTTATATTAATTTTGGATGTCATTTATTCAACTTGTTTTATAAATATTTTTTTAATAAATACAAGTATCTAGTTATCTATAAAATGAACTAATCATATGTAATTTTTTTAAAAATAAATATTTTCATTTAATGCTAATTTTCATAATATATAACATATGAATTGTTGATATTTATTCTTCATTTCAACTCTATAAATCACTTTATCAATATTAATGATACCTATATGTTTTAAAATTATTTTTGGAACTTCAAATTCAAGATAACCATTATTTATTAGTAATTTTATTAGGATTTTGAATCTTCTTCAATATATGTTAATTAGTCAATAAGATAAAGAGAATTTGTGGTGGAATGTGTTCTTTTTCATATTTTGAAAATATTATTACACATTATCACAATAGGTCTTCAAATAAAACGATCTTGTTCTATCATAATTAAATATACCATTCTAGTTTGGTGCACCCCATAGATTTTATTAGATCAAAATTGAACCTAATGTGAATATTCAATTTTTATACAATGTTAACATCACTCTAAAGAGTTCATATTGTGGACATTTAATAGTTCACTGAACCATACCCACTAGAACCACTCCCAATATAGTAGTGAAAAAGATAGTCACTCTTAAATCCTACCACCAATGGATCATGAGACGGGGTTATCACCTATTACATGAAACACACTTAATGATAGGAATTACCTTCTAATATAATAATAAAAATAATATAAACAACCAATCACATCTATCTTAATGAATAAAATAACTCATAATCCCTTATAATTCATGTAACATCATATGTGGATAAATAAGACAATACTTCTATGGATAATAATAATAATATATAGCATATTAAATTAAATGAAACTCCATTGTTCACTATTTCATGAGATAATACTCTCTATACTGATAACCATTTTATCATAAAAATAAGTGAAAATCATATATTGAATATTTGTATGTGAATAATTGTATACTCAATAGGCCCCTCTCCAAAAAATCTCCTATAACTATGGAAGAAGAATACTAATGCGTATATGAATAAATAATGAAAATGACCATTAACCTATCCCCAATCCATCTATAACCCAACCAAACTGATGATCACTCACCAATTCAACATAAAAGAATAACAATATATTAATCTGGAACATATAATAGGAATGAACTCTACACATAATTATCTACTGATTTATTCGCCTTTTTATCCCAACAACATATGTCTTGGAACTTCAATTCATTCCATATCCATATACCAAATCCTTATACCATATAAATAAAAAAATTACATAACTATTTTTGAATACCACATACCAAAACTATATACTTGAAAACATAACTATACATTCATAACACTTCCTCATTATCACATTACCACACCACTTCAACATCCCTGCATAATGTTTGGAGGAGAGTGTGAGAAAGGTCTAGTAATCAACCATTCATATCACCCACATCCCATTTGTTTGGGGTACACCATAATTCCAAAATCCTCATAATGGGGTGGGTAAGGTTATCTAGATCACATAGTGGTGAATAAGTAATACAAAAATATAATGGATATATATTAACATGTGAAAGGCCATATTAGTGTTCATTTTAGAATATAACACACCTATAACTATGAACCAAAACTACATCACCTCTACCACAAAATAAAAAAAACTATAAAACATATAAAAACAATAAAGTATTAAAACTTCATAAAAACCCATAATATCTATATTAAATCTACACTTCCATCATTTAAATTTTCTAGAAAAGACATATGCATTTTTTGGACCATGAAAAATAACAGGTTTCCATTGAATTCAATGAATTATAATAAGAACTTATTAATGAAACAAATTTTATCTTGATGATACTTTAAGAAAAATAAAAAATTATTCATGGAAAAAGAGATATGATCTTCCATATAATTTTATAGTTAGCTTATTAATAAAAAATTATCTATGTCTTGAGTTCTTTATTTGATGTAGAAATTGATAAGTCAATCCTCATTCATGTTTTATAATCATTGAACTGAGATGATCCAATGTTCAATACCTAATTAAGTGATTAATACATTCAACATGGTCTCCAAATCACACCTATAAAACTATTAATTCTAGTGTGAATAATCTGTTAATATTGGGTTATTCAATTTTTTTATAGCCTATTCTAAATTACAAGTCTGTATGTGGTGAATAATTGTCCATATTCTTAAAATTGATTCATTTTTAGTTAAACTTTCAGAAATGTTAGTTTCCCCATCCACTTAATATAATCTATCAACATCACCTCATTGATAGTAAAATATAAATCCAGTGAAACAAACTAAATTTACAATATTTTTATAGAATAACATACTACATACTAGGATTTTTTACCCCCTAGATCAGGGATTCATCGAATATATCTATATATGGTTACAACCAAAGACAATAGATGTCACATAATTAGAAAGTTACTCAATCTTACAGGTCCTATTTCATAATGAGAGTATTTTTTCTTCATAGATCCCCACAAAATTTAATAAGAAATAATAAGAATGATATTAATTTATTCCTGGTTGTTTCTCCACCGCTTCGAAAAATGGTCTTACTCTATGAAAAAAATAAATCAATTTGTCTAATCAAGTACACTAATTGATGTTTGTACAATAAATTCATCTCAAAATCATGGTTTATTTGATTTACCAGGTTTATAGATCTATGTATAATCATGTTCTCCTCAGCACTTTGAATACTATTATGCTTGATGTCTCCTTATTCTAAATGGATCCCAGCTTTGAAATCCTCTTTTATTCGATACAATGAATTATCAAGATCATTGAATTTTCTCATAAAGTGATCATGAGTTATATCAATATTAAAAACTCATATTTTCTTTAATACTACCCATATATATTCAAAAAAAATATTTTGAATAATAATCTCAAAATTGGAATTTTACCAACTCCCTTAATCTTTGTAAGTAGTAGTGATATCATCCCTTCAGTGATATAGTTTAATGGATTTTTTATTTTAATATTCCACTAAAACTCATTTTAATATTAGTTTGAATTAATAATTGAATTCCTTAAAGACTTTGGATTAATTCCTTATCAAAAACTATATAAAAATAACTACATTTTACTCCTAGAATTATTGATTTGTTCATGGAACTATGACATAAATTTATCCCTTATTGTGTATAACTATTCATTGTACCAAATTCTTCCTTATATGGAAATATTTTTGTCTTATCTTGAATCATGATCCATTTATATTGATCATAATATATTAATCCTCTATTAATAGTTATCTAGCATAATCAAATTTCATTTTCATTTTATTTAGGATATTTATTCTATATTCATCATATTTTCTCTAAAAATAATCCTTATGTGGTTTTTTCCTATCTTTAATTTTCTCTAATTATTAATAAATATATGATTATTATTCAAATTTTTTGATTTTTTGGGCATTCATTACTATGTGATATCATATTTACATGTCAAGATGAATGAATCGTAAAATCATCAAGTCATTATGGATTCACCCTTTTTGATCCATAAAACTACATTTACAGACATATTATCATCATTTCAACTCAACATTCCAGTGAGGGAAAAAATGTCCCTTACAATGTTTTTGGTCTAATAATATTTACAAGAAAGGTTGAATGTTTATCCTTACAGACTAAAATAAAATGTATTCATATGCTTGAGTGTTTAGACTTATGAATTCGGGATATCCTTATAATAATGCTCAAAATTACATATATCAAATCTATAAACTCACAAACCCTTCATATAATTCATTAGACTTCTCAATTACTCATAAAGACCACACAATCATCCACACATTATTTATCACCTAATATAACAAACTATACATTCATCACTCCATTACAAGTTTCTCTACTCTATAATACCAACATTTCCTTCTTTTAACATTTTTATTTGAACCCCTCTAAAGTAATCTTATTCCCTTTTCCAAGAAATGTTTTATACAATACTTACATATCATCAAAATATATCTTGGAGACGTGGATCAGTTTAAAATTTTTTAATCTTAATTGATTCTTTTTTTGAAATGGTAAAATATAGAAATCCATGATGTGACCTCAAGAAATCATTTTCCATATAACATATAATGACATCCATAAACTCCACATATATTGTCAAAAAAATTGGAACCATATTCAATTATCAAGGAATCTCAATTTATTGGAAGAAAATATAATTCAATTTAATGGGAAAAATAATATACATCTTTGGATTTGTTATTATTACTACATATATTTTTAAGTAAATATGTTTAATTCTCTCTTTAATATTATTTAACAACTTATTGAAAAGAAATAAATATAAAATTTAGGTATATTCTTATCTTACCTGGTATGTTGGCCTTCTTGATAATATTTTTCTAATTTATGAAAATGATGATAAATGAGATTATATCATTTATAAATTTTTAATCCCCTTTTTTTAATATAATAATTTATTTGTTGGCCATTGACCAAGTAATCACCTATCAAAAAAGTATTTCACCACATTATTTTATAAGAAAAGATCCTTTATTTAGATAGATCTAAGTCTATAGGGGCAAACCCAATATAGGTAACCATAGTGTATAACCAATTTTGTCAATGTTTTTCTTAAACAACGATTTTTGTTGTTAAAGGGCTCATATCTATGTAGTATAACCCTTTTTATGTTTCTAAAGATTTTGGTGATAATATGAGACCTAGAGTGGGTCTATAGGTGATCAAATACCCAAAATATAGATGTAGAGAGAATTCATGGTGTGTAAATATTTCTCACTATGTATTCCCCAATCTTGACTTGTGTGTGAGACAATTCAAAGCCTATAATAGTTTCACGATATGTTAAGTCTGATTCATTAGGTTCTACATTATGTTTATTTACCAATGGTTTAAAAGATTCAAGGAGATGTGTTTTTATGTGAGATATGAAACCTACTATTTTCCCGTGGTGTAAAAGGTAACACTTTATATTAATCCCCTTTTAAGTGTTTCTATAAAAGTTGGATCAACTCTAGAATTCTCAATCTATATGCCACTTCTACTAATTCTAGGAAATACAGTGGGATTATATTCTAAAATTTGGAATTTCATCGATGGGTATTGATTCCCAAACGTTTGTCTTTAGTCTATGGTGATCTGAGGTGTGTTATTTTTTTTCAAGTGGGTTCTCCCAGATTGTAATTATTTCCCCCATTTCTTATCATCATGCTATGGAGATTAATCTCAATGATTCTAATTTATATTTCTATGTTTTTGTTGGTACAATTTTTTTATGTCACCCTTGTAGGGATGTATCTTCTTTTAGGAGAGGTGATCGGGATCCACAACATTGGACTTTTCTTATGTGAAGAAGGTTGATTCCTTAAATGTAGGGTATTCAATGCTTATCTTATTTATTTATGTGAAATTATAAATTTTTCATGATTTTTCCCATGGGATGGAAATTTAATTAATATAATAATTATTAAACCAGATTAATAATGAATTATTTTTAGTGACTTCATGTTGATGCATTCACTCATGATAGCTGGTTAGCTATTGATTTTATAGATAGTGGGATGTCTATTTTTTTAATGTGTTCTTATTTAGTGAGTAGAATGTTGAATTTGGTAAGTAATGTAAAGACATAATTAATATATAACTAATTTTATCATGTATAATTATAGAATATGAATATTTTGAATCCAATAGTTTTTTTAATTTGATGATAATCAAATTGATGTGAGTGTGCATGTTTAATCAAAATATATATTATATGTGATTAATGGAATTGTTAAATAATGTTACTCATGATATTTCGTATTGAGACTATTTATTATAATAAAAATCATCTTAAATAAGAATGATATTTCTCACACTTTAATGAATCTGGTATAATACTAGAGATCATGTTTAGATTTCGATATATTATTATAGCTTGATTTATTAGGTTTCCTATAGTAGTAACTAGTTATAAGGAATCAATTAATTTAGGATTGAATCATAATTGGTTGTGTCACAAATATAATTTTTTGGGACTGAGTTTCCCTTTTTCTTATGAAGGTTGAACTGTCCTGATTGGGAATAATGAGAGCTTGTTTTCATGTGCAGTATAAATGCATAGTTTTGATGGCCATGTTTCTCTATTTCTATAAGGGCCAAACAATAAAAATAACTTTTTACAGTGTTTTTGAACTAGAGTTAATATATGTGGATATTTTCAGTTTAGAGTTGTATAATATTTAGAAAATATCTTCAAAATTAAGCCCATACATTACAAGTGGACACTTATACTCAATATCCATTTTTTCCATGAAAGGAAACCCTTTTAAAAATAAAATATGACTTATTTTTGAGACAAGTCTTCCATTCTTTCATCATGACATCCAATTTACCCTTACTAATCCTATGACCTATAAAAAACATTTTAGAACTTAGGATGATCCAAAAAAGCTCCGTAAAGGACATAAAGTAAGAAAAAAAATTTCCAATTAAAACCCATAAAACATTTACATAAAATAAAACATACCTTTTCACGTTGAGAAAGATATCTTCTTTTTCAAAAATGCCGTTATCGTACTTTTTTTAAAGAAACAATTTGCATGAAAACTCCTAAGAAAAAAAATAATATATAAGTGGGTATCATGAAACATAATTGTACTAAATAGAATAAACATATGGTCGACATCAATATATTTATCTATTGAAAACGTAATATCTATACATCTGACTTCAAAACTTGTCACTATTAATATATTTCCATTTTTATCATTTTACCCATAAAATTTCATTTACAGTCAAAATAAATCATTTCAAGATATAAAAATAATAGTTCCATTTTTAAAAACATTTTCAATACCAAAATACCCAAAAAGGTAATAATTGAATTATTTTTCATTTTAAAAAAATTAAGTTTTATAGAGGAATCCAAATATCAAATAATGGTCATGGTAGAATAAAATTCATTTTCACCGTATACCTTAAAAAGAAAATTCATTTTTTCATTTTTCAAAACATTAATCTTTCATATGTAGAAAGATTCCTTTTGAAAATAATTTAACGAAATTAATAATATAGATAAAAATTCCTCTAAATTACTTTTGTATATGTATAATATATTTGTAAAATAATATCAAGAATATTGTCTTGGCGAAAAATATTTGACAAATAAATATTTAATTATTCAAGGAATCACATAAAAATTTAAAAATTTATATCATAAGCTGCATAAACATTTAAAACCACATTAAATAACATTAGTATATATAAAATATGGAAACTAATTGACAAAGGGTCTATATATACACTTTAAAACTCAATAAAGGTGCATGTCATTAAGAAATACCTTAATGAAAGGTTATTAAGATGAAATCACTTACCTCTATTGTGAATCAACATGTATGTTTTTTATCATCATAACTAATAAATTTAGGTTAATTATTCACTTTATTTTGGATTATTTTAATGTTTATTATTCATTTTATATCACTTATTACCAATGTATATATAATAATTATTTATTTATTGTCATGTCAGACATTTTGTTGATATTCGGTACTTGAGTTCAAACAACGTTGGTGTGACATCAATAGATAAAATGGTGATGAGTCCATAATATATAGAATAATATACATGAAATAATAATAAATTTTACATATTAATTATAATATTAAATCAAACCATTAATTATGGTTATTAAAAATGATCTACATTACAATCCTAGAGATAGTAAGGTGTACGTATGAATGAGTAACATTACCATTGTTCAATGATCATTATGGAAATAAGGTAATTAATATTCTAACATTACAAAATGGTCATAATATCATAAATACAAAATTAATTATTTAAATATAATAATTTATTTTATCCATGTTATAGGGTGATTATAAATTAATCACATCGTTATGTGTAGTTGATAGTTCACATGTACGCATGAATGATAGTATCATTTTAATGTGCAAATAAATTATGAATGTAATTGATATATTATTCTAATATAAATATTAATATGTCATTAATAAAATATATTAACATTAATTCAATCATTATAACTTGTCTTGAGAGACAGTTATGGAAAAGGAATTATATCAGTTCATAGAGGAGGTAGTTCACATGTACACACAAATGCTTAATTATATTCCCATTTGATGGAAGTGAAAATGGATTTAGGTGATTATATTAAACATATAAGTATATTTAGGACACTATATTTATTATTTATTCATGTATAAAGAATATTTTAAGGATGTGGAAGAAGAAATAAAATAGAAACACTTAATTAAAAACATTACCTTTCTTTCGAGCAGTCACCTTTGATTAACACCTTAACACCAATAAGGAGGGGGTTATGACTACAATAAGGGCTTTTAATGCTGGTAGGTATTCTAGAATGTTTTTTGGGTAGATAAAAGGCAAATCAAATAGTTTTTAATGATAATTAATAGAGATGAATGAGTTACCTTTTATTGGAGAGGATATGAGAACTCTTCTAATTATAAAAAAATATGAAATTAATATAAATATATTTTTTATTCCAAATGGATCCAACTAAATTATTTCTAAGATAGTATGATTCTGGGTTTAAATAAACTCATTAAATTAAAATGATTTTTTTTATGTTTTAATCATTGTCTTTTTTAAGCCTTTTAACTCATACTATTTTACCAATTAATATACACTTTGAGGGTTAAAATGATATCCATAACATGAAAAAGTCAAATTAATGAGTCATTAATGACATTTATAGACATCTATAAACATTTTTAAAACTACTATATATTTTAAAATTTTATATCATTTCATTATATATTTTATATTTAATGATCTGAATAGTGTCAATTTTGACACTATTGATTACTTGAGTTTTTTAAAAAATATTTATAAATTTATTACCTAGAAAAATATAAATTTAATAATCCCTATCATATCAAATACTTCCTTAAAATTATTTTAGGGCATCAATTATTATAAATTATATTCATTTTTAATATTATTATAATCATTTATTCGATTCTTTCTTTAAGAAATTAATTAGTGCATCATCATTATATCCCGATTAAATTAAATTATTTATTTTCAAAATTTATAAATAAATTATAATTATTTTGATAAAATTTATATATTTCCCATTAATATTTATAGTGGAATTTATCTTCTATATAGCCCTATATTAAAAATTATTTTAATAATACAAATATGAGTGTTAAATTTTTAACATATCTTTAAATAAAATATTATAAATGCCATATTCATAACTTATAGGATTAAAAAAGTTATAATTCTATATTAAGGTTTATTTAGGTCAAAACACACTCATTAAATAAAATTAGGAAAAGTGTGATGGTAATTTTATAATATTAGAATATTATTTTTACCCTTAATTACATGAATTACCCTTAACCGTGATAAATAAAATAATTACATTACTATTCATAAAGAATTTGGTTGATACTAGTAGACCAAACTTTTTATACTGATTACAACCCTTTATGTCCTTTTCTCAAAATTCTATTCACATTAGTGGCAAAATTATGTTTAACATTAATCCCGTAGATTTGGTGAAAAGATGAGTAAAAGAGACGGTCAAAATATCAGTAATTTTTTATATCTAATGTAAATATAACAATTACTACAATAAACTATATTGGATTAATAAAAGTATTGTTTATTAATTGTGACATTGAAAATTATTTTGTAGTATGATAATTATTTAAATGAAAAATTAGTTTTCAACTACAATACAATATTTTTTCACCGTTCCTCAAAAAATGAAACATTTTTGAAAAATAAAAAAAATGAAAATAATATAAACTTTGACACACTACTTCTAAATAATTTTATTTTTTCAAAAATATAGTCTAAAAATGGGAAAAAATAGTCTTAAAATGGGTTCTCCATGAAAAGATGGTAAAACTGTATTTCATGAAATATACTCATTTTGTCCATATAATTGAATTTGTTCTTATATAATGTCTAGAAAATAAATAAGATGAATTTAAAACATTATATTTAATATTATATATATATATATCATTAATATCATCTAATGAGAGATATTTACTAATTTATTGGCATAAAACACACATGAGCACATTTAAACAGTTCTTCAGAAACCTAATTCCTATTATTTTAAAATGTTTAGCAATTATTTTTAATTACTTACTCAATAATTAATTAATTTTATACACATGTGTAAACCATAATTTTATTATTCAGTTAATATTTATCATTCCATTCATTCTATGGGTTAATTGATAATGGTAGCATATAAATATTAGTTAGTTGTTCGCTCAAGATTGTTGTGGCATATCATGTATGCTATTGAGAAAAGTGTTTCCTTTAAAAAATCTTGATGTTACATTCACCCCACATTATAAATTTCTTCCTCTAAATTTGAACATGGAATTGAAAAAAATGGTTGGAGTTTTCAATATACCTTTATTAAAATCCCACATCATAAGAACAAGTAATAAGGCCAAATGGTGATATGACCGTCGATACCTTGAAATAAGAAAAAGAATATTTATCAAAGTGGTTGATGAGTTTAATAAATATCAAAACATCAATTTGAAATATATTATATGTAAATGACTCAACTTTTTGATCAATTTGGTTCTTTCTTAACTTTAATCTTTTTTCTGCACTTCTTAGAAATTCATTGTTGGATTTATGGATCCAATCATTTTTGCACCCACAGCTTCTTAAGCTTGCTTCATAGGTTTCTACTCATCCTAAATCCAACCATGTTAAGTCTTATCCTACATGATTATCTACATTTTTTAGTAGGATTTACATTATGATTTATTTATTTTTAGATCACATTTTGGGTTATACTTTACGTTTTCTGACTTTCTCTCAAGATTTATTGGAAGAAACAATAGTTGTATTTCAAGATGTTTTCTTGATACTACAGTGTTGATCATTGGAGATAGTGAAGGATTGGATTTATCTCAAGACCTGGCACATTCTCTATTTCGAATTATCTTTAGTGTAATGTCTATTTATTTTTCCATTGGTGATTCTTTCTTACAGTTTCCTTAATGGATGGTGGATGTCATTTTTGGAGAAGTCATGTTGATTATATATTGTCTCAAAATTTTTTATGAAAATAATTTATGTGTTTTGTTTCTCATGAATTTTCCTTACATCACCCACCTTAATTCCATGTTGGTGTAAACTCTTTACACCTTGTTCTAGTAATGTATATTTTTATTTTAATAAATTTCTATAGGGAATGAATTGGGTGACCAGTTCATGTCACCCCTTAAATAAAAAAATGATTGATAATAAATAATCGTCAAAAACTGAAAAAGAAGTATGATGGTCACTTGAGATAACACGTTCTAGAGTTCCATGTTAGAAAACCAAGACTTGATGATAAAAATAACTCACACAAACTAAGCGAGAGTGATAGAAAACTTGATCATGGAATGTTAACCATCACAATACCATAAATATGTGATGATTCAAAAGTAGTTTTATAAAAGTAAGTGGATATAGTTTTTTCATGAAGATCCATTTTATATAGTTTATGAATTCATTTATTTCAAACACTAAGAACATTAAGAGATATACTTACATGATAAGTATATTTTCACACATTAATTAATTTCCACCAGAAACTCATCAATTTATCCAAACAATGAGTATTCCAGATAAATTTTCATGCCTAAAGACTAGAATCAACTTCCATAGAATCACAATATCTACAAAATATTAACTATCTATTTATCCTTTCATGAAACAGTATCCAAACATAAAATGGTTAGGATAAGATAAAACATTTCTTCAAAAAAATTAAAAAATTGTATGATAAATAACTTCTTTTAAAATCCAAAATTCAATAGTATTACCCAAATATCAACATAGACCATTCAATAAATATCCATCCTTATAATTAATCATAAATATTATAATAATGACTAAAACCCAATAAATCTGAAGTATTTGATCACATATTCTTCCATGATATGTTTTACCATTTTTCTTTAAATTACATTATGTAATCATAAAGTCTCATTCCAAAATGTAATTACCCTAATCACATAATCTCCAAGATAGGTGAGTCATTTTAATAAGTAAAATTAACCACCAGAAATCCATTATAAAATCATACATTATTCCAGGATATAATTAAATTTTAACACCTCAAATAAGATTTCACAGTATTATACATACCTTGATAACATAGGATTCCCAAAATATGGAATATCACCTGAAATAACCTCAATAAATTAATTAAAAAATCATTTTCCATTACAATTATTATCAATTCAATAAAACATCGGTTCCCAAAATCAACATATTATTCATCCATCAAATCATTTAATTAATAATAATGAAGTCATACGAACCGGGGACTTCACATAGGGCAGTGGAAGGTGATGCACCATTTTCAACATTCATTTGTGGATTATATTCTTGCAGCCTTGTTCAACATGAAAAGTTGTCACCCATTCTACGGGTTTTCCTTATTCTAGAACTATATAATACATATAACATTATAAAAATAAAATCCTCAAAAAATAACCATAACATATGTTAATATCAATTTTTTTCTCATAACTTTTATGTTACATCCTATGAAGTAATAACCATAAATTACCTCAATAATAAATGTCTCTAAAAATATTGTTAATAACCTTAAAATTTCATAACTTGAAGACTAAAAAAGTGTTTCTAACGTAATGAATTTTGAATCAACCAAAAAATTATTAACTCATGATGATATACATAACTATTAAGAAAACATTATAATCACAAAATCCATCTAATCCATCATATGAAACAAACTATAAGGACCTGACCTTAAACAAAATTTATTATAGTGTATTTGAAATAGAATTTAGATTCGAGGATCGTTTCACTTTAGAGTTTTAGAGATGTCGTAAAAACTCAAAAAACATAAACCTATAAATTAAAAGTGGTCACTTATACCCAATATCCATTTTTTAACCAAAGTACACCATTTTAAAAATTTCACATGACTTTATTTCAAGACACATATTCTATTCATTCGTCATGAAATCATCTTTACCCTTTCCAATTTAAGACCCAGAGAAAAAAATTTAGAAAATGTGATTAGCATTAAAATCTCAGTGAGGGATATAAAGAAAGAAAACCATTAGTCTAGTGAAACCCCATAATGAATTTCATAAAAATAAATCATTCCTTTATCTCACTGAAAAGAGATCCTCATATCAAGAAGATCATTATTCTACCTTTTGGAAATCAACTATTTTCCAGAAAACTCATAAAAACACATAATATACAAGTAGGTAACATGGTACATAATTATACTAAAAAGAATAACCATACAATCCAATTTTATACATGTCACTCTTACAAATGGAATATCCATACATCCAACTTCCAAACACTTCATTCTTATAAAAAGAATAGTCATATGAACTACTTCCGTACAAGTCACTTACAAATGGAATAACCATACGACCGACTTCCATACACAATGAATTGGAGGTTATAACGTAACCACCCATATGTGGTTTATCACACAACTATTTATCCTTGGATTATCGCATAATGACCCCTGAAATGTAAATTTACCATTCTATAAACGTGTCACATAAAAACATCAATTTTTAGCATTTTAGTATTAAAACTTCATTTTCAATCAAAAGAAATAATTTCAAGATATTAAAAAATAATTCCATTTTAGAAAACATTTTCAATACCAAAATAAAAAAAAGAATAAATTATTTCCTTTTCATTTAAAAAATATTTATGTCTTATAGAATAATCCAAATATTAAATAACCGGCACAACAGTAGAAATGTCATTGTCGCCATATATATAAGAATAAACATTCATTTTTTCAATTTTTAAAACATTAGTATAAAACATGTAAAAAAGATTAGTTTTTAAAATATTATATTCAAATTAAAAATATATATATAAATCCATTTAAATTCCTTTTATGTACATATGATAAATATGTAAAATAATTTCAATAATATTGGCACAGAGAAAAAGATTTGACAAATAAATCATTAATCATTCTATGAATCTCATACTAATTTAAAAATTTAAATCTTAAGCCACAAGAAAATTTACAAAACATTAAATAAAATTAGGATATATAATATATGGAAATTAATTGTCAATGTTTCTATATTTATAATTTATAAAATAATAAGGTTTTATATCATTAAGAAAAACCACAAGGAAAGGTGATTGAGAGAAAATCTCTTACCTTGAGTCTAATTCATCATGTGTGTTTCTATCTTACTATATTATAAATTTAGTTAAATTATTTACATGAATTTTAACCATTTTCATTTTAATTATTCATTTTATATCACTTATTACCATGGTATATCTATTACTTAATTATTTAATTTCAAGTCGGACATTTTGTCGTTATTCGGTACTTGAGTTCAAAATGACATTGGTATGAAATAAATATTTAAAATAGTGATGAGTCCCTCATCTCAAAAATAATATTTATAACATAATAATTACTTTTACACATTAATTATAGTTTTAAGTCAATCCATTAATTATGGTTATTAAAAATGATTTACGTTACCATCATGGAGACAGTAAGCATTATGTACGCATGAGTAACATTTCCGTTTTTTAATGCTCATTATGGAAAGATGATAAACATTATTTTATCTTTCTATAATTATCATCGTTTCATTAATGTAATATTAATTATTTAAATATACTTATTTATGTTATCCATGTTATGTGGTGATTAAAAATGAATTACATCACTTCGTAGTGGTGATAGTTCACACATACGAACGAACAATATTATCATTTTTATGTGCATATAAATTAAGAATATAATTGATATATTATTTTCTTATAATAATTAATATTTCATGAATATAATATTTGAAAATTATTTACATCACTATAACTATTAGTGAGAGACGGTTATGGAAAACAATTATATCGGTTCATAGAGGTGATAGTTCACACGTACGCAAGAATGATTAATTATTTTCACATGTTATGTTAGTGAATATAAATTGAAGTGAATATATTTAACTTCACAACATATGTATGATAATTTAGACTTTATTTAATCACATATGAACAATATTTTATGTACGTTCAATATGAAATAAAATAGAGACACTTAATTAAAAATGTTACTTTTTCTTCGAACTATCACCATTGATTAAAACCTTATCACCTATAAGGAGGGTTTTATGACAACAATATGACCTCTATAATGCGAGGATGTACTGTTGTAAGGGTTTTGAGTAGATAATGGATGAATCAAAATGTTTTTTATGTGTAAATAATTGAGATGAATGATTTCCCTTTTATTGGAGAGGGGAGGGGCACTATTGGCATTATAATTTATATTAAACTAATATAAATTTATTTTATATTCCAAATGGATCCAAATTATTTTTTTATAACAATGTATTAATTTTGTTATAAATCTATTCATCCAATTAAAATTAAATAATTTTTTTTATTTTTTAATCCTTATCTTCATATTTTAACCCTTTTAACTTTTACCATTTTATTAAGTTATTCACACTTTGAGGGTTAATATGGATACCATAATATGAAAAATACCAATTAATGAGTCATTAATGAAATTTATAGACATATATAATCTTTCTAAAAAATTATATGATTTTTATAAATTTTATAAAATTTCATTATATATATTATATTTAAATATATGAATTATGACAATTTAGACAATATTCATTATTTGAATTTTTTTAAAAATCATAATAAATTTATTCCATAGATAAAAATCTAATAAATAATCCCCAAAATTTCAAATACATACATTAAATTTTTTTATGGAATCAATTATATTAAATTATATTTATTTTAATATTAATATAATCATTTATTTGATTCTTTCTTTATTAAATAAATTAATACATCATTATTAAGTCCCAATTAAATTAAATTATTTATTTTTAAAAAATTAAAAATAAATCATCATGAAGTAGATATAAATTTTATATTTATAATTAATATTTATAGTACATTTTATCATCTATATATCCCTATATAAAAAATTATTTACTTATTAAAAATATGAGTATGATATTTTTAACTTATCTTTAAATAAAATATAATAAATGTTATATTCTTACCCCATAGGAGTAAAAGGTTATAATTTTACCATAATGTTTATATTGGTCTAAAACCATTGATACAACAAAATTAGGACAAGTGTTATGGAAATTTTTTTATATTATAATATTATTTTTACCCTTAATTGCCTGATTTACCCTTAACCAGTATTAATAAACTTATAAAGTTACTGTTCACCCTGAATTTATTTTATCATATTAGGCCAAAATATTAATACTGATTATAACCATTTATGACATATTATCAAAATTCAATTCACATAAGTGGGTAAATTATGTTTAACATTAATCCCACAGATGTGGAGAGAAGACGAGTAAATGTGACATTCAAAATATCAATAAGATTTTGTATCTAATTTCAATTTAAAAATTACTCCAATGAAATATATTGTGTTAATAAATTTATTATTTATTTATTACGACATCAAAAAATTAATGTATAATAATTATTTATATGAAAAACTAGTTTTTAACTACAATATGGTATTTTCACCATTCATCAAAAAATGAAACTTTTCAGAAAAATACCAATAATTAAACCAAAGTAAATTTTGATACCATGATTCTAAATAAAAAGTTTATTTTTTAAAATAGAATTTATAAAAGTTTAAAAATAGACTTAAAGTGGGTTCTCCATGAAAAGACTGTAAAACTACATTTTATAAAATATACTTATATTATCCCTAGAATTGAATTTGTTATTATATAAAGTCTTGATAACACATAAGATGAATTTTACAAATTATATTTAATAAATTATATATATATATATATATATCATTTATATAATCTAATAAGTGGTATTTATTAATTTATTGGTATAAAACTCACTTATTCACATTTAAACAGTTTTTCATAAAATGATTTACCATTATTTTGAAAAGGGTTTTCATTATTTTATAATTAATTAATCACCAAATAATTAATTATATATACATTTCAAAACCATAATTTCATAATTAAATTAATACTGTTTATTATTATCATTATATCATCTAGGTTTTAATGGTAACAATTAAATATTATTTATTTGTTCGCTTAAGATCATTGTGGCTTATTATGTTTGAAATTGAGTATAGTGTTTCCTTTAAAAAATTGTGATGTTACATTATCCTCATTTTATAAATTCCTTCCTTAAAATTTGAACTTGGGATTAAAAAAAGGTATTGAATTTTCAAAATTCCAATATTGAAAGCATACATCAAAAGAAGGATTAATAAGACAAAATGTTGATATTTCTATTGATACCCAACATAAAATAAGAAAAAGTATTTTTATCAATGCGTTAGAAGAGTTTATGAAAGATTAAAACTTAAATTTTAGATATTATCCATGAAAATAACTTCACTTCATGATGTTGTTGGTTCCAACATTACTTGGGCATTTTTTTCTTCACTTCTCAAAAATTTAGTGTTGGATTTATGGATTCTCTCCTTTCTGCTTCCTCCACATATTAAGTCTGCTTTATGGGTTTCTCCTCATCAAAAATCCAACCATGTTAAGGCTTATCCTTCTTTATTCTCAACATTTGTGAGTTTTCTTTTTATTCTAATTTATTTTATTTTGTTTGAGACTTTTCGTTATTATTGACTCTGGCCAACACTCTCCCATAATTATCTGGTTGAAATAATAGTGTTATTTCAAGAAGTTTTCTTAGTACTACAATGTTTCTCATTCAAGATAATGAAGGCTTGTATTTAACTAATTTCCCTGCACATTCTCTATTCGGAATTATCTCTTCTATAATATTGGGTTATTTTTCTATTGGCGATTCATTCTTACAGTTTCCTTAATGGATGGCGTGTATCCTTTTTGAAGAAATCAGACTGATGGTAGATTGTCTTAGTCTTTTTTTTTGCAACTCATGCATTTGGTTTTTCTCTCATGGATTTTTCATAATATACCCCCTTAATTAAATGTTGATGTAAACAATTTAAAACTCATTATTTTAATGTATCTTTTTCTTTTAATAAATTTCTTTTGGGTATGAATTGTGTGTCCAGTTCATGTCGTCACCTTTAGAAAAAAGGATTAATAATAATTCATCTTCAAAAGAAAGAAAAAGAAGTATGATAGTCTCCTGAGATAACACATAATAGGGTTCCATGTAAGAAAACCTAGACATAGAAGTTAAAAATAACTCATGTAGACAAATAGAGTGTGATATATAACTTGATCACTAAAACTTAACCATCAAAATACCATAAATATGTGATGAGTTGAAAGTCCTTGGATAAATTAAGTGGATAATGTTTTTTCTTCAATATCATTTTCATATAGTTGATGAATTCATTTACTTCCTAGACTAAGAACATAAAGAAATATACTTACTTGATATGTAGAGTTTCATCATTTAATCAATTTCTACTACAAACTCATATTTTTCTCCAAAGGATGAGTATTCGAGATGAATTTTCTTGACAAAAGCCTAGAATCAAATTTCAGAGAATCACATAATCCAAAAATGATTAAGTATCTATTTCTCCTTTCATGAAATAGTAAACCAAATAAAAATCGTTAGCACACAATAAAACAATTTTTCAAAAATAATAAAAAAAATTATGATGAAGAACTACATTAAAAATCCAAAATTCAATTGTAATACCCAAATATCAACATACACCATTCAATAAATAACCATCCATATAATATATCAATAATTTTATAACTATGATTAGAACCTAATAAATTAGAAGGATATTGTCCCATATTCTTTCAGGATAAATTTTAAAATTTACCTAAAAATAACATCATGTAATCATGAATTCTAATACCAAAAAGTATTTACCTTAATCACATATTCTCCAAGGTAGGTTAATCATTTTAATAAATAACCCTAAACACCATAAATCTATAATAAAATTATAAATTATTTCAAAATATAATTAAATTTAATCTCCTCAAATAAAAATTCATAGTCTTATTCTTACCATGATCACATAGGATTCCAAAAAAAGTAAATATCACCAGAAAAAACCTTCATCACTTAATAAATAAATCATTTTTCATTCCCAACATTAACTATTATATGTAAAATGAGTTCATAAAATCAAAATATTCTTAATCCATCAAATAATTTAATTTAAAATAATGAATTCATAAAATCCAAGGACTTCACATAGGGTAGTGTATGGTTATGTACCCTTGTTACCCTTCGTTTGTGGATTCGATTCCTGCAGCCTTGTTTGAAGCGACAAGTTATTATCCATTCTGCGGGATTTCCTTTTTCATAAAACTATATAATACATATAACATTCCAAAAATAAAATCCTCAAAAAATAACCATAATATATGTTAATGTCAATAATTATCTCATAACTTTCATTTTGCAGCCCACAATGTTATATCCTACAATTACCTCAAAAATAAATGTCTCCAAAAATACTATCAATCACCTAAAAGTTTCATAGATTAATGGCTAAAAAATATTATATTACACATTAAATTTTGGATAACCCTAAAAATTATAAACTCATTTAGATATTAATAACTCTCAAGAAAACATCCAAATCTCAAAATATGTCTAAACTATCCCATGACACAAACTATAAGTACCCAACCTTAATCAAATTTTATACTAGTGTTTTTGAACAAGAATTTATATTCTAGGTTCTTTTAAGATAAGAGTATTAGATAAGAGGGAAAAACACTTAAAAATTAAACATATACATTACAAGTAGACCCTTATACTCAATATCAGGTTTTCACCAAATGAAACCATTTAAAAAAAACCTTGACTTCCTTTCAGGACACATTTTCAATTTATTCATCATGAAATATATTTTACCCTACCCAATCCAAAGAACTATGGAAAACATTTTAAAAAATGGGATTAGCATAAAAATATTAATAATTGATAAAAATAAAAAAACCCTTAGTCCATTGAAACCCCATTAGATATTTCTTTAAAATAAAACATACCATTTCGCACTAAAAATAGATCATCATATCAACAATTTCATTATGTTACCTTTTGAAAATCAATGATTTTCAGGAAAACTCATAAGAACACACATAACGTATAAGTAGTTAACCTGGGACATAATTATAATAAATGGAATAACTATACAATCAACATCCATAAAATTCTCTCCTATAAATGGAATATCTAGACAGCCGACTTCCAAACATGTCACTCTTTCAAATAGAATATTCATATAACTGACTTCCATTCATGCCACTCTTACAAATCGAATAGCCATACGACCGACTTCTATACCCAATGCACCGGAGCTTATAACATAACCAACCATACATGATTTATCACATAACCATCCATCCTTGGATTATCACGTAATGAGATATCAAATGTATATATACCATTATATAATCATAACACATAAAAGATTTTAATTTTTAGCATATTACTAATAAAATTCAATTTTCAATCAAAAAAATAATTTCAAGATAATAAAATATTAATTCCATTTTCAAAAAAAAATTCAATACCAAAAAAACTAAAAAATTGAATAATATATTTCCTTTTTTTATAAAAAAACATTAATTCTTCTAAAAAAATCCAAATATAAAATAACAGTCATAGTGCAGGAAAATTCATTCTCGTCGTATATGTTAAAAAAGACATTCAATTTTTCATTTTCGAAAATATTCATCTAAAACATGTAAAAATATTATTATGAAAATATTTTAATGAAATTACAAATGTAGGTAAAAATACCTCTAAAATTATTTTATACACATATAATTAATATGTAAAATAATATCAAGAACATTTGCATGGAGAAAAAGATTTCGCAGATAAATATTTAAATATTCAAAGTAGCCCATGCAAATTTAAAAAATTAAATCATTAGATATATAAACATTTAAAAACATTAAATAACATTATAATATTTCAAATATGTAAATCAATTGTCAAAATTTATGTATATAAAATTTATAAAATAATAAAGGTGCATATCAGTAATAAATACCCCAACATAAGGTGATTGAGATAAAATCCATTACCTTCAGTTTTTTCTTCATGTATGATCTTTATCTTCATAAATAAAAAACTTTGTCTAATTATTTACTTTATTTATAACTATTACCATTTCTATTATTAATATTATATCATTTATTTATATGGTATATACATTCCTTAATTATTTAAATTCATGTTGGACATTTTGTCGATATTAGGTACTTGAGTTCAAAATGACATTGGTATGACATCAGTAGTTAAAATGGTGAAAATTCTGACATACCCATAATAATATTCTTGACATAATAATCAAATTTACACATTAATTATAGTTTTAAATCAAACCATTAATTATTGTTATTATAAATTATCTACATTATAATAAAGAAGATGATAAGTCGTACGTACGCATGAATAACATTTCCATTTTTCAATGAACTTTATGGAAACAAGGTAAATATTATTTTAACATTAAAGAATTATCATAATATCTTAAATATAATATTAATTATTTTAATATAATTATTTATGTTATCCATGTTATGTGATGATTAAAAATGAATCGCATCACATCATGGTGGTGATAGTTCACATGTACGCCCGAATGACATTATCATTTTTATGTGCACATGAAGTAAGAATATAATTGATATATTATTTTATTATAATATTAAATATTTCATTAATATCATATATGAACATTAATTCCACCGTTATAAATAGTCTTGTGAGATGGTTATGGAAAACGAATTATATTTGTTCGTGGAGGTGATCGTTCACACGTATGCAAGAATTATTAATTATTTTCCAATTTGATGGTAGTGAATATGGATTTAAGTGATTATATTTAATATTTATGTATATTTAGGATATTTTAGTTATTTTCTTATCATGTATGAATAATATTTTATGTATGTGGAAGAATAAAAAATAGAAACACTTAATTAAAAATGTTACTTTTGTTTCAAACAATCACATATAATTAACACCTTAACACCTATAAAGATGGTGTTATGATTATAATAAGGAATTTATAATATGGAGAGGTATTCTAGGAAGGTTTCTATATAGATAATGGTAAAATAAAGTTTTTTTTAAATGTAATTAATTCATATGAATGAGTTAACTTTTATTGGAGAGGGGGCACTCTTAGAATTATAAAAATTATATTAAATTAATAGAAATTTATTTTCTATTAAAAATGGATCAAAATATATTATTTCAAATATATTATGATTTTGGGTCTAAATATATTCTTCAAATTAAATTTATATAAATTAATATTTATTTTTTAATACTTATCATTTTATTTTAACCCTTTTAACTCTTAATGTTTTATCATGTAATTAATAAATTTAGGGTTAATATTATTACCATAACATGAAAAGAGACCAATGAATGAGTCATTAATAAAATTACAATAATTATATAATATAAATGGATAAATATTATTTTTTAATAAATTTTATATCATTTCATTGTATATTTTTTATTTAATGATATGAATTATGCCAATTTGGACACTATTTATTATTTGATTTTTAAAAATAATAATAATAACTTTATTACTTATAAATAAATATTAAATAATCCCTAACATGTCAAATAACACCATAAAATTCCTTCATGGCATCAATTATTTTAAATTGTATTTATTTTTTTATTTTTATAATTATTTATTTGATTTATTCATTAATAAATAAATTGCTACATCATCATTGTGTCCAAGTTAAATTAAATTTATTTATCCAAAAAATTTATAAATAAAGTATCATGATATAGATAAAATTTTTATATTCTCAAATAATATTTATAGATGAATTTATCTTCTATAAAACCCTATAATAAAAATGATTTACTTAATAAAAATATGAGTGTTCCATTTTTAACATATCTTTAAATAAAATATAATAAATGTCATATTATTATCCCAGAAGATTAAAAAGGTTATAATTTCATAATAAGGATTATTTTTATCGACACCCACTAATAAAATAATATTTGGAGAAGTGTTAGGGTAAAATTATAATATTATATTATTAGTTTTACCCTTAATTACCTGATTTACCCTTAACCGCGATTATTAAAATAATAAAGTTATTATTCGCCAATAATTTAGTAGATCCTATTAGACCAAAAATTTATACATATTACAACAACTTATTTCCTTTTCTAAATATTAAATTCATAGAATTGGCTAAATTAAGTTTTACATTTATCCCATAGATATGGAGAGAAGAAAAGTAAAAGAGACGTTAAAAATAACAATAAGTTTTTATATATAATTTCAATATAAAAATTACTAAAATGAACTATATTGGATTAATATGTGTATTATTGATATATTTTGACTTAAAATATTATTTTAAATTATTATAAATATTTAAATGAAAAATCAATTTTAAACTACAATGCAGTATTTTTCACCGTTCATTAGGAAATGAATCTTTTTAGAAAAATACAAAAAATTCAAAAAAAGTAAATTTTGATACTCTTATTCTAAATAAGAAGTTTATTTTTTAAATTAAAATATATAAAAGTGACAAAAATAGTTTGAAAATGGGTTCTCCATGAAAAGACAGTAAAACCGTATTTTATGAAATATACTCATCTTATCCATAAAATTGAATTTGTTCTAATACATTGTCTAGAAAACATATTAAATGAATTTTAAACATTAAACTTAATATTATATATATTATTAATATAATATCAACATGATATATTTATTAATTTATTAGTTTAAAACTTAGTTGTCCACATTTAAATTGTTTTTCTGAAACTGATTTCCTTTTATTTTCAAAAGGGTTTTCATTTATTTTTAATTAATTAGTCACTGAAGAATTATTTATATATATATTTCTAAACCATAATTTCATAATTAAATTAATACTATGAATTCCCATCATTATATCTTCTACGGTTTAATGGTAAAATTTAAATATTATTTTAGTTCTCACTTAAGTTCATTGTAGTGTATCATATATTCTATTGAGCCTAGTGTTTCCTTAAAAAAATTATAATTTTACATTCTCCCCCCTTTATAAATTTCTTCCTCAAAATTCGAACATGGGATTGAAAAGAATGTTTGAATTTTCAAATTACCTTTATTGAAATCCCACATCAGAAGAAGTATTAATAAGACAAAATTTTGATATGTCTACTTATACCTACCTTAAAATAAGAAAAATATTGTTTATCAAAGTGGTGGAAGAGTTAAAGAAAGATAAAAACTTCAATTTCAAATATATTCTTTCAAAATGAAATAACTTTTTGATGACATTGATTTCTATTTTACTTCATTCTCTTTTTCACTTTTAATAAATTCTGTGTTGGATTTATGGATCCTATATTTTTTTTCCTTTCGACACTTTTAATGCGTACTTCATGGGTTTTACCTCATCCTAAATCCATCAATGTTATGGATTATACAGCTTGATTCTCTATATTTGGGAGTTAGATTTTAATTATGATTTTCTTATTTTGGATCACACTTTGTTTTATACGTGACTGGCGAAATTTCTCTCATGATATCTTGGAAGAAACAATAGTTGCCTTTCGGGATGTTTTGATGATACTATAGTGCTGATCATTTGAGATGGTGAAGTCTTGGATTTCCCTCATGACCTAGCAGTTTCTCTATTTTGGATTAGCTCTTCTATAATGTCTGGGAATTTTTCCAATAGTGATTCTTGCTTACATTTTCCTAAATGGATGGTGGCTATCGTTCTTGGAGAAGTCTGGTTGATGATAGATATTCTCAGACTTTTTTTATGCAACTCATGCATTTGGTTTTATTCTCTTGGAATTTTCAAAATCTACCCCCTCAATTCTTTTTTGGTTTAAACTCTTTACACCTATTTCTTGTAATGTATCTTTTTATTTTAATTTATTTATTTAGGGAATGAATTGGTTGACCAGTTCATTTCAGCACTTTTCTAGTAAAAGGATTAATAATAATTCCTCTTTAAATGAAAGAAAATTAAGAATGCTGGTAAAATTATATTACACATACTAGGGATTCATATAGGAAAACCTAGACATGAAAGAAAAAACAAATCACATAGACTAATATAGAGATATAGATAACATGATCATGAAAATTAAACCATCACAATTCCATAAATATGTGTTGCTTCAATTGTACTTTGATAAATGTAAGCGGATAAATTTTTTTCTTTATGATCCTTTACATACAGTTAATGAAATATTTTAATTCCTATTCTAAGAACTTAATGAAAACTACTAACCGAATACATATAGTTTCATCCTTTAACCAATTTCGACCACAATAACATCTATTTCTTCAAACTATGAGTATTCAAGTTGAACTTTCATGCTTGAATCTTAGAAAAAACATCTATAGAATCACATGATCCACCCAATATTATCTATCTATTTCACCTTTCATGAAACAGTAACCAAAATAAAAATGGTTAGGATAAGACAATACAATTCTTCAAAAATAAGAAAACATTTTTTGATGAAGAACTACTTTTAAACATAAAAATTTAATGGTAATACCTGAAGATCAAAATAGACCATTCAATAAATAACTATCATTATAAATCCTCAAAAATATTATAACTAGGATTAAAACCCATGAAATCAGAAGTATATGATCATATATTTTACTGAGATAAATTTTAACATTTTTCTCCAGATAATATAAAGTACTCATTAATTCTCATACCAAAACGTAATTACTATAATCACATATTCTCCATGATAGGTTAATAATTCTAATAAATAACCTAAGACACTATAAATCCACAAAAAAATCAAACATTCTTCTGAAATATAATAAAATTTTAACTCCATGAATAAAATTCCATAGTATTCAACCTACCTTAATCACATAGGATTCTAGAAATAGTGAATATTACCCAAAATAACATTCATCAATTTATTAGAAAATCATTTTCCATCCCAATATTATCTATTCGATATAACATGGGTTCAAAAAATCCACTTATTTTTAATCCATAAAATCATTTAACTTAAAAATGAATTCTTAATAATTGGGGACTTCATGTAGGGTAGTGGTAGGTGATGCACCATTTTTACCCTTCGGTTGTGGGTTTGACTCCCGTAGACCCGTTTGAGCTGACAAGTCATCACACATCCTATGGGTTTTCCCTCTTCTAAAAGTATATAATTAATATAACATTACAAAAATGAAATCCTCAAATAAATAACCATAACATATGTTAATATTAATTTTTATCTCATAACTTTCATTTTTAATCACTAAAAGTAATAACCCATAATTACCACAAAAATAAATGTCTCCACAAATACTTTTAGTCACAATAAAGTTTCATATCTTAATGCCTAAAAAGGATTTTCTAACACACTGAATTTTTTATCACCCTAAAAATTATAAACATTTGATTATATCCATAACTCTTAAGAAAACATAAAAATCTCAAAAGATGTCTAAAACATCGTATGATAGAAACTATAAGGACTCGACCATAAAAAAATTATATTCTAGTGGTTTTGAACTAGAATTCAGATTTGAGGATATTCCCAGTTCAGTGTTTTAGAGAAGTAGGAAATAATCATAATGATTAAAACCATACATTAGAAGTGAAAACATAAACCCAATATCCATTTTTCACCGAAGGAAACCATTTTAAATATAAAAATTGACTTTATTTTGAGACATATCATTAATTATTTCATCATGAAATCTTTTTTACCCTTACCAATCGTAAGACCTATAGAAATGTTTTTAAAAAATTTGATTACAAAAGAAATTTCAGTAAGGGATATAATGAACGAAAAACATTAGTCTATTGAACACCCATAATACATTTCTAAAAAATAAAGCATATAATTTCACACTAAAAAGTGATCATTATATCTAAAATATCACTATGTTACCTTTTGAAAATAAATTATTTTCATGAAAAATCATAAGCACACACATAATATAGTAGTAGGTAACATGGTACATAAATATACAAAATATAATAACCATACTATCAACTTTGATACATGTCACTCTTACAAATGGAATAGCTATACAACTGACATCCAAACATATAACTCTTACAAATATAATAGTCATATGACTGACTTCCATACATGTCACAATTACAAATGAAATAGCGATACAACCAAATTCCATAGCCAATGCATTGGAGGTTATAATATAAACACCAATACTTAGTTAATCACATAACCAACTGTCCTTGTTTTATCATGTAACCACCCTTAAAATTCCCAAGCACCATTATATAATCATAACACATAATAGATTCCAATTTTCAGTATTTTACACATAAAATTACATTTTCAATCAAAATAAATCATTTAAATATATTGAAATATCAATTATATTTTCAAAACATTTATAAATACAAAAATACCACAAAAAGTGAATAAGAGATTTATTTTTCTCTAAAAAAATATCAAGCCATGTAAAGGAAGCCAAATATCAAATAATGGTTATTGCGATGGAGATGTCGTTGTCACCGTATATGTTAAAAAGAGCATTCCTTTTTTTGTTTTTAAAAATATTCTCATAAAACACATAAAAATATTCATTTTGAAAACATTTTAATGAAATTCCAAATATAGATAAAAATTATTCTAGAAACCTATTATATCCATTAAATTAATTTGTAAAATAATATCAAGAATATTTACAGGGAGAAAAATATTTTACAAATAAATATTTATTAATTCAAAGAATCTCATACCATTTTGATCATTTAAATCATTAACTATATGAACATAAAAAAAATACATGAGGATAAATAAAATATATATGTGAATTTTAAATTGGGATTTAAATACACTTTATAAAATAATAAAGGTTTATATCATTATGAAATGCCCCAAAGAAAGGAGATTAAGACGAAATCCATTACCTTGAGTCCAATTCATCATATATCTTCATTAAATTCCAAAATAAAAAACTTATGTTAATTTTTTTACTTTATTTATTACCATTTTCATGTTTATTATTCATTTTATATCACTTATTACCATTTTACACCAATTATTTTATTATTTAAGTTCATATTTGATGTATTGTCAATATTCGGTACTTGAGTTAAAAATATCATTGGTATGACGTCAATAGTCTAAATAGTCATGAGTAAATCACCTATAAAATAATATTGAAGGAACAATAATCACTTTTACACATTAATTATAACTATAAATCAAACCAATAATTATTGATACGAAAAATGATCTATGTTAGAATCTTGGAGACATTAAGCCATATATACACATGATTAACGTTTTCATATTTCAATGATCATTTTGAAAAGAAGATAAGTATTATCTTAACTTTTTTTAATTGTTATAACATCATTAATATCATATTAAGACTTTAAATAAACTTATTTATTCTATCCGTGTGATGTGGTGATTAAAAAAAATCGCATCACTTCGTGTTGGTGATAGTTCACATATACGCACGAACAACATTATCAGTTTAATGTGCATGGAAAGTACCAATTTAATTGATATATTATTATATTATAATGATAAATGACTAATTAATATCTCAATAGAGAATTAATTCCATCATTATAACTAGTCCTGAAAGACGATTATGGAAACAAATTATATCGGTTCGTAGAGGTGATATTTCACATGTACACACAAACGAATAATTATTTTAAAATTTGATGGAAGAGGAGATGGATTTAGGTGATGATATTAAAATAATAACATCTATGTATATTTAACATGCTGTATTTTTTATTTAATCAACGATGATGAATATTTTAAGGAATTATAAAAATAAATATAATAGAAACACTTAATTAAAAACCGTAACCATTCATTCAGATGATCACCTTTGATTAACACCTTAACACCTCTACAAAGGGTTCTCTACCAAAAATAAGGCCACTAGAATGTATAGAGTTATTCTAGAAATGGTATTGGATATATAATGGATGAAAAATTTGTTTTTATGTGTAATGAATAGAGATGAATGGGTTCTTTTTTATCATGTAATTTACAATTTTAGGGTTAATATAATTTGCATTACATGGAAAATGACAAAAGAATGAATAATTAATGACAATTATAGACATATTTTTTTGGAAATGAATTTTTTTTTTAATAAATATATCATTTAATTATATATTTTATATTTTATGATATGAATAATGTCAATTTTGACATTATTCATTACATGACATTTTTAAAGAAGCATAAAAACATAATTTCTTCTAAAAAAAGAAATTATATCCTCTATAAAACATCAAATTCATCCATGAGATTATTTTATGAAATAATATATATATAATTATATTTATTTTAATTATATTTTTACCATTTATTTGATTCTTCCTCTAATAAATCAATTACAACATCATCATTGTGTCAGTAATAAATTTAATTATTTATTTTCAAAAAATTATAAATAAATTATGATGATGTTCATATTAATTTTATAATCTAAATTAACATTTATAGTAGAATTTATCTTCTATATAACACTATATTAAAATTTATTTACTTAATTAAAATATGATTATGACATTTTTAACTTGTCTTTAAATAAAATAGAATAAATATCACATTCATAAACAAATGTCTTAAAACAGTTATAATTTTAGAATAATGTTTTTTTGAAACAAACTAACATAATGAAATTAGGACAAGTGTTTGAGTAATTTTTTAATTTTATAATATTATTTTTACACATAATTACATGATTTACCCTTAAATACGGTAAATAAAATAAGACATTTATTATTCCACAAAAATTATGTTGATCCAATTAGAACAAAATTTTAATACTCATTATAACTATGTATGTATATTTTTCAAAATTAAATTCATATAAGTGGATAAGAAAAGTATAATACTAATCTCGTAGTTGTGGCCAGAAGACCAATAAAAAAGTCGCTCTACATATTAATATGTTTTTTATATTTAGTTTCAATAAAGAAATTATTCCAATAACCTTAATTGGATTAATATATAATTATTGATATATTGTGAATTTAAAAAACATTTTAATGTATAATAATTAAATGAGAAATCAGTTTTTAACTACAATGTAGTGTTTTTCACTATTCATCAAAAAATTAATATTTTTATAAAAATAAAAAAAATCAAACAAAGTAAATTTTGACAGTAATATTATAAAGAAGAAGATTATTTTTTCAAATATAATTTATAAAATGAAAAAAAACTTGTTTTAAAATGGTTTAGCCATCAAATGACCGTAAAACTACATTTATGGAATAAAAATTCCTTTAATCCATAAAATTAAATATTTTATTTTATAATGTGAAGAAAATTCATAATATGTATTTTTAACATTATATTGAATATATATATATATATATCATTAAAATATTCCAAAAAGAGAGATGTATTAATTCATTGATATAAAACACACTTGTGCACATTTAAACAATTTTTTTAAAAATGATTTTCTTTAATTTTCAAAAGAGTTTTCGTTCATTAATTATTAATTTATCACCAAGAATTAATTCTATATACATGTGTAAAATATAATTTCTTAATTCATTTAATACTATTCATTCTCTATTTTCTATGTTGTAATGGTAACATTTAAATTTTATTTAGTAGTTCACTTAAGATCGATGTGGCATATCATGTATGATTTTGATAACATTGTTTCTAAAAAAATTAGGATGTCACAGTTCCCTATGATTGTTTGGTTCCTATTACTATTTTTATGTTCCATAGATACAATTCTTGTGATATGATCTTGAAATAGATGATTCTATGAATTGATGTGCTATGGGGAGGTTGGGACCAATTGTGATATGATCCAGTAATGGCTGAGCCTCGGATGGCTGAGACTGGGATAACTGATGTGATAAATGGGTAGGGAGGCCCAGATGATGTGGATGTAGTTGATTTATGTGATAGTGTGATTCATCAAGATATTTATGTGGGTTTAGTGGTTGAAATATAGATTATAGAATAAGATGAAGCATGGATTACCTGATGATGGGATGTTGAGAGTTAGGATGCACGATTATGAATCTTTTTAATGGATGATGTTTGGGTTTCATGTTTTTTTTCATTCCTTTCCCCACTCCTCGAAGAATTCTGTATGTTCTTGGTTTCATGTTTCCTCTTTCGGTATTCTTGGGATGTTTTCTTGGAGTACTTGGATATGTAATGATTCTAATAAGGAATAAAAAATTATTAACCCATGGGGATGATAATGATGGAAGGGAAATTATAAATGATGTTAATATTCATAAACCATGGACATGGTTCGAATTATTCATGGAGTTCATGGACATTACACTAATAATTAATGTAATGTAATTTAGAATAATTTTGATGTTTAATTGATGTCAATTGAATTAATTTATGTAATGAAAAGATAAAAAATGAAATAATTATTATAATATAGCTATTTTAAATGCATTATTGCTTATATGGTATCTATTCTTAGTAGTGGATGTCGAGTGTCTGATCGACATTAGTGGATGATGAGTCTAAAACTAGATTATTCTCATAACATGGTTCTATGATATATTATATCACACATAGTGTATGATTTCTTACACTACCACAAAAATGTTGGTTTGGGCGTCTGAAATCGAGTGGACTTTGGGATTGGGTTTTTTCCAACATCCCAATGGGAGGATGGTTGGCTGAATGCCCCCTTGGCCCTAATATCTTCTCTTAATAGTTATACGTGTTATTATGGACAATGGTTAGATACCCTATATCTGAGTGTAGAGGGATGTAGTGTCTTGTGGTTATTTCTCAAACATTTATTACCGAATATAGTATCCAAATAATTATTTTAGGTGTGATGTGTATATCATATAAGGTTTTTTCATTACTCAGTGTATATGTCGTAATAACTTATGGTATAGTACTAGATTTTTGATAAATTTCATACAGCAAGTGTTGTGACCTAGAAACTAATTGGTTACTATATATTTTGATGTGATATTGGATGATGTGTTGATGTGGTGTTTGAGTTGCATGATGTGATGCCTTTCCAAGGTGTGTTCATGATAGTTTATATTGTAGAGAGATGGATCTGGACATGTAACCTTGGGGAGGAGCGACAAACCAATGGGGAAGATGGATTAGGGTAACTGTAGAGACCCTAAGCTTGACGTACATGGAAATTACATTAATTTTTCGGAATACTTAATACATAAAAAAATAGACACATAAGGACCATAATAGTTTAGTGTCTTTGGAAACATGGAACGTAATCTTCTAATCGTGGTGAAAGATCTTCAACATCTCCCATAAAGATCTTCCACTTTTTTTTCCTGACCTAATACCTTTCTTTTGATCCTGGGGGAAAATAAAACATAAAAAGGGTGAGGTCGAATGCTCAGTAAGGGTAAGCATGGATAAAATAAAACATACCATATACATTGGAACTTAAAAACACGAACATAATGTTTAAACATTAAAATCATGAGCAACGACATAAAACATGGAAGTACATAAAGAATAGATCATAATGGAACATAAACCATGATAAAATAGCATGGGAATAAAACATGTAATTGTGGAATCCATTAAGCACATGTAATGATTTCCATAGTAGCCAAGGAATTGCTTCCAAGACCATCTTAGTGGACAAAGTCCCATTCTGAATCGAGTTCACTCCTCGTTTCAGTCCTATAACACTGAACCGGATTAACTTACCATTCCAGCCATGTCTATCTAATGAGATACAAAATCTTTACCCAATGCATTTGAGGGAGATATAGGTCCCACCAATCTCATAATGAAATAATTCTTACTTGTGCAACAAAAAAACATACATCATTCATAATAACCAAATAAACAAAATGGGTTTCATAAACATCATTCCATCATCACATAATCCATATAAAGAAATGGATATCATTTCATAATAAGAAAAGTGAAGCCATTTAAATCATAGAGACATGATACTTGAACCATAAACATATGAAATAATGTCATCTTAGATGAAAAATGGTTTTGATAAAATACTTGAAATGAATTCTTGAGGAAAATATCCTTTTTTCTTCAAAATAAATTTCTTTTCACAAAACGTCATGCAATTTTAAAAGAAATTGATTTTTTTGAAAACAGTAATGAAATCTTTTAGAGGAAGCTTCATGAAAAAAAAGGCTTTATGAAACCGTAAAAATCCGTTCATGCCATATAAGTTAAAAATAACAATTTTCTCGTAATTTTGTAGGAAAAGTCAAAAATTACTTCGTATGGTAAACAAAAGAAAGAATCCATCCATACGATGTGATAAAATTAGAAAAGGGTACAAATGTCTTTAAACATACATGGAAGTAAAGTAAACATTTTATGAAAACATTTTGAGAACATATGGACATGGATAATAAAAATAACCCCCAGTAAATACTTATGAATAAACAATCTCGGATAAGAATGAGATTGGAATAATTATCCCTTACCTTAGGTCTGATATGATTCATATGTATTTTTAACATTATATTTAACAAATATATATATATCATTAAAATATTCCAAAAAGAGAGATGTGTTAATTCATTGATATAAAACACACCTGTGCACATTTAAAAAATTTTTTTAAAAATGATTTTCTTTAATTTTCAAAAGAGTTTTCGTTCATTAATTATTAATTTATCACCAAGAATTAATTCTATATACATGTGTAAAATATAATTTCTTAATTCATATAATCCTATTCATTCTCTATTTTCTACGTTGTAATGGTAACATTTAAATTTTATTTAGTAGTTCACTTAAGATCGATGTGGCATATCATGTATGATTTTGATAACATTGTTTCTAAAAAAATTAGGATGTCACAGTTCCCTATGATTGTTTGGTTCCTATTACTATTATGATGTGCCATAGTTACAATTATTGTGATATGATCTTGAAACAGATGATTATATGAATTGATGTGCTATGGGGAGGTTGGGACCAATTGTGATATGATCCAGTGATGGATGAGCCTGGGATGGCTGAGACTGGGATAACTGATGTGATAAATGGGTAGGGAGGCCCAGATGATGTGGATGTAGTTGATTCATGTGATAGTGTGATTCATCAAGATATTTATGTGGGTTTAGTGGTTGAAATATAGATTATAGAATAAGATGAAGCAGAGATTACCTGTTGATGGGATGTTGAGAGTTAGGATTCATGATTGTGAATCTTTTTAATGGATAATGTTTGGGTATCATGTTTTTTTTTCATTCCTTTCCCCACTCCTCGAAGAATTCTGGATGTTCATGGTTTCATGTTTCCTCTTTCAGTATTCTTGGGATGTTTTCTTGGAGTACATGGATATGTAATGATTCTAATAAGTAATAAAAAATTATTAACCCATGGGGATGATAATGATGGAAGGGAAATTATAAATGATGTTAATATTCATAAACCATGGACATGGTTCGAATTATTCATGGAGTTCATGGACATTACACTAATAATTAATGTAATGTAATGTAGAATAATGTTGATGTTTAATTGATGTCAATTGAATTAATTTATGTAATGAAAAGATAAAAAAATGAAATAATTATTATAATATAGCAATTTTAAATGCATGATTTCTTATATGGTATCTATTCTTAGTAGTGGATGTCGAGTGTCTGATCGACATTAGTGGATGATGAGTCTAAAACTAGGTTATTCTCATAACATGGTTCTAAGATATATTATATCACACATAGTGTATGATTTCATACACTACCTCAAAAATGTTGGGTTGGGCGTCTGAAATCGAGTGGACTTTGGGATTGGGTTTTTTCCAACATCCCAATGGGAGGATGGATGGCTGAATGCCCCCTTGGCCCTAATATCTTCTCTTAATAGTTATACGTGTTAGTATGAACAATGGTTAGATACCCTATATCTGAGTGTAGAGGGATGTAGTGTCTTGTGGTTATTTCTCAAACATTTATTACCGAATATAGTATCCAAATAATTTTTATAGGTGTGATGTGTATATGATATAAGGTTTTTTCATTACTCGGTGTATATGTCGTAATAACTTATGGTATAATACTAGATTTTTGATAAATTTAATACAGGAAGTGTTGTGACCTAGAAACTAATTGGTTACTATATATTTTGATGTGATATTGGATGATGTGTTGATGTGGTGTATGAGTTGCATGGTGTGATGCCTTTCCCAGGTGTGTTCATGATGGTTTATATTGGAGAGAGATGGATCTGGACGTGTAACCTTGGGGAGGAGCGACAAACCAATGGGGAAGATGGATCAGGGTAACTGTAGAGACCCTAAGCTTGACATACATGGACATTACATTACTTTTGCGGAATACTTAATACATAAAAAAATAGACACATAAGGACCATAATAGTTTAGTGTCTTTGGAAACTTGGAACGTAATCTTCTAATCGTGGTGAAAGATCTTCAACATCTCCCTTATAAATCTTCCACTTTTTTTCCTGACCTAATACCTTTCTTTTGATCCTGGGGAAAAATAAAACATAAAAAGGGTGAGCTCAAATGCTCAGTAAGGGTAAGCATGGATAAAATAAAACATACCATATACATTGGAACTTAAAAACATGAACATAATGTTTAAACATTAAAATCTTGAGCAACGACATAAAACATGGAAGTACATAAGGAATAGATCATAATGGAACATAAATCATGATAAAATAGCATGGGAATAAAACATGTATTTGGGGAATCCATTAAGCACATGTAATGATTTCCATAGTAGCCAAGGCATTGCTGCCAAGACCATCTTAGTGGAAAAAGTCCCATTCTGAATCGAGTTCACTCCTCGTTTCAATCCTGTAACACTGAACCAGATTAACTTACCGTTCCAGCCATGTCTATCTAATGAGATACAAAATCATTACCCAATGCATTGGAGGGAGATATAGGTCCCACCCATCTCATAATGAAATCATTCTTACTTGTTCCACAAAAAAACATACATCATTCATAATAAACAAATAAACAAAATGGGTTTCATAAACATCATTCCATCATCACATAATCCATATAAATAAATGGATATCATTTCATAATAAGAAAAGTGAAACCATTTAAATCATAGAGACATGATACTTGGAACATACACATATGAAATAATTTCATCTTAGATGAAAAATGGTTTTGATAAAATACTTGAAATGAATTCTTGAGGAAAATATCCTTTCTTCTTCAAAATAAATTTCTTTTTACAAAACGTCATGCAATTTTAAAAGAAATAGATATTTTTGAAAACAGTAATGAAATCTTTTGGAGGAAGCTTCATGAAAAAAAGGCTTTATGAAACCGTAAAAATCATTTCATGCCGTATAAGTTAAAAATAACATTTTTCTCGTAGTTTTGTACGAAAAGTCCAAAATTACTTCGTATGGTAAACAAAAGAAAGAATCCTTCCATACGATGTGGTAAAAGTAAAAAAGGGTAAAAATTTCTTTAAACATACATGGAAGTAAAGTAAACATTTTATGAAAACATTTTGAGAACATATGGACATGGATAATAAACATAACCCCCAGTAAATACTTATGAATAAAAAATCTCGGATAAGAATGAGATTGGAAAAATTATCCCTTACCTTAGGTCCGATATGATTCGTATGTATCCGAAACTCCTCTTCTTCGATACGCCTCTTTGAAACCTCCTCTTAGGGCACTATGATTGGTCTTTAAAGTAGACCAGAACCTCTAGGAAGTTTCTAGGGAAGTGGATAAGATAATTTGGCAGGGGTTGGCCGAGCTTGAAGGCTCAAATTGGTGTGAGGAGGAGAGGGAGGAGGTTCCCTTTTATAAGGGAGGAGAGGGGCACCTTTGGAGTTCTTAAAAATATTAATTTATAATAAATCTAAATCCACTTAAAAAACCTCCAAAAATGATTCATATTCGAAGATTTGATGAGATAGGTTTGTAATCTCATCAACCAATCAAATTTAGACATGTTTGGATCTTATTTTAAACCTTATCATTTTGATTTATCCTTATTTAATCTATTTATGTTTATTTGTGGTAATAAAATTCTAAATTTTAAATTATAACAAATAATTACTTATTTTTTGTGAATCTTCCATAATTGTTTACTTTATAACATTATAGACCATATAAATTTAAATTTAAATTTTTTAAATATTTTTGTGATTTTTAAACAATTTTATAATTTGTTATTTTTATAAAATAACAATAGTGTCAATTTTGACACTATTCATTTATTTGAAATTTAAATAAAATATATACAGAAGATATGTTCGAAATAAAAGCTTTAATAGATTCATAAATGGTCATATGTATCTATAAAATTAGTGGATCACATTAAATAGTACATATAATATTTATTTTATTATTTTTAAAACCATTTATTTGGTTTATCTCTAAATAAAATAATTACTACAACATTTTTGTATAATTATTTAATATACTGATTTGTTGCATAAAAATTCAAAATAAAATCCTATGATGAAGATAAATATATTAAATTTCACAATAATACTTTTACTCGAATTTATCATCTTAAAATCACAATATGTAAATTATTATATTTATTAAATTATGAAGGTGACAACTTTGGAATCATTTAAAATAAAATAATATAAGTGTAATAATCACTTTTATAAGGATCCAAACGGTTATATATTTGGTAATTGGATGATTAAAGTGTATATATACACTACCAATAAGTTTTGGTCAGGTTTTTGGGCCTTTTAATGGGTATTATTATTTCAATAATAACAATATTACTTATTTTCCACTTAATAAATAATTTCTGTATCGTCACTGTATCACCATTAATGACATTTTTTAGTCACTAAAAATTCTAAATAAATTATAATGATGTAGATAATTTTATTAGCTTTCTGTAGACTATTCATGTTCGAAATATTATGATGTTTATCACTAAATTAAAATTATTATACTTATAATATTTAAGAGAGCGACATGTTGTCACTTTCTTTGGTTTTAATAATAATTAAATTATTTTCATGGTCAAAAGTCCATAAAATTAATCTAATCCGACTCTTAGTTGACATGGAATTACTTTTAGCAATCCAATAGAATTTTGGCATTTGTTTGGGTAATTTTTTAATATTATATTTACCCTTAATTACCCGATTTACCTTTAACTATGTTAAATAAAATCTACCGTAGTTACTATTCATAATTTCCAAAAATAAAAAGTAGCCTATTAACATAATTTGGACCCAATGATTCCAAATATGGAATCAATTTTTTCAAATTCAATACACAGAAGTTTCAGAAATTAAATTAAAATTAATCCTGCCGTCGAATGAAAACGGGTTTTTGTTTAGAACATTGCAAAAGATTGAATTGATTTAACCTACGAATTCAATGTAAAATCAATGATAATGACATAAATTATATTAAATGGTAAAAATATATTCTATTTATACTTTAAAACCATTCAGTATTATAATTTAACCATATAAATTATTACGATGAAATAAGTTGTTTTTTCATTAAAATATACCGTGTTTTTACTATTCATCAAAATATAAAAGTTACCAGAATAATACGAAAAAAATTTCCAAAGTAAATTTTTATTTTTTGATTCCAAAGAAGAATTTTATTTTGTAAAATTGAACTTATAAACATGTAAAAAACTAGATTTAAAGTGGGTGCGCCATCAAAAGGCGGCAAAACTGCATTTTTTTGAAAAATACTTATTTTACCCGAAAAATTTATTTTTTTCTTATACCATGTTCTAGAAAATTTGTAAGATGAATAATAATGTTATAAAATTCAAATTTTAGTTAATACTATTCATAATGGCTAGTTCATAATAATATTATAATAATATATCGTTGTTTAGTAAAACCCGGTATTGCGTACAACACACGCTATCGAGGAAGGTCACGATTGCGTGTAATGCAAGCCAAGTCAGGGTTGCGTGTTGTGAAAGAATCCTTCGTTGTTTCATATAACAGAATCCAACAATATTTCATTTATACATTGAATATATATATATATATACACTCAATGTTGCATAGAATAACTATTATCAAAATTGTGTGTAACACGATCCAAGAATAGTGTTGCGTATACTGCAAGCTAATACGGTGTTGCGTATAGCGCAAGGTAATCTTGGTGTAGCATACAACACAAGACATTAATGAAATTAAAAGAATATTTTTCATAAAATCTCAGGGTGTTACATTCTAACCCCCTTAAAATTAATTTCTCGCTCTACGGGAAAAATGAGCAATTGCGACAGGTTATTTGCGACGGGAATAGTTTCGTCGCAAATAGTCCTGTTAAAAACTTATTTGCGACGGGTGTATTTACCCGTCGCAAATATGGAGGCTTTTGCGATGGGATTGCTTTTCCCGTCGCAAAAGAACTGGCGCGCGTTGCGAGCCAAATCGCAGGAAAACTATTTTGCGACGGGGGAATATTCCCGTCGCAAATAACCGGCGGCGGTAAAAGGTATTTGCGACGGGAATATTCCCCCGTCGCAAATAGTATGTCGGCAGATGGTTATTTGGGATGGGACCCGTCACAAATAACTATTTACCCGTTGACCGTAATAAATGTCGACTAAGGTATTTACGACGGGTCCCGTCGCAAATAATCTAACCTATAAATACCCCAATCCGTTTTTTTCAAAACATTCTCAAATTCCATCTTCTTCTTCTCTCAAAGTTATATTTCTAAAGTTCAGTTTTTCTTCAGTTTAATTTTTTTCTCCGGAGCTGATATTAATGTTTTGAAGAACGATCAGAGCGGATCAATTTTCAAGGTATTTATGTTCAATTTAATTTAATATTTATTTTTAATTTTTTATTAGTTTCAATTATTCTTAATTAGTTGCAATTTAATTATGTTTATATTGTTTTATTACTTAATAAATTTAAATTATTAGTATTGTTCATAGTTAATGGTAATTAAGAATAATTAGTAATAATTTTTAATAATTAAGAATAAATATTAATAATTAGTAATAAATACCAATAATTAGGGATAATAACATTATTACATTATTAGTCTATTTTATTATTAATATTAAAATAATATAATTTTTTATATATATACAGTTCTCTTTTCATCTGTGTGTTTGCTGTCTTCACATGTATTATTTGTATGTGGATATAGAAAACGCACAGATGAAAGGAGAATTGTATATAAATTAGAAAATTATATTATTTTAATATTAATAATAAAATATACTAATAATGTTATTATTTGTAATTATTGGTAATTATTCCTAATTATTAGTAATTATTCATTTAATTACTAATAATTAGGAACAATTACCAATAATTATCAATAATTAGGAATAATTAGTAATAATTACCAATAATTATTAATAATTACCAATAATTAGTAATAATTACCAATAAGTAGTAATAATTATCAATAATTACCAATAATTAGTAATATTTAGTATTAATTACCAATAATTAGTAATAATTACCAATAATTAGTCTTAATTACCAATAATTAGTATTAATTACCAATAATTAGTATTAATTACCAATAATTAGTAATAATTACCAATAATTAGTAATAATTACCAATAATTAGTAATAATTACCAATAATTAGTAATAATTACCAATAATTAGGAATAATTACCGGTAAATAGTAATAAATAGTAATAATTAGTAATAATTAGGAATAATTACCAATAATTAGTAATAATTCGTAATAATTACGAATAATTAGTAAAAATAATTAATAATTAGTAATAATTAGTATTAATTGCCAATAATTAGTAATAATTAGTAATAATTAGTAATAATTAGTAATAATTAGGAATAATTACCAATAATTAGTAGTAATTAGTAATAATTAGTATTAATTACCAATAATTAGTAATAATTACCAATAATTAGTAATAATTACCAATAATTACTAATAATTGCCAATATTTATCAATATTTACCAATATTTACCAATAATTTCCAATATTTATCAATAATTACCAATATTTACCAATATTTACCAATAATTATCAATAATTACCAATAATTGGTAATACTTAATAATAATTACCAATAATTAGTAATAATTGGTAATAATTAATAATAATTACCAATAATTAGTAATAATTATTAATAATTAGTAATAATTAAGAATAATTACCAATAATTAGTAATAATTACCAATAATTTGGAACAATTACCAATAATTATCAATAATTAGGAATAATTAGTAATAATTACCAATAATTAGTAATAATTACCAATAATTAGTAATAATTACCAATAATTAGTAATAATTACCAATAATTAGTAATAATTACCAATAATTAGTAATAATTACCAATAATTAGTAATAATTACAAATAATTAGTTTTAATTACCAATAATTAGTATTAATTACCAATAATTACCAATAAGTAGTAATAATAACCAATAATTGCTAATAATTAGTAATAATTACCAATAATTAGTATTAATTACCAATAATTAGTATTAATTACCAATAATTAGTATTAATTACCAATAATTAGTGTTAATTACCAATAATTTGTATTAATTACCAATTATTAGTATTAATTACCAATAATTAGTATTAATTACCAATAATTAGTAATAATTACCAATAATTGGTATTAATTACCAATAATTAGTAATAATTACCAATAATTACCAATAATTACCAATAATTACCAATAATTAGGAATAATTACCAATAATTAGTAATAATTACCAATAATTAGTAATAATTACCAATAATTCGTAATAATATCCAATAATTAGTAATAATTACCAAAAATTAGTAATAATTAACAATAATTACCAATAATTAGTAATAATTAGTAATAATTAACAATAATTAGGAATAATTAGTATTAATTACCAAAAATTAGTATTAATTACCAATAATTAGTAATAATTACCAATAATTAGTAATAATTACCAATAATTATTAATAATTAGTAATAATTAGCAATAATTACCAATAATTAGTAATAATTACCAATAATTAACAATAATTATCTATAATTACCAATAATTAGTATTAATTACCAATAATTAGTATTAATTGCCAATAATTAGTATTAATTACCAGTAATTAGTATTAATTACCAATAATTAGTAATAATTACCGATAATTAGTAATAATTACCGATAATTTGTAATAATTACCAATAATTCGTAATAATTACCAATAATTTGTAATAATTACCAATAATTAGTAATAATTACCAATAATTAGTAATAATTACCAATAATTAGTAATAATTACCAATAATTAGTAATAATTACCAATAATTAGTAATAATTACTAATAATTAGTAATAATTGTAAGAATGGTATAGAGTAAGAGGTTTCCAACCTCTGATACCAATTGTAGGATCGAAATATAATATGAGATGATCAATATACAAGAGGGGGGTGAATTGTATACTTTAAAAATTCCTTTGGAACCTTTAAAGTTAGTTATGAATAACTAAAGTTTCCTTAAGAAAAGGAAATAGCGAAGTTTAACAAAGTTAAACTAGGCAAATTCACAACACCTCTAACACCGAACTAAAACTTGGAAAGAGATTCTAAAAGAAGGTTCCAGAAATATGGTTCCGGAAATTGAAACTTAACAAAAGTTACAATATGAGATTCTACCTAAAATCGTATAGAATCTAAATGAATCAGAGTAAGTAAGGAAGTATAAGAAAGTTATACTTTCCTTAAGATACAAATTACAGCGGAATAAAAACAAGTAGTAAAACTACTAGTAACAAGATAATAGTCTTTTAACCCAAAGAGAAGGGTATCCAACAACCTTGGATAAAGGTCACTTGATTTATACGTTCAAGAAAGTATGTCTTACCCACACCAGGGTAAGCCCTCGATACGAAGATCGGAGTCTCTGTCTTGCTATCCCCGCAAGCCCTCAACTTCAAGGTAGTTGGCAACCTCTGTCTTCCTCAGCAAGAAAGCCCTCGATCTTTAAGGTAGTCGGAAACCTCTGTCTTTCTCAGCAAGAAAGCCCTCGATATTTAAGGTAGTCGGCACCTCTGTCTTCCTATCCCCGGAAGCCCTCGAATGTAATCACCAACATTCGGAGTCGCACGAAGCTTTGAGAGTTAATAAGAGACTCTCTCTCTAGAAATCACTTCAACAGCATGTAAGCACTTTTTCAGCAATCGACTTATGTATCAACATCAGCATTCAGCCAGCAGCACCGAGCTCTTTCAAATGAGCTCCTATTTATATGTAAGGTCGGATCCTCTCCAACGGTCATATTTTCCTTAAAGTTCGGAGGGACCTGTACACATGTCACTTAGACAACGGTTAGTTTATAACAAAATGGGCGACATCGTTTTCTAACAAAGTGAGTGTAACAGAATGTACGACATCGTTTTAAACTCTAACATAAAAGTTCGGAATAGAAATTTCGGAGTGATAGTTCGGAGTGAATAAATTCAGAGTGTATAAAACAATGATAATCAGATTCTGTTTAACAGGTGAATTCGGAATGAGAATTCGGAATAGGAATTCATCATCAGAAATCGTAATAAGAATTCATCATCAGAATTCGTAATGAGAATTCATCATCAGAATTCGTAATGAGAATTCATCATCCGAATTCGTAATGAGAATTCATCATCAGAATTCGTAATGAGAATTCATCATCAGAATTCGTAATGAGAATTCGTCATCAGAATTCGTAATGAGAATTCAGAATGAGATTTCTTCATTAGAATTCGTAATGAGAATTCTTCATTGGAATTCGTAATGAGAATTTTTCTTCTGAATTCGTAATGAGAATTAGGAATGGGATTTCTTCATTAGAATTCGTAATGAGAATTCTTCTTCAGAATTCGTATCCTGAATATGGAATAGTACTTAGTCAGAATTCATATCCGGAATTCGGAATGAAACTTCTTTATAGTTCTTGTCCAGAACCGAATCCTAAAACGGAATTCTTTATATCGAAGTTTTAATGATTCTGAGAAAATGAATCTGAATCTCATACTTAAGAAAAATATGAATGAAAATATGATAAGGATAATTTTTCTTATAAAAGCAATTTTTCTTAAGAAAGCAATTTTCCTTATAAAAGCAATTTTCCTTAAGAAAGCATTTTTCCTTATAAAAGCAATTTTCCTTAAGAAAGCATTATTCCTTAAAGATAAGGTGTTTGTGATTTTCAAAACAAGAAGGAATGGAAAAGTCATAAGGAAAACCTTATTGACTCAACAATCTCCCCCTTTTTGGAAAGCACAAACATCCTTACGAAAAATCTATTCTAAGAAGAAAGAAACACATTAAAGCTTATCTCCCTTGGTTTAAGAATATAGATGAATACGACTAACTCCCCCTTAGGCTTTAAACTCTAAGGATCGTATTCATATTTCCGGAGTGATGTTTCTTTATGAAAAACTCCCCCTTAAACAAACTCTTATTAGAGTTCTTTTTCCTTGGGTATTTTTTCTTTCTCCCCCTTTGATAAACTCTTATTAGAGTTCCTCTTTTTCTTAAGGATATTTTCCTTCTCCCCCTTTGTGGTTTTCAAAAAGAATTGGAGGGAATGGAAAAACTTAACAAAGTACCTGAAAAATTAGTAATAACAACAAACGAAACAACAAGCACAATTCTCATTAGATTTGAAATATCAGCAACAACAGAATTACAAAAAAAAGATAGGATTGGTCATTTCAGATCTTTCTCCTTAGACATTAGCCCCTTAAGAATCGTCTTGATCTTCTATAAGTCTTTGTGATCTTCCTCTGCTTGCTTCTCTAAGACGACTATTCTTGCTGACTGAGCTTCAATTATTTCTTCCTGAGCTTTCAACTTTTCTTCCTGAGCTTTCATCTTCTCTTCCTGAGCCTTCATCCTTTCTTCAAACTCGATCCGATAATCCCTTTAATATTTCCAACTTTGATTAACGGAATTGAGCTTTCCATTCAGATCTCTCATTTCCTGAATCCGAAAGTTCTTTTCCTCTGTCAATTTCTCTTCGAATGATGCAGTCAGCTCATGAAACTTCTTGTCCTCGGTTTCAAATGCATCCTTAACATTATCCTGAAACTCATCTAAAAGCCTCATGTCTTCCACAGTTTTCTTTGACCAGCTTGTCATCCTCTTACAAGATCTTTTATGAGCTTCGTAACCAACAAAGAATGTTTTGAACTGAGCTTCAATCTCAACACACTTATCCATAACCATTGATACAGAGTCGGTTTTCTGATTCAACGCATGTTGGAGCATCTGGCATCTAGAGTCAATACTAGAGAAGGTTGGAATGGTTCCCACCAACTTCTTTAAGGACTGAACAACAAAGTCATGCCCCAACGAGGATGACTCCGAATCTGAAATCTTGCTAGGAGAATTTTCTTCCTCAATAAGCTCCAACTTCCTCTTGGAAGAACTACCAGCTTCCTTCTTCTTTCTTACTACTGAGCTCGGAGTCTCAGTAAGAACTTTCTTTCCCTTATCTTTTTCTGGAATGGAGTCCTGTTCCGGAGTTTTCTTTTCACTATCAGATACTTGAACAACCAAATCTTCCTCATCAGCAACTTCTTGAACACCAACCTCTATGATTCCCATCTGAGCAATATCATGTAAAAGTTGTTCTTCTTCTCCATGATAGGAAACTTCTTCTTCCCCTTTCTCTTCCTCTAATTCAGGAGTAACAAGCTTCGAAGATTGAGCTTCAGATGTTTGGAGCGACAGGTGTTCCGAAGGAGTTCCTTTGTATTCATCTACTTGTTTGAGCACATCTCCTGTCTCACCACTTCCTTCAGCAGCTTCTTCAACTAGTTCCACTTGCTCTTCTTCCTCAGTATTCGTAGCAACAGCCTCTTCTGGAGCAGTAAGATTTCTTCCTGGAGTCTCAGGTAGAGATTCCAGAGAGAAGGATCTCGGAACGGGAATGGTTGTTGAAACCATTTCGTTGAATTTTAACAATGCTTGCACAGCCTCGGCTTCTGACATTTTCTTCTTTAGCTTCTTCTCCTTAGCTTGCCTTTCGAGCTCATCAGCAGTCTTCTCTTTCAGAGCCTTAGCCTCTGCAGGATCCAATCTGAACTGCGGATCCCTTTCTTTCCTCTTCTCTTTATCAGCTCTCCACTTTGCTGCAACCTCATCAGTATAGGTTTTCTTCTTCTTAGGCTTAGGAGGTGCGGAGTGGACTTCCTTAGACTTGGGTTCCTCAGCTTCAACTACGGCTTCTTTCAGCTTTCTCTTCCTTACCGGCTTAGATGATTCCAGATCAGCAACTTTCGGAGCCACTTCTTCTTGAGGAGGTAAATTAAGAAACATTCCGGACTTCTTGTCGAAAGCTACATTCATTCTTTTAAGCATGGCATCGCTGACTAGCATGATCTTGCACACCCTTGGTTTTGAACTACAAGCTACCTTGAAAGATTCTAGGCACCGAACTATGAGCTTTGATAATATTGCTGGATACATCACTATCTGAGCTCTCAGATTCCCCTTCTTCAAATTTTCAATATTAAGAAGAATATGCTTCATCAAGTTAAACTTTCTTAGATTTATCAAGAAATCTAAGATGTATATCTCACTTTTCTTCAAACTGTCCTTATCTCCTTTTCTCGGTACGATAAGCCCTTGCACCCATAACTCTAGCATCCGGAAGTTTGTAGATAGGCTTGCTATTTTCGGAGCCTTGTCATCATCCAATCCGAGAGTTTCTATGGCCTTTTCCTTGTTGAAACTACCCAAAGAGTCTGGCAATACATGTGAAATAAATTCAGCTTCTCCTTCATAGGATAATCCTACCAAGCTTGCAGCCTTGGTGTAAGAAAGCTTATATGTCTTGCCATACGATTTGAAAGAAAATTTTTCTCTATTATCTTCCTCGAAGAAAGCAACTGACTCATAAAACTCAACAAGCAAATCAGAGTATACTTCATCTTGGTTGCCGGTTTTTGATACCGCAACATTCTCCCAGCCATTCAACTTGATATTCTTCGAAATGATAGAATCGTAGTTGCTGAAGAAATTCGGATGAACTAACCTTTCTCTGTAGACTAACCACTGAGAAATGGTCTTGGTTGAAGACATTTCTTGAGAAGCTAACTCTGCAGACATTCGGATCTGAAGTCTCTGAGAAGTTCGGAATTGAGAAGACTGAAGTTCGGAATGGCCTTAAATCAGAGAGTCAGAGCTTCAGCACGCAAAAGCTTGAAATCGATGTGGGACTAGAAAATAGGGTCCCCTTTATATAGGCAATGGGATGACAGTTCAACTTCCTCGGTTGATCTAACGGTTGGAATGAGCTGTGATCAGATCTGACGGTTGAGAGCTTGAATCCGATCTTTTTGAGGTTTTATTAAAACAAGGATTTAAGAAAACTAAAAACCGAAAACAAAATATAAGAAATTTCCAGCAAGTAAAATATGATTACGAAAACTTCAGTAAGGAAATCATACCTTTCGGATTAGCTTAGGAAAGTTATTCGTAATGGGTAATATAAAGATTACTACGAAAAACTCAATACGAAACACTAAATACGAAAAACTCAATACGAAAAAGTCAATACGAAAAAGGTAATACGAAAAAGTAAATATGAAAATCAAAACTTGGTACGAAAATCTGGTTATGAATGTCCCAGTACGAAAGATGTCCATTCCGGAAATTTTCAATACGAATACTTTCATTCCAGAAGTATTCTGTACGAAAATATCCAATCTGGAAAATGGTGGTTCCGGAAGTTCCATTCTGGAAATATTCGTTCCGAAAATTTTGAAAACAAATTTTGGAAAACTTTGTTAAACAAACAATCAAATGTACTCCCCCTATGAAAAGGAGTTTATTACTGTAAGGAGACTTTTTCAACAGAAAATTACTTGAGAAAGATTACCTTACTGTTATCATTCCTAACTTCTGTTTAATAAATTCAAATCTATCAGAAGGCAAAGATTTTGGGAAAATATCAGCAAGTTGATCTTGCATTCCGATAAACTGAAGAATAATATCTCCTTTGAGTGTGTGATCCCTAAGAAAGTGATGCCTAATATCTATGTTTTTTTCACGGGAGTGATGTGCAGGGTTCTTACTTAGGGCAATGGCACTTGTGTTATCACACAAAATTTGAGTTTTAGTAAAACTCAAGCCATAGTCTGTGAGTGTGTGTTGCATACACAACACTTGTGCACAACAACTTCTAGCTGCTACATATTCAGCTTCAGCAGTGGAAAGTGCAACAGAATGTTGCTTCTTACATGACCAAGAAACTAATGAATCTCCTAAGAAATGATAAGTTCCGGATGTACTCTTCCTATCCATTCTACATCCACCAAAGTCAGCATCAGAAAAGCTTTTTAGAACAAAATCATTTCCAGAAGTATAAAATAATCCTAGATCCATGGTTCCCTTAAGCTAGCGAAAAATTCTTTTTACTGCCTTTAAGTGAGATTCCTTAGGATTGGATTGATATCTTGCACATAAGCATACTGAAAACATTAAGTCTGGTCTACTAGCTGTTAAGTAAAGTATACTTCCTATCATACCTCTAAAAGATGTTTGATCTACTGGTTTCCCAGCTTCATCAAGATCTAAAGAGTTTGAGGTACCAATGGGAGTACTTATACTCTTAGTGTTTTCATAACCATACTTTTTAAGAAGATCTTTAATATACTTATGTTGAGATATGTAGGTTCCTTCTGGTTTTTGAGAAATTTGAAAACCAAGGAAAAATGTTAACTCACCCATCATACTCATTTCAAACTCAGATTTCATTAGACTAGCAAAAGAATCAGTCAAAGATTGCTGAGTTGAACCAAATATAATGTCATCAACATAAATTTGAACAATCAAAACATTTTTCTTATCTTTCTTTATAAAAAGGGTTGGATCTGCATTTCCCTTAACATAGTTATTTTGAAGCAAAAATCCAGTAAGTCTATCATACCATGCTCATGGGGCTTTTTAAAGCCATACAAAGATTTGGTAAGTCTAAAAACATGATCAGGATGTTTTGTATCTTAAAAGCCAGGAGGTTGTTCAACAAAAACTTCCTCTTAAACATAACCGTTAAGAAAAGCACATTTCACATCCATTTGAAATAGTTTGAAATTAAAGAATGCTGCAAAAGCAAGTAGAATACGGATAGATTCAAGTCTAGCTACTGGAGAATAGGTTTCTTCATAGTCTATTCCTTCTTGTTGATTATAGCCTTTAGCAACAAGTCTAGCTTTATTTCTAACAATGATTCCATTTTCATCACATTTATTTCTGAAAACCCATTTTACTCCAATAACAGAAGTTTCCTTAGGTCTTTCAACCATGGTCCAGTCTTTATTCCTTTCGAATTAATTTAGTTCATCTTGCATTGCTTTGATCCAATCATCATCACCTAAAGCTTCATCAGTGCTTTTAGGTTCTAATTGGGAAAGAAATGCTAGATGTTCTACTTCATTTCTTAAGGAACTTCTAGTCCTTACAGGTTGATTTACATTACCAATGATAATATCACTGGGATGATTCTTAAGAAACACCTGATTTGGGTTTTGTAAAACCTGTTTATCAACATAGGGTAGAAAGTCTTCTGGGGTAAATGTTTCAGAAGTATCTTCTAGAACAATTTCCTTATCAGAAGGTTCTTCTATCAAAGGTTGATAATCAGTTTTTGAAAACACATCCGAAGATGTAGGTTGAGATGGTTTAAAAACAAAAGGATCTAACTCGTCAAATTTTACATATACTGTTTCTTCAACAGTACAAGTATTTTTATTAAAAACTCTATATGCCTTAGAGGTTGTGGAATAACCTAAGAAAATTCCTTCATCTGATTTTGGTGCGAATTTATGTATGTTATCTTTAGTATTCAAAATGAATACTTTGCAACCAAAAACCTTGAAGTAGGAAAGTCTTGGTTTTCTACCATTCCATAACTCATAAGGAGTTTTATTAAGAAAAGGTCTAATCAAAACTCGATTTATAGTATAACAAGCAGTACTTACAGCTTCAGCCCAGAAATGTCTAGCAATAGAATATTCACTCAACATGGTTCTAGTTATTTCTTGAAGAATTCTATTTCTTCTTTCAACTACACCATTCTGTTGAGGAGTTCTAGGTGCTGAAAAGTTGTGAGTAATACCTTTCTTACTACAAAAAGTTTCAAAATCTGAATTTTGAAATTCTCCTCCATGATCACTATGAATAGTTTTCAATGGAAGGTTTTTCTCATTTTTAACTTGAGCTCTAAAACTTTTGAAATAAGAAAAAGTTTCAGATTTCCTTGCTAGAAAATAGACCCATGTAAATCTAGTGTAATCATCAACTAGAACAAACACATAGTATTTGCCTCCAATACTTCCAGTTTGTGTTGGACCAAAAAGATCCATGTGCACTAACTGTAATGAATCGGTTGTTGTGACTTCACCGATTGACTTAAAACTAGATTTATGTTGCTTGCCATATTGACAAGGATCACAAACTTTAGAAGAATAAAATCTAAGCTCCGGTAGATCCTTAACAAGTTTCTTCTTAGAGAGTTTACATAGGTTTCTAAGATTACAGTGTCCTAGTCTTCTATGCCATAACCAAGAGTGATCTTCCATTGCACTTAGGCAAGGTAAATCTTGGCTTCTTAGGTCTTCTAAGTTTAAGGTGTAAACATTCTCTTGCCTATTGGCTGAGAGAATAAATTCTTCCTTGGAATTGTGAACTAAGCATTTATCATTCCTAAAATTCACAAGGTAACCTTCATCACATAACTGACTTATGCTAATGAGGTTGTGCTTAAGACCTTTAACAAAAAGAACATTTGAAATCAAGGTTTTACCTAAAAGAACAATATTACCAATACCAACAATCTCTCCCTTAGCATTGTCTCCGAAAGTTACCTTTCCTCCTTTCGTTTTGATAATCTTTTCAAAAAAACTTTTGTTACCAGTCATGTGCCGGGAACATCCACTATCCATGTACCATATATTGTTGCTGGAACTTTCTTTATTTTCCTGAAATCAAGAACAAAGTTAGATTTTCGGAATCCAAACTTGTTTGGGTCCGAGATTTCCAGACAATAAAATTTTAGGAACCCACATTTTCTTAGAAAAACAAGCTTTGTGAAAACCTAAGGATTGGGTTTTGTTTAAGGAACAATTTTTTTTCCCAGTGACCACCACATTGACATTTAGTGCAAAATGGGGCACTTTGAGGAACAAAATAATTGTTACTGAAAACAGGTTTTGCATGGGTATAACCAAATCCGGATTTATTTCTTAAAGGTCGTATTTGAGAATACATCTTATCAAAATTTTCCTTACCATGGGTAAAGTTTGATAAACACTTCTTTAAGGAAAAAATTTCGGACTTGAGTTTTACAACCAAGTTTTTATCCTCAAAATCATTAGTTTTGGAACTAGAGTTAGGCTCGAAAACATTTTTCTTAGAAATTACTTTTTCTAATTCTTTAGAATGTTTGTTCTTCTCAGAACTTACTTCCTCAAGATTTTTTGAAATATTTTCAAAATCAGCATTTTTCTTATCAAGATCTTTAGAAAGATCTGATATCTCTTTAGTAAGAATAGAATTCCTAGAGTTTGCCTTATCAAGTTTCTTGTTGAGTTTGGAATTCTCAATCTCAAGAAGTTCAGCAAACCTAGAGACTTCTTCATATGTAGGTAAAGTATTTTCCTCATCAGAAGATGATTCTTCATCAGAAGAGTTATAATACTTACTATCAGTAGAATTTAATGAAACATTGGTCAATGATTCAACATTTCGTACCTTATCCATAAGACAATGATTATCAATAGGTAATCTGGCTATAAGACCAAGATTCTTCTGTCCTGAAGATTCATAATCAGAAGATTCATCTGAAGAGTCACCACCACTGGCACTCCAGGTGTCATTAGCTTTCAGAACTTTCTTAGCTTTGGCTTTGTAATACTTCTTCCTGTTCTTGTCTGAATGTCTTTCCTTTCTTTCTTTCCTTTTGAGCATAGGGCAATCTGGTCTAATATGTCCAGCTCTTTTACATTCATAACAAGTAACTTCTCCATCTTTCTTATCTTTCCTGTCCTTCTTCTTATACTTGGATTGAAAGTTTCTCTGTCCAGCTATCTTGTTCATCTTTCGAGCAAGATTGGCTAATTCATTTTCTGAAACTTCACTCTCACTAGATTCGGATTGGAAAATGAATTTCTTAGTCTTGGATCTAGTAACTCTTTCAGGAGTCTTAGCTTTCATCTGATTTGAAGTTGAAGTAAAAGCAACAGTACCATTTCCATTCTTCTTCTTGATGTTGTCAGCATCTCATTTCATTCTTGTTTCATGTTGTAGAAGAGTTCCAAATAATTCATCAAGAGTAATTTGAGTAACCTTCATGTTCTCATCTATAGCTGTTCTCTTGGATTCCCACTCATTGGGCATAATGTCAATTATCTTGTCCACAAGAGCTTCATCATCTAATCCTTTCTCTCCCATAGATTGTAGACTGTTGACAGTAGTCATAAATCTTTGTTGAACATTACAGATAGGTTCTCCATAAGGAAAATTGAAGCCATGATATTCTGCTCTAAGCATAGATCTCCTAGTCTCAATCACCTTAGAAGTCCCAAAGTGTGTAACCTCTAACTTCTTCCATATACAGTTAGCTGCTTCACAAGAAGAAATTTGGTTGTATATATTTCTAGTCATTGAACATAATAAAGTATTGCGTACCTTATAGTTGAGTTGATATTCTTGCTTTTCCTGGTTAGTAAAGGTTCTGACTTCCTTGTCAGGAATTTTATAGTCACCAGTAAGCATGACAAAGTTATCTACCCCAGTATTGATAACAAAAGTCTTCATACGATCTCTCAAGTATTCATAATCATTACCATCAAATATAGGTGGTCTTGTAGGATTCAGATTGTCAATCGATCCAACATTAATTCCTGTCATACTAAAAATAACTTTGCACACAAACTTGTTAGTAGAAAAAGATTCGTAATAACAATGTCCAGAATGGGAAAAGTTCGGAATGGATAAATCAGAATGACAGAGTTCGGAATGAAAAAGTTGAGCAAGAAAAACTTGTATATGAGTACAAGTATTTCAGTAACCTTGACTCTGATACCAAATGTAAGAATGGTATAGAGTAAGAGGTTTCCAACCTCTGATACCAATTGTAGGATCGAAATATAATATGAGATGCTCAATATACAAGAGGGGGGGGGGGGTGAATTGTATACTTTAAAAATTCCTTTGGAACCTTTAAAGTTAGTTATGAATAACTAAAGTTTCCTTAAGAAAAGGAAATAGCTAAGTTTAACAAAGTTAAACTAGGAAAATTCACAACACCTCTAACACCGAACTAAAACTTGGAAAGAGATTCTAAAAGAAGGTTCCGGAAACATGGTTCTGGAAATTGAAACTTAACAAAAGTTACAATATGAGATTCTACCTAAAAGCGTATAGAATCTAAATGAATCAGAGTAAGTAAGGAAGTATAAGAAAGTTATACTTTCCTTAAGATACAAATTACAGGGGAATAAAAACAAGTAGTAAAACTACTAGTAACAAGATAATAGTCTTTTAACCCAAAGAGAAGGGTATCCAACAACCTTGGATAAAGGTCCCTTAATTTATACTTTCAATCAAGTCTGTCTTACCCACACCAGGGTAAGCCCTCAATACGAAGATCGAAGTCTCTGTCTTGCTATCCCCGCAAGCCCTCAACTTCAAGGTAGTTGGCAACCTCTATTTTCCTCAGCAAGAAAGCCCTCGATCTTTAAGGTAGTCGGCAACCTCTGTCTTTCTCAGCAAGAAATCCCTCGATCTTTAAGGTAGTCGGCACCTCTGTCTTCCTATCCCCGGAATCCCTCGAATGTAATCACCAACATTCGGAGTCGCACGAAGCTTTGAGAGTTAATAAGATACTCTCTCTCTAGAAATCACTTCAACAGCATGTAAGCACTTTTTCAGCAATTGACTTATGCATCAGCATCAGCATTCAGCCAGCAGCACCGAGCTCTTTCAAATGAGCTTCTATTTATAGGTAAGGTCAGCTCCTCTCCAACGGTCATATTTTCCTTAAAGTTCGGAGGGACCTGTACACGTGTCACTTAGACAACGGTTAGTTTATAACAAAATGGACGACATCGTTTTATAAAAAAGTGAGTGTAACAGAATGTACGACATCGTTTTAAACTCTAACATAAAAGTTCGGAAAAGAAATTTCGGAGTGATAGTTCGGAGTGAATAAATTCAGAGTGTATAAAACAATGATAATCAGATTCTGTTTAACAGGTGAATTCGGAATGAGAATTCGGAATAGGAATTCGTCATCAGAAATCGTAATGAGAATTCATCATCAGAATTCGTAATGAGAATTCATCATCAGAATTCGTAATGAGAATTCATCATCAGAATTCGTAATGAGAATTCATCATCAGAATTCGTAATGAGAATTCATCATCAGAATTCGTAATGAGAATTCGTCATCAGAATTCGTAATGAGAATTCAGAATGAGATTTCTTCATTAGAATTCGTAATGAGAATTCTTCATTGGAATTCGTAATGAGAATTTTTCTTCTGAATTCGTAATGAGAATTCGGAATGGGATTTCTTCATTAGAATTCGTAATGAGAATTCTTCTTCAGAATTCGTATCCTGAATCTGGAATAGTACTTAGTCAGAATTCATATCCGGAATTCGGAATGAAACTTCCTTATAGTTCTTGTCCAGAACCGAATCCTAAAACAGAATGCTTTATATCGAAGTTTTAATGATTCCGAGAAAATGAATCCGAATCTCATACTTAAGAAAAATATGAATGAAAATATGATAAGGATAATTTTTCTTATAAAAGCGATTTTTCTTAAGAAAGCAATTTTCCTTATAAAAGCAATTTTCCTTAAGAAAGCAATTTTCCTTATAAAAGCAATTTTCCTTAAGAAAGCATTTTTCCTTAAAGATAAGGTGTTTTTGATTTTCAAAACAAGAAGGAATGGAAAAGTCATAAGGAAAACCTTATTGACTCAACAATAATTACAAATAATTAGTAATAATTAGTAATAATTACCAATAATTAGTAATAATTAGTAATAATTACCAATAATTAGTAATAATTAGTAATAATTACCAATAATTAGTACATTATTTGTATATTTTATTATTAATATTAAAATAATATAATTTTCTATATTATATACAATTCTCTTTTCATCTGTGTGTTTTCTGTCTCCACATGTAATATTCGCATTCTTTTTCAAAATTATCAACCTACTCGCCAATGGAGAGGTGAAATTGAATGCGAATATTACATGTGGAGACAGAATGTTAAACACAGAGATGAAAGGAGAATTGTATATAATATAAAAAATTATGTTATTTTAATATTAATAATAAAATATACTAATAATGTAATAATGTTATTATTATATAATTAATGTTTATGAAAAAATTATATTCGTATTATTAAAATAATAAAAAATCAATATAATATTAAAATTATCAATATTTGTAACATGTTTTGCTTTATTCTCAATATATTCAATCTTTACTTGACTGTTTTTTCTAACAAATTATTCAAAACCAGTAATGATTTTATATTTTATAGAGAAATATGGATCAATGAGGTCATCAAAAATCATTATTAGGTGACCGCATATGGATAAATCAACGTAGAAATCCAAACGGTTCTGGTTTAAATCCAGTATATGTTGAGGGTGTGGAGACATTTTTATCATTTGCGGAATCAAATTCAGAATTTGTTTCAGAAGGCAAAATAAAATGCCCTTGCAGAAAATGTGCATTGAGAACGTTTGACACGTTTGACAATGTTAGAGAACATCTCTTGCATTTTGGGTTTCAACCAGATTATGTTTTTTGGTATCAACACGGTGAACGCAGTTCGAGAGAAGGTGATACCAACTTGATTCAGGATCCATCCCGGTTTTATGATTTAGTACATGATGTTGCAGGTTCATCTGTTCAACATACAGAAACTCCGGCTGATATAGCTTCAAATCCTGAGTTGGCACCGTCTGAATTTTATGATTTGTTGAAATCTGCTGAGGATGCATTATATCCTGGCTGCACGATGAGCAAATTAGAAGCAGTTGCAAAATTTATGGCTATCCAATCAGATAACGAAATGTCAAACACCTGTTTTGACCAGATATTTTCTTTGCTGAAAACACTATTACCAGAAGGAAATGTTTTACCTGCAAATTACTACGAGAGTAAGAGGCTGGTTCGAAATTTGGGACTTACTTGTCAGAAGATTCATGCATGTTCAAATGACTGCATTTTATATTCTGGGGAAAATGAGTCGTTGGATAGTTGTCCTACATGTGGGCAACTGAGATATAAAGAAGGACAACACGGGAAGTCTGGTTTGATTCCTGTAAAACAGTTGAGATATTTTCCGCTTACATCCAGACTTCAGCGTTTATTCATGTCTAAGAATACAGCGACAATGATGTCATGGCATAAAGAGAATATTTCAACCGACAAAAGCTTAAATCATCCAGCTGATGGTGATTCATGGAAACATTTTGATAGAGTGCATCCATTCTTTTCTTTAGAAGCTATAAATGTTCGACTGGGCCTTTCCACTGATGGTTTCTGTCCGTTTGGATCTTATGGTAGTCAATATTCATGTTGGCCTGTTTTTTTAACTCCGTACAATTTACCTCCATGGATGTTGATGAAGGAGCCATATATCTTTTTGACTTTACTAATTCCAGGACATCCGAAGAAAAATATTGATGTTTATTTGAAGCCATTGATTGATGAATTAAATTTATTGTGGAGTACTGGTGTCAGTACAAATGATGTTGCAACGAAACATAATTTCATACTGAGAGCAACATTGATGTGGACAATAAGTGACTTCCCGGCTTATGGGATGTTATCTGGCTGGAGTACACATTGTAAGAAATCATGTCCTTACTGTATGGGAGAGAACAAAGCATTTATGCTCATTCATGGAAAGAAACCTTGTTATTTTGACTGTCATCGCAGATTTCTTCCAGCTGATCATCCTTTTCGTAGAAACAGATCTCATTTCAGAAAAGGAACAGTTGAAAGGGATGAACCTCCAAAAATGCTATCAGGTTCGGAGTTAAAATCAGTTGATTTTCATCACCCCCCATCACTTTTGGTCCCACAATAAACCAACAGAAAATTTCTGGTTTTGGGAAAGAACACAATTGGATTAAACGTAGTATATTTTGGGATTTTCCATATTGGTCTGATCTGTTGGTCCGACACATGATAGATGTCATGCATATTGAGAAGAACTATTTTGATAATTTGTTTCATACAGTTTTGGATACGCTAGGAAAGAGCAAAGATAATGTAAATGCATGTTTAGATCTTGCCCAAATTTGCAGGCGTCCAGAATTGGAACTATTTGAGAATGTTAGAACAGAAAGGTTACTGAAACAAAAAGCAGCTTATACAATGTCTAAAGAAAACCGTTTATTATTTTGTCAGTGGATTGCAGATTTGAGACTTACAGATGGCTGTGTTTCTAATTTGGGAAGATGTATAAAGAATGGTCATATTAATGTATTAAAATGTCATGATTGTCATGTTATAATGGAGAGACTTCTACCCATTGGATTAAGAGGTCTGTTGAATTCTGTGATTTGGGATTCCATAACAGACATGTCTCATTTTTTTCGGGAAATTTGTGCGGCTACGGCAGATTATGATGCTCTAGGAAAACTTGAAAAAGATGTTGTTGTAATTATATGTAAACTGGAAAAAATATTTTCGCCGTCTTTCTTCGACTCAATGGAACATTTGATGTTACATTTGCCATATGAAGCCAAATGTGGAGGTCCGGTACAGTTTCGATGGATGTACCCATTTGAAAGATGCATGCAAAAATTGAAAAGAAATGTATGTAACAAAGCATCTGTTGAAGGATCTATTGCAGAAGCTTATTTGCAAGAGGAAATATCTTTTTTCTGCTCCCATTATTTTGAATCTGAGTATCTTTCAAAACACAACCGAATGGGACGGAACGAGAGGAATATTGATGAAATCGACAATAAATTATCTATTTTCAACCAGTCAGATCTTGGTTTTGGTGGAGTTTATGAACGCTGGCTTTCAGATGATGAACATCAGAGAGCTCATACGTATGTTCTGCTCAACTGTGAAGAGATGACATCAGTTGTACTGTAAGTGTTTATATCACTTATTCTATCATTTATGTTACAGTAAATACCTTTGGTTTTTATAGGATGTATGATAATCATATCAAGAAACAAATTCCACAATTTACAGAAGCTGCTCTCGAAGAACGTCGACTGAAAACTTTCTCTCAGTGGTTTCAAAAACTGGTAACATAAATTATTTATCTTTTAGCAACTCATTCAATGTATAGTTTACTATATTGATAATTATTTCACAAATTTTCAGGTGTCTCGACATGCTGATAAAACTGTCAAACGGCTGTGTGTATTGAGTAACCCACCTTCCAAACTTGTTAAAACTTATAATGCATATGTGGTGAATGGATTTCGATTCCACACACATGCATATGGGGAATCGAAAAAACAATGAACAGTGGAGTTAGCTTAAGAGGATCTCATCATCGAGAAAATGAAGTTGACTTTTACGGCATACTTGATGAAATCATTGAACTCTGTTATCTTGGACAACATTACATAACCATGTTCAAATATCGGTGGTTGGATACAGAGAGAGGCGGGTGTGTTCATCCGACTCATGGAATCATCGATATTAAATGTAAAAGTGTTCTCGTAGTAAATGAACCATTCTTATTGGCTCAACAGGCATATAAAGTTTATTACGCAAAGTATTGTGCAACATCAAGAGAATTGACTGATTGGTGGAGTGTAATAAAAATAAAAATTCGAGACAATCAGTTTAGTCAAAGTGAATGTGATTTCACTGATGTGCAAAGAATTGAAGTTTTTCAAGAGAGTACTCAAAATAAATCTTTTTTTTACAAAGAGACATGAGTATCGATGACGACACCCCACATTTAAGAGTCGGTGATGACGATGATGTTAATGATGTCACATATGAATTTGAAATGGTAAGAGATGAAGCAACTGTAACTCGAATGGATATCGATGATGTTGAGGAGGAATATGAAGATGACATTGACATATATGAAGATGATGATGAAGATGAACACTGATAGCATTTCATGGTATTTATATACAATCATAATATGTATATATGTATATATAATTGTAATTATCAATTATTTGCTAACATTAATATTTTCTGTTTCAGATGGACGACGCCACATTTTGTGAGTTGGCGGATGCTGACCTGACTTTCGATGCGGATGAGTTGCTGACAGATGACCCTCAGCCTGCAGGCGCTCCAGGGAGTACGCGGAGGGGGCGTGGTCTTGCACGATTGATGATTCCTGACCCCGTCCCCGAGCGACGTCCACGTCTTGGGTTTGATCCACGCACACGGAGGTGTGATAACATGTGTGATAACCTGTGGATTTGACTAAGATTTCATTAATCTATTCACATAATAAATGTTTATTATTTTTTCAGTTTTCCGCATATAGCAGTCAGACAGGGCAGCGCTATTTTGCGCAACTATTTCTCTCAGCCGTGGACCACATGGGAGCAGATTCCCATTGATGTGCAGCAGGCCATGTTCGACCATTGGTTGGTACGTACGTAAATAAATAATTTTTATTTTGAAAATTATTTCATTTATAACTTGATATTTTGATTTATTTGTAGGTTTTATGGTATCTGATCGAGGATACCATGCGTGACTCCATCCACGAGGCATGGGAGGTGGCCATGTGTGACCGCCTTCGTCAGTTTTCGCACAATTTAAGAAAAGTTGCGATGAAGAAAGCATGAGTGTCAGATTTTGACGAGTCATGTAGAGCACACCGACCAGAGCATATTTCATCCCATGTATGGGATGGATTATGTGAGCACTGGTTGAGTGGTGCCTTTCAGAGGGGATCATCGGTGGGGAGGCAGAATCGGGGGAGACAGGAGGTGACTCATCGAGCTGGGAGTCGTTCTTTCAGTACTCATAGACAACATCTGGTACGTACATTATTTATAAATATTTTATATAACTATAAATATTAACAGTTTAATTTTTATTCTTATAGGCTGTCGAGCACCCCGATATTACAGAGTACGACGTATATCGGAGGATGTATAGTGATTCTACTACAGGGGAGCTCAGAGGTGACCGTCAGCATCACATCGTGGTCAGTATTATTTGTTTTCAAGTTTAAAAATTAACTGCATATAATATATTCACAATTTTAATTTTAAATTGCAACTATATGAGTCATATGAGCCCGCAGCGTCACAGGCCCGGCCTGAGAGTCAGGCCGAGTCATCAGATCAGACCACTACCTGTCAGTGTGATGAAGCGGCATGGATGTAGGCCACCCAGTATGCCTTCGAGAAGGGCCGGGTAGTTGGTATCGGCTCTCGACTGACTCCCGGAGATTATTATGGCAGTGCTGCGATGTCGGCGTCCAGCTCGAGAGGAGCTCGTGCATCTTCTTCTACTACACAGTATGAGGATCAGTTGCGATCTCACACTGCACAGATAGAGAGTCTCTGACAGGAGCAGGAGAAGATGCGTCAGCAGCATGAGGAGGAGCGTCGACGCCAGCAGCAGCTGTACGAGGAGCAGGCGAGTCGGTGGCAGCAGCAGCATCAGGAGCAGATGAAGTACATGCGCCGACTCACTCATGCTTTAGGGATGGAGTTTCCTCTACCACCATCTGCAGATCCTCCACCTCCCCCCCTCCTTTAGATTAGAGATTGTACTTATGTTATAAAATTTGTGAAATCAAATTATTATTTTTTTCTATTCGTAGTTTCTGTCTCATTATAAAATATTAATAATATTATATTTTTAAATAACAATATTAATATAAATAATAATATTATTTATATTTTATAATATTAAATTATATATATATATTAAAATTTTATAATATTATAATTTAATTATATTTTTTGTAATACTGGAATTATTTTAATATTTGAATGTAAAATAATTCTATTATTTTTATATTAATTAAAATAAATTATTAATATTTTTTTTATTTATGAATTATAATTCTAATATTATTATATTAATTAAATCATTTATTAATATTCTATTATTTTTTATTTTTGAATTATAATACTATTATTAATATATTAATTAAAATAATTTATTAATAATTTATTATTTTTATTTTTGAATTATAATTCTATTATTATATTAATGAAAATAAATTATTAATAAATTATTTTTTTTATTTTTTATAGTATTTGCGACGGGATACTATGCCCGTCGCAAATACTAGTATTATTAATAGTTTTTTTTTAAAAATAGTTTTTCCGACGGTACCGTCGCAAAAGGTATTTGCGACAGGTCCCGTCGCAAAAGGTATTTGCGACGGGCTCGTCGCAAAAACTATTTTAAATGTTTTTTACAAAAATACGGAGTACTATTTGCGACGGGGAGAATGACAGTCGCAAAAAACGGCTGTAGCGACGGGCCCGTCGCAAATAAGTGTTGTTGTGACGCCGTTTTCAGCAACGGGCTATTTACGACGGGATCCCGTCGCAAATGCCCCATCGCAAATGCCCGTTTTTCTAGTAGTGAAATTCGTTGGGGGTTATAAATGGTTTACTACTCGAAATTTTGTTTAATAGAAACCCACATCATAAAAAGGAATACCAAAACATGGCTTTAAAAACTAATGTATGAAATGTAATGGTTACCCAAATTAACACATCACTCGGTTTCCACGTAGGAGAACATAGGTGAAAATATGGACATGGAAGAAAAATCTAACCATCAAGTTCTGATGGAGAGTGTTAGAGAACATGGCTATGAAAAATCCAACAATCACAAAGCTATGGATTTGTGATGATCTAAGGTACCATCTGATTCATCGGATATAAGAGAAGTAGGACAACATTTTTGGTTTTCAAGATCATTTCCTTAATGTTGATGAATTAAAATAAATACTTGCATGATTTTGGTACAATCTCACTGTTGTTCGTGAATTGAACAATTTGCACTTCATCCCTTAAAGAAATGAAGTTGAATTTGTTATTTGTGATGTGTTAGAAGATCATGTGATAGAATGATGGGTCATTCCATCTCTTTCAAACAAAATGATAGAAAAAGTTATAAGTCCATCTTATGGTTAGATTAATCTTATATGGTTCCGAAAATGAACTTATACTTCATATATCATACCGCTTAATAAAATAAAACTAGTTTCTACTAACCAGGGACTTCATGTAGGCCAGTGGTAGGTGATAAAGGCCAGTCGCACTTCGGTTGTGGGTTCGATTCCCACAGCCTTGCCCGACGTGATGGGTTATCTCCCGTCCTGCAGGTTGTCCTTTTTCTAAAACTACATTAGTATATCATCCAATCAATAATATCGAAAAAAGGTTCTATCCTTAAACAATACTAACTTATGTCCAACATAATCCATTCCAATATTTAGGCTTATACATAATATTGTAGTCCATTGTCATATTATAGTGAAAACGATTACCAGTGATTTCATATAACAAGCATGTTAATACCATCGTTGATCCCCATATATCATAAGATATTTCTTGTTGGTCACATTACAAACGTTCAAAGGACTTAATCATGTATTCTCTTGAAAAATGAATACCCGTTGAACCTTAGTGAAAACATGAATGCAGTTAAAAGTTAACACTATCCACATACCAAAATCCTCAAAATTCAATATACTCAAACCTTGATATCACTTAGTCCTTATATCAATCATGAGCTCATGAATACAATAAAACATCTCATTATCTTCTAATTCCTTCATTATGCGTGTATCATCTACTTTACAAAAATACTGGAATAACATTTCATGGTTATTGGTACCATTTAACATATACTTTCAAATACTTTTTGGAAAAAAATAGTGTAACAATCCTTAGATGATTCTTTATTCCATAGTACCATTAACTATACAACACAACTCTCGATAAACATACAATCATTCCACTACCTTCTAAAACAACCGACTAAGCTTCAACACTTCTTTCAGCTCATATATCATTTGTAGTCTCCTCATCATCATCCACATAAATATTACCCATATGACGATGCTGATTCTCTTCATGAGATTTTCCATTAAGGCATCAGTTTTCATAATGCCCGTACATTACACATTTAAAACATCTAATAATTGTTGATGTTGTAGCAATACCATTATCCTTGTCCACGGTGTTAACTGAACCTTTTCCTTTGCACTTACAGGCTTTGTGTCCTTCTTTTACACACGCAAAGCATCTTCCAGTTCCTTTGAAACAATCTCCCTAATGCCTCTTACCAAATGATTTACATGAGGGAAATTGAACTTTCTTTCCTCTATGACCATCATGAAACTCCATCTTTCTCTTATTATCTGAGTTGGAAAACTTACCAAAGTTGAGATTATTGATCATATTATGAGATTTCTGATTAGGAATAATAACGATTTTTGGACTTCCAGATCCCGTTTCAATTGGTTTCTCATGAAGAAAATCATTCCATTGTCCGTCATATCCTCTATTATCATGAATATTCCTGTTTCCAGCCTTTTTCTAAAACCCAAAACGAATAGTGTGAGAGGCAAAAATCATGCTAGGGAAAACAACATAGTAAAGGGGGAGCACCCTCAATATATAACATCTTAGGATAAATTCTAAGATCGTTACTATAAGTCCCCAGCCTTAAAACTTACTTAATCTTGAGTTATTACAAGAATACAAATTGAGGATCTTTTCGGGTTTAGAGTTTTAGAGAATTAGATCATAAAACATGCATTACATTCCACATATAAACAAAGTGATTACATAAAGATAGTATTCTTCATTCCCATCAATGGAAACATATTTAAAATAAACATGGATTCTTTCTTGACACTTCCTTGACACTATCATCATATCATGTACCTTTCTCATGACATGTGAAAAACATTTCAAAAAAACTAGGGATGAGCATAAAAAGCTCAGTAAGGGATATAAAAATATGGAAAGGAAACATGGGTACATATATACATAAGGATGAGATAATACTTTACCCATAAAACATAAGCACTTTAACATACCTCATCAAATCATGAATAAATCATAGAAATCATAAGACATAATGGTAACTTGAGGCATTCATAACATTCTTACGTAGGGAGTAACCCTCTTGATTACGTTTGGATTACCCATCACAGTATATTACCTAAATCTCTTCGGCGAAACCTTAATGTTTCACTCCTTCGCGTTACCCAATGCATTGGAGAGCTATATCGGGCTCACCCACCCTTAGTTTATCACGGAACCACCCATTTTCATAATAATGCCCAAGAACCTCAACATAATCATATCACATATAACATGAATAAAGGAAACATAACATTCCCACCTTTCAATCACAAGATATCAATAAAACACATTGATATATAAAACATTATGAAAACCATTTTCGATACCAAAATAAATGAAAAGTAAAACATGGTATTTATTTTTCTTTTAAAAAGAAGGTATGGCTTGTAGAGGAAGCCGAAAATCAAATAACAGTCACGACGGCGGAGAAGTCGTTGTCGCCGCATACGTACGACAAAAACATTCCCTTTTGTCCTTTAGTAAACGCTTCATATAAAAAAAGATTCTTTTTGAATAAACGTAAAAGTCAAAGGGGTTTATACACCGTATAAAAGAAGTTTGTGTATAAAACAAAATATGCCTCAATGAAAGGAGATTGAGATGAAGTCCCATACAAAGATCATTTTTAAAATAAAATAGATCTATTGTGTGTATTCACTATAAGTGCACATAAAGAAAGTACAAATACAGGATTGGACATAATAATATCATGAAATAATTTGAAAGTAGGAGATTAACCCAAAGAATGGTAATTTGGTTAAGAAGTTCCCTTACCTCGTATCCGACATGACCCGACCGTTCTTTAATCTCCTGAATAATAAAATTGGGTTAATCTCTACTTGCTTAAGAACCATTTTCAAGTTCATTATTCCTTTTATACCATGTTATGAACATCATGTAATCATTTAAGTTAGTAATGTTCATTTTGTCGGTATTTGGTTCTTATGTCAAAAATAGACTTCTTACACTTACATGTTGTTAATTTGGTCAAAGGTTCGTTATATACAGAATTATATTAATGATTTGGATAACATATATATCATATATATTCAGCATATACATGTATTTATAATATTACATCACATTTAGAGGTAAGAAATGAAATGCACCGTTCATGGAGACGGTAAGCCGTACGTACGCATGAACGCTAATTCCATTTCTATTTCGTATTTTTTGGAATGGAATCATAATGATATAAGAGTATATTATAATTCCTGTATAATAACATATATAATATCATTAACTTTATCCTTTACACATCTCACATATTGTATTAACGAATCAAATCACTTTCAGGGGGCGGTAGTCCGCACTTCCTAAAATGAAGATATCGTGTTTACCCATAATGGAAACAATAATGGTATTCCATAAATGAAAAATACAGAAGCTTAAGGAAATAATAAACATATTATATATCATATATAAAAATAGTGACCTCATAATGGCCACCTTTGAAGGTGTTAAATGAGTATTGAACAATCATCGTTTCGGGAGGCAGAATTTCGCCATCCATGGAAACCGTATGTTCTTTAACCATTTGATGTAGTTTTGTGAGAGTGTAGCTCGAATAAATCTTATTACAACATCCTAGTATATTGAAGATACTGGTTCGGTTACAAAAGAAGTAAATAAAAAGAGTTTAGGGGGTTGGAGAAGCAAAATAAAACAAATGAACATGAGAGAATGAATTACCTTTAAAAGTGTAACTCCTTTTGATTTGAGCCTAAAGGCTTCCTTTGAAAGGATTCTGCCCAAAGGGAATCCTCTAGGATGAGTAGAGGGATGTGTAGAGAGTAAATGGGCAGGGTTTGGCTGAGACAAAGGCTTTGGGAGTGTGGGTAATGAGGTAGAGTTGGGGGTCTTTTATAAGAGGAGAGGAGGGGCACTCTTGGAAAGTAAAGAAATATTACTTTATTTGAAAATGATTTTCGGATTTAAATGGTCCCACATTGATATAATTCGAGAATAATGTGATAAGGGTTCGAAATCCACTCATCCAATAGGTTTTGGACATGTGTAAGTTTTAGATATTACATTATCTTTCCATTTTATTTAAATCGTTAAATAATGTTGTCATCGCTGCATAATCATGATGTCATAAATAATTTATTTTATTTAAAGTCTAAAAATTATAAAAAAACTACTATGATGTAGGAAATCCTTTTATCTTTCCAATGACTATTTATAATAAAAAATCTGATATTTATAACCCCATGTAAAAATTGTTTTCGTAAAACATATGATATTTGTGTCATTTTTACTTTTACATTAAATAAAAAGTTATTTATGTCATTTCCCAACCAAAGTGGCTCCATGGGGTCCCCAAGTTGACTCATGGCTTGTCTTGGTCGGCCATGACACAACCAATGAGGGTAGGAAATGTTTCAAACTCTTCATATTTTATTAAAGCATTATTTTTATCTTAAATTACACTAATTACCACTAATCGCGATTAAAAACTTAATAAGTTACTATTCACCAAAAAATTATTTTAATCTCATTGAACCACATTTTACTTCTTAATGACAACCATGTATGTCGGATTTTTGAAATTAAAAACACAATGATGGAAAAATTTCATTTAAACGGAAAATCAGTTTTTATAAGTACCACTTAGTGGTTTCACTATTCATCAAAAATTGAAGTTTTTCAGAAAATTACCAAAAATTCACCCTAAGCTATATTTTTTATTCTGAATTCAAAAATGAAATCTATTTTACAAAATTAAAAACATATAAGTCACATTAATTAATTTAATAATTAATTCCTGCTGTCAGAGCAAATAGCGTGTTTTTATAAAACAATAAGTATCAAAATATTGACACCAGTTTAAGTCTAATTTCAAAGTGAAATTTATTACAATGACCACCATTGGATTAAATGGTAAAAATATATTCCAATTTCAATTCAAAACCAATTTAACACATAATCTAATTGTATAAATAAATTAGATTAAAAAGCAGTTTTGATGTAAAATGCAGTATTTTTCACTATTCATTAAAAAAAATGAACATTGTCTGAAAAATACCAAAAAATCACACAAAGTAAATTTTGATGTCCCAATCATAAAGAATAAGTTTATCTTGAATAACATAGCTTATAAAGTTGTCAAAAGATAGATTTAAAAATGGTTTTCCAGCAAAAGGCAGTAAAATAATCTTTTAAGAATATTAGTGTATTCCATGCATAAGATTGTATTTATTTTCATTTTAAGCCTCTATAACACTATCTATTTCATTAATAGACATAGATAAAAATATCTTTTATTAATTACTTACTTGGTATGTTACATCCTTCCCCTCTTTAGAAAATTTCGTCCCCGCAACTTATTTACTTATCAAATAAATGTGGGTACTTATCCCTCATTGCATTTTCAGATTCCCATGTTGCCTCTTTAATCATGTGGTTTTTCCACAAAACCTTTACCTGGTGAATCACCTTATTTCATAACACTTGCTCCTTGTGGTCATGAATCTGGACCGGTTGTTCCTCATAAGATAGGTTCTCTTCCAGCTGAACTACCTCTGGACTCAAAACATGAGATGGATCAGGAATATACTTTCTCAACATCGAAACGTGAAAAACATTGTGTACCTGAGATAAACTCGGAGGTAAAGCCACTCGGTAGGCAACTGATCCAACTCTCGCCAGAATTTCATATGGTCCAATAAACCTTAGACCCAGCTTTCCTTTCTTACCAAATCTCATCACACTTTTCCAAGGAGAAACCTTGAGAAAAACATGATCACCTACCTCGAAAAATAGATCCTTCCTCCTATTGTCTGCATAACTCTTCTGCCTGCACTGAGCTATTCTCATGTGCTTCTGAATCACCTGAACTTTTTCTGCCATCTCTTCTACAAATTCTAGTCCCATCAACTTCCTTTCACCCACTTCATCCCAGAAAGCGGGAGTTCGACACCGCTTCCCATATAATTCCTGAAATGGTGCCATCTGTATACTGGAATGAAAACTGTTATTATATGAAAATTCAACCAAGAAATATGCTGGTCCCAACTTCCCTGATAATCCATAGAACAAGCTCGTAACATATCCTCCAAGGTCTGAATTGTTTGTTCTGACTGCCCATCTGATTGAGGATGAAAAGCTGTACTAAAATTTAATTCAGTACCCAACGACTTCTGAAGTCCTTTACAAAAGTTAGAAGTGAACCTGAGAGCACGATTAGATACAATGGAGAGAGGAACTCCATGTAACCTGACTATCTCTTTAAGATACAAACGGGAAAGTTGATCTAGGGAAAAATTATCTCGTATAGCAAGGAAATGAGCAGACTTGGTCAAGCGATCAACAATAACCAAGATTGAATTATTTCCTCGAGATGTCTTCGGTAATCCCACAACAAAGTCCATGGATATATTCTCCCATTTCTACTCTGGAACTGGTAAAGGCTGAAGCATCCCTTTCGGTAACTGCCGCTCTGCTTTAACCTGTTGACATGTCAAACACTTCATAGTAAAATCAGCAATATCTCTTTTCATTCCATCCCACCAGTAATACTCCCACAGATCTCTATACATCTTAGTACTGCTAGGATGAACTGAAAACGGAGAACTATGAGCTTCACATAACAACTCTCTCTTCAACTGTGAATCACAAGGCACACACAATCTCTTCCCAAATGTCAAAACGCAATCATTATCAATGTTGAACTCAGGAAACTTACCTTTTTGAACCATCTCTATCTTTTTCTGCAACTCACTGTCTTGCTTCTGTGCTTGCTTGATTCTTTCTGATAGAGATGATCTCACTGATACCATTCCTGGAAGGTAGTTCCAAAACTGGAGCATTCACAAATCTTCTTTTCAATTCCTGAAAACAATCATCACATTATTTTGTCCAGATAAAGTTAACACCCTTCTGAGTTAGCTTAGTCATTGGACTAGATAACCGTGAAAAAATTCTAACAAACCTTCGGTAATAGCCTGCCAAACAAAGGAAGCTACGAATCTCGGTTACATTTGTGGGTCTTGGCCATTCTTCCACAACTTTTTTTTTGCAGGATCAACAGTTATTCCATCTTTAGAAACAATATGACAAAGGAAAGAAATTTTTTGCAACCAAAACTCACATTTGCTGAATTTCCCATACAATTTCTTTTCTTTTAAGGTTTGCAAAATGACCCTTAAATGTCTTTCATGATCTTATTTACTTTTAGAAAACACCAAAATATGATCAATATAAACCACCATAAACTTATCCAAGAACTCATGGAAAATTCTATTCATTAAGTCCATGAATACAGCAGGTGCATTGGTTAGCCCAAAAGGCATTACTACAAATTCATAATGGCCATATCTCGTACAGAACGCGGTCTTCAGAATATCTGCCTCCTTTACCTTCAGCTTATGGTACCCTGATCTCAAGTCAATCTTTGAAAAAAACTGAGCTCCCTGGAGCTGATCAAACAAATCATCGATATGAGGCAAAGGATATTTGTTCTTAACAGTGATATTATTAAAGGCCCTATAATCAATGCAATGTCTCATAGAACCATCTTTCTTTTTAATAAATAAAACATGAGCACCCGATGGTGATGTGCTAGGTCGAATGATACCTTTCTCCAATAAATCTTGTAATTTCTCCTTCAACTCTAAAAGTTCAATTTGATCCATTCGATAAGGGGGTTTTGAAATTGGCTTAGCATCAGGAACTAAGTCAATAGTAAACTCAACTTCCAGATCTGGTATTATTCCAGGCAACTCATCAGGAAAAACATCAGGATACTCATTTACCACTGGCACATCATTAATTTGAACAGTTCCTTTATTTTCAACGATGTGTTCAAGGTATCATTAATTTCCATCTTTTACAAGTTTCTCGGCCTCTTGATATGTTATCAAAAGTAAGGGTTCATTCTTGTACACAAACTGAAAGTCTTTCTGAAAAGAAAATTCTTTAGCTCTACAGTCAATCTTAGCATGGTTAATAGAGAGCCAATCCATACCCAGGATAACATCAAACTCTACTAGAGGTAAAACAATAAGGTTTGCAAGTAGGTTCTTTCCACAGATAAGGATAAGAATATTCTTATAAATTATTTTTGCCTCAACATTTCCCTCAGGTGTCTTTACCACAAGTTCAAGAGTCATTTCTTGAGATGGTATTCCCATTTTACTAGAAAAGGTTTCAGAGATGAAAGAATGTGTAGAACCCGAATCAAACAACACACTGGAATAATTTGAAAAAACAAACAAAGTACCTGATACAACTTCATTTGACGGCCCGACATCCGCAGAAGTAGTTTCAAAGGATTTCACCACCCCTTTCTTCTTGTAGTATAACTGCTTCCCATCACTCAAGCTCTTTGTCGGACACTCATTTGCATAGTGACCCATCTCATTGCACTTATAACATTTCACTAACTGTAAATCGAATTTGGTCTTACCTTCACCTTGATCCTTTTTAGTGCAATAACAAGCCTTATGTCCCATCTTACCACATCGGTAGCACTTTCCAGAATTCAGAATACATTACCCAGCATGCCTTTTGCCACATTTATCACAAACTGGAAACTTAGTTTTCTTACCATCAGACATTTTTTAAGAATTCTTACTTTTCTCCTGCCACCTCGGTCTCTTCTTCTGTTGGTTGTTATAGAACACTTGATCATCGGAAAACACCATTTCCACCTTCTCAGCACATCAAACAAGATTTTCATAACTTTTAAACTCATGAGAATCTAATTCCCTTCGATATTTTGGCTTTAATCCTGAGTAAAAATGATTGATTTTACTATCAAGGTCTCGGATAAAATTTGGAGCATACCTTGCCAATCGAGTGAACCTTTCTTCATAGGTAGCCACTGAGTCTTCCTCTTTCCTCAATTCCAAGAACTGCTTTTCCATCCTAAGTCGAATAGCCATAGGAAAATACTTCTCAACAAACATACCTTTGAATTCATCCCAGTCGAGAGCATCAATATCATCAGCGTCCCTAATATTTTTAACTATCGACCACCACTGATCTGCCTCACCCTCCAAACGGTAAATAGAAACACTAACCTTTTGATTGTCTGAACACCCCATGACATCGAAAATCTTCTCCAGTGCTTTAATCCACCCTTCAGCTAGCACAGGGTTAGATGAGCCTCTGAATGATGGGGGATGTTGCCTCATGAAATGTTCCACCACTGACATGTTCCTCTGTGGTTGATCTGGCTGATCTCGTGCATGGATACCACCACCATTTATCGCTTGAGTCAACTGTGCCATTACTGCAACAAATTGTTCAGTTCCAATTCCGACCATCTCAGGATGCTGATTCGGAATGTTATTTCCTTCTGTATGCCTTCCTAGCACTGCTTCCCTGTTTCCTCTGCGGAAAACCATTCTGAACAAACATGTCTTAGATGAAGCAACATGGTAATCTTCAAATGCTATATCACTTCAATTTGACCATAAAAAAATATTTTTAGATAAACATTTAATATAATTCTAACTCCTAAAGTTATCTAAACCTACCTCTGATACCAACTATAAGGCCTCATCCTTAAACCTTACTTAATCTTGAGTTATTACAAGATTACACATTGAGGATCTTTTCAGATTTAGAGTTTTAGAGAATTAGATCATAAAACATGCATTACATTCCACATATAAACAAAGTGGTTACATAAAGATAGTATTATTCATTCCCATAAATGGAAACATATTTAAAATAAACATGGATTATTTCTTGACACTTCCTTGACACTATCATCATATCATGTACCTTTCCCTTGACCTGTGAAAAAAATTTCAAAAAAACGTGGGATGAGCATAAAAAGCTCAGTAAGGGATATAAAAATATGGAAAGGAAACATGGGTACATATATACATAAGGATGAGATCATACTTTACCCATAAAACATAAGCACTTTAACATACCTCATCAAATCATGAATTAATCATAGAAATCATAAGACATAAAGGTAACTTGAGGCATTCATAACATTCTTACGTAGGGAGTAACCCTCTTGGTTACATTTGGAATACCCATCACAGTATATTCCCTAAATCTCTTCGGAGAAACCTTAACTTTTCACTCCTTCGCGTTACCCAATGCATTGGAGAGCTATATCGGGCTCACCCACCCTTAGTTTATCACGAAACCACCCGTTTTCATAATAATGCCCAAGAACCTCAACATAATCATATCACATAAAACATGCATAAAGGAAATATAACATTCCCACCATTCAATCACATGATATCAATACAACACATTGATATATAAAACATTATGAAAACCATTTTCGATACCAAATTAAAAGAAAAGTAAAACATGGTATTTATTTTTCTTTTAAAAAGAAGGTATGGCTTGTAGAGGAAGCTGAAACTCAAATAACGGTCACGACGGCGGAGAAGTCATTGTCGCCGTATACGTACGACAAAAACATTCCCTTTTGTCGTTTAGTAAACAATTCGTATAAAAAATATTCCTTTTGAATAAACGTAAAAGTCAAAGGGGTTTATACACCGTATAAAAGAAGGTTGTGTATAAAACAAAATATGCCCCAATGAAAGGAGATTGAGATGAAGTCCCATACAAAGATCATTTTTAAAATAAAATAGATCTATTATGTGTATTCACTATAAGTACACATAATGAAAGTAAAAATAAAAGATAGGATATAATAATATCATGAAATAATTTTAAAGTAGGAGATTAACATAAAGAATGGTAATTGGGTTAAGAAGTTCCCTTACCTCGTATCCGACTTGACCCGACCGTTATTTAATCTCCTGAATAATAAACTTGAGTTAATATCTACTTGCTTAAGAACCTTTTTCAAGTTCATTATTCCTTTTATACCATGTTATGAACATCATGTAATCATTTAAGTTAGTAATGTTCATTTTGTCGGTATTTTGTTCTTAAGTCAAAAATAGACTTCTTACACTTACATGTTGTTAATTTGGTCAAAGGTTCGTTATATCCAGAATGATATTAATGATTTGGATAACATATATATCATATATATTCAGCATATACATGTATTTATAATATTACATCACATTTAGAGGTAAGAAATGAAATGCACCGTTCATGGAGATGGTAAGCCGTACGTACGCATGAACGCTACTTCCATTTCTATTTCGTATTTTCTGGAATGGAATCATAATGATATAAGAGTATATTATAATTCCAGTATAATAACATATATAATATCATTAACTTTATCCTATACACCCATTTTTATTTCGTATTTTCTGGAATGGAATCATAATGATATAAGGGTATATTATAATTCCAGTATAATAACATATATAATATCATTAACAATATCCTTTACACATCCCACATATGGTATTAACGAATCAAATCACTTTCAGGGGCGGTAGTCTTCACTTCCTAAAATGAAGATATCGTTTTTACCCATAATGGAAACAATAATGGTATGCCATAAATGAAAAATACAGAAGCTTAAGGAAATAATAGACATATTATATATCATATATAAAAATAGTGACATCATAATGGCCACCTTTGAAGGTGTTAAATGAGTATTGAACAATCATCATTTCGGGAGGCAGAATTTCTCCATCCACGGAAACCGTATGTTCTTTAACCATTTGATGTAGTTGGGTGAGAGTGTAGCTCGAATAAATCTTATAACAACATCCTAGTATATTGAAGATACTGTTGTTGTTACAAAAGATGTAAATAAAAAGAGTTTAGGAGGTTGGATAAGAAAAATAAAACAAATGAACATGAGAGAATGAATTACCTTTAAAAGTGAAACTCCTTCTGATTTGAGCCTAAAGGTCTTCATTTGAAAGGATTCTTCCCAAAGAGAATCAACTAGGATGAGGAGAGGGATGTGGAGAGAGTAAATGGGCAGGGTTTGGCCGATCCAAAGGATTTGGGAGTGTGGGTAATGAGGTAGAGGTGGGGGCCTTTTATAAGAGGAGAGGAGGGGCACTCTTGGAAAGTAAAGAAATATTACTTTATTTGAAAATGAGTTTCGAATTTAAATGGTCCCACATTGATATAATTCGAGGATAAGGTGATAAGGGTTCTAAATACACTCATACAATAGGTTTTGGGCATGTGTAGGTTTTAGATATTACATTATCTTTCCATTTTATTTAAATCGTTAAATAATTATGTCATCGCTGCATCATCATGATGTCATAAATAATTTATTTTATTTAAAGTCTAAAAATTATAAAAAATACTATGATGTAGGAAATTTTTTTATCTTTCCAATTACTATTTATAATCAAAAATATGATCTTTATAACCCCATGTAAAAATTGTTTTCGTAAAACATATGATGTTTGTGTCATTTTTACTTTTACATTAAATAAAAAGTTATTTATGTCATTTCCCAACCAAAGTGGCTCCATGGGGTCCCCAAGATGACCCATAGCTTTTCTTGGTCGGCCATGACACAAAAAATGATGGTAGGACATGTGTCAAGATCATATTATTTTATTAAAGCATTATTTTTACCTTAAACTACACTAATTACCACTAATCGCGATTAAAAACTTAAAAAGTTACTATTCACCAAAAAATTATTTTAATCTCATTGAACCACATTTTACTTATTAATGAAAACCATGTATGTCATATTTTTGAAATTCAAAACATAATGATGGCAAAATTTCATTTAAACGGAAAATCAGTTTTTATAAGTACCACTTAGTGGTTCCACTATTCATCAAAAATTGAAGTTTTTCAGAAAATTACCAAAAATTCACCCTAAGATATATTTGATATTCTGAATTAAAATAATGAAGTCTATTTTAAAAAATTCAAAACATATATGTCAAATTAATTAATTTAATAATTAATTACCGCTGCCAGGGAAAATAGCGTGTTGTTAAAAAATAATAAGTATCAAAAGATTGACACCAGTTTAAGTCTAATTTCAAAGTGAAATTGATTCCAATTACCACCATTGGATTAAATGGTAAAAATATATTCTAATTTCACTTCAAAACCAATTAAAAACATAATTTAATTATATAAATAAATTAGATTAAAAAGATGTTTTGATGTAAAATGCAGTATTTTTCACTATTCATTAAAAAAATGAACATTTTCTGAAAAATACCAAAAATTCACACAAAGTAAATTTTGATGTCCCAATCATAAAGAATAAGTTTATCTTGATAAAAATAGATTATAAAGTTGTCAAAAGATATATTTAAAAATGGTTTGCCATCAAAAGGCAGTAAAACAATCTTTTAAGAATATTAGTGTATTCCATGCATAAGATTGTATTTATTTTCATTTTAAGCCTCTATAACACTATCTAGTTCATTAATAGACATAGATAAAAATATCTATTATTCATTAATTACTTGGGATGTTATAGTTACCGTAGTTCTAGGACTATATCCTATATGTATTCTTATCCTTAGGTACATCCTTAGACATACCTTAGAAATATCTCTAGGGATCTCACTAACGTTTTTGCATCCGAGTTTTCAAAGGTTGAATAAACCTCCCTCTGATACCAACTGTAGGGACCCTAAGCTTGACGTACATGGACATTACATTACTTTTGCGGAATACTTAATACATAACAAAAACAGACACACAATGACCGTAATAGTTTAGTGTCTTTGGAAACATGGAACGTAATCTTCTAATCGTGGTGAAGGATCTTCAACATCTCCCATAAAGATCTTCCACTTTTTGTTTCCTGACCTAAAACCTTTCTTTTGATCCTGGGGGAAAATAAAACATAAAAAGGGTGAGCTCAAATTCTCAGTAAGGGTAAGCATGGATAAAATAAAACATACCATATACATTGGAACATAAAAACATGAACATAATGTTTAAACATTAAAATCTTGAGCAATGACATCAAACATGGAAGTACATAAGTAGTAGATCATAATGGAACATAAACCATGATAAAATAGCATGGGAATAAAACATTTAATTATGGCATCCATTAATCACATGTAATGATTTCCATAGTAGCCAAGGCATTGCTTCCAAGACCATCATAGTGGACAAAGTCCCATTCTGAATCGAGTTTACTCCTCATTTCAGTCATGTAACACTGAACCAGATTAACTTAACATTCCAGCCATGTCTATCTCATGAGATATAAAATCTTTACCCAATGCATTGGAGGGAGATATAGGTCCCACCCATCTCATAATGAAATCATTCTTACTTGTGCCACAAAAAACATACATCATTCATAATAACCCAATAAACAAAATGGGTTTCATAAACATCATTCCATCATCACATAATCCATATAAAGAAATGGATATCATTTCATAATAAGAAAAGTGAAACCATTTAAATCATAGAGACATGATACTTGAAACATACACATATGAAATAATGTCATCTTAGATGAAAAATGGTTTTGATAAAATACATGAAATGAATTCTTGAGGAAAATATCCTTTCTTCTTCAAAATCAATTTCTTTACACAAAACGTCATGCAATTTTAAAAGAAAGAGATTTTTTTGAAAACAGTAATGAAATGTTTTGGAGGAAGCTTCATGAAAATAAGGCTTTATGAAACCATAAAAATTCGTTCACGCCGTATAAGTTAAAAATAACATTTTCACATACTTTTGTAGGAAAAGTCAAAAAGTACTTCATATGGTAAACAAAAGAAAGAATCCTTCCATACGATGTGGTAAAAGTAGAAAAGGGTAAAAATGTCTTTAAACATACATGGAAGTAAAGTAAACATTTTATGAAAACATTTTGAGAACATATGGACATGGATAATAAACATAACACCCAGTAAATACTTACGAATAAACAATCTCAGATAATAATGAGATTGGAATAATTATCCCTTACTTTAGGTCCGATATGATTTGTACGTATCCGAACCTCCTCTTCTTCGATACGCCTCTTTGAAACCTCCTCTTAGGGCACTATGATTGGTCTTTAAAGTAGACCAGAACCTCTAAGATGTTTCTAGGGAAGTGGAGATGATAATTTGGAAGGGGTTGGCTGAGCTTGAAGGCTCAAATTGGTGTGAGGAGGAGAGGGAGGAGGTTCCCTTTTATAAGGGAGGAGAGGGGCACCTTTGGAATTCTAAAAAATATTAATTTATAATAAATCGAACCCCACTTAAAAAACCTCCAAAAATGACTCATATTTTAAGATTAGATGAGATAAGGTTGTAATATAATCAAAAAATCAAATTTAGACATGTTTGGATCTTATTTTAAACCTTATCATTTTGATTTATCCTTATTTAATCTATTTATGTTTATTTGTGGTAATAAAATTATAAATTTTAAATTATAACAAATAATTACTTATTTGTTGTGAATTTTCCATAATTGTTTACTTTATAACATTATAGACCATATAATTTTTAATTTTTAATTTTTAAATATTTTTGTGATTTTTAAACAATTTTATAATATGTTATTTTTATAGAATAACAATATTGTCAATTTAAACACTATTCATTTATTTCAATTTAAATAAAATATATACAGAAGATATGTTCGAACTAAAAGCTTTAATTGATTCATAAAAGGTCATATGTATCTATAAAATTAGTGGATCACATTGAATAGTTCATATAATATTTATTTTATTATTTTTAAAACCATTTATTTGGTTTATCTCTTAATAAAATAATTACTAAAACATTTTTGTATAATTATTTAATATACTGATTTGTTGCATAAAAATTTAAAATAAAATCCTATGATGAGATAAATATATTAAATTTCACAATAATACTTTTACTCAAATTTATCATCTTAAAATCACAATAATTAAATTGTTATATTTAATACATTATGAAGGTGACAACTTTGGCATCATTTAAAATAAAATAATATAAGTGTAATAATCACTTTTAAAAGGATACAAACGGTAATATATTAGGTAATTGGATGATTATAGTGTATATATACACTAAAAATATGTTTTGGTCAGGTTTTTGGGTCTTTTAATGGGTATTATTATTTCAATAATAACTATATTACTTATTTTCCACTTAATAAATAATTTCTGTATCGTTAATGTATCACCATTAATGACAATTATTTAATCCCTAAAAATTATAAATAAATTATCATGATGTAGATAATTTTATTAGCTTTCTTCAGACTATTCATGTTTGAAGTTTTATGATGTTTATCACTAAATTTAAATTATTATACTTATAATATTTAAGAGAGTGACATGTTGTCACTTTCTTTGGTTTTAATAATAATTAAATTATTTTCATGGTCAAAAGTCCATAAAATGAATCTAATCTGACCCTTAGTTGATATGGGTTTACCTTTAGCCATCCAATAGAATTTTGGACCCACTTATTCCAAATATGGAATCCATTTTTTCAAATTCAATACACAGAAGTTGCAGAAATTAAATTAAAATTAATCCCACTATCGAATGAAAACGGATATTTGTTTAAAACATTGCAAAAGATTGAATTGATTTAACCTACGAATTCAATGTAAAATCAATGCTAATGACATACATTATATTAAATGGTAAAAATATATTCTATTTATACTTTATAACCATTCAATATTATAATTTAACCATATAAATTATTATGATGAATAAAGTTGTTTTTCATTAAAATATAGCACGTTTTTACTATTAATCAAAATCTGAATGTTAGCAAAATAATACGAAAAAATTTGTCCAAATTAAATTTTTATTTCTTGATTCCAAAAAAGAATTTTATTTTGTAAAATTGAACTTATAAACATGTCAAAAACTAGATTTAAAGTGGGTGCTCCATCAAAAGGCGGCAAAACTACATTTTTTTTGAAAAATACTTATTTTACCCGAAAAATTTATTTTGTTCTTATACCATGTTCTATAAAATTTGTAATATGAATAATAATGTTATAAAATACCAAATTTAGTTAATACTATTCATAACAGCTAGTTCATAATAATATTATAATATTATATCCTTGTTTAGTAAAACCCGGTATTGCGTACCACACACCCTATCGAGGAAGGTCGTGATTGTGTGTAATGCAAGCCATGTCAGGGTTGCATGTTGTGAAAGAATCCTTCATTGTTTCATATAACAGAATCCAACCATATTTCATTTATAAATTGAATATATATATATATATATACTCATTGTTTCGTAGAATAACTATTATCAAAATTGTGTGTAACACGATCCAAGAATAGTGTTGCGTATATTGCAAGCTAATACGGTGTTGCGTATAGCGCAAGGTAATCTTGGTGTAGCCTATAACACAAGACATTAATGAAATTAAAAGAATATTTTTCATAAAATCTCAGGGTGTTACAGTAACCTTGATGTTTCATTATTATAGTTTATTCTATTTTGTATGCAATAATTATTGAGAGTTAACAATGGTGAGAATGAGTACATAGTATTCCTTTTTAGGGGATGAATTTATTGTACTTCTAGTTACTATGATTTAACATGATTTAATTATCTTTTGCATGATAGGATCAGAGGAGGATCCTAATGAGTATACTTTTAAGATGAAATTATAAATATATATATATATATATAATATTTTTCAGCTTAGCTGAAGTAGGTTGGAGATCAGGTTGGGTATTAATAGCCTATGGTTTTAAATGAGATGTTTGGGCTTTATGGTTACTACCAACATTGCCTTTTTGGTACTTTTAGATTTCCTTTTAGTTGATTTAGTATATTATGACATTTAATGGTTTCATCCAGGTTATATATATAAATATATGAGAAGGTATTGTTTGGTGTATCTATTTTTTATATCTCTCTCTCATGTATGTTCTCTTTAAGGGTAATGACTCCCATATACATTTCTATTATACCCTTAGGGATAGTCTCCAACTTGGCGCCTATTAGAGGCGGGACTCAGGAATTCCCTATCTCTCTACTCTCATTGTAGTATCTTTTTGGGGAGGGTTCATGAAAAAGTGTCTTTATAGGTTTAGGATGAGGGACAGTATGGGGCTTTGAGAAAGCCATAGGTGAGGTTTCATGGTTTGGTTGGAAAACAGTGATAGTTAAGTCTAGTAAGAATTTAAAAAATGAAATATCAACTGAGACATGGTTATTTAAGGCCTCATCTGATCTAATTCATGAACAATTAAGTTTTCTAAGCCCAAAAAATAAAGTGATACTGGTTATAGGTTAGTGACATAAGAAATCATCAAACACCTTTCTTCTTTGTGCCTTTATTTGGAATGAGTAGACTTAGGGATAGGTTAAAACCATAAATAAGAAAATAAATAAATAAATAATCAATTAATATTAAATATTATATTTTCTAGGTTTAGTATATCCAAATATTTCTTCTTCTTACATGAATGGATACAATTCGACATCACCACCAAAACTATTATAATGATTTTCAACAGGATGTGCTAGCAGATGAAAATGGATTACAGATCGACGATGATGACACATGGAGGTAAAAATTCCATGAGTTTTTGTCCTAGATTCTAAATAATTATTATTGATCCATTTATGATCCAGTTATAGAAGACTGGTTGGAGGAGGTTGAGTATATTTCAGTTCAATCTGTGCATTGAAGGAGCACTTTGTTTTGTTGGTTGTGATGAGGTTGCATGGACCAACGAGTTATTGTGGTTATTGTTCCTCAGGTATCGTGAGGAGTTGGAAGTCTCATGGGTGATGTTCAGAGACCAGTTTTGAGAAAAGTTTCTTTTTTTACTGGAAAGGCAGTCATTCGCCAAGATATGCTTACCCTTCGGCAATGGATATTTATTGTGAGAGATTGAGACCTATTTCAGGATGCCACTGTGATATAATTCAAACATATTTTTAGTTTAAGAGGCCAATTTGAGTCATTTAAATTATCATCTATGACCAAATATTTAGTTATATGTTATTCAATATTTTTTGAATACGTATTTGTAGGTGTTGGCGAGGGAAGAGGTTATTTAAAGGACACTAGCTAGAACATGATAATCATGAGAATATAGTCATCATGATTCCATTGGAAGAAGAACTATGGTCTAGGATTCACATTATCTTGGATAGAAGAGAATTAAGTTAGCTTGGTGTTGGTCCCATCCAACATTATCTCTCTTCTCATGAGGAATCAACTATCAGACTTCTTCCAAGGGAACTGATGCATGTTTTTCTTATGGAGGTTATGGTCATCCATGAAAAGAGTAAATAGACTTTGTGAGTAGTTATTTTGATCCTAGTATTCTGTATTAGGTTCCACTATTGAGGAATTAGCAACAAGTTGATCTACTTTGGGATCTGTAGAGAGTAGATGGGGTAGTTTGGTCACAATCGCAAGACATTTCTTTTCCTCAATGAGCATAGAGTGGCCAGGGAGGTGATTCATATCAAGGTCAAAGAGGCCATGTATTATATCATGGTTACATTATGATTTAGAATTTACAAAACTGGTTGAGCTAGACATTGTATGAGGTGCCATATTTTTTTTCTACTTTGGTAAATGTTTTGTTTAATTAAATAGAGGAACCCTCCTTTATATCCCCTACCCTCATCCATGCTTTGGGAATTTAGGTATAGAGGATTCTAGTTACATTAGAATTGACTATTGTAGTTGGTGTTCAAGATGACATGTCTAAATTCTGTAGAGACTACGAGCCATTGTTAGGGAAACACATATCTTGGGGTGACATCTTATGTTTATAGATGCTTCCATATGAAATAATCCTCAATATGGAATAGTTGTATGCGATGTAGGATATCATGGATTGATTCAGGTTGTAGGTTGTGTTTTAGGATACTAATGAAGATTTAGTGGTGGTTTTTAATGAGTGAGACCCTCAGATATATTAGAGGATGTTACTTAATTACAATTTATGATGATCAAGCTATTGATGAGCTCATCGGAGGTTTAACAGTTAGGTTACCTAGGGTTGTGGAAGAGTACCCTAATGTCTTTCTATAAAAGGTTATAAAGCTACACCCTCAATAGGATATTGAGTTCTGGATTGAGCTACAACCTGGTGTGTCTCTTTTCTCAATGTATCCATATAGAATGGTGGTTGATGAGTTCCGACAGCTTTGAGTACATATCGATGATCCATTGTAGTGAGGTTTTGTTATGCCAAGTGTGTCACCTTATGGTTCATCAGTTTTTTTCCTGAATTAGGATGATGGTGGTTTGTGTATTTTTATTAATTATCATCACTCTAACGATGTGAAATTGAATAAATTCTATCATCTTCCCTAAATTGGAGATTTATTCAATCATCTGTAAGAATAAAGTTGGTTATTGAATATTTATTTTTGGTTTGGATATCATAAGATGTGACTGATGGATGAGGATATTTAGGAGACTAATTTCAATTATCATTAGAAGAATTATGAGGTTGTTTTGATGTTGTTTAGTATGATAAATTCTCAAGCCATATTTATTGGATTGATGAACATAGTATTCCAGGACTTTATGGGTATGTTCATTGTGGTTTCAATTGACAACATCCTTGTGTAGTCCACCTCTGAGGAGGATCATGAAGATCATATTCATGTCATTATGGGATTTTTAAATCCATTTCATGGGGAATGTGGTATCCCAACTTGGAGAATTAATGGATATTTTTAAGATAGTGGTAGTAGTGTCTTGGGTATCCTCCAAAAAAGTGGTATGAGTACAAAGTTTCCTTGATCTTATAAGAATGTACCGGAGGTTTAGAACCTATTCCTCTATGGCTGGGAATCCTCTAATAGCCTGGTCCCAGAAGGATCATTCATTTTTATGGACTGACTAATGTCGTGTAGCTTTTGAGTACCTGAAGGAGAATTCAGTCAACACTCTTATCACTTCTTTTTCTGTGGAGGGATTTCAGTTTTAGTTTTTCTATGATGCTTTGTGTCATGGATTGGAATGTGTGTCATTGTCATAATGATCCATTTTTTATTATGTTTCTTGATGGTTACATCACTTTGAGAATAAATATCCCCCCATGATCATGAGTTTAAGTTGTTTGGGTTTTCATTGATGTTTGGGGTACATTACCTAATTAGGGAGTGTTTTGTGGTTTTTATCAACCATAAGAGATTATGATAAGGCTTCTCCCAGAATGAATTAAACTTATGTCAATTTTGGTTGATGGAATTATTGAAGAAACATGAAATCAAGATTTCAAATATGTGAGGAATGATAAATGTTGTAGATGATGTGTTGAGAAGGATGTAACGTTGTGATGTAGTACATGAATCTAAATATTCATGTAAATTTAATGATATAATCAGAGTGATGCATCAAGATAAAGGATATATTGGTGAAAGAGGTTTTAATTTCTAAATAATGGTGTAGTTATCTTTGGTGTAGTAGTGGAGGAGTCTCATCTAGGGAATTATTAGGTGGAGGTTTAGAGGGACTGAGTTGTTTTTTGTGATTCCCCAAATTCTTGGCCTAAGGATGGACATCACCAAGTATTGGTCCTAGAATGATTTATGTTCCTTTGGTGATGTGTGGGATAGTTATCCATATGCTCAATAGTTTTACTTTCGCAGTACATCCCAAAATGAAAAATATGTACCATACATTAAGCGGTATTTTTTTACATGGGTTTAAGTGTGTAGTTTCAGAGTTTATTTCAAAATATTTGGTTATCCAGATAGTTAATTCCACAAACTGTGTTCTCTGTGGTCTTGTCTAGTCATTAAAGGTTCCCTGTTGGAAGTGGTAGAATATCTCAATGGAGTTTATTATTAGTTTACCTTGAGCTTATTGGAGGATATGATGCTATGTAGTGGCTAGTGAATCATTTTATTAAATCATACCACTTTATAGAGATTAGTGGGTTGAGATCAGTAGAGGTTTTGTTGAGGCAGCATATAGAGGAGGTGGTTTGACTCCACTAAGTTCTGAGGTTAATCATCTCTATTAGAGATATTAATTTACCGAACGGGTGCGAAGTGGACTCTAACATGATTTAGTTTCTCAGTTATGCCTCAACACTACTTTTCATCTACATATGGATGGTCAGACAGAGTGGATCATCCGAACTCTTGATGACATGTTGTGCTCTTATTTCCTATATTTTGTAGGTTCATGGATGAGGCATCTTCCCTTGTTCATGGTTTCTTAAAATATTATTTTCCACTCCAACATTGGAATGGTTCCATTTGAGGCTTTGTACAAACAACATTTTTGTTATCCATTGTTCTAGATTTGTGATGGAGAGGTAGTATTTATTAGGTTAGAACTCATACAGAATATGACATAGATCATTCAAGTAATTTGTGAGAGGATAAAGGTAGCACTGCATCATCATAAATCATATGACGATCATAGGAGTATATATTTATAGTTTTATGATAGAGATAATGTGTTCTTGAATGTGACTCTATATCATGGGTAGTGAAGGTTTGGTGGAGGGAGGAATCATTTCCCTAGGTTTGTTGGGACTTTTGAGGTGTTGGATGCTGTTTCCACCAAAATAATTTTTTATTTCAAAGATATTTTATGGGAGAAGTGGGGAACCATTTAGAAATAAATAATATTTAGTACGTATTGATGGAACTTGTAGATTTTCCAAAGATAATAATAATATTTCCAAATTTATCCACCCTATATATTTCCCCTTAAAAAGAAGTTACCTGAATTTTTGGGTCATTGTTGGTATGTTCATAAAAATTATTAGCAATTCTATCCCTTTTCTATGAAAATTACTCCAGGTTTATTTTACATTCATTGAGAAATATAGCCATAATTCACTATTGTTTATGGATCCACTGCCTTATCTCATCATTGGTATCAACTTGAAGTATTTAATCATAAATTATATCTTCCACCTCTCTTGAGGCTTTGATCCAGAAAACTTTTTCAAGCAGTTATTCCTTGTAATGAAGAATGATCTTTAGACTCTCTCTATTGTCTACTTCCAATAATGTAGCTCTAACACTTTTTTCACCCATCAGATTCTTCACTTCATCAGAATCTTTTCCATCCACGATTGGAGACTACTTTACCCTCTAGTTTCATACATTCTTGACCCCTTAAACCATTGAGGGTTCCCCTAGTTTTCCTCATGTCTCATTCTTCATAACCTTACTTGATGATCTAGTAACTATAGTCTTTGGAGTATTCAAATAATCCTTTGAGGTCTTGATTTTCCCCCCATTTATAGACTGAAACGTTCCCAGGAAGAGTAATTCCATGTTTCTCATTCCTTGAGCCTGTCCCTACCATGTTGTCCTTTTGAGATTCTTACTCATGATTTGTTGCTGGAAATGATTCAAATTCATTACCACTGATCCCGTTGTCCTCTGAAGACCATGACCTAAGCTATTTTTGCTTCCATCTTGGAATGTACATTTTCCATACTTATGGATTTATAGTCACTTTAGAATCTCCAATAAATGTGGAGAAATGATTGTGCATCTTGATTGACTGTGATGCTTCTCTATGATCATCCACCCCTCAATACAGAGACAAACAATATTTAGATCATAATAATAATGTTTCTATTCCAAAACCTTTTCATAAATAAGGGTACAAATAACACTAGTGTGATAATATTTCTCATTCATCATTCCATCACCCAATCCACCATTCATAACTGTATCTTCAAAGGTGGGGACCATGATTATGTTGAACTTTCCCAAAGAACAAATTTTTTCGTTAGTTGGTTCCATAACCATATCCTCATATTCTATGTCCTTACTCATATGCAGTTCCTCTTAATGGGTTGGATCTAGCTTACTGTTCATGGTATCAATTCCATGGAACCCCTCAAACATCCCTATATCAAGAGAGAACTTCTTGAACCCCATATGCATACCAAATTCGTACTTTAAGCATGCAAAAATGTCTGCAACTTTCAGGTCATTTGATTATCTAGAATACTTCTGTATAGAAATATCCGAAGCTACAACATTACCCCTAGCGGGATAATAGGGCCATTTTTAATCAACACCAATTCAGCCCATATTCCAACCTTCCCAATAGAAATAAGAGAAATGGTGCCCCAGGTGCCTACAAAAAGCACAATAAGGAACCTAATACTTAAAATCAAATCTTGATTCCACCTATGGTTTTACACATCCTCTTTCTAAACCCATTCCACAAGTGGGATTGATACATAAACATCCACACATATTCATGGATTAATCAGGTGACTCATGGAGAGCATCCTTTAGTTGGAACATAAATATCATCCTACCAAATTTCCCATCATCGGTAAAATTCGGGGATATTGAAATAGAAATGGGAGTTTAGAAAATATTACCCATATCACAGTCAAGGGAGAATATTTTTCATGTGAAAATCATATGACCATCAACAAAGGTTGAATTTACATCCATTTCATTAGCGAGGGGAACTGGTCCATGTGAAAATAAAATATTCTGCCCAGGAAAACCGGATGATCATATAGCGTTTGTCGAGGAGGCCAGCAGTCACGGGGTCTTGTAACCCCCAATAATAAAAAATGAATCTATAAATGTCATCCATCGAGGTTCATGGATACCATAAGAGATCAACCAGGGTAATATCCAACATACTTGATGCTTTCATGAACTACAATATCGATAAAAATAGCTGAGGAAGACCATTGAGGTGTTGTGTGGGCATACTATTCCCTTGGTGTGTGTCTTCTATCATCACAATGGTGTGGAGGAGAGTACATTGGAACATGACATATAGATCCAAATTCAGTAATCTGAGCTATTTTATGTTTATCAATCCACATTAAATGTTGTTCTCTTATGTATTTTTACCTTTTGGTTTATAGGATGGTTTCCTATTTTTTATTACTATAGATTTACTCTAGTTAGAGAGGTATATTCATCGGGAGATTTATTAAGAAATTTTTGTTTCTATTTCATGTTTCCTTGGTGTTACATTGATGAGGTGGATGTGCTCTAGTGATTGTGAGATTCTTGAGAGGTATCTTTCAAGGTGGTTGTCCAGATGACCCAATTTCATTTTATCTCTTGTTTGGGTATTGGATTCTCGATGAGGATGCATTCATTATAGGTATCTAATGCATGGGTCTAGATCCATGTAGTATAAAAAAATTTCATTTCCATAGCTCATGGTGCTGAGAGAAGGGATACAATGGGTTTGGAGATAGTTGTCTTAAAAAAAGATAGATATAGTTACAGTTTATTGCATGTAACGATTTCACGCCATGCATTCCTTGGTCAATTATCTATATTATCAGAAAATATAGACGAATGATTAATACCAAAGTGCATATTCATCACACCTACAGAAAAGGGAACAATGTCGCAGACCACTTGGCCTTAGTTGACTTCAACAGCACGGAGGTGGTGATTGTTCATACTGCGGGGAGTATCTAGCCCAATGGGAATGACTATATTAAAGGGAATGCTCTCGGTCTTCATCATTTCAGGACACCCTATTTTCTTTCTTGGTTGGGTGGAGGGGGGTCTGCCCTGTGTATTTCTTGTATTTCTTTTTTATAATTTTCCCTTTGTACTCATCCCTTCATTCAGTAAGAAAAATTACATTATGAAAGGTTTTATGCGACCTAATTAATGACTTGAAAGAGTTTCATGAATTTTTAGGATATTTGATTGGGTTCTATAGAACATGTATTAATTAAGAGCTAAAAGGTTTGAGGTGACGTGTTTTTCATTGATATCTAAAACCTGACATTTACAAGATGTATAAATAGGCATACATCATGTAAATACCCTATGCAGTGCATCTATAAAAGTTGTAGTGGAATTTTATTTCTCAAATGTTACACAAATTCTCCAAATTATAGGAGATTCTATTGTTCAAACTTCTATAATTTTGGATTCCTTCAATGGGGATTAATTCTCGGCATTCTATCTTTGATCTACCGTGATCCAAGGTGTGTTCTTTCTTTGTTTTCTAGAGGGTTCACCTTGATCGATCCCCTTTTCTCCAGTTTCTTCATTACATGATATGGAACTTGATATCCAAGATTATAATGAAATTTTCTTATGTTTTTTGAGCATTTTTTGGTGTGGAATCTTTTGAGGGAGGAAACTTCTTCGAAAAGAGTTGATTGTGATCCATAATATTGGTTCATTCTCATGTGAGTAACATTTAAGACATTCAGTTACACAACTAGAAAATGACTTAATTTTGATGGGTCATTTGCAACAGGATCCCATCAAAAATAGTAAATTTTTATGGGGTTCTATGAGAGATAACTAGTTATAAATAGTGGCATCTCAAGTAACTTATTTTTATATGGGTCATCACAACAAAATATTTTTAGTGTGTAAGTATCCCATCATAAATATACTTTTCCAGCATATAAATAAGGGTTTGGTCAATGAGAAGAGTCACCCATCAGAAATAAGTATTTAAAAAGAGTGAATATTGACGGAAAAAGTTAAAAAATAAATGAAAATAATAATAATAATTAACAAAATTATGAAAATAAAAAAAACCTCAAAACTATAAATAAAATGCTACATAGAACTGTAAATAAATGAATTAGTAAAAATATTACAAAAAATATGTACATTAAAATGTTTATCAAAATAAGTGTGACTAAAAGATACATAAATCACTGAGTGAGAGGGTCATCTGAAGGAGGAGGTGGAGGGAACTCCATCCATAAACTATGAGTTAGACATCTCATGTAATCCATTGTCTTCTCATGTTGCTGCTCCTGCCATAGACACATCTCCCTATCTTATTATTGTTACTGTCGTTGGAGCTCTTCCTAATCCCTATGCACAGTCTCTATAATCTCATCCTAATTTCGCAACTACTCCTCATATTGTGTAGTAGATGACACTGACTCTCCATGAGCTCCCCACTATATGGACAACGACATCACAACGGTACCATAATAACTCCCAGACACCAATATATAGTCGATACCAATAACATGGCATTTCTCAAAGGTATATTGAGTTTCCTTCATCCTTGATACATCATCAAATCTAGATGCATTGGTAATATAATCCATTTTCACGGTCTGAATCTCATCTTGTGTCCAAGATTTCATAGCCGCACATGACTCCTTCAATTGAAATTTAAAATTTAAATAGTTAAAATATTATTTATATGTAATTTTGAAACAAAAAAATATATACTTACATGATATGATTTAGAGACCACCAATAATTTCTATAGTTCTTGGATCAATGTATATCCACTTATAAACATCGAACTACTTAATATTAGAATGTTAGACTGCCTATATGAGTATAAAATAAACAGTTCACATTAAAAATTATGTAAATTATTATTATAAAAGTACTTATCATATTTCATCAATACATACTAAATGTATGACTACCACCTAAATGCATCACCTCCTACCTCTCCCAATTTGGCAAAACTAATGCAACCCACCTTTGTGAACTTTCTCTCATCCAGTATGAGCATAATCCATCCCAAATCTATGAGAAAATTTAATCAGATTGGTGGGAAAAAACAAGACTGATTGAAATATGTGACTCCCATATTATGCAAGTCTATCCTCATTATATTAAGAAAAAACAGACAACAACGCTCATATATAAAAATATATAATGCCTCCCAGATAGAGGTTTTAATGCTATCAATGATGTGATACCATAAAATCTACAAATAATTAATAACAGATAGTTAATAATAAAATAAATTTAAAAGTAACTATTCTTTATTTTCATGATATCCAATAATCATAAATGGGACATCGAATATCAATGGGAATATGATCCCATGTCACCCATGCCTTATAATCATAATTCCACAATATAGTTCTCTCTTGTCTAATATCTATATACGAAATGATGCGAAAAAAATAAATAATCAAAAAATTAGTATATAAATAAATTAATGAAAATTAATGATAAATAACTAAAATGAAAAACCAAAAATACCTTTGCATGCATGGATCCAAATCAAGACTTAGACATCTCTCCGGGATAGGTTTAAAAATAATCAATATCACAAGACCAGGACCCCTCTGAGTGGTTGTTAAACTACCATCAGTCTGAGGGTTAGATGATGTAGCATCAGGATCGTCGCTAGGAAGTAAAACCTCATCAAACTCATGAAATAGATTAGATAAATGGTCATCAGCCATTTAAAACATGAAATTACTATAGTCATAAAATAATTAAAAACAAGTATTATATATATTATTTATTATTACACCCAATATTTAATTATGCCAACCGTCATATTCATCCTAATCATTGAATTTTAAGGGATCCTTATATTCATATTCCTCCTCCGTATCATCAATTTTGATAAGAGTTTCAAATTCATCATCTCTTGCTATTTCAAATCCATTTTCTATATCAACAACATCATCATCACCATCGACCCATAATTTCGGGGTGTTATCCAGTATGTGAAGGACCAAAAAATCATACCAATATGGAAGATACCAATAAATTATCCATTTTATCCAATTGTGTTCTTTCCCAAATCCATCCATTTTTTTTGGTTAATAATAGGTCCAGAGGTAATGGGAGGTAAGGAAGAGATAATAGATTTTAAATCAATACCTGATATCATTGTTGGAGGTCCATCTCTTTAAACTATGCCTTTTTTTGAAATTATATTTGTTCCTTTAAAAAGGATAATCATTAGGATGAAATCCCTGATTATAGTAAAAACTAGGTTTTAAAATATTGAAGAGAATAAATGATTTTTTTAACTCTTATAGTATAGAAATGAGTTGGGACAATGTGTACTCTATCAAAATAACATGCCATATTCAAGGAAGACACTACTTATCTATATAAATATAGCTTTCATTAAGAAATTTTGTTTCATAAAAACATAATATGTACTTACACCATTACTCCACAATAAATATAATTCATAGATCAATGGAATCAAATAAAAAACAATATTATTTTTTTGGATGTCTTGGAATTAAAAGGGTCAAAAAAGACATATGGATCATTCATGAACATCCAAGTGGGTAAATTATACTGAGTGATGAAGACAAGATAATAAAAATATTGACTACCAAAATAGCACAAAATTTAGAAAAATTAGTTGAAATACAAATTGTATGCTGCAATCTTTTAATGAAAAACATCGGTGTACTTGGTCAAAATGATTCAACGAATTACCAACAAAAGGATGATATATTAATTTTCTGGTTGAAATATTAGTTTTATGCTATGAATTCAATGAATTTTTATTTTGATTCACAAATAAATGATGTAATCTAGGTTTAGGTAAGAAATATCTCAACTATTTAATGTCAATTAATTCATGTTTCCTTAGTTAAGCCTCTTTGTACTTTGATTTTTCACATATAGTATGAATAACTAATACTCATTTTCACAGTAATATAAGTTTAAATCATTTAAACATGAATGAATATTCTGATAAGCAATACCAAAATTATTAACCACCCTATTTCTCTCATTGAAATTTTGATTAAACACATTTCCTTCAGGTAATAGTGTTTTAATGAATGTGAATGTATAATGAAAACATCTATTTGAATTTCCATTATCAGATTTAATAGCCATATGTTTTTGAAAAAATTTCAAAATTTCATATCTTGCAACCATAATATAGAGCATCCATTGAATACTTAAAAACCCATAAAATTGAGATATTTCCAACTCCAGAGTTGAATCAATATCGTCATTAGTTTTATTTTATCGAATAGATGGACCAGAAAAATCACATACTAAAATTTTCAATTATGATAGATTCAAAAACAAATTATTAGTATCTTGTCTGGAACTGCATTCATCATTTTGATACCAAAAAACACAAAATGTGTGAAAAGAAAATGAAATAGATTATCCCAAACCCTATCAATTTTTTAAACCTCCTCAGATCACATATCTTATAAGGAATCTAGATTGTCCCTTCTAAAAAATTTGGATTTTGATGATTTTAATGATAAAAAAGATTCAACATCCTCAATATACATTGTGTTTATTCCATAACCAATTAGATTCCTATAACGATTTGTCTAGTAACGATCATGTAATAAAGTCTGTTTTTGAATCCCCTCTTATATATTTCTCTAAAAAAATTAAAACATACAAATTGTTTATTATTAATTTCATATAAAATAATGGATATCTAAAAAAGAATAGAAAATTAAACAAATATAAATTACAAAAAAATATTTTCAATTTTTACTAATTACCTCTAATTTTTAAAAATTACCAATATTTTGTTAGAAACTATATTGATTTAATGTTCATTATTACTAATCATTACTAATTTTCATTAATTTTTACCAATTTTTTCTAATTACCACTATTATTTAATACTTGTAGTTATTTTCATTTAATTTAATCTAAATAATTCCACTTTACTCGTAATTTTTATTAATTAATTATAAATCACTGGTAATTTTTAGTTATTATAGTCATTTATCACAAATTTTGACTAATTATATTTAATATTAACTATTTACAATTAATTCGTAACTTATTATAGTAATTTAATGTTAATTTTTACTAATCATTACTAATTAGAGCAAATTATTACAAATTTTTAATAGTTACCACTAATATTTAATAATTATAGTGATTTACACTTAGATTTTTTTGAATTACGGCTAATGTTTTCTAATTATAATGATTTAACATAAATTTTTACTAATTTTCAGGTACTTTTTACTATGTTTTACTAATTATGGCTACTTTTTACTAATTACATTTATTTGTCACTATTTTTTACTAACATTGACTAATTATCGCAAATTTTTAATAATTATTGTGATTTATCACTAATTTATACTATTTACCACTAATTTCTAATAATTCAAACTTAATAATTATCATTAATTTGTTTAAATTATAGTGATTTAATGTTCTTTTTTACTAATCATTAAAAATTACAACTAAATTTTACTAATTTTTTCTAATTACCACTAATTTATAAAAAATATAGTGATATACTATTAGTTTTTAATAATTAATGCCACTTTATTGTATTTTTAAAAATATATATAGTTATTTTCCTTTAATATATACTAATTACTGCTAATATTTACTAATTATAATTGTTTACCGCTATTAATACTAATTTCTCTTAATCATTGGTAATTTATAATATTTTTTAGTCATTGTTGCTAATTTTTACTAAATTTCAGTCATTTTCACCAATGTTCACTAAATTTTACAAATCGCTGGTAATTTTTACTGATAACACAAAATTTTTAAATATTTAGTGATTTACCATTAATTTTTACTAATTACTGTTAATGTTAATAACTATAGTGGTTTAACATTCATTTTTACAAATTACTATTACTTATTAAAAAATAATATAAATTATTATTACTTATTACAAAGATATATACATCATTACTATGGTCTATTAATTAAAAATATTTAATTTTTAAATTATTTGTAATTAATATTAATAACACACACTAACTGATAATTAAATCAAATTATTGATAATTAAAACTATTTAATTTTAATTAAAACATTATTGGAATGTAAAACTAAATATTTATAATTTCAATTATTATTTCATATACTCCATCATCTGCTCATGCTGCCACTCTTGCCATTTATGCATCTCCTCCTCCACCTCCCCTTACTTCCATCACTGTGCCACGTCCTATTTGCCCCAGTTCTTCCAACCTAATGACAAATTTCGATATAGTTGGCATGAATTGGTCATTTCTCATCACATAAAGATTATAAATTATATGATTTAAAAATTTCTAAAAAATAATTGTTTATTTTTCTACTTTTTATTAATGTATACTACAAATTAACAATATTTAGTTTTAATTATTAGTAATTTCCACTAATTAATTCTAATTTTTAGTATAATTTAATACAATGTAATAAAATATATTTTAAATAACCATCAACGGTGTAATTCAGAGATTTTAAAATCATTTGGTGATAAAACCAATGCATGGAAATATTGTCCAATTTTTTCGTTATTCATCACCTCAAAATTGGTGACTTAATTCATTTTTATTTTTTTAGTAATATATAATACTTTATATTATTTCATATTAATTTACAATAAACTATACTAGTATAATTTTTTTTATTAATTTAGGCAAATTTAATATTTTAAATTTTATTATAATGTTAGCTTTTTTTATTAATTTATAATATTTTATATTAATTTATTCTATATAATACAAATTTATAGTAAATTATAACAATTTACTAATTTTTTAGATTTTAACAATTTATTTCTAGACTTTACTCATTTAAGAATAATTGTTTCAAATGAAAAATAACTACTTCTAATTTCTAGTAATTAACCACTAATTTATGCTAATTACCACTAATTATAACTAATTACCACTAATTATTGCTAATTACCGCTAATCATTACTAATTACCACTAATTACTTTTAATTACCACTAATTACTCTTAATTACCCCAAATTATTACCAATTACAACTAATTAATACCAATTACAACTAATTATTTCCAATTACCACAATTTATTATTAAGTAGCAAAAATTATTACTAATTACCACAAAATATTACTTAATTTTTATTAATATTTACTTAGTACTATGACATAAAATTAATTTATACTAAATGATTCGGATTAAATATATTATTAATAATTAAAACTAAATACATATAATATAAACATATACTATTACTTAATAATAATTAATTCAAAAAAAACTAACTAATTCTAATTAAATCTACTTGCTTCAAATTAATATAAATTATTACTAATATAAAATAACATAAATTAAATAAAAATTAAAAACATAAAATAAATAACATTAAATAGAATCTTTCATATGATGAAAATCTTGAATGTTACTCCCTTATAAAATTCTAAACATTAAAAACATTAAGTAGGAGAATATGAGAGTAGATGAGGAGATGTGAGTTTAGAGAATAAAAAATGTACAAAATTTATATGTTGCTATATATAGGTTAGATAATTTGCAATGGTACTATTTTAGATGAGATTCTTATCCCAAATATTAATATTTGGATAGGTCCCATCGCAAATAGAACCCCCATTATTAACTAAGGCAGTTGAAAAAGTGTATTTTTGATCGGGATCATCATAAATAATGTATGATGATTGTTTATTTGTGACGGGTGACAATTCCATCAAAATAACAAATGATAATAGAAAGTATTTGTGATGAGAAATTTCACAAATACTCTCATGCATACATTTTATTTGAGAATGTAGTTAACTCCCATCACAAACAATAATAGTGATGGAGGGTGTTTGCGATGGGGGTATATTTTCATTTCAAATAGTATTCATGGGGTTTGACACGTTGTTCACATCAAATGTATTTGGGTTGATAAAAATTTACGATCAAAACGAATTTTTTTGACAATTATTTGTGATGGGATTCTTTTCCCATCACAAATAATTTCACTGAGGGAATATCTGTGACTGGATCGTCACTCGTCGCACATAGAGAGTCACAAAAGTACTTTTTTCCCATTGTGTTATGGGATTCCTTTATTATCTTATTAATTTACAAGAAATCATAAAGTTGGAATGATTTATCCCTTTGTATAGAAATAAAATTAACCTAATAATTATTGAACTTAATTAATAATGAATTGGTTGTATCAATCACATGTTGATATTTTCAAACATGATAGTGGATTTCCACTTGATTTTCTACATAAAGTGATGTCTATTCAAATCATAGTTAGCATCTACTTTTTCATGGAGTATCATTTTAAAATTGGTAAACAATGTAAATATATAATTAATAGATAATTAATTGGATTATGTATAATTAAAAGAGATTCATCTTTATAATCTAGTAGATTTATAATTTTATGATAATAAAATTAATGCAATGGTGAATGTTTAATTTAAAATGATCTTACATGAAATTAATTGAATTTTTAAGGAATGTGATGCATGATAATGCTTGTTGATGTTGATTGTAATAATAAAAATAATGTTAAATGATAATGGTAAATCTCATAGTTTGATAACACTGGTTTAATTCTAGAGAGAATGATTAGATTTTGATAACTTATTATTGCTAATGCCTTAGGTTTCTCTTAGTTAGAACACGTGATAATGAATCAGTTAATTCAAGATGGACTAAGAACCAGTCGTTTGATAAGGATAATATTTGGGGCCTGAGTTTAATGTTTTTCTGTGAAGGCCAAAGTACCATGAGTTGGATACATGAGATCTCATTTTCATGTAAAGGATAAATGGATTTTTTGATGTCACAGTTCCCCGGTTACCTATGCTTGTTTGATTCCTAATTATTTTGTAGTGTCCTTTATTTATGAGCCTTGTGATATAAGCCTGTTTTGGTTTAGTTTGGGAAGGATAATATTTTTATGGGGATAGAAGGCCCAGTTGTGAAATGAGCCTGTGATGGCTAATGTTATATGTGGATGGAGAGGCGTAAATAATATGGCTCCAATTGTCACACTATGATTGGGAGATGCATCGGTATATGCATGTGGGTATCGAGGATGGCACAAGAGGTTATGGAATGGTTTTAATCAAGGCTTACCTATTAATGTGATGCTGAGATTTGGGATGCTCTCTTATGAATCTGAAAAATGGATGAAAATCGGGTTTCTTGTTTTATTTATATTCCTCACCCTCGTTTAGAGGTAGTTGGATGTGCTATATTGCATGTTTTATATTGACTGTAGTCTAGGATTTTTTTCTTAGAGTACTAGGAAATCAAATGATCCTCATAATGAATTAATAATTTTTAAGACTTGGGGTTAGTAATAATTGAATGAAAATGTTAAATGATGTTATTCGTGATAAAAAAAAGACATGGTTTAAGTTATTTCCGGTGGCATAAACTTTACTCTGATGATTAATGTAATGTAATGTGGAAAACGTTTAATGGTTAATTAGTAGATAATGTTCGTAAATGAAAAAAATGGAAGGGAGGAATCTAGTGTTTCTGTTTGGAATTCTTTTTTTCTTAAAGGATATCTAGTCTTAGTAGTGAGATCCAAGTGTCCAAGTGATGTTATCCACAACTGATTCTAAGTCAAGGTTATGCTCATAGTGTGGTTGTGAGTTAATTATATCATGTAATTTCTTTTATTTCATAATATTTACCACCCATTTTGTTAAGGGAGGCTGTAACTCAGTGGACTATGGGAGGGTTTTCCCCAAGATCCCTATGGGAGGATGAATGGCTTAATACACCCTTTGGCCTCACTCTCATCTCTTTGTAGTTTCTTAAGTTGTATGAATGATGGTAAGATTCCCCATATATTTGTGTATAGGGATATAGTGTCTTTTGATTATTTGGCACACATGTATTAAAATATATATTATCTAATGGATTATTATGGTTGTAAAATGTATAGGACTAGATGGTATGTGGTACGTTATATGGTGTATGGGTTGTAATGGCTTGAGTTATACAACCCAATGTTTGATTCACATCATATGATATGTTGTTGATCCATGAAACTACATGGTTACTGTATATTATGATTTGATATGGGATTATGTCATGATGTGATGCATGAGGTGCTTGTTGTGATTCCTTACTGAGTTGCCTTCATATTGGCATATTCTGGAGAGAGATGTCTTAGGACATGTTGTGTTTTGGTTTTGTGGAAAACCAGTGGGGAAGGGGGAGTAGAATAACATTTATGTTTCATTGTTATATTATATTCTCTCCTATATATAGTACATGATAAGAGTTATCCAAGGTGAGGTTGGGAATATAGGATACCTGTTAGTGCAATGAGTTAGTTTCATTGTTCTTCACTATGATTTAGCTCAACTTATTTATCTTTTGCATGAGAGGATTTTGAGATTATCCTACTGAATATAATTTTATGATCATTCTACGTATATATATAAACCATTTTCAGGTCAGTTGGAGTAGGATGGATATTATTACAGATATTACTAGTTTAGGGTTTGATAGAATCTATTTGGGCTCTATGGTCACTGTCATCTTTTCATTTTTAGTAATTATTTCTTTCCTTACAGTTATTTTATTATTGTATGACATTTCATGGTTTCACTTGAGTTATATATATGTGTTTGTGTGTGTGTTTGAGCATGGGTTGTTTGGTGTATTTATCTTATCTTACTCGTTCACATGTTATCATAGTGGGAAATTCCTACCATAAAATTGTTTATTATACCTTTGGACCTATTCACCAACCCACGACCTACGGTAGGCAGGACCAAGGTAATAACTATCTCTATCCCCTAATTGTAGTATATTTTCATGAAGGGGGTCATGAAATCTGGTATCATTCTAAAATAAACTCAAATTACACATTTCTTCGTTTAATTTAAAAAATATTCATGAAGATAAATATCATGCAGATATATCCAGAAAACCATCAAAAAAATTCAAAATTATAGTAAAAAAATTAACTTTCAACTTCTTTTCATCAACCAACACACCCCTATAATAATAGTTTTTCAATAACAAAAATATTGGGGGTAAGTGTGATTGGAAAGCAATATTCTCTAGTTTTTTACAACTATCTAGAATTTCAAAATTAAATGCATGATAGAATAATTTCATTTATTCTCCAACTCAGGGGATGCACTTAACTACTCATTTTCATTATAGGAAAGGAACTCCATGATTAAAAACATCATTTTTTCAACTGTGTCTGACATTCAATTATCTCCTCCAATTAATGAAATTTTTAGGGAATTATGAGAGGCCTATTAGTACCCCAATAGTATGTGGATGGATGAGTGTTTTCTTTAAGTCTTTACCTTTTATTATTTTAATCTTATTATTGGAAGATTTATTGAATAATACTTTTCAATTATGAACTTGAATAGACTAAGTGATAATTTTATTCCCATGAGTTTCATCCTTATATAAACAAGTTTTATCGACCTGGGTGAAACAAAAGTTTTCATTTCTTATTTTTCCATCATCCTCTTTTAAAATTATTATTTTTCAAGTAATATTATTATAAATCTATTATTCCATGACCAATATATCCACACCTTTCACCAAACATTCCTTGAATATTTAGATTAAAATTTGTGTAAAATTTATCATGACCTTTCATCATTTATTTTGAATCCACTTTATTTCATTTAGTACAAGAATTGATTTTTTCAATCTCTATTTTCTGAACTACTACCAACTAATATCTCCACACTATCAAGAACACTTCCTTAATCATTGCAAATTTTTTGGATTTGTCTCATAAATGTTTACTAGTCTTAATATCTTTAATGTTCCAGAAATCCCATTTAATATTTTATAAATTATATGGGATTATTTCTTGACCATACACTTTTACGAAACCTGATCCCAAGGCCCAGTGAGCCCATATTAGAATTTTTATCTTTTTTTAAGTTCATTTAAATAAGTGTGTGAGTGAGTTTTTCTATCTTTTAAACTGGTTGTAGGATCAAAAATATGAGGGTGCCATTGAACTCAGAACATCGATATTTTTCAAGAAAGAATTTTTATTTGACCAGTGAGGGTTGAGTGGAAAAAATACTTTCTGGTCTTTTCAGAAAAAACAAAAAAAATGAAGTAATTTTATTTTTTTCTCTCCACCTTAGAGATGTTGCATTTCAGCACAACAATGGTGACTGCGAGGTAAGGATGATTCATGTTAAAGGAATCCCATTAATGGGGATTTATAACTGATGTGAAATAGATACATTGTTTCACTAATGTAACATCATAATGATGTTGCGATGTAGGATAACAGAATCATTGTGATGTGTTTCTCTATTAATGAGATAACATATTGTAGAATCAGTGCGGGAGAATTTCTCTGACAAACGATGAAGGATTTCCTCTCCAACTAATGCTGGTTAATTTCTAGCAACATCAGCGCACCATGAAGAATGGGACCAGTGAGCGAAGATTGAAAACGACTTCAAACCCTTGAATCTTCACAAACAGATCACTGCCAACGATGATCCTCCCTCTGATTCTATTCTATCCTAGGTAGGGGTTTACTTTTTAATGATTAAATTTCAAATTATTCTTTATAAAACAATGAACGATGATCAACCTATAAAAAGGTCGATCTGTGGATCACATTTTCTTGTGGGAGGGTATTTTCGTAGGTCTTTACATTGGGATAAATTTTGATAGAACATCAATTTACTTCCCAGTGTTTTAATACCTCTAACACGGAGGGTGTAGGACGACATGAAAAAGGCCCAAGACACTCTACCTTATGTGTTCTTTGTGGTTGAACCTCTATGCTGACAAAAAATATATATCAAGGCCTTAGTAGGGATGGTGGCACCCCATGGAGGTTGTAGGTGCCGATGAAATTAGGAACATACCACCAGAGGGAAATTAGTGGTCTGCGGAAGGCTCTGGTAGTGCACTGAGGCCAACCACAGTGTTCCACAATGGTGCACCATGGAAGAATCCATAGCTAGCTCAAGCTGAGGAGGTGCAGCAAGAGCCTTCGGCAGAGGGTTTACGGCTGGCAGTGGCAGACGCGGCCACCCGACCATGTTAGGAGGGGTGACTCGTGCCTCGAGGGTCGTGGGGACCTGCTGGCATATGGTCCATAGGGACCATGTGATGAAATAAAATGTGGTCCTTTTAACCGGTCATGATTCCAAGAGCCAAAATCCCTACAGGGCATCCGAGTTGTGGAGGTCGGACTGTTATGCATGCCAGACCAGGGGGAGTGAAACAGGCTATAGTGTGAACTGGGTCTTAGCACGGCCCAGGCTGGGTTAAATCATCTAGTTATCCCGGGTCGGGCAGTGACATAACACCGGGCTGCAGAGCAGGCTAGGCTGGGAACAGAGTTGCCTGCCAGTTTTAGACTAGGCCAGATGACACCGGGTCCTTGGGTGACCGAGAGGTTAGGACCCCCGGATGGACAAGACGGGGTCCAGCAAGGCCCAATGGGCATGGCCCAATGGCGAAGAAAGACTGGGCCAGACCCGACCCAATCTGGGTAAGGTCGAGTGAGTTGAACTGGGAAAGGGAATCCAGGCCCCCCAAGTTGGGTTGGTTGTGACGGTCTGATAGGGTCATATCGGGCCCCGATGCAATTGTCCATTGTTTTGTAAAACACCAATAACATACAATTTGGGATTCTGATTGATGATCAATTTGCAATATTGGAACCATTGGGATGAGGTTTTTCTTTTCAAATTCTCAATAATTGATTTAATGAAATATGAAATGTGACGAATAGATTGAGGGGAAAGTTATTCTGGAATCCAACACACTATGTCGGGAATCATACGGCTGAATAAGACCCAAAGACTGCTGACAAGCGACCCTGTGTAGATCATCTAAAAGAAACCATGTGTGGTTTAGCTATAATGGAATAGTTGGAAGTGGCTCTCTGGGATCGGGAAGACCCATGATGGGGAGAAGCTCTGTGTGACCTGGAAGACCCACGGTACTCATCAGGGATGAGTACCTCATTATGATGGTGAAGGTGAGAAGTGGCTCTGTGTCACTCGGCAGGCCAATAGTGGGGAGTGGTTCAGTGTGACCCAGCATACCCATGGTACAAATAGGGGATGAGTACCCCAATAGTATAAGGTGTTCAGTGTTACGATTGATGGCCTTGCTTTCTGTACTCTAGATTATACCTAGAGTGATCTGTCTGGCTTCATGATCGTGCTTCAAGGTTTTCTCTGTGTTTTGTTTTATGGTCTTTCCTTTTTGGTTTGGGGTCCCAAATGAGTATTTTGTTACTGACTCCTTCATTGGCTTCACCTGCAACTGTTGTGTCTGGTGTAGATGATGGAAAACATGGTTGAGGGCTTGGTGGCCCAGGGCCAGGTGGTACCCAGTGAGATCAGGTAGGCTGGATATGCATCTACGGCTTCCATATGCTATTCTATATCTACACATTAGATTGGGGTTTTAGTGGATGACTTTACATTGATGTTGTAATTTATCTTGTTGCATTGTTATTTTTTTTGTTTATATTAAGGCCCATTTACCTTCAGTTTTTACTTTTACAGTCAATGGTTGTTTAGTATCATGCATGTTCTTTTTTCAAGTTTTCTTGGGATGTGGTTGTGTGTGAGTGTGTACAGGTACTCAGGAAAATTCATCCCACTTTCAGGCTAATGCCTTCGGTGCTAGATGCTAACTCTTATCATTGGGGAGGTGAGAATAGGGGAGTCACAACCTGAGCCTTGAGGGACTGGTCATGAAAAATCGGTATCATAGGTGGTAGGTTTTACAACAATGACCGGGAGTCTATTGTTTTGTATTCTGGAAATAGTGTTAAATGTTAGGAGTTTGGATTTCGGATTTGGGGTGTCCAATATTGGTGATTCGGCCCAGATATCCATACACCAATACCTTAAATTCTGTTTTCTAGTTATATATATAAAAAACATTGGTTGCATTATTCATATAGGAATTGAGTGTTCCTCATGTTCTTCTTGAATCAGAAGCATCTCACTGGGTATAATCTACTGAATTTGGTACATATTGATTTATTTTAGGATGACTCCATGCAGATAGGCAGCTAGGATTCAGAAACATGACTGTGAGGAAAACCCACCTAGCAATGAGGTGATGATTCAAGGACCAGTTCTAGAGATTCCCCCACCAAGTGGTGCACCAGTTTTACCACTACCTACTGATCAGCTGTTAATATAGACGTTACCGATAGAGGAAACATGAAAACTTATTTTATTGCATGAGTTTCAATTATAGAGACCTCCTAGGTTAAGGGTAGAGATATATTCTTAGGCCACAGAGGACTGGCTGGAGGCGGTGACATGGGTCTTCCACTTAGTGAGGATTCCACTTTACCAGATGGTGATTTTAGTTGTGATCCTTCTTCATGGATGAATATAGAGATGATGGTGCTTGATTATTTAGACTCATGATGAGGTATCCCTCTCCTCAAATGACTTCAAGTGACTTCTCCAGGAGGAGTTATTCACTACGGGCTTTCTCTTAGCATGCATACAAGAGCTTCTTCACCACTAGAAGGGAAACATGTTAGTCGTTGAGTAATATGAAATGTTTACAGACCTCTCTCGCTACTATATAGACATAGTGTGTGACCATTTGTTCAGGTCACAAACCATTGAACATGGACTTATATGGGATATCAGTTTGTCAATTATTTCCCTCATCATCCCCACTCAATTGTGGTGCTGGAGTGAGCCCTTGTTGCAGAGAAATTCCTAGTAGAGCAAGAGCCGACAGCTGAAGATACCAGTAAACACTAGGTGGCAGAGTATTCAATGGTGGCCTAAAAGAAGAAGATGTGTCAACTGAAGTGGGTCAGATCATTCAGTGGATTACCCCAAGAATGAGGATAGGTAGTATGGGGCTCCTATGGTAGAGGTAGTCAGTAGAGATCTCAAACTTCCTTCCTATGCGGTGGGCATGGACACATGGCTTGTGACTGCCAATCCCGCCACACAGACGATCAGAAAATGGTCTAGGGACCACTAAGGCAGAGGCATAGGTTCCAGCAAGGAGGTATGTAGAGTGACATACATGGAATAAGAGGAGACCATGTAGCAAGAGGTTGGTGATAGTTCAAGGCACTACCACCACCAGCCCCAAGTGGTCCACCACAACCTCATGGAGTTGGCGGGCAGGGGGATCCTCAGCTTCAAGAAGTGGAGGCCTATAACCACAGTGCTCTATTGATTATTAGCGGTATCATATATGTTTTTTTCACTTTAGTTTTAGTTCATAAATACATAGGTTCCATTCATCCGTTCCTTTCCAAGGTCCGCGTTCGAGGCTCAGAGATTCTGGTGGATCTATTGGCTCGATCATTATGATTAGAGACTCCTACGGGAGGGGATTAGGTGATTACACAATGGTTTTAGCAGTTTGTGGTTTCCCATTAAGTCTAGAGAATCAGTTGGGATGTCATAGTAGAAAAATTGAGGCCTTACAATGTCATCTTGTTCATGGACTGTTTATACATAGTTCATGCTCAAATCGACTGTCTTAGGCATAGAGCATGGTGGGTCTGTGAGGATGGGACAATGTTTTCCTTAACTGGTGAGAAGGTAACTCTTTATACACAGGATGAAAATTCTTAGAGGAGGGTTCAGCCAATCCCTCCCCAGTTTTATAGCCTCACCCTTAGTACAGTGGATGAGAGGATTCCATGTTTTCCAATAATGGTGGGTGAGTATGAGGATGTCTCTCCAGAGGATGTTCCAGGTCTACCTCCACATAGGGAGGTAGACATCTGAATCAACATGTAACATGGGATTGCATAAATATCCCCACCATCATATCAGATGGATCCCCTAGAGATTTGTGAGTTGAGGGTATAGCTGGAGGACATGTAGAGGAAGGGGCTTCATGTGGCCCATCATTTGACCATGGGAAGCCCATGTGTTGTTTTCCATGTAGTAAGATATTTGCATGAGGATATGTGTAGTCTTCCTACACCTAAACCAGGTGACCATTAAGAACAAATATCCACTACGGAGAACTGATGACCTCTTTGACCAGCTGACGGGAGCATCATGGTTCTTGAAGATACGCCTTAGGTCATACTATCATCTGCTTCAGGTACGGGATGAGGATGTACCTAAGATAGACTTCAGATGATGTAATATCCACTCTGAGTTCTTGGAGACACCCATTGGCATAACCAATTCCCTAGAAGTGTTCATGGGACTCATGAACAGTAAATTCTAGCCTTATCTAAATCATTTTGTGCTCGTCTTCATTGATGACATCATGATGTACTCGGCATCAGAGGAGGTGCATGCTACACACCTACAGATATTCCAGGATACACTCTCAGATCACTAGCATTATGGGAAGCTCTCGAAGTAATTGTTCTAGTTTTAGGAGGTCCAATTTCTGGGGCATGTCTTCTCAGAGGCTAGAATTGCAGTGGATCCAATGAAGATAGAGGTAGTTTTTTCTTGTGAGCCACCCAGGATCGTGATAGAGGTGTGGAGTTTCATGGATTTGGAAAGATAATACCGGAGGATCATGCCTGACTTTTCTATAGTAGTGGAACCCTTATCTATCTTGACATGGAATAGATATCCCTTTGTGTGGATGAAGAAGTTCTAGAATAATTTCTAGGAGATGAGACAGAGACTGACGAGTACCCCTATCACGAGACTATCATAGGGGGGCCTTGGGTGTGTAGTTTTTTGTGACACATCAAGGACCAGACATGGTTGTGTCCTGATGTAAGAGAGAGCATTGATCACATATTTTTCATGACAGTTGAGTAATCAGGAGCAGAACTATTTGACCCAAGACCTAGAGTTTGTAGTAGTGGTCTTTAATTTGAATATGTGGCGGCACTACTTGATGGGTGAGCAGTTTAGAGTCTACTATGACCACAAGATTCATTGGTATATCTTACCCAAAATTTCCTGAACATGAGGCGTCGATGATGGCTAGATTTCCTATAGGACTATGACTTCGAGGTAGTATATACTCGTGGGAAGGGGAATATGGTGGCAGATGCACTCAACAGGAGTTCCAGTTTGTAGCTGTTGAGTGAGGCGAAAAAGAAACAATCCACGATGCATATATCATTCATGGATGACGATGGAGTAGAATACCTTTATTAAATGACTATCACTACCCCCACTCTTATAGTGATTTAGGTAGGAACAACTTGAGTATGCTGATTGTGAGGCCTGACGTGCTCAGTTATCATCCGGACAGGCTCCTGATTTATTTTCGATAAGTGAGGAGCATTTCATCCCTTTAAAAGGGTGAAAAATAGTACCATTGGAGTATTAAGAGGAAATTATGGGGGAGTTCCAAACCTCCTCTTGGAGTTATATCCTAGAGTTTCAAAGAGGTACCAAGAGCTCTAACATCAGTACAGGTATCCAAGGATGAAGAAAGTGGTGCCTGAGTTCATTTCACGCTGCCTCACTTATTAGCATGGGAAGATTGAGAATTAGGTATTAGTAGGCTGGGCGCAGCTACTTGAGGTACCAAATTGGAAGATGGATGGTATAACAATGGACTTCATGATAGGATTACCACATATGTCCTAGGGCCATGATACTATTTGGGTGATCGTTGACTGACTCACAACGTCGGCTCACTTTTTACCCATATGGGAGCTGGGATCGTTAAAGGGATTGGGATGCCTATACACAGAAACGATAGTGCAGCTACACCGGGTTCCCCCTATGATCTTCTCAGCCCATGATTCTCTCTTCAAATCTTGGTTATGTAAGGGATTACAAGTGGTGTTCGGGACTCGGTGGTGCTTGAGCACAACTTTTCACCCACAGACAGATTGTCCGACATAGCGGAAAATACTGACCAAGGAGGTAATGATTCATGCTTGCATCCTTTATTTTTGTCATATTTGGGAGGACCACCTACCACTAGTGGAGTTCTCATACAACAAAATCTATCACTAAGACATTTTAATGGAACTTGTCAAGGATTCTTACGAGCAACCTTGCAGATCACCTCTTTGATGGACAGACTATGGGGAGTCAGAACTCATGGGTCCAGAGTTGGAACAGGCTACCAAGGAGATTGTGCAGATCATCCAGGAGCGGATGAGGAATGCACAGAGTTGGAAGAAATCTAATGTTGATAGGATATGGATACCCTTGGAGTTTCAAGAGGGATACCACGTTTTCTTTCAGGTCTCACCCCGATAGGGATTGTGGAAAATTTGACGGGGCGCCGAGTTATCTCCAAGGATCATAAAACCATTCCATATTATAAGTACAGTTGGTGAGGTAGCATACCGCCTTTCTCCCCACACATATATTCACCTTATGTATGATGATTCTCTTATGTCGTAGCTAAGGAAGTATTTGGAGGATCCATTGCATGTTGTTCATTGGGGCGAGCTGGACATTGACGATGGGGCGACATTTGCAGAGTTCATGGTGGACATAGAAAATCGACAGGAGTGACTCCTTTGTGGATGGTCGATTCCTCTAGTGAATGTTCACTGGCAGTACAAGAATCTCCAAGAGTTCACATAGGAGAGGGAGGCTCAGATTCATGCTCAGTACCCTAAATTGATTGTTTAGCTTTGTTATGGCTTATGGGGATGTGAAGCCCAAAATGTGGGGGTAATGTAATTTCCAAGAAATTTCATAAAATTTTTTTTAAATTATATTGAATTATATCAATACCATACTCTTTGACGGATCCTAATTTTGAGTCACGGTTAGCCTAGAATAGAATTTGGATATTTTTTTAAGTTCATTTAAATAATTATGCGAGTGGGTTTTTCTAACATTTCAACTGGTGCACGGATAAAAAATTAAAGGTAACCGTTGAAATCAGAATATTGTGATTCATCTTAAAGGTCCTGACTCTGACAGAAGAGGATTGACCAGAAAAGATAGTTTTCCAACTTTTCATAAAAATATAAAATAACCTAAAAAATTATTTTATTTGTTTCTCCCCACCATTGAGCGGTGCCACGTAAGCACTATGGCAGTGGTGATGAGGTGATGATGAGTGATGTTAAATGGATCCCATTAATGAATCTCTTTAACAGAATTGAAATAGATATGCTATTTCATTAATAAAACCGCGTAATGTTTTAGTGACGCTGCCTAACAGAAATGCTATGACGTATTTCTTAGTTAATGATATAACATTTTGGAAAATCAGGGCAGTTTAATTTATCTGATGGAAGGTGAAGCTTTTATTATACAATGAATTCAAAATAATTGCTATCGACATTGAAACACCTTGAAGAATGGGACTGGCGAGCGACAAATTCGAATAGATTCGAACTCATGAACCTTCATGGATGGATCACCGCCAGCAACGAGCTTCCCATGGATGTGAGTCTATCCCTTGTAGGGGATTACTTTTTGAAGTTGAAATTCATCTTTTTTAATTCTAAAATAGTGAATGAAGATCAACCCAGAATTTGGTTGATCAATAGATCACTTGTTCTTGTAGGAGGGTGTTTTTCTTTGGGCTTTTCATTGGGATAAATTTGGATAGAACATCAATCCCCTTCCCCAAGTTTCAAAACCACTTACGTGGAGGGTGCGAGCTAAGACGAACATAGCCTAAGCCCCTCCACCTTGTTCATTCTTGTAAATTCTTCATGGAAGAACCTCCAAGTAGATAAAAAATTGATTTTGATGTCTTAGAAGGGAAGGTGGCACCCATTGAATGCTGGAGGAGTTGACCACACAAAGAACGGTCCACTGGAGTAGACTCGGTGGTTCGAAGAAGGCTCTATCGGTATGTCGGTGCCAGAGAACTCCATCGGTGGCCTAAAGTGGAATCCGCAATAGATGGTGGTGCATCAAGGTGGTTCTCAAAGCTGGATCGAGTCCCTACGATGCAACATGAGCTTTTGAAAGAAGGCTAGCGGCTGGTGGTGGAAGACGCGGCCACCTGGCCGTGCCTGGGGGGCGGCATGCGCCACACAGGTCATGGATACACACTAGCATGCAGCCCAATGGGACAATGTGTGGCAATAAAGTGCGAGAATCATAGCTGGCCGCAGCAAACCAGATCCAAATGCCCCACTGGGTGTCCAAGCTAGGGAGATCGGCATGCGGTGTGGTCTAGAATGGGGGGTGAGAACGGGGCCGTGTCTCAGTCTAGACTAGGTTAAGTAGGCCCACTGTCACAGTTCGGGCCAACGGAATAACTCCCGGCCTATGGGCGGCCCGGGCTGGGAACAGACCAGACCACCAGTTTTGGAATGGGCCAGATGACACCGGGTCACCAAGCGACCTGGCGGGATGGATCCCCAGCTGAATCAGGTTGGATCCAGTAAGGCCCGATGGGCCTTTCCTAGTTACCAGGATGGACTGGGCCAGCCCAGACCCGAACTTGTTCAGGTCAATTCATTCGAACCGAGCTGGGTCATGTGGGGTCCCCGGGCAGGGTTGGTCGGGATGGTCTGACCGAGTTGGACCGGGCCCAGACACAAACTGTCCCTATTCACTAAAATTCTAATAACATATAAACTGTGTATCCAATTGATGATCCCTTTGCATCATTCTAACCCTTGTGACAAGGCAGTTCTTTTGGCATGTTCTAAGGAGGCTTTTGTGGAAGTCTCAATGCAAAGAATGTCTTGAGGAGTGGTTTCTCTTGAAATAAATTGCACTATGTGTGGGAATACTATGGCTGAATGGGACTCGAAGAAAATTGACAAGAGACCCTATGTGGATCAACTATGATGAAATAGTGGGAAGCATCACCTTTTGACCCGGCAGGACCACAATGGGGAGCGACACTGTTGACCCAATAGAACCATGGTAATCAATAAGGATGAGTACCTCAGTATGATGGACGAGGTGGGAAGCAGGTCTGTGTGACCTTATGGGACCACGGTGGAGAGAAACTCTATGTGACCCATCATACCCATGATAATCATCAGCGATGAGTACCCTAGCTGTCTATGGTGTTAAATGTTGCGACTACTGGTCTTACTTTCTATACTCTTGATTGTACTTTGCGTGAATTGTCTTGCTTCATGATCATGCATTTTGGTTTGCTTGTGGATTTATTTGTGGTTTTCTTATTGGTTTTGGATCTCTACTAAATATTTTGTTACCCACCCCTACACGGGCTTCGCCCGCACGTGTTGTGTCTAGTGAAGATGACCGATGACTTGGTGGAGGAATTGGTGTCCCTAGTCCAGGTGGTGCCGAGTGAGATAAAGTAGGAATGATGTGATTTTACACATTCTAATAGCTACTCTATATCTACCCATCAGGTGGGTTTTTCAGCAGACAACATTCCACCGATCTTGTACATACTCTTGTTGCAATTGTGTTTTGTTGGGTTAGTATTCATGCTTATTTACCTTTAGTTTGTACTTTTACACTCATTGGTTGTTTTTTAGCATGCATATTATATTTTATAGTTCTCTTAGGATGTGGTTGTGTGGGTGTGTGTATAGGTACTTAGTAAAATGACTCCCACTTGCTGGTTGATGCCATCAGTGCTAGTTTCCAACCGTTGGCCTTTAAGAGGCAGGCTTGGGGATTCATGGCACGGTCCTCAAGGGACGGTTCATGACAGTATCATTCATTAATTCTTAATTTTATTTCCCTTTTAATCCATTGGGATGTTTTCTATATGAACATAACACATAATCCTCTTCTTTTTAAACTATTGGTTACATATACCACATTAATTTTCTAAAATATCTAATCAGTTTGGGGTGGAAATATTTCCTGTGTTTTTTTGTCAATGTAGGTTTCCATTAAAATCATTTTATTTTTTTCTCAGTATAACCCAACCTTAATTAAATACTTTTCATTAGTAAAGAAACATTATTATATTAAGAGTATTTCCTGTTTCCATTTCTTCCAAAACATTCAAAAAGGAATTGGAAATGATTTCTTCTACAATGTGTTGAAATCTATAAAGAATTTATTTTTTGTTTTCTTGTTCAAACATATCATTAGTTAACATAAAATAAATAATTATTCTTTAAATATTCATTTATCCCATCTGTGTAGGAGATATCCTCTCACATGAATAACTTTTATAGATAGGTTCATCCATTTTTATCCCCTACAATATTATAAATAAAAAATTTAAGCTAGGATGGACAAGGATGCAATCCAAATTTTATATTAGTACCCTAAATTTATCCTTCTAATAATGATTACCCTTTAACCATAGTATCATTTGGGAAGTTGTCCATGATTTTAATCGAATCATTTTTTATGAATAAATATTTATTTTCTTAACCTAGATCCTCTTCCTTCCTAGTGAATGTTTGTTCAAGATCTCTCATACTATTTATTTTTCTTCTTCTCTCAAATTATACATCTTGATCCCATAAAAATAGATTTCATCCTTTTGACTGCTTTTTAATTATATCTCTTATTATTGTTCAGTTTATTTATATTCTTTCTATTTCATTCTTATGTTTGATAATATTCTCAAGAAAATATTCATACAGACGAATGATCAACCACTCGTGTTTTTTCCTTTTTCTCCATCATCGCTGGTTGAGAAATCAAATAATTTCTCAACACGAATTATGAAATTTACCTCATCATGAGAAAAATCTATTGATATATATTTTTTTATCATAATAATTATTTTCTTTTTATTGGAATACTTCTTCTTTCCTTTAACTTTTCATTATCTTTTTAGATTTCTCATCCTCCTCCTCTGATAGACACTTCAACCCTATTCCTCGGGCAGTCCATGTAATAATATCCACATCACTAAAATTGTATAACAGTATTGGTTTCTTTCTATTTCTTTTACCCATTCATTTCCTAAATATTAATAATAGAAGAATCTTTTTTACTGAATTCTTCATTACCCTCATTATTATCAGAATCATAGGATTAAACAAATCCTTTATCATTAAATTTTTCTCTTCTCTTGGACTCAAAATACATCTACTCTTTTTCTTCCATATTGAAGGTTGTACAATTGATCATCTCCTAGAAAATTATTATATTATATAAATCATATACTATAATGTATTCTCTATCATCAATGGTTGATACTTTTGGATGAAACTAATCTAGAAAACCCCTATTGTTTTTTTGAGAACAATCTAATCATCCAGATTCTCACCAAACCATCATATTATACTATTTTTCCCAAAATTATTTGTAAAATAATAATAAATTGTCATATCATCAACCATCATTATGTCTAAAAATATTCTCATCAAGTCATGTGACTTGGAATCCATGAAATTGATTTTTCCTTCAAACCTATCTTCAAATTATTTCATATTTTTTTAGCTTTTTGAAGGCCCATTTACTTTTTTATAACTTTTTCATAGACACATAAAAGTGTAATTTTGTGATTTATTCTCAACCTCCAAATTTATCCTATCTGAAAAGAATTTGGTTTCCCCTTATCAATGTGTGTAAAACCAATTGTTTCAACATCTCTTACCAATATGATTAGTGAAATTTGGAAGGGAAGCATCCTATTTTTCCATCTATGGCACTCCATTCCATCAATAGTTTAGAAACCATGCATATTCAAAGTATTTTGAATATCCATAAAAAGGAACATCTTAGATCCTAGTGAGTGATACAAGAGTACCTATGATAACAAACATAAGGGCGCATGCTAAATTGAATACAAATAAGGGTTGGGTGAGTCAATAATCATCTTGTGAACACAACCTATAAGACATTTTATTGTCCAAATATACTCAATATAATCTATTAGTATTACTTAATATGAAACATGATGTAAAGGAAATATAAAACATAGGATTTAAATGGTTTATCATGAATACCTTACTCTTGGTCATGATTTTTTAGTCTCTTAAATCATGAATTCTTCTACTATACCCACATTTGATAAAACCAAGGACCATTTTAGTCCAATTAAAATAGAGTCAAACTATGTTCTATATACCTACTCACATAGGAGAGTATTTATGATTTAAATTATCCAATAATATGTTGTGTTCGAAAATATGATATATCTATCTTTACTCCATCTTTCATGTGAATCACTTTGTTATGTTATCTTACCACATTAAAAAAATGGATAAACTGGTCATCTTTTGTGTAAAATTATTTATGTTTTTATAACCAGGTATTCCATAACACATGGTAACATATATTTCTCATGTTACCTTATATCCATATAATTTGGTTCTCATAAGCACTTTGAATACTCAGACATGAAAGGTATTCCTCTTGTTTAATATCACTCTTTGTTGAACTCCATAATTCTTTGATATAGTGACATACTAGGTTCTCATAATTTCTCACATAGTGTTCTAGAGTTTTATAAACATTCATATATCAACTTTTTTTTACATGATCATATATATTCACTAAATAATATCAATAATAATAGTTTCTAATATGAAATTTTGCAAACACCCTTCATCATTGGTAGTATTATCAATCTCATCGCCTTTATAAACATTGTTCTATGAAATTTCAATCCCAATATTTCATTCATACTCATTAAAATATATGTTATAATACTAACATTAAATTATACAATGAATCAATTTTATTTAATTATTTTTAATCTCCATAAATACTATTACATTTATGTCCCTCTAATTATCCATGTGTTCATGGAAATAAGACTTAATGGAAAATGATGTGGTGTCGAACTCTTATCAACACCAAAATCTTCCTCTTCTTGGACTCCTTTGATCTTGGATTGAATCATGATCAATACAGATTGATCACATTGTTTTAATCTTTGAATAATAAGCCTAATGTATCATAGGATTTGATTCTTAATTTATTCCTAATATTTATTCTAAATAGTCTTTATATTTTAAATGAAATCCATATTTATAAGGTTTTTTATCCCACGGTTTCCTCATGATTCAGTTAATTTCATGATTCTTACATAACTAAAAATATTCATACATGAATTATTTCCTATGTTGAATAATATTTACATATAAGTTTGGATGAACCTTTTGATATTGTCATATTTATGACTTATCCCTTAAAACTCTACATAATTACCCATAAAGACCTAATATCAATGAAAAATAAAAATATTCTTAAATATGTAAAACAATTGTTATATGGTTTATGGTCAAGTCATTTTTAGACCAAGGGATGAATGGTCATCCTTAAGGATCTCATCTCATCTTTACATGTATGGATGAAAGTTCATCCTCATGGTGTTGTGTGATCATTTTTAATTTTTATTTAATTAAAATATTCACTCTAATAAACATAGACCCACATTAAAATATTTTATTTATTTTACAATCAGATATAAACACCAAAAAACATCGTCAAAAAATTCTTCATTATATTATTCAACATCATTCACATTCAACACTCCATGAATGGATTATCAACTTATTTATGCTAAATTTTAATTATTTTGAAAATGTTATTAAATCTCTTATGAATCTATCTTCCTCCAACATCCTTTAATTTTTATTGATAATACTCACATTTAATCAAAATTTTCTTGGGAATACAAATTGGTTTCATAATTATAACACTTAGTTTGGTTTTTTCTTGAAACATTTCTTGTTAGAACTGTAATATATATCCTCAAAAAACTTTTACAACATTACATGGAAACACCTCTATGAACAACTTATAGCTTATAACATATATTGAAACCATCATCGATTATAAACACACCTAATTTTAATGAAAATTAATATAGTTTAATACATTATACACAAAAATATTAATTATAAAACAATCTCTTGGGATTAAAGATTTTATCCCTTACCTCTCATTATGTGGATGGAAGAAGAAGGTGTAATGAATTATATAGCGATTTAGTGAAAACACTATCTATGTTATTCATAGAGATAATTCTTAGGGGAGGATAAATGTTGTGCCCAACATCACCCACATAAAAAATGATATAACCGACTATATATAGATCTCTTTTAAATTAATTAGTAACCGCACTTAGTTCCTTATCTAATCCTATAATCCACAGAAAATCCTATCTCTAAAAAGAACACAATATTACGAGTACTTATTTTATGTGAAAATTTATCGTAGATAATATAAATATAAATTAATTAATTAATATTTTTAAAGTGATAGTTTGTATGTGGTTTTCATTACTAGGTATTACTCATCCTAACCACATTCCTCGACATTTAATGATCCCTAAATAATAATAAAATATTATTCATTTGATAAATAATTAAATATTATCTTCATGGTATTGTGAAAAATATTTATTTTAATTTTTACATAATTAATGAAATATTAATTCAATAAATACTATTTATTACCTTACATGTAAAATTAGAGATAAATAAATATTTTATTTGATAACCTTATAAATAATGTTTTTAAAAAAATATTAAACACTCGTATATAATATGTGATAGAATAAATATGATTAGTAAATTGAGAAAAAATATTATTTAATATCTTAAGGATAATATTTGTTTCAATTATTGAATAAAAATCTAATTTAATTGAGATTAGTGGATATATTAAGTATGTGACCCTCTAGTCCTCTTCCTCATTATAAATAATATTTAAATGTAAGAAACCACATTCAAACACTCATTGCATAATATAATCCTTTTGTACAGATATCACATTAAGTGGGTTACGTACTCATGTCATCAACTTGTATACTCGATGTGGATTTCATTTACTACCGATAATAAATTCATCAATACATCATAAAAATGGATTTTAATTAAATAGTTCCATATAAACAAAAGGAAATTATATTTAAATTCATTAATATAGAAGTGTAAAACACTTTATTGAATTATTAAATAATCTTTTATCACCCATGATCCACCAAACATACCATTCTTCACCATGAACATATAGTGTCACATGTTTTTTGATAAATCAATGTATATGATTCATGATATTCATAAATTATAATTTCATTTCTAAGGACCAATATTTAAATTTATAAAAATGAATATCCTATTACATGAAAGTATACATAATTCATACTTTCAGATCAGTCTTTTTAATCACATTGCTTAGAGATTACCATCTATGAAATTCATGGGATAAATCCTCACCCACTGATGTGAATAAATCACCTAATAGTCTATGTCATTTATGTCCCTTCATAAAATTACATATTAATATATGGCTTATGTTCAAGAATATCATCAAAACAATTCAATGTTATCATTATGATGGGAAACTTTTATGATATTTTCAATGGGATATGTAATCTAAGTCATTGGAAAATTAATGTTACATAGATGTAAATTAAATATGTGATAGAAAAATAATTAATATTTGGTTATTTGAATATAAATACCGGTGATATATAATAAAATGTAGTTGGTTCTTGGGAACCATCCCCATCAAACTCCCAGTTCAACTAGGGGCAATTACTGATGAATTTAATTCTCCTAGCTCTCAAAAGAAGTTCATGTTTATGGTGAGATAAATAATTAGTCAACAAGACTACAAAATTTTCATATATAGAAAATATTCATACTATCTCTCCACCAAAAAAGAAATATAACTTAATGGATGGTACTTAAGTTTTATGTTACTTGTCTACCTTTGAGTCCTTAACTCCATAGTAAGATCAACCATAACATTATTATCACCATAAAATGTAATACAGTCAGTATTTAGGTGCACCAAATCATGGAAAAAGAAAATGTGGTGTATGTAGAATTATTATTTTAATATTTAATAATGTTCAATATACTTATACTCCACTAAATAATTGGGGACCATTGGCTAGTATGAGATCTTACGGTCCATATGTCCTACATTGGGGGTGAAGGTATATCCCAATCACTATTTCAAATTAAATTGATCTACTAAGTCACTATAATTTGTATATCCCCTAAGGACTATGTCATCATCTAATCCATAATAAAATAACGTATTTTGGTAACCAATAGAGGTCAACCTATCCCTTATATTCGAGTTAAGAGTAATTTATTGAGATGTGTTATACATTATGGGGGGTGATTCAGTGTTGGTTTCCTATTATATATTTTTCAATACCTTCATCTCACTTTTATATATTTCATTATTAGGTGATGATTATCTTATTAAATCTCTATCTATATATATATTTTGATTTTTCCCTTTCATGTATAATATAATTACACACACAGAAACACAAGATACGCATAGATTTATATGTCTAACCTTTAAAAATGTGATGTTATTCGATGGTATGTTCTTGTTTCCGAAAATACCATACATTCAACAACTGTCAACCTATAGATACAATTTTGTAGGGGTAATCCTTATACCAAAATTTCACATATCATTAACTCGATAAAATAAAAATTATTCTTTATATTATCATCCTAAAACATAGTATAAATTCATATAATAATAACAAAGTCTAACACCAATTGAAACACTTGACTTGTTTTTGAAGAAATTCTTCTTCTATTCCTATTCTACATTCATATTAACACAAAAATATATGGATTTATTATATTCCTTTTAATACACACTAAAATTAACATATTTTTTCAATGAAAAAATTTATCACTAACTTTAATTAATATGAGAAATAGTTATTATTCTTCTTTGCTGCTCATGCTCATTTTTCAGCAAACCTCTTCTTGACCTTATTTATTATTCATATTCAGTGAAACAATGAATTTAATTTGATCACTTTACTGATATAGATACATATAAAATCTATAGACATATTACTTTCTAATCACTTTCTTTATCAATTTCATTGATATACACAATATATAATAGAGACTTCATTCTATGAAATCAAATATATCAATTATATTCTCTACATAAATCTCTCTACATTTTGTTGTCTTCAATGTTTCTATATTTATAGTAGGTTTTCCAAATATTCATCTAATACCCATAATTTTAATTTGAAATTGAAATTGAAATTAAAACCCTAAACTTTTCCTTCAAACACAACTTGTGGATATTTTTATAAAAAAAACACAAATCATTCACTTGGAATTTATAATTGTTTTATTCTAAAATAACCACCATCAAAATTATATGAGGTCGTGAGAGAAACCTAATTCAAAAATTCCTTGAATCCAATTCTACTATACAGTCATTGTTCCTAAAGTGTAACCTATTATTTTTAATAAGTTTTCATTTAACTACTACTCATGGTTGTGACATGGTCCAGTGGTTTCATAATGGATGTCCCCAAATTTCTAGAATCACCGAAATTTGGCCAACTTAACATTATGGCATGGTATTGTCCCTATATAATATTCCTCCACATTCCATAATGAACATGACATGATAATGTTTTATTGGGATAGATATCATAAATCATCCAAAACCAATTCAATCCATCACCAGTGCCTTGTGACATAGTCTCTGCTCTATAGTGTGTAGGTCCCATATTTTTTTCTTCCACTAAAAATTGATCGAGCCAACCCTATTGTGTGGTCAATAAATGTTGAATAGTGATCTTAGTTGGATTTTACTCTATGTAATAGAAACATACTATGTGTAATATTCTTCCATTTCTAACCCAACACCAAGAGATTTTATTGTGTAGTATGACTCTGTTAAAGAAAACTATATGACATGCTCCTTTTCTCTACTACATGGTCCTTCATTTCTATAAAAAATTAAAGTATCTAGCACTCCTTCAATTATACTATTATCATTAAATCCCTTATTTATTTATATAAACACTTAATAAGTTATCACATGTCCTCATATGATTATAAAATCAAAATCCATATCGAAATACATTTTTCTTCAATATGAATTGATGAATCACCTTGAAACTTATTCATCATAGAGATAGTAATAACATTTCCATTGAACTATAAATTTTAAAATAAAATTTTTCTTTAATGTATCAAGTACATAAAATTAAATAACATAATAATAAATTCCATAAAAAAAACCAAGATATATAATATACTATTAAAAAATTGTGATATAAGGAGACACTTAATTAGTAACACTTATTAATAAATATTGAATGATTTATAACCAATAATTTATAATCAAGTTCAGTATATCCCTGAAACATATTCTTCAAGATCAGTACATGTATGAAAAAGCTTCTCCATAAAAATTATATGATTATTCAATTGATCATATCTTCTAAGGTATACATCAAATATTATTCAGCAATCTTCGGTTGTCTTTATCAACATATTGACATCAACTAGTACTCATTATACATTGAGTATAATTATATTACACATCAAATCTACTTCAAAATGATTTGATTTCTTCATTGAAAATTTAAAATAAATAATAGCCATTATTAATTCATTATAATTAAAAATAAATAGAACTCACACAAAGTGGATTGAATAATCCTCCCATGAATTTATTATCAATAAATATGTGAAATGAAAGGAAAGTATGTTCTACTGAATTCCTCTCTATCCCATAGACATAACAAAGTTTGTTTCAAGATCTACCCAAATTCTCATAAAAAAATTTATTTCACTTTATACCCCCCTTGTTGACAATAAATATAGTGTATTTTTCAAATGCCATCAATTCATACATATAAAAGTTTCATTAACTAATCCACTCTATTTCTACGAGGTCATGGTCGAGGTAGAAACAATGAGGGTTTTATTTAGACAACTATTATATCCATAATAAAATAAACTTAATACCATTCATATATAAAATGAAATACAATCAATATTGAGGATATGTGAACCAATTATATGTGAAAAAATATATGATACCACTTGAGATACCAATTTTGAAAAAAATTCCTCAAGAATATTATAGACATGAATTTCTTGTACTCACATCAACACATTGGTTAAAACATTTCAATTAAAAACAATATAAAACAATAGCCTTTGATCTTATTTAAATCTTCAAATCTGGTAATTGATTTAAATTATTACCCTTTATGCAAGGATTTGATTTTGATAATCCTCAATGAGGTATTATAATAACTTATATTTTTGAATGACTGTACCTTCATGCACATTCTAGAAAAATACATATTTTCCTAAAGAAATATTTTCTAGCAGAATATTCAATTTTTTCACTTATATCTCCCAAAGGTAAGTGGTCTTAAACATCAAGATAATGGTGAATCTATTAATGTATGGATTTTATGACATTATAATATGAAAATACACCAAAATGGGATTTTCACTTGTTTTTTAGTGTTGACTACTTCCATGTCTTTACCATGTATGGTTGTATTTAATATATAAAATTGAGAATATATAAATCACACAAGGATGAATTATTAATCCTCTTATTGTATTTTATTGAAATTAAATATTAAATTTTAATAAAATATGATTTTATATCAGATTTTAATTTTAATAATAGTTTATAAATCATACTAGGATGGAATTTTCATTACATTTCTATCCAGAATTGACTAGGTATTAAATTTTTTTAAGTAATCCCCCTTATACCATAAATAAAATTCAATTCCTTATATTTAAATTTTTAAAATAATACACAATTGTTAAAAGATTATGGTGTATATCTTTTTGTCTTAATGTGATCAACAAATTTGAAAGAATTTTCAAAACTAAGTGGAATCATTTTCTCCAATATTTATTCTTCCACATATGATTTTAAAATAAAATTTGGTGTTTGGTAGCATGGTTCTCAACAAACATTACATTCCATTGTGTGTGATGTTTCATTTTACATTAGCTTTTATATCATATGAATCTATCAATGTAATATTCATTATATTCAAGGGGGTTTCTGGTGTTATGAATATAGTTATACACCATATAGAAATGTGTAAATCTTTATTAAATCTCACACATAGAAATTATCTAACACAAGAGTTTTCATTTTTTTAATCCACTCATCAAATTCATATTCTTCATCAAGAATTTTATTTATATATTTTCCACGATCATTTTCTTATTTCTATAAAAAAATTCTTATACTCTCCAAATCTTCTATCTGATCCATAATATTTTAAATGGGACTACTAGAAACTTATATGGATTTTCAACATTTAATATCATTGGTGATATTAACATAATTTTTTTAGGTGTAACCCTCCTTCTAGTCTACCAAAACATGTTTTGAATATGACTTGTATTCAACCTATTGTTCATGGGTCATCAACCTATATTCATGGGATTCTTTGGGAAATTCTATATTTTGACTTGTTTATATTTTTTCCAAAGATTAAATATTATTTCAGTTGTCTTCTTCTCTAATTATCATCATTTAATATATGATTATATCAATATTTATCACTATTTTTATGACTAATACTAAAAATACCATACTAATTTCCAATATTCTCAATCCTATTTAGGATAGGAATGTTCTTATGAATCAGTGTATTTTTCTCCTTCTTTAGCTTAATCCCATGTGTAATAGGCTTGATTTGTTCTTGTTATATTAAAAGAGTATACCAAAAATTCATTTCATAATTCCCAAATCTATTTCATTATCATTAAAATCCATTAAACCTTGTTTATCCCTTATTTAGTACATGCATTCCCTATTTTTTAGATTAACGGTCATGTTAATTTTGGGCCTTCATTATCATTTGTTTGGGAGATATAGAAACAAATTATCATAATCATTATTCCATCTAGAATTGATATAATGATAGGATTCTCATTACTTATTCACATCCATAATTGAATTGATACATATTTTAACATTACACATTTCATGAAAACATTTTATCAAAATTTCTAAAATACATATATGGATGGAACCTTCGACTTAATAGCTTCTAGGAAAATATAATCAGAATATTTCATGATCATATTTAAATATATTTTTTTTTCTTTTGACCATATGGTTATAATTAGAATTTTATTTGATACAAACTACACACATTGTTCTTTGTGAAGAATCAATATATGTTATTTCCAATTTAGGAATTTTTTATATAAAAAATACTTTTATTTTATAAAAATATTCTTATATTCAATAAACTTCATTTCATATTCATATTATTTTCTTATATTATAAATATATTCATCATATATTTTACACTTTTCTTGAATCAATTAATAAATCTACTTGATCTTTCGGATTTAATATCCAATTATAAATTCTTGATATCAATTATTTTTTCATATTATATTCGGATGCATGGATCTCATTCTCAAATAATTTTGTGGAATCCTCCTTTTATTATATTGTATGAAGAAAATATTTTTTTATTTAAATCATATCATTATGAAATCCTCATTCACATATTCTATAATAGTAACTTATTTTGAGAGAATAATTAATGTAACATCTCATTCCCTCAAAGACTCATACATGTTATCTATCCCACATTCATGATGAGTGGTTTATTCCAAATAACATTCAAATATCCATAAAATTACAAGAATATGTTCATTGGAAAATCCATGCATCAAATCATTTAATGAATTAATTGTTGAATCTACTATCATACATTCAAAATAACTTTATTCTTTTTATTTTGAAAAAATTCTACCAAAATCATAACATTACTTAGGATAAAATGATTTCCTTGTTTTAATTTTGGTAGAAACATTTTTCAGATCCTTTGTGTAAATAAAACTACAATTTCTTCTCCTTTGAATTATGATTTCTTTTCTATGTGAAGAATAATTGAAAATTTTAATATTTGAAAAATATGGACAACTAATTCATCTTCATCTCTTTTTTTTCATTTTCATCATGGTTTTTTATAAAATAATTTTCTTTCAATAAAATAAATCAATTCTCCAAAACATAGTATCATTATCTTTTCTGGAAAGAAACTTCAAATATTCAAAGGGAAAAATCAAATTGAGGATCTGGTCTAGGGTGATTTTAGATGCTACAATACCAATTATGAATCCAATAGAGGTCAACCCATCCCTTTGATACCACTTAAATAATATCTATATTGATATGTTATGCATTGTGATGTGGCAGGAGGATTCTATGTAAGTGTCCTATAATGATTTTCCCAATACATTCTTCTCACTTTTACATCTTTCTATATTAAAGGATGATTCTAAATTTCCCTCTCTCTCTATCATTATTTTTTTCTCATGCATCACATTAAAAACTACAAAAAAGAGACAAAAGATTTATAATTTTTCCCTTTCAAAAGGAAAGGCTATTCCTAGGTATGATCTTGAATTATTCAATACTATATAATAATATAGTATAAAACATTGGATAAATTTTTATTATATTATTATTTTACCAAAATTTTATGCATCCCAAATTCTATAAAATCCATTTTATTCATCATAATTTAATCTTAATAGTTTACAATAAATTAGAATAAGAAAATGGAAGTCTAACAAAATTTGATACACCTGACCTATTGTTAAGGTGTTCTTCCCTTCTTTTTCATATAATCTCACATGCACAAAAATATGAATGGATTTAATCTCTTAATTTGTAGGAAAATAAATGTAGATACATTATTAATAAAAAAGGATATCACAAAATTTCTTTGACAGATTAATACTTATTCTTTTATTTTATATTCATTTTAACACCACCCTATTTTCTCTTTAGTGATCCTTTATCACTAGTTCGTCACTAAATTATACTAGATATATCTACTGACCTAGAAATCAATTCAGTAAAAATATTAGTGTCATTTCTCTTTCCTTCTTTGTTCCTTGTATATACTGTCTATATAATAAAAAATATATTCTGTATACTAAGTTAAATTAAAAAGATACTCTATATACATATATATTTTTTTATTAGAATTAGTCATTCTGTGTATATAGAATTTTTTTCCTATTAGTCCTCTAATTACTCGTGTTTTAATATGAATTTGATATTCAAATTCATACCACCAACTTATTCTCCAACCCCAACATTTGGATATTTTTCTAAATAGATCATGATTATAAAATTTTAATAGGTAGTTATTTTGACGGAAATGACCACTAAATACATAATATGAATCCAAATCACCATCCTATATTGAAACAACATAGATATTACTTCAACAAAATGGTCATTAATCCTACAGAATAACCTAACTATGTTATTATGTTTTCGTAGAATTGAAACACATGGATGAAGTGTGGCTAAGGGGTTATAATCTAGAGGTCCCCAAACTTATAGAACCACAAAAATATGACCAAATAATATCTACAGTGAATTTTGGTCCCTGTGACATAGTCTTCCACAAAATCTTTTAACTATGAAATGATAAATGGGTTTTGTTTTTTAGGATAGAAATTATCTACAACCCTTAAAATCCTTTACCTATTTCTGGTGGTGTTGTTTCCCCACTACACTATGGATGTCCTATATTTTCCTATGCAATTAAACATTGATTGGGCCTCATAAATGGTTTGTTCCTTTGATATAGTGTAGAGAACGTAATAAAAGTATCCTCTGAAATGTGTATACATACTATACAACATGGTCCACTATTTCACACATGACACCACAATCTGTTATGGTGTAGTTCGATTCGTTTAGACACACTTCTATGTCATGATCCTCCATTTTAATCACCATTGAAAATAACCACATTTCCTTCAATATTACTATAATCATGAACTCTGTTTATTATTTACATAAAGAATTAATAAAATTTCACATATATTTTTCTCATTAGTAAATTGAACGCTTTATACAAATATTTTTCCTTTAAATAACCATATATTAGTCAGCTTAATACGTTTTAATTATAAGGATATTAATGTCACCTCCATAGAACTCCAAATCATTAAATTATATTTTACTTCAATATATCAATTACTTCTAAGGGAATATCATCAAACTTATTTCTTAATAAATCCTCCAGGATATATCATCTATTCTTAAAACACCTAGAGACAAAAAAGTACTTACTTTGGAACACTTACTAATAAATCCTGAAATATTTATACCCAATACTTCATAATAAGGATTATTACATCTATGAAACATCCTATTTATGATAAGTATAACCAAGAAACTTCTTAATCATCAATAGGAATGGATTATTCAATTGATCAAGTCTTGAAAGCTATATATAAAATCATCTTCAACATTCTTTGATTTTTTTCATTAACATATTGACATAAATGAATACTCATCATTAATGGAATAAAATTGAAATTTTATTAAACATACTTGGGTAATAATCATCAACATATTGAAATCAATTTATACTCTTTATTAATTTAATATCAATGTTAATAAATAAAACACATTTAATGTGGGCTCAAAATATCCTTAGTTTTTGTCAGATACATTAAGATTGTCCAGAAAATCATCTAATGATAGAAAAAAAGATCTTTCTGATATATTATATCTGTGTTCAATGTATATCAATATATAGACTTGTACACAAAATGGCATACATGGAATACCATATCACTAATACATATGGGATCCTTTTCTTCCTATTTCTCTCCTCATGTATCTGAGGAAACATTTTATTGGAGATATGTATGGTATGACACATAAGAAATAATACCATGTTAGGTTGTTCTATAGTGAATATCTTCAGTATAAGATCAATCGTTGTACCTTTACTTATCTAAAATACCGTATATTATATATCATAATAGATCTTAATACCAGGAATGAATGTTTCTTCATGTAACTATTTCATGCAGAAACATGTGTTCCACCACATATTAATGGACTATATGATTGGTATCCCACTTCCTTAAAATTTTATGACATTAACATTTACAATTTTGAAAATTACCACACTCCCATTAAACAACATGTAGACACAAGTATCACAATTGTTCATTATGAAAACAAATTTTGTCATAGCTTCATAAAATGAATGGTCCATGATTTGGATTCCTAAATTAAACCATAAATTAAAATATTTAGTTTTTATACCTTATTAGAATCCTATGGAGTTTTAAATCCTTATAGTTGTTCCATATAGACATCTTCCAAATGGTTTAAATTAATGATTTCCATTTTGAATTGCATTTTTTAAATATTAAAATCACAGAATGATATAATGGGAAGTGGAATTGTAATTGATTCCAATATAGAAACCGTTGAAGATGTTTTTTATAGTTCATTCCTTGAAGCTTTATAAACCCTTTTTCAACCAGTCATACCTTTTAGGTACTCACTACTCCATCCATGTACAGTTTTTTTGTACTAAATATCAATTTTCAATGAATAAGGTTTATATCCATTAAAGGACCTACAAAAATATAAACATGGTTTTGATTCTATGAATACAATTCAAAATTAATGGATTTTTTCTATTTGGTAGTTATATTATACTTATTTATTCCTTTTAGGATGAAATTTATTTTTTATCAGCTAACAATAAGTCACAATACTCAATGACTACAAAACCATGTCTTTCAAGTTATTTAGTATCTCTTATTATTATATATAGCACATGTGTCTCAAGAACATATATATCCATATGTATTTTTAGAATATACTCACATTACATATCTTGTGTATCTCGAGCCACGAATTCATTCAAATCTATCCTAGTCACATTATATATTTTTAATATATTCTCCCACAAAAAGAATATGGATTTTCATGCTAGTATTACCTTCTTATCTGATGTTTCAAATAGATAATACCATTGAGTTTCACTAGGATATCCAATAAAGATACACTTAGTTCATTGGGGATTACGTTTTTTACTTGAATAGTCCACATAAAAACACTTCACTTTACAAAGGACATAAATGTAGTGAAATAAGTTTGTTTCCACTCTATAATTAGAATTGAAATCAGTTTTCTACTTAAAATAACACTCATTTTAAAGTGTATGATACTTTATGGAATTTATATCAATAAAAATATAATGGAGGAATTTAATGGATCATATTTCACCTCACCAGATAAAATAAGAAGTGGTACCTCCATTCACATACAACATTACATTGTGGTGCATAAGGAGGAGTGAGCTATGATAATATCCCAAAATAACATATAAAATTAATGGAAAATTGGTCTAGAAATTTTTTTCAATAGTCTGAGAATATTATATATATACTATTACCATGTTGAATCTCAAAAACATTCTTGTAATCCTTAAATTATTCATATGAATTCAACTTCTACCTCATTAAGTTGAAATGTCCATATATTTCAAAGACATATTTAGATGTTTTAAAGTATGTATATCCATATTTTTCTAAAATATAAAATTGTACACAAACATTTTTATTAAAAAATTAAATAATCTCCATGGCACTTTTTCATTTTCCACTAAATGGAGTGTTGGTCATTTCATGATGAAAACGTGTGTCACATGTATCAAGTGGGTTTACTTAAAAGGAACCTAAATATCTATCTTGAAATTTCTTTTAAAACTATTTTTTATTCAGCATAAGTAGAGATACCATAGTTCGGTGTGATATTAGTCAAAAAAATTGAATTCTTTATTAGTTTCCATCATATGTTTCTCATAGTAGAATAGATAAATTCCATGATTAATACATGAATTACAATAAAATATGTTATCTTTGTAAATGATTCAATTTTTGTTCAAAATTTTAAAATAAAATGAAATATATCAAGCATGGGTACAAATATTTTTTGTGTGTGTAATGGATGAAATATAAAAATAGTTGTTCAACATCATGATCATTCATCTTAATATTGTAAGGTGATAATCTAGAATAACTACTCCAATGCATCTAGCTCCATTTGGGGCATATATAACTACCCACACTATAGAAATATTCAAAATATTTTTTTTTTCATATGATTTCATATAAATGAGAGAACCATAATATATTTCAAAATAATAATTTATAGAAATAGAAATATTTTACTTGATAATGAATGCACCTAATGCTCCCACTTGTATCTTTTCAGTTCTGCAGTTCTTCACCAAGTGGACTTTCTTAAAACATGTATAACAGACAACATCCTATTCTATTTCATGTCCCTTAATCTTCCACATCATAGAAGGGTGGTGTGATGAGGTCTTAAACTTAGTTTTATTCTTGGGGTCTTTTTATTTTCCTCTTATCTTTTTCACTATAAGTACATTATAATTTTCATTCTTAGTTTCCTTATATATGTGGTGATGTAATGATTGGAGATATAATAGGTACTTCTTAATTTTATTCATATTTAAATTTTCAATAATTATATAGAAAATTTGAATTATTTTTGTAAGTATATGATTGGTGAAAAATTCTCTTGTAAGCTTAAACACTAAAATTTGTAGACACTCAATGTATGGAATCATCTTGACTACATGAGGTGCCATTAGTTAACCCTATAAAAGTTTTCATGTGAATATTTCCCTAGAGATATAAAATTGCCCATGTATAGATATCTCTTAATATAGATCATGGAGAGGCATGATAATTCTATAATAATCCATGTTCTCAATAGAATTCCATATTCTATCTATCCTAGATGATAAAATAAAACAACATAAATCTAACACTTCATCAAAATATTTTAATTATACCAAGAGCTCATCTCCACTTACCTACTTAGCATGTAGATCAGAAATTTGGGCTTCCAATATTTATAGATTTTTTCTCTCTATATAATAACACCCAATATCCTATACCACATTGGAATTTTAGTCCTATAGTGTATATTTTATTTCACTATAATAGATTATCAGGAAAATTATGAAATTTGAATTTTCTATGAAGAAATATAAAATAATATTTTTATTACATTATTTGATTATGAAAATACTTATGGTGAAATAAATATATGTATCAAAATTATTTTCCAACTATTTAGTCGTAAATCAATATCCCTCACTATTGGATTGAAAATCTATTTTTTCATGGACATTCTAGTGAAAAGGATCTATATTTACCTTCATAGATTATATACATTGGAATGAAAAATATTTAAAAGGTATTTTGGTTGGTATTATATAAAAATTAAATCTTGTATCACCCTAGTCCATTGAATATACTCCACAATCATCAAATCCTTACATGAATTTCCTCAACACATATATACAAGTTGCACTATGTCCTACTTTAACCATCAACCATTGATGATTACACTGTTTATTCAAAATAAAAACATTACTTAGAGCTCCCTGATTATTTAAAGAACCCTAAACTTCTCCAAATAGGTACTTTAAACTTTTGTTCAATTCATAACTTAATTATTATAATGATTTTGACATAATATTTTCATATGTGATTTTTTAATGATGCATAAATTTTATTATACTATTATTTATATTCTATATAAATATTATATAGATTTATCATATTAAATTATCCATGTTATGGTACAATAATATATGCATAATACATTTATTTTTACTTCATATTACATAATTTCTAATTTTTTTATTTATGTGTCATTATAAAAAAATCTATTAAATTTTACCAAGAAATTTATATGAAAAAAATTCGGTGACATGATTATAATCTATTTAATGGTTGATTTATCGAACAATCTATATCCCCAGTGAAAAAATATATGATCCTGACTTATCAAGAGGGTTTTAGAATTCCAACATCAACAAATATATCATATCAATTTGTTTCATCATGGATCAAGTTCTTATCCACCTCCTCTCATTGGATCCACATCATTTACATGTTTTTTTAAAATAATGTGAGGGGAACCATGGGTATATAATTCATAAAATAATCCATGGACTTGGGATTCTTATATAATAATGGTGGGATATATGACTCATATACCATTATATTTAATAAAATAGAATTTATTAAAGGAAATATCAACTTAATAATATTAAAATAAATATAAATACAATGCATAAACAGTAATAGAAAATTTTATTGAGTGCTGAAACTTTATAAATATACTTTAAAAAACTGACATAATAGTGGACACATAGATATTATTAACATCATCATAATTAAAAATGATGGTAAATATATTCCTTATTAACGTTTTGATGCCTTTTATAATAAAAAATTAATGATAGAAGGTTTTTTAATTAAACATTTATCTTTATAATTTTTAAGAATCTAATATCATTGTTTCTTTAAATTTTAGTGTAATTTTTTATAAAAACTGATGAAAAAAGTTTATTTTTAATAAATTATAACATCGATCTAGTTTTATTTTTGTGTCAGTTTTCATAAAATAAAATATAAAAAGTTATTTCTATTAAAACTAATGTTGTTTTGAATAAAAATTTACACCAACAATGTTTTAAAAATCAATCCAACATAGGTTTCCCCTCATTCCTTTATTTGATTTTAGAACCCTAATACCCTCGATGCTTAATGGAAAAACCTATCTTATCTACCTTAATGTTCTTCATTTTATTTAATTATTTTTCATTTATTTTTCTCATTTTTCTTCTCCATTGCATCCTCCAAACTGATCACTAGATGCATTATGGCCCCCAATCTCTATTTTGTGAAACCAAAATACATGAAGCATGTGTCCCATAACCTTGATTAATTATTTTCAATCTGATGTTACCCAACCCCCATTTTGGATATTTCTATCAATGATTTACATCCTCAATATCATTATTTTGATAGTGGAATATTTATTTTCAATTTTTATAATATTTATCTATTATTTATAAATATTAAATTATATTAATATTCATATATTTGTTTCTGTGTGGGTCTATTATAATATTAATGTTGTTTTAATTAGTTTTTCAATATAAATTTATTTATGGATACAAATTGTTTTTATTATTCTATAATTTCTTTATAATTATGATAGTTTGTTTTTATAATTGTTTAAATTTTTATATTTTAAACTTTTAGTTTTTATATAGTTATCGTTTTTGATAATTATATGATGAATGATATATATCTTAATATTGATTTTTTTAATTATATGATAATACCCAGTTCTATAAAATATTTTGAATACACACCTTTATACATTTTTTTAAATTCTATTTGACACATTATATTTAAATTAATTGTTTTTCCATAAAATCAAAAAATAAATCTATTTTCATATTTAGTTATATTAAAAATTAATTTAAACTAAATTGTGTTAATTATAATTATATACCCAAACATATATTTAGAATCAATAAATTAACATAAATATAATAACATTATGGTTATTTTATGTCATTTTGTTTTGTCATTTAATCTAGTACTTTTGTTTTGTTAGATCATATTCTATAAATAAATTTTATTTAAAATTTTGATGATATGTTTTGATCATCATGAATAATAGTTTGGTTTTATCAAATAGTTATAAAAACTCAAGAAGTGAATTTTTATTTTATTTTTTTATCTATAAAATTTATCTTTAATATATATTTAAATGTTGATATGTTTTAATGTATTCACCTTTATATTATGATATAATGAAATTAATGGATCATAATAGGGAAAACAACCAATGAAACCTTGATGAAAATAAAAAAGAGTTATATGTTTCATGTAATTTTATTAATGCAATCATTAAAACAAATATTATATTTTTTTCCATGTGTGAATTGTTTGAATGAGAGAAAATTAAATACGAGAGAAATCAAAGATCATATTAATTTATATGGTTTTAAAATATTTATACTCAATTTGTAAGTAAAGGGGAAATAATTGAAAATTCAACATTTAATGTTCACAAAAATATTCAACATGAGATAATGTATCTTATTATGGAATTAATTCATGATATAAGTGATAAAACCTTCTTAAAAATGAAAAATGTTAAAAAATATAATATTTATTGTGAGAAAACAATAATCTCAGATTTTATTAAATATATTTTTTGTCAATAGAAATGAGTTTAGATAACATTAATGAAACAAATGGATAGCGCGACAAATGTTTCTTTGAATTTATTGATCGTCTAAAAGTGTTATTTCCAGGAACCATTAGGATTATGAATACAAGTTAAAATGCATAAAAATTGATATTTACAATGTAATTGGGGTATATAAAGACACAATATTTCCCCAAAAATTTTTCTATTATATAATAATGAATTTTAATGTTTATAAAAATATCAGATTTTTTATAATTCTGTATATAATACATATAAAAAATTAAACTTTGACTCATTATCAAGTAGCGACACTAAACCTCCCAATAAAAAAATTTGGTATCTTCCAATAATTCATCATTTTAGGTCTATATTATAAAATTCAAATGATGAGAAATGGTTAAGGTGCACTAAAAAAGAAAATATATCTAATAGAAACATATGTAATCGTACTGATTCACCATTGTGGGTGATATTTGACATGAAATTTCTTGATTTTGGAATTAAAGCTAAAATTCTGAGAATGGGATTTTCTACAGATAGAATGAATCCATATCAGACTCGGTGTACCTATATAGTTTTGGGCCTATATATTTTTTATTTTAGAACATTTCCCCATAGATATTTATGGAAAAAATATGTGTTTATGAGCTTGATTATTTCGGAACAAATTCATTGACGAAAAATTATAGATTTGTATTTTCACCATTGATTGATCATTTGAAATTTCAATTGGAGACATTTGTTATATTTTTTGATGCAGACAAGAAAATTTATTTTCATTTCATTGGAATGATAATGTCCACTATCATTAACTTTCCTACATATGTAATCCTATTTGGATACTATGTTGTGGGACATAATTTATATCAAATTTTTGAAGAAGAGAGTTCATATTATCAATTTCAATTTGGATGAGAAATATTTGAACGGTAAATTGAATATTATTGTGAATAAATCACCATTATTATATATCAAAAAGGTAATTTAACACTTTTTAAGATTATAATATCCCTCAAAACCATTTTCAAATGTGTAATATTACAATCAGATAAAAAATAATTATTTCACAATTAAAAATAAATGATGTTATGTTCATCAAAAAAACATCTTTATGAAACTATCTATCTTTATCAAGATTCCTTATTTTAGATTTTTAGAGATTAAACATAAAATTTATGTTGTGGATGTTGGAAAAAATTTGTGATAGTTTTATTGGAACCTTATTAGTAGTAAAATGAAAGATAAAAGATAGATTTTATTATATATTGGACTTGGTATCCTTGGGATTCCATTAGGAGTTATCTCTCACTATGAAATGAAATAGAACATAATTACCTTAATATTGTTAGCCATTAAGATAGGGTGATAAGTTAATTATTTTTTACATTTTTTCATGGTATTAATGTACCCCATGGATGTTCATAAAATGTGTATAAGTTGGTGTCATTTATGGATTTTGAATTTATTTTTATGAAATATCAGGAATTTAATTTATTAATGTAATAAATAATACTAGTCACATTTAATGGTATATTGATACTACCTCTCAGAATGAATCTCATAAGTTTTTTTATTTTTTCAAATCCATTTTTAGAAAGTTGATTGATCGAAATTTTTTATATATGTTATATAATGACTCTTATCTCATTCATTTTCAACAAGAAATGTATTTTACAACATTTTTTTATCTTATGGTTCTTCTTGTGATTCATTTTTTTGTAAGAGATAAGAATATGTAGTCTAATTTATTTACATTCAATGTATCCTATTGAAATACATTTGAATATTTTGTTGGGATATGTTAAAAAATCCTCATCAACCAGAGGCCTCTATTATTAAAAAAAATAAATGAGAAGAGGTGATTGAGATCTATTATAATTATTTCTATGATTTGGAGAACATTATTATCTCTATATATTGACATTTTATAGTTAATAGTGAGGGTATTTCAATTCATGTATTAATGGTAAACTTCATTTCATGGGATAAAGTGATTCATGAATATTTATATCGTTTTAAAAACACAGATGATTTTCAATCATATATATCATCGTATAATATTAGATTAATGTAATAGTAGCTAAAAAGAAAAAATATTGATAATAGACCATAATAAGATATTTTTTCATTGGTCAAAAGAGTAATTCAAAAGAGATTTATCTACACTAGAAACATTGAAATTATTGGCTCAGGCCATCCCTTAATGTGATCACATGGTCTGGTTTGGATATTAAGGGTTTGAAATCAGAAAACAAAAATCAGGATGACCAAAGTACCATTAAATATATTGGGAACTATTCATCATTAAAGTATTGTATTTTTTTAGTTAAAATGATAAAACTGATTTCTACATTAATGACATATTTTTGTGTTATTAAGGATATCTGATAAATCTGTTATACAAAATTTTGAGAAACAATGTTTATGTGTAAATGAGTTGATAGTAATAGTAGTGTGAAACATTATTGTTATTGATTCACACTCAATGATTTTAAAATATCATGTTTCCGAGAGAAAACATTTATCATAAATATTCTTCAAAAGAAAATATTTTGTGTTTTCAACCTATCAAATTATCAACGGTCTATCATTTTTCAAGGGAAACGATTTTATTTGGGTGATAAGGATATTGAGGATATTTTGGATTTATGGGTGGATTCTTTATATTTTATGTGATATTATTATGATAATAATGACTATAATGTAGATATATTACATGTTTCATGAAATGATAATTTTATAGGGATTTGGGAAAATAATATGTTAATCTCATACTTTTTAAGGAAAATATTTTATTTTATTTTTTGAAATTTACACATGTAAAAACATTATTTTATTAATTTGGACGTCTAAATCACCATATATTAATCATTTATATGAATTTTTTTAATAAATTTTATATTCAACTATTTCACTTCACAATATTTTATTAAAAAACCCGACCTGCATCATTTTGTTTTTTATACTTACACATATAATTTTTCTTCAACTGTGCTTTTTAATTTTATAAATGTTTAATATTTAAATCATATTTGAATTAATAATTATATTTTATATTATTCTATATTTTTTTTGTTTAAGAACCATGATATCAATAATTTTTTTTGAATCACAGACATGTGTGACACTGTTTTTTAATTAAATATTTTTGTATTCGTTGTTTTTGTATATTTACTTTTATAATAATACATAGGTATACATAATATCTTTTAATTAATGAATTTAAATATTAAAAATAGATGAATAAGAACATTTAATGTGGTATATTTATATTTCACATATTATTAAATTTTGAATAAATAAGTTATTTAATGAAATTAAACATTTAATTTGATAAAATTTATATGTTTGTCTATTGGTGATCCTCCAATGATAGAGTCGTTTTAATATTCTATAGAGAACAATGTTTATACGGCTGGTTGAATTAGGATTACATGTTTACCAAAACATTCTCATTCATATTGATAATAGATTATACATATTAATTTTGATTAAAATAATAACCTAATTAACCCAAATACAACACAAATTATGAGTTATATCTCAATGTAGAGTCATTTTAGGTATAATATTTTACATCCTCATAGGAATTCTATCGAAAAGATGGAAAAAATAAAAACTTTGTGAGTCCATAAATGATAAATATCTCAATTGATTTACTTTTTTCTCATTCAATGAATATTTTATATTTTATATAAAAAATATTTAATATATTCGATTACATATTACATTTAACATTCATGATATGAATAAAATTAAGAAAACGTGTCTATATTTATTGGTGATTTGTTGGAGATATTTAAAAAAATGTGATGAATAATTGTATTTTTGTGAAGTTAGTCTTTGAAAACACATGCCTCATCTATGGGTAATTAGATGTATAGACATTGAATTTTTTTTTCAATTGATATGATGAACCATTTATTGTATGATAAATATTATATGTAGTAATATTTAGTGTATATTTCTTGATTAATTGTGAATTATTTTTTATATAATAGTCCTATAAGAAATTTTAACAAGAGATCTAGTTACAGAATTTATACCATTGTACATTACCACGGGGAAGATATCATTCACTAGAGTATAAATTGATTGCATAAAATGTTGATACATGAAAAGATAAATCCAGTATTGGTTCATAATAGTTTCAAATCTATCCTCCACCTCCCGCACTCCCCTTGGAAAATTGAAAATGGTTTGAGTGAAAAAATAGAAATTTTCTTATAAACCTATATAAAAAACAAGCAGAATTAATTGTAAGAAATTAATTTTTTTTCCTAGATTTTTTTAATTTTTTAAATTAATATCACTAATATAACATTTTATCATGTTAATTCAATTTTATATTTAAGATAATAGAATGAAATGGACATTTATACCTAACTGTAGGTTGGAAATTATATCTACAAATTTAGAAGATATATAACACCGCAGATGTGTAAGATGATATGAGGTGTGTGTTTGTATTATGAATGTTCTCTGTCATCAATATATGAAATCAAATGATTTAAAAATAGATTCCTTAAAAGATGAGGTGATGAAACTAATAATTTTCAAGAGAGTTACATTTAAATTAGTTATATTGGCTATATTTGAACAAATGATGATAAAATCACATCATGTGTGTAATGTCCCAGCCCAGCTTACCATCAAACCGGTGGCTGGACCGGAAGGTCACAATGCATCAAGCGCGTCTCCCCATACACCAGAGGCTACCGACTAGCAGCGAGGGTCTTGGGAGGTGAAAGTGGGGAGACTATACCCTCATATGAGAGTAACACAATGTTATTATCAGAGTAAATAACATTCAATAGCAGAAGCAGAAAACAATTGAAAGGAAGAAGCATAAGACAGGTAATAACCATTTTATAAAAGGTGAAAAATGTCAGTTTACAATGAATGCATGTATAGATGACGATACAGTTATGAAAGCCGGAAACAATACGACATTCTTTACAAAAAATAGAAAAAGAAAAGACAGCAAAGCCCAATGGAAATCCCCTGAGCATCCCAAGCTCCATCTTGGTCCTTTTCGCCTTCCTCCTCAGTTACAAACAGCACAACACACAACCTAGGTCCTGCAAGCATGAAGTTTTACTCAGGTACCCCTGTGCAATTGCTGCCCGAGTAGGGTGTGAGATTAAAATCTCAGTTGGCCAGCACCACCAGTGTCAAACCCAATCTAGACAGTGTATAATAATTAAATAGTTAGTAGGTATGGAGAAACAAGTAAGTAGAATTACATAAGTAAAAACACCCATCCAGGTTCCCAAGGGACAACTGATAGTTTACCAGCTTCAGCTCGTTTCCAGTAAATTAACCTGATCATGTCACCATATATATATAAATGCATTTACATCATAGATGTCGTGGGGTAAGAATGCATCCCACACATTAATAAGAGAATTTTTGGGAACGAGGTAAGAATGCCTCTCATCCCAATAGGTCAACTGGAAAGGGGTAAGAATTCCTCCCTTCAATAATTCGTGATTAGAGGGCACGAGGTAAGAATTCCTATCATCCCTATAAGTCAACTACAAAGGAGTAAGAATTCCTCCCTTCCATACACATATAGAGATCGCATTTGGCGTGGGGTAACATGCCTCCCACCCATACTCAGAATTAGATTGCATGGGGTATGCATGCCTCCCATCCACAAACATACACCGAAGATAGCATGGGGTATGAATACCTCCCATTTACAAAGATACACATTCACGATCGGTTTTATATCACAATGCATAAGGCATTACTTCTTATGCATTTCAAGTAAGCACATCAAATTTACAATCACCAATAATCACTCATACTGATTATCACAATTAAATTAGAATGCATAAAGAAGTACATATTATGAATTTCAAATAGATATACTATAGTCCCAAACCGTAACACAGTCCATATCTATACAAGTTGCACACTCACATTTTTCACCATTATATTTAAGGAAAAACATCTTATGCATTTCAATTTGGACACCAACATGGGCTTGGTAACTTCTAATACATCCCATGAGGTAGAGACTTATAATGTAAGTCATTGACTATACACCAACCCATTTCATGGGGCAATTCATTATATGAAAGCTATCACGCACACATCATCTCATTCAATTTTTCTGCGCATGGAAAATTGATTCACGGTTTATGTGTCTTAGCCATTTATGTTAAAGGTCGTCATTATCTATTCTAAGTCATTCTAACTATTTTGTTTATCTCAACCCACCAACTCAGCTTATTAAGACATGGAAATTCCATTCCAAGGGTTCAACTACAAAGTGAGGTGTTATGGCAGCAAAAAATATTCCCTCTTGGGAAATTCAACAAATAAAGAACAAGAAGGAAAACATGTCATTCAGTAATTATGAAAAAAGCAAGGAAAGGTAGGAAAGAATAAATGTCTACTTCCTACTCTTTATCTTGAAGACAACACACTTATAATCAAGGGGTTTTATTATTAAATCATTAGTTTAGTGACCAAATAACCTCATTTATCTTATTCCTTCAGTTCACATGATATGCACAGAAGCATTTAATCGGAACTCAACTCGCATAATTAAAATGCTAAGGTAGTGCAATAATAAACTCTTTACTACTTAACTTTAAATTAAAGGGTATGGAGAGGGACCCTACCTCTAGGTGGATCCATCAGTCCACCCCGGCTCTTGATGCTTTCTAACTAAGAGCTGCAGGTGAGTCACCTAGTCTTTGGCGACTCGAAACCACGAAAAACCCTCGAACGCACTATAAACAGCGTGCTGGGAACTCATAAACATCAATAGCCCAAAATTCAATTAGTTCAATGAAAAGATAAAGGTGAAAAACTCATCCTGAAACAAAACAGAAGATTCGAAACCACACGAACCGCTTCCCCTTCAGCGGCGGTTGCTGGAACATGCACTGGGAAGTCCCAACAAACCTTTCGTGCCGACCTAGAACAAGAACAAACCGAAAAACTAATCACCCTAAACCCTCGGGCATTTGGCCGCACCTCACCTAGCACTGATTAAGTCAAAAAGAAGCTGGTGGAAGGGAGGAGAATAAAGTGGAGATCTTACCATAGAGATTTGACGAAGAAACATCCAGAAATCGGAGGAGGAACCTTGACCGACAGGAGGCCAGAAAAGGGTGTCGGGCGAGGCACAAGGGGAGCCACTCTTTGTGTCGTGCGGCCTGAGTGATAGTGAGGGAGTGCGTTTAGTTTAAGGTTTTAAACATTTTATTTTATTTTATTTTATTTTATTTTATTTTTAAACAAAATCTTAAACACACTGAACCTCACGGTTTGACCCGCATGGTTTTCCAAACCTTGTGCAAACCGTGCGGAGACCACTACCTCCAACACACCTGCTACATGGGCTAGGCGCAAAGTTTAGGAAACCATGCGCAGCCCATGCACAATAAAATACACACCAGATTTATGCCACACGGCTTGGGCTGCACGGTTTGGCCAACCAGTGTGCCAATCGTGTGCCCCCTACAGTCCCTTAAAAACTCGAGTCTGGTGCTTCCGAAACATGCGGAGTCACTTGGGAAACTCCTCGGGCTTTCTCCCATGCACAAAACCAAATAAACAATGTATTTCAACTCTCAGATTTTCATTCCTAATCTCAGTTTCAAAAACAACCCGTTCATTAATCTAAAATTTTAAAATTCCTTCGGGTATTAGTCCTGTTCAAAATGCTGGTCATTACAACCTTCCCACCATAGAACTACTCATCCCCGAGAAGCCTTCAAGAACAACGTACACATCACCCAACCTAAAATGGTCGTGAAGCTTCGTTCAAAAGATCATGTTGTGTTAACAAACGTCCAATACACCCTTAAACCACCATTAGACCCTACAACACTTAAGACACCAAAACTCAAGCCAACACTCATTTCCCTAACGAATCACCAAGACGGAACTTCCCAAACCCATCTTCACAGAGACATGAACCCATCGTCGTCTCGCAAAGCATCCAGCCACAGGTACTTCCCACCTTAGATATTTAATGTTAAGTAAACAACTCCAAACCACTGTTCAGACCACTGTTGGAATTCACTTTCAAAGCACGCCCCAAGCATTCCCACGATGCTCCAAGTATGATTTGAAATAGATCAAACAGTCGATTCCCCATGAACCTCAAGGCCCAAGTTGAGCTGGTTGTTTATATTTGGAACTGTTCGACATAAACTGCAATCACCTCTACCTGATGACATGCCAGAGAACAGTATGTCACCGGCCACAGACATTAAATAAGAACCCTGAGTCAAGCCATCTCTAGAAGACAATTTACAAAAATGTTTGGCATATAAGGCCAACGTATTACAAATAGAACCACAATGACTTTCTCCAAGGAACCTTATGTTTAGCACAAACACGTTCACTGAAGCCTACACCCTACTTCTGATGACGTTTCCAACATCAATCTATACAAGAATCCACACATCCTGCATGCAACACCAAAAGAGAACCATCTGATCAGGCCCAACGGCTTAAAAGCATTAGCGCGGATAAGACAACCGCTCTCTTAGTGCGTCTTGGAAGAGGATAAGATAGGGGATATTTTCATAGCTAATCAGAATACACTAATAGGTTTGAACGGATTCCAGTTAATCATACCAGAGTACTAGAAGGAAGAACAGTTGAACCTCAACTGATTGGCTTCAAGGAAGGAACTCGGCTTCACCTGCCGACACATCCACACGTTTTAAACTTGCATGTCTCACAAGAATTCAGACATCACGAACCCATTTCCAATGGCATTCCAAGAAGCATACATTCCACGTGAAAGGACACATTTACCAGATTCGACGGAACGCACTCCCAACCATAAGAGTGTCCTAGTCGCTGAAGGGAAATGTGATAACCTAGACGAGCACAAGAGCGCTAGTAAAAAAACACCGCAAATGATCGTGTGATGCTCTTTCGCCACAATCACGTCACCAAACAAACAAAGAAGATCCAAAACAAGGAATCCAGCATGCCAAAACACATGAGTAATTCAAAACCCATCCCTAACATTGGGACTAAACAATTCTTTAACACCGAGCCACTATACTGAGGAGATGACCCAAAGTCGCAACAAAAGTCAAAACCTAACAACCACCCATCCGAACAATAGTGTCATTAGAAAAACAAGAGTCTGAAAATGGGAAATGGCACCCAAACAACACCTCACGTTAGAACACTCATGACATGAAAGTAATTAAAATGCTATGGGTGCTACCAACCATGGGCTAGCCCCTTACGAAGATCAAACGACGACCCAAACGACGGGTCATGCCAAATAAGTCACTAGGCTCAAAAGCCAATCATCAAACACCGCTAAGAAAACGATGACCACGGGAAACACCTACAGTCCTATTCCATGGAAACTCAAAATGAAACTCAAAACTACCACTTACACTGGGGTTTCAACACACCACCACCGTTTCCATTACCAAGCCCTTTACATTTTATATCTCTTAAACTTTAACCATTCCAATGTTTCAACCACACATCAAGAAAACATGAACGTTTCAAAAAACACTCCGTTTAAGAACATAAAAAATTCACAGACTTCACATATTTATCAATCAAAAGATTCAAACAAAACCATCTAAACAAAAGGGAGACCTACTAGGGACTCATTTTACCCATCATCGGTTCTTCAAAAAGCAACCCCAAATCAGTTACTCAATTCCTTTTAAAATTCAAACACCCCATCCGGGTTATCTCATACAACACTTCCCAATAAACCTAGTCAGGTCTAGTTGCACATTTTAGAGTTATCCAAAACCTTTAAATTCCAAAATTAGGAAACATTTTCCATTTAATCATTTCACAACACAGCAATCCTTTACATTAAATATAGGTTGCCATTTCTCAATTCATGAAGCTCCCATACACTTCATGTATTGAAAATTGACTCCCCTTTTTATCAAAACCAGATTCAACCCAGAATTGAACATGCTCACATACAACTGCCCAATTATATGGGTGGCCATATACCAAGCTATAAAGCGCCCATACACTTTATAAATTTTCATTTGTATCCTCTTTTTAATCAAAACCAATTTACACTAGCATTTCAATTTCCAAAACATTACATTTTTTTATTAATATCCCTACAAATGTATTTATATCATGCTCAAAATGGATTTAATATATGGGTTACCCCTTTTCGGTTGTAAAGAACCCATACACCTAACAATTGAAAATTGGTTCTCATTCATTCAAAACCTATATACAGCCAAAGCAAGACATGCCATTATAAGCAGTAAACACAGAACATGTTATATCACAGAATCATGTTATAACACATAAGCATGGCATATAATCACTTAAGAATATTATACAGGCAAGCTAAGATTCAAGTACATACATGTCACATGCATGACATGTTAATTCCTATGTGCCTAATATGATGAATGGAATGCGGCTTTGTTTCAATATTAGGCCAAGGGTAAAATTCAAGGAATTTCATAAACCATAAGCAGCAGAATATAAAACAGTTAGTCATGGTGAAATCATATCAAATTTAATAGCAAACAACATGAACAGAAATTCCCAACTCTGGCCACTAGGTCATTCCCCGTACATGGGGTGATCAGTCCCAAGCATGACTATTATCCAAGCACAAAAACTTTTTTAATAACCTTTATACCAACCCAAAATAGTAAGGAAAAAGAAAAAAACAACTTTGATACCACTTTGTAACATCCCGGTGCGGCTTAACATCGAACCGGTGGCCGGACCGGTAGGTCACATGGCCTCAAGCACGTATCCCCGTATGCCAGAGGCTGCCGAATAGCAGCGAGGGTCTCAGGAGGTTATAGTGCGGAGACTATACCCTCATATCATAGTAACACATCGGTATTATTAGAGTAAATAACATTTAATAGCAGAATCAGTAAACAATTGAAAGGAATAAGCATAAGACAGGTAATAACCATTTTATAAAATGAGGTAAACGCCACTTTAAAATACATGCATGTACAGATGACGATACAGTTATGAACGCAGGAAACAATACATCATGATTTACAAACAATACAAAAAGAAAAGGCGGAAAAGCCCGAAGGCAATCCCCTAAGCATACCAAGCTCCCTCTTGGTCCTTTTCTCCTAACTCCTTAGGTACAAACAGCACAACACACAGCCTAGGTCCTGCAAGCAAGAAGGTCTACTCGGGTACCCCAATGTAATTGCGGCCCAAGTAGGGTGTGAGATATAAATCTGAGTAGGCTAGCACCACTAGTGTCCAACCCAATCTAGACAGTGCATAATAATTAAACAGTGAGAAGGTATAGAGAAACAAGTAAGCAGAATTACATAAGTAAAAACACCCATCCAGGTTCCCAAAGGACATATGACGGCTATACGAGCTTCAGATCGTTGTCGGTAAAGTATCCTTATCATTTTACCATATATATATATATATATATATATGAATTTAGATCATATATGGAGTGAGGTAAGAATGTCTCCCACCCATTAATAAGAGAATTTGTGGGCCCGAGGTTAAAATTACCCTCGTCCCTATAGGTCAACTGGAAAGGGTTAAGAATGCCTCCCTTTCATAATTTGCTATTATCGGTTACGAGGTAAGAATGCCTCTCGTCCCTATAAGTCAACTGGAAAGGGGTAAGAATGACTCCCTTCCATACACGTATAGAGATTGCATCTGGCGTGGGGTAATATGCCTCTCATCTATACTCAGAATAACCTGGCATGGGGTATGCATCCCTCCCATCAACAATCATAAACAGAAGATAGAATGAGGTATGAATGCCTCCCATTCATAAACACACACATTCACCATCAGTTTTATATCACAATGCATAAGGGAGTACCTCTTATGTATTTCATATAAACACATAAAATTTACAGTCATCAATAATCACTCACAATCATTATCACAATTACATTAGAATGCATAAGGTAGTACATCTTATGCATTCCAAATATCCATACTATAGCCCCAAACCTTAGCACAGTCCATATCTATACAAGTGGCACAATCACATTCTTCTCCATTATATTCAATTAAGACATCGACATAGGATTGGTCACTTCGAATACATCCCATGAGTTAGAGACTTATCATGTATGTCATTGACTATATACTAACCCATTTCAAGGAGATATTCATTATATGCAAACTGTCACACACACGTCATCTCACTCAATTTTCCAATGCATGGAAAATTGATTCACGGTTAAAGTGTCTTAGCCATTTTAGTTAAAGGTTTCCATTATCTCTTATAAGTCATTATAATTGTTCTGTTTAACTCAAGCCAACCACTCAACTTCTTAATTCATAGAAATTACATTCCAAGGGTTCAAGTGAAAAGTGAGGTCTTATGGCAGCATAACATTTTCCCACTTGGGAAAATTTAACAAAGAAGAAACAAGAAGTCGAACATTTCATTCATTAATTATCAAAAAAGCAAGGCAAAGATGGAAATCAGAAATGTCTACTTCCTACTCATTATCTTGAAGACAGTGCACCTCTGATCGAGGGGTTTTATTACTAAATTGTTAGTTTAGTGACCAAATAACCTCTTATATCTTATTCCTACAGTTCACACGATTGGCACAAAAACATCTAATTGGAACTAAACTTGCATAATAGAAATTCTAAGGCACAGAAACAATAAACTCTTACCTACTTTACATTAAATTAAAGGAAAAAGAGTGGGACCCTACCTCTAGGTGGATCCATCCGTCCACCCCAGCTCTTGATGTTTTCTAACTAAGATCTTTAGGCGATTCACCTAGTCTTTGGTGTCTCGAAACCACGCCAAACCCTCGAACGCACTATAAACAACATGATGGGAACTCATAAACATCAAAAGACCCAAATTCAATAAGTGAAAAACAAAGAGAAATGTAAAAACCTCACCCCAAAACCAAACTGACTATCTGAACCCACCCGAACCACTTTGCCTTCATCGGTGGTTGTTGGAACGTGCACCAGGGAGTCCCAACGGACCTTCCGTGCTGACCTAAAACAAGAAAAAACTGAAAAATTGATCACCCTAAACCCTCGGGTGTTCGGCCGCACCTCACTGGGCACCAATTAGGTCGAAATGAAGCTAGAGGAAGGGAGGAGAAGCAATACGGGAGCTTATCATAGAGATTCGACAAAGAAACGACTGGAAAACGGATGAGGAACCTTGACCGAGAGGAGTCCGGAAGAGGGTGTCGTGCACGGCTCAAGGGGATCCCCTCCCTGTGTCATGCGACCTGATTGAGAGTGAGAGAGTCTGGTTAGATTTAGGTTTTAATCATTTTATTTTATTTTCTTTTATTTTAATTTTAAAAAAAATCTTAAACACACCCAACCGCACGGTTTGACCCATACGTTTTGCCAAACCGTGCACAAGCATTGCGGAGTCCATTGCCTCCAAGACACCCACTGCACGGACTAGGTGCATGGTTTAATAAACGATTTGCAACTTGCGTGCAAGCCACTTCCCACCTGATTTAGGCCGCATGGTTTGGTCAACCCATGTGCCAACCGTGCGCCCTCTACAGTCCCTTAAAAACTCAGGTCTGGCGCATCTGAAACATACCGAGTCACATGGGAATCACCTTGGGCCTTCACCCAAGCACAAAACCAAACAAAAAATCATTTGAACTCTCTAAATTTCATTTCAAAGCATAGTTTTAAAAACAACCCGTTCAGTAATCTAAAATTTTCAAATTCCTTCTGGTTTTAGTCCGGTTCAAAATGCGGGTCATTACAATGTGTGGCCTGCCAACTATGATCCTAAACCACTATGATCAAACCCAAACTTATACTATGAGTTATAGGCTATAGATCCCCATGAAAATATTATAGTGTATGAAGACATATATATTTTAGGGTAATTTTTGCATCACCATCCTTTATATTTGGTTTATTAAAGAGTATCGGTATATGATATTAATGATCCATATTTCCTCATGTTATTTCCTATAGTGGAGGTTATCAAAGTTAGTTATTGTGTAGTTCCTTTTTTACCCTTATTATTTATCCTTCATCATCACCAAATATATGATGTATAAATTTTTTTTTAAATATTATTTACATTTTATTTTAAATTACATAAAACATTTTATTATATTTAATTTATAAATGAGTATCTTGAATTAAAATAATTATTAAAAAAGAAACAAAAGGTTCAATAACTGAAAAACATCAAAAACATCTGATATTTCTTATGGGATAATAATATTATCCTAGGTTTATTATTTATGGGATAATATCTATGAGTTTTTTATGGTGTCTAGTATAGAAGAAGTTATTATGCACTGATAATATTGAAAAATATCTCATAAGTATAGTGTGTGTGAATTTTTCAAACCAAATGGGATTACTACATAATCCAAATTCCCATATTTATTCTGGAATACTGTATTTGGTTGTTTTCCTCCTTTACCATCAACTAATGGTACCTAGATATCATTTTAACCTTCAAAAAGTACTATTACCCTTAAATATAATCAAATAGTTCATCAAAATGAGGTAATGAATTCTTAATTTTAATAGTAAATATATTCAAATCTATGTAATCTATGCAAACACTCAATGAAAAATCATTCTTTTTAACTAATAAAAAAGGAGATACCTTGGGTGAAATATTGGGTCACGTAAAACACCAATTTATAAACTCCTGTAACTTTTTTTAAAACTGTAAAAGTTTTACTTTAGCCATCAGATAAGGGGTTTTGGAATTTTTTTTAGCCACAATAACTAATTCAACATTAAATTAATATTTTCCATGATATCTAATACCAAGAAAATCATTAGAAAAAACATACAGGTACTCATTTACCACTAGAGAATCATTAATCAGAATAGTTCCCTTATTTTCAATAATATGTGCAAGATAAAATTAATTTCCATCTTTTAATAGTTTCATAACATTCTAACATGTTATCAATGGTATGGCTTCATTATAGTACAAAAAATGAAACTTTTTCTGAAAATAAAATAATATATCTCTATAAAACATATTATTATCATAAACAAAAGTCTAATCTATTGCCAAAATTATATCAAACTTGTCTAGATGAAAAAACAAGGTTTTTTTTGGTAAATTCTTTCCATAGAAAACAATATAAAGATTCTTATAATTTATTTTTTCCTTTAGATTTCCCTAGTTTTTTTACTATAACTGTTGGATTCATTTCATAAGGTGGAATTTCAAATTAACCATAAAAGTTCTCAAAAATGAAAGAATATATATACCTCGTATCAAAGAAGACATTATCATGATCTGAATAAACATACAAGGTACCTGATACCACTTTGTTCGATTCCCCAACACATTTTGAAGTAGTTGTAAAGGATTCCACCAACTGTTTATACTTATAGTATCATTTTATTCCATTATTTGTGTTCTTTGGACACTCGTTTACATAATGACCCATCTCTTTACATTTAAAACATTTTACCCCCAGAACATATTCATTGGAATATCTCCTTTGATTATCACCTTATTGTCATGAACTGGCCCAAGAAAGGAATTGAGACATGACTACCCGAAGACTGTATCCACATGTTAGGTGTGTTAACCAACATTAAAAGCATATATAACATGGGGAGACGTTTTCCTAAGTAACTATGCATGCACACACACACACACAATAATATCAATACAGAAGTGTACAGGTAAATATTACAAGATGAAATGTAACTATAATGTAAACCAAATATGAATTGCCTCTAGGGTGTACAAGAGTACACCAGTGAAAACTGATATGTAAATGAGGATAAATATATTCCATATTTGAAATATATCCCAACCTAACAAAAAATGAAATTAAAATGATGAGAGATCCCATATTTTAAATCCCAAACTGAAACTATTGTATACGGTCCAAGGTATCATGTCTCCCTAATCTTCTATGATGTCACCATCGACATGTTCATCATTTACATAATACACAACACACGTGGGAAAATACCATGAAGGGTAGAGTAAATACATACCAAAGAAGATGCCTCAAAATCTAGATGGGGAGAAGTAAGAGATATAACTAGAATAAAAAGGCATAAAATCCAAGATACATTCATAGATAATAGCTCAACCAAAACTAGGAGAGAGTAACAGGGTTCAAGCACAAGGGGATCAACAAACTGAGTAGAGAAACTACACATAGAGTCTTCTCCACCGATAGTAGGATTATAGAATCATTTAACCATGAGAATATAAACATGAATAGAATGAGGAATACACCATGCATCTTCACCTATCATGGAGAGAGAGTAACCAAATTCATATTTATGGATACATAAGAATATTTATATATATTTTTAGGAAAAAGAATCCAAAATGAGACCATGGAATATTTTTACTTTTCATGAAAAATATTGTAATAAATTTTTTACTTTCATTATTTTGTAACTATTTTTCTTTTTATATATTTTTTTGTATGTTTCGGTAGTTTGAACAAAGAATCACCATTTAAAAAAATTAAAAAATAAAGATCCAAAATATCAAAAAAATGATAGAGAATGGAAATATCCATATCATAGCTTTTCCTAGGAAGAAGAGTAACCAATTATTCCCAAAGAACATCATCGATGCTCCACATCTCACTCATCTACCCATAAGTAACTGTGAAAGTCAAACCCATCCTAATAACTATGATGCATAGTCATGGTGGTACAAAAATGAAGTAGAGGACTCACACACTAGTATTCTAGGTGGGTTCCAATCTATATGTATCTATATAGGAATCATTCCCTAGTGTATCAGGGGGTTCCACTCAATATGTATCCATAGGGGAACCTTGATGAAATTGATGTGGGGTTCCACTCTATAGGTCAAGACCCTTTTCCTGGCGTAATAGGGTGTTCCACTCTGTTCATTTAGGACAGACTCCCTATTCAATATTGGGGGTTCCACTTAGAGGATCAGGAACCCACATCCAAGTGAGATAGTGGGTTCAAATCTGGTTATCTACGACCTAATCTGAATCCAATAAGGGGTTCCACTAAAAATATAGATGTATAGGGAATGTTCCCATGATGATGGGGAGTTTCACACTATAAGAAGCATCTGGTTATTTCACTTGACCTCTTCCCTCATTGTGCATTGCTTAAACACGATTCATTCTTAGAACATTCCAAATCAAATATTTGAATCCGCAATTGAGGGAACCATCATGTTCATTGATGAAAAAACACTAGATATGATACATTAAAGCCAAAATCCATGTCCAAATGAAGGAGATACTAGATATTAAAGCTTCCTCAATATAAGCCAGGTGGTACACAACATGTGAGGGTCCCACATGACGTGTGTCCTTTCTCCACCACTTGTTCATGTCCCTAGATTTACAAGACTCCCTGACCATGTAAGTGTACTTATTGTGTATATGGAAAACATGGTGTGTCCTAGCTATTGGGGACAAGTCAAATACTTTTGGTTGTATCTATCTATTTAAGTCATGTCTATGTACTTCGGTACATGGATGTGTACGATGCCATGTACATCCTCATAGGGTCCTGACAAATTGATCCATTAAAAAATTGCACCCAGGGATAAGGTACATGATGAGAGATACACGTCATTCCATCCATATTATTTCTCAAAACCCTATCTACCACAGTCATGGGGCTACAATATGTTTTTTCATCCTTATACACAATGTGTAGTCGGGTTTTCACATAAATCCAAATATGCTTCACGTGCTTTGATCCAAGTTGTTTCACTTTTATTTTTGACTTATATTCACCTAAAACATATGTATTCGGTCTTAGATCATGGTTTATAGTTTTTTCTTCAGAAATAGAATTATGGTGGTCCTTATTGGATTGATCATTCAACCCATATTCATGATAACTTTTGCCTTTGATTTCATGATCCTAAAACATCGAATAAATCAATCATTCCCCACAACGACTCTAGATCTAGTCATATTTCCTTAATCCAAGCCTCTATCGTCATTTAGATATGGTTTTGAGGGTCCGATCGAGCTTGGTACTACGGTAAAATGTCAATCCAATATCGCGGGGTCCAACCGGCGAAGAATGTGAAAAACCTGAGGGATAAAAGCATAAGAACAATGTTTTAAGGATCGATGCCAACAATTCTTGGACAATCAATCAAGAATGGGTAAAATGGGGTTAGGAAAAAATTTAAATAATAAAATTTATAGGACATGTAGGAGTGCACCAAGGATGTAATTAGAATAGATAAATAAAAGGGATTGACGTACCCAAATCAGTAATCTACAAGGTTGTAAACCACAAATTGATGATTCATACCAAAAGATTGGATCATTCATCATCATATAAAATACTCTCCGATGATTTAAGGATGTCATTGTATTCACTAATATCTGATATACTCTAATCCGACATTTTATTGTTATTTAATTTGATCCGCCAATGGAAGGTTGAAGGAATGTTCTGGAATTCTCCGAGATATATAACACTTTTTTCCTTAAAGATAATTTATCATTATTTATAAGGAACAAACTACCCCATCTAACTCTAAATCATTATTTAGATAATTTTTCACATGAACCATCAATTATCTTGATACATAATCTATAAAAATTCCATTTTAGAGGAGAAGACATCCCAATCCCTTCTTCAATTCATCACTATAGATTACAAACTCTTCATCACAAAAGGGTAATGTAAGAACATGTGTTTTGAATAATATTCTCCTTGGTTCATTGAAATTTTCATCGCATTCATCTTTCCTGAGGAACATGGATCCCTCTTACTTAACATAGTAAGTATATTATATATTCATGAGAAATTATCCTCAAACCTCCAATAATATCCATATAAACAAATTAAAACTTTGGATCTCAGTCACTGTGGTTGGTTTGGTCCAATATTTAATAGCCTATATCCTAGATGGATATACCATCACACCCTCTCATGAGATTACATGACACAAAAATTAAACCTTTTTCATTCAATATTTACTTTTTGTAAATTTCTCATATAGTTTTCCTTTCATCTCTATATAAAACAATTCTTAGATGATCTTAATGTTCTTAATTACTCTTTGAATATATAAGGATATAATCTACAAAAACTATCAAAGACAAATCATGGTAATCTCTAAAGACTATATTAATTAAATCCATAAAAATAATTAGGGAACTATATGGACCAAATGACATCATTTAGAGTTTCCATACCTTGAATGTAATGTTCCCTTTGTTATATACTCCTTCTTGACCCTTAATTGATGATACTTAGAATAACGAGGAATCTTGTAAAATTATTGATCTCCCTGAATATTTTCAAATAGGTCATCATTATGGGTTGAGGATAATTTTTCAATATCATTATATTCTTTATCTCCTGATAATCAATGAAATATCTCATTGATCCATTTTAATTATTATGAAAAAGAATGGATACAACCAAAGATTACACAACTGGATAAATTAATCCATTTCAAGGTTATCCGAGAGTTTTATTTTCAATTCCTATAACTCAATTGGGTCCATTATATGGTCATTATTGAAAAATAATGTTGAAGTATGTATGATTTATATTACAAACTCAACATCAAAATTTGGTGAAAATATAGGGAAAACTTCTAGAATTTCATTAAAAATATCTCACAACAGGTGTCTCATAGATGTTGAGTTTCTCCCAAAACATATATGATAAACTCCCATTAAGAAAATGAATGAGAACCCATACAATGGATGTGAATTATATTGTAAACTTATATTTATCATTTCACTGATAAAAGATCATAGGTTAGTTTGGAATAAAAAATGTGACCTCCCTTCCTTAGCAATTAATGCAGGCTTCATGTACAGAAATAAAATCCATGAATAATATAACATCAAATTCAACTTGATGAAGAATGATAAGATTTTCCAGAATCAAATTTCAAAAAATATCAACTAAAGAGAAATCATAGACTTGAGCTATGATCATCATACCATTAGGGGTTTTCATATATTTCTTTGAATTCTGTTTTTCTCATCTTATCAAACCCCTAATAATGATACATAAATTCAACATATATTTCCAAATTTATGGTACATTTAATAGTTTATTCCGATCTATTAAAGACTCGTATAGATAATTCATTTAAAAGGCTTCGTTTTAAGACACTAATTAATAATCCAACCTTACTTCCAGGTTAGATGATAACACCAAAAGTGTAACTCACATGTCTTTTAAAATATTCTTCATAGGTACCAAAAGATTCATCATTATTTAATCATTATCTAAATAAACTCCTTATCAATAATTGTATGAATAATAAAATCAATTTACTAATTGATAAAATAACGTCTTATGCTCATCACATTCCAAAGAGTTAATTTCATCATGTTTACTCATATTCTTGATAATAATCTAGCATTGATCCACTTAAACTTCCAAAGTATATATAACCAAAAAACAAATTTCATGTTCCAAACCCTAGAGAATGAAAAATATCATTGCAATAGTGTTTATCTGTTATTTAGTAACTAGTGGATTAGAATACCAATTCAATGAATTTGGAATTTTTTATATGAATGACTCAATAGTATATTTTTCCCTACTCTATTCATTTGGATGTAGAATGTGATTCATAGCTTATGAAATTTGTGTGATAATAATAATGAAATTTTAAATTTTATATATCCCATAATGAATGGATCTTCTGGATGCCCATTATTTTATTTTATTTTCTCACCCAACATTAACATGGTTCCATTGTGTTCTAGTCATTTTTTAAAACCTAAAAGAATAGTGTTATAAACAATAATCATAGTGGAAAACTACGTAATCATGAAACATTAATTATAGGATGTCTAAACAAAGATAACTCTATGACACCATAGGATTATCCTAGTTTATCTGGGGTCATTATTCATATCGCTCATGATGGTTTGTAAAGTGTTTGTGAATTAAAAAAAAATTTCTCCCGAGTGTGTAAAACCAGATGTAAAATAAAGAATCTTGGCATACACTAGGTGTCAATTGATTTCAATTAAATGAAACCTTTTCAAAGTAATTACACATAATTGACTCTATTATATACACATATCTACCTGCATAATCCCTATAGGAATGTAATTTCTTATAAACCACACTCTCTATCCATTACCAAAATTCTAGGTCATTTTCTTATACATTGACACATCCTTTTATTTACCCTAGGACATATCCTTAGGGATTTCAATAAATCATTCTCATCCTAGTTTAAAACTGTTAAATAAACTTATCCTTTGATACCAAATATAATGAACCGGTCTTATGATACATAGATATTAAAACATTTTTATAAACATTTATTACACTAAACAAGAAAACTAAAAAGGTTCATAAAGGTATATTTCCTTTTGAAACATTGAAACACAAACAACTGGTTCCTAGGAAAACTAAATCATCTCCCAATATATTATTCATAATAAGAACCATCATATAAATATCATACATAATACCTTTTTCAACAACCTAGGGATAGGAAACATAAGAATGGGTGAGCTCAAATTCATTGTAAGGGTAAAAAAGGGAGATATGATAGAATAAAATAAATATAAATATATGATAACACGATCATAACATTTGAAAACCATACCTTTCATATAAAGGATAATAATATTGAGACAAGGAATAAATTTTGGATATTCATAAGACATGAATTATAAGAGAATAAAAGAACATGATCCACGAGGGCATAACATTGGCATAAGACATAAATTTTTGGCATACACACAAGTACATAAATTCATTCCCATAGTAGTCATGGCTCGCTTATAGGGTTGACATAGTGGAATGGGTCCACTCTCCAAACCATCATAGTAGTCAACATTCTCTCCCAAGTCCATCATATATGAAAAATCACCATATTGTTCTCATTTCACAACCTATTTCAATCTGGTCTATCTCATGAGATATAAATCATTTCCCAATGCACTGGAGGGAGATATAGGTCCCACCAAACAGATAAATAAAATCACAAATATTTGTCCCAAAAATAATTAAATATACATCATATTACAACCAATAAAATAAATATGTCTTCAGAAACATTTAATCATACTATAACCTAGGAAAAGGGATATGTTTCATAATTATTTCATCATTTCATTACCCTATAACCAATGGACAATGAAGCAGGTTTCATCATAATTTAATCATTGTATAAATCACGGAATAGAAATGGGTTTAATAAAATTCATATAACAATAACCCATTCAATTAAATAATAATAATAATATACTTGGTTTAAATCCAATGAAAGTAATAAATTACCTCAAAGTATGAAATATTATATGGAGAATTTTTTTAAAAGATAAATCTTTGGGAACATTTCTTGATGAAGATAAATTTTCTTCAAAAATATATATTTTTTTAAAAAAATCATAAAATATTTCATTAATTCATTAATTTGAAAATAAAGGTGAAACATTTTAATGAAAACATCAAATAAAATATTGTTCGTGATAGAATAAAATTCCATTCATGCCATATATGTTAAAAATAACGATTATTTGACATTTTATGTAAAATAAAAATGGGTAATTTTCTTGAAAAAAAAATTAACATTAATTTCATTACATTTTTTAAATTGTAAAACATGGGTAAAAATTCCTTTCATAATTCAGTTTAATAATGTCAAAAACATTTCTGATTTTTTTTTAAAACATGTTTTTGGAAGAAAAATTAGGTTTCCATTGAAGAGATGAATAAAAAATAATGTTTTCTATAAAAACTTTATGTGGAAATATTTAGTATATAAATAATGAAAAATTCATGGAAATATATATTATTATGAAATAAAATTAAGAGAATAAAATTAATGACCTTCTTGAGAAATGGATTAAAATATCTCATCTTTATAAACATAATAATAAATAATTCTAACATATGATGATATTGTAACACAAAATCTTTACAACTTTAGTAACATTAAATTGTAAGTACCATGAAGAAATAACATTATATGAAACATAAAATAACATGATAATAAGTAAATTCATGATATAACCTTTCGAGGTGTAAGTTTATACACCACATAAAATAATATTGGTGCATAACATATGTTTCAAGGAAAGAAAATTAAGAAAAAACCCCTTTACCACATTGGTAACAATTAAGCTATAAAACCCATGAAAGAGAGATAAAAAATAGAAATATAAATAAAAATAATAACTATTAAAGAATAATAATATAAATTCATTGGAATTATATACACCATATAAAATAAATAGGATGTGAATATGGTGTGTGTCCGACGGAAGTAAAAAAGAGAGACAAAAATATCTTACCTTGAGTCTCAACATCCTTCGTACACGTTCAAAACTCCAATATAATAAATATAAATTTATTATAAATATATTGAATAACCATAATCATATATATATAATAATATATGTCTTCTGTATGACCTTGTATTACATATTTATTAATAATTCTATGTTAAAGAAATGTTTTGCGAAAAAACTACTTTGTATTTTGTGTATATTTAGATTTTTTTATTTCCAGTCCTCTTACTTCGAACATGAGAACATCATATCAGAAAATATAACCATGATATAAATATAATATTTATATATTAAATATATTTTTATAGTATTATGTAAATTTTAGAAACAAAAATTAAATAAATCGTTAATGGAGACGGTAAGTTATATGTACTCATGAATTAAATTTATATTTAATTGAATGATTGAGAAAAAGAATGATAAATAATATATTTAAATTACATAATAATTTGTTTGTAATATATATTACATATTTTTATTAAATTTATCCTTATTACATTCCTTGTAAAACTTGAATGAATCACATCGCTTCGCGAGGTGGTAGTTCGTTGTACACATGAGCGATGTTATTGTATTCCCACACACTAGAATGTATGAAGGTATGTGTGATATAATATTCCAAGGAGTATAATAAAATCAAAATTATCAGATATAAACATTTAATATATAATTATAACTATCTCTGAGAGGTGGTAACGGAAAAAATGAATGATAATGGTTCGCGAGGTGGTAGTCAACCGTATACAGAAATGTTGAATTTGTAACCCATTTTCTGAAAGTGGAGTTACTTATAGGTCATTAAATTAGTAAAAAATGTATTAATATAAAGATTATACTATGGTTATTATATAATTATTTTTTTAATAATTTTATATTTATTTTTAAGATGAAATAAAATTAAAATTGTCGATGATGAAAGTTACATAATCCTCAAGTAATTTCATTAGGTTTGCACCAAAACCCTTCAAATGTTGGATTTATGAATAAAATAAGGATTTAGGGATAATTATATTGAATTTGTGAAGTTATTTTGGAATTCATTAGACCAAAAAAGGTTTTTAGGTTTTAATGATAAGATAATATGGGTGGAATTTAATAAGAGAGGTGAGCAACACACTTGTAATATTTTTAAAAGAAAATGTTGTACAAACGTTTTTATCCTGAAAAAAGTCTCAAAAAGTGATTTTTAAGAATTTTATATGATAGGGCCTATATTAGGTTATAATGTGGGTTTTATATAGTTTTTTTCATTTAAACCAATATTGTTTTATTTTTAACCCATAGTAAAACCATTTTTATCATAACTACAACAATTGCCTTTTACTGTTTTCAATAAATTCATTTTCGAAAAAAATTAAGTTAAACAAATTAGATAATATAAATTATTTTGATTCAAAATATGGAATTAATTTTTCCAAATTCACAAAGTAGTTTAAAATTTTATTTTTGAAATTAATCTCATAGATGTAGTGAGGAAGCGAGTTTTAAAAGAGAAAATGTTCAAATGTTTTCACCATATTTATAAAAAAATTCAATATTGAAATGATTAAAATTACATAAATTTCCGTAGTAGGTATATATTTGTAATAATTTTACTTTGAAACAAAATTTCAATGTAATTTATTTTTTAAAAGTATTTAAATGAAAATGATGTTTTAAATTTAAATTCGATAATTTTCGCTATTCATCAAAAAATTTAATCTATTCAAAAAATTATCAAAAATATACCCTATGATAATTTATATATTATGATTTCAAAAAAAGAATTTTATTTTAAAAATAAAGTTTAAAATATGTCAAATATTATATTATATTATTGTTAAAAATTCAATTTTTTATGATAAAATAGTATTATCAAAATATAAAAACACATTATTGAAGAATTTTGTCCTTTTTTATCAATATGTTTTACTTATAGAAAACCATTATACATTATATTAAAAAATATGTTACTAATATTAATATATTTATGATTAATTTCTATGTTAAAATGGTAACAATTGTATAATATTAATAATATATTGTGGTTTTGATAAAAAATTATTGTCGTTTGTAAGGCAATCTAAACTCAGTGTTGAGTGTAATGCAAGCTTAACAATGTCTTGTGTATAACTCAATATATCAAATAAAATTAAGTAAATAAAATAATAACAATTCATAATAAATGTAGGAGTTACTTGTATTCGGGAGATTAATGGAATGTGTTCACTTTCTCTATTACAACCGCTATAGGATAGGTTTGCATTAGCATATTCGGTTTTTAATAGGTCCTTAGTGTCTTCACTACTTGGATATACGGATACATTTGAATATTGAATCTAATTTCTAGAGAACTCTCTATGATATAATACAGACCAATTATTCAACTATATGCTAAATTCGTTTTTATGGAATCATAGTTTGTGAGTTTAGCTTTGATGGCGAGGTGAAGGTGGTTCTAGACTACTCTTGGATGAAAATAAAGTCCTGATAAATTGCTTCATTTTTGAAATTTATTATTTATGTTTTACCACTTATTATTAAATCCTAAAACTCCTTATTGGTGTGATAACATTAAACCTAGATTTTACACATTTTAATTTATTCTATTTAATATTTTTTTGGGTATTGGGGTAGTTAAGCAAATAATTATCAAGACTTTTTAGATAATCATTACATAGAATATGGTTTCATTATCATTTTTCATTGTTATAATAATGTTTTGATTATATGATTATTCTTATTTATTCATTTTCAAGTATTTTAGAGACATTAACATCAATTCCAATCATTTATACATCTGACAATTTTAGTGAAGAATCCTTTTCTTTATAAAAGGAAATTACTACCATTTAGGTTTGATATTATATCATTGATACTAATATCAATCCAATGTTATATTGAAGGGAATATTTCGGGGATATAATTCAATTTCTTCTTCATAAATAGGTGTAAAATTGTTATAGGCTAATATAAATGGAAGAAACTTATTTTATAGGTATAGAAATATATGAATTGTTTTTATTTATAAATAAATGTTTAATGTGTCAGAAAAAATCATTTATGATAGGTTTTTTTGTGGATCTATTCAATAAGTTTATTTTGATACATATATGATGTATAATATGAACATAAATAATAAATCCACTATAATGATTTTACCCATGGAAACTAACTAGAAGAATTGATATAAGAACAAAGATGGGTTCAAGATAATAGATAAAACAATGTTGTTATATTATAAAAATATATAGAATGATTTATATGTGGTTTATTTGAAATTTTAAATAATTTTATTTGAATAAGTTTTCCTAATCAATTACGTAATGGAATCTAGTATTTGGAGTTGCTAAAAGATGTATTGGAGTTTAATAGGGGAGAGAAGTTGATAATTTAGGTCGTGGGATAATTATGTTTGGTCTCCACTATACCACGAGGGTTATTATTTTATGTCATATAAGTTTACTAATTTTATAGGATAGTGATATTTGGTATATTAGGATAGTTTTATATAATATAATATTGTGGTAAAATATTATTTTATAGTGAATAAATCATATAGATTTTGTTTTTGGGTTGAATTTGGTGGATTTCGTTCTACGCACAATGAGTTTGTAAATGTTCTTAATGGGTGTCAATCCACATTATGGAATTTTCAATAGATTCTTTTTTATATTATTTTTTATGGATATTTTTTGAAAAAAGTTATTTTTTAATTTCATATGGGTTATTCCTTAAAATTTTTCAAGGTTTCATTTAGGGAAGTGAAATAGATTTTGATCAATTGGAGTGAAACCAATTAAGAAGATTTGGTTTTTCATATTCTGGTTTACTAGAACTCACTAAAATATGGGTAGTATCTCACCAAGTTATGGACTAGTTAATTGATGTGGCATTGTTAATATAATAATTACCTCTAATTTCAATCAATTCTATCACTTTATCTTTAATCCTATTAACCATAGGGACTCAATTTAGTTTCATTGGTTTTCCCTTAGGGGATATTAATTCCTAGTTATATTTGATTGATTCCCTTATGATCCAAGGTTCTTTTTTTCATTTTACTCTCAATGTTTTTTATTTTTATTCATAAAAAGTTTTATATTAAATTATTTTATTTAGTTTTAGTTGAATTTGGTAAGAGGATTGACAAGTAAATTAAATGTCACACTTTAATAAAGGATTACAAAAAGTTTCTTACTGATCAATCATATAATTATTCTTTTAGTCTTGAAATTACTTTTTAAATGATCATTCAGGTAGGGAATTATAACTTATATTATATGTGTGATTATTTAAAATTAATAATCAGGTTGACTATGTGAAGTATAATGGATGTGTGTTCTTATAAACTAATGAAATATAATTATATATGAGATAAGAGGTGGTATGAGAAATTAATTAGAAAAAATTATTAGATAATAAAAAATATTAGAGTTATAGAAATAAGTGGAATAAAAATTTTATGACGTAGAAAATTTGGATAATATATTCATTATAAAATATTATATGATTTCGATAAATATTGAATATAATCTCTACAAATAGTGGAAATTTTTTACCCTTGTTCTTTATTAATGTATATAATGTTAGAGGAACCATGTACTTATGTTTCCAAGGGTGGTGGTTTAGTTTCTTACTCTTGAGGTTTTTAAAGTTAATTTTTATATTTCATTTCTCAGGTATATATGGAAATTTTGGGGCAAATGAAATTTTTAAAGGGTTGAGGTTTTCAGAGTAGTTATTAAATTACAAAAGAATTTGCAATATTGCTGTGACTATTCATACATGATACGATTATTCATGTGATACAAGCTTATAGTATGTTTTCATTATATTATGGAACTGTGTAAACCTTTCTTAATGGGATATCCTGTAAATAAAGGGGTGTGTGATTCCATGATTATTTTGTGGTGGGCAGGTTATGGTATTTCCTTATGTCAGTTATTTTATGATATTAATGTTATGTTGGTGAAATGAACTAACATTTATTGATAGGCTTGTAATATAGTTTCATAAGTGATATTTATTCCATTATGTTTATGTGATATAGGGATGTGAAGTTATATTACTTGATGATGTGGAGATGTAGCGTGATGTTTTATTCCAACCATAGATACAATAATTGGTTTCATAGTGAAATTATTATAATGATTTTATTATTACAATTGTATTTCCCTCTTTATTGTGACATGATGTATTCTTTAGGTAAACTATCATTAATGGTGAGGTTTTCATAAAGTGTTATATTGATGTGATATTTACAACGATGATGTTAATGTGATATAGAAGCTTAAGAGGATGAAATATGATGCTTATTTGTTTAAATTAGTATTATTCTTAATTAATTTTGAAATTATATCATAAATATTTATAACATTCACCAAGGCTTTATTGTTCCTATTCACATGACACATAAAAAGTAATAGGATGATTCTTTTAAGTATATATTTATTCTCACCCTATTATTATCTATTTTTTCTCAAACCTCTTAAACCATGTTGATAGTGGTAATTAATATATTTTAATTAATGGTAATGAAAATATAATTGGGTGTTTGTGGATTCAGAGTTTTTTTTGTAAACATTATCGGTTGGTGTTTTTATTGGGTTCTTTAAAACATAGTCATTTATATATTCATCTATTTTTTTTTGAAAGAGATTGAATTGTTTTTTGTTGATTATGTATTTTGGAGTTATAAATTTGATTTAAAATTCATAATTATATTATTTATTGGAGGAGATATTTGAGTTTAAAATCAATTTCGGGTTTGACATAGGGAGATTACTAATGGGGTTGGGTCATGATATATTGGTACTAGATAGAGAGTGTTCTAGGATGGAATATTGGGTAGGGAATGATAAAGATTTTATGGGTTGAAAAGGTTGTCAAAATAATTTCACATAGTAATTGAATTAGGATAGAGTGGAGAACATTTTAATGATGTAGAATTATCAATTAAATTTCCATTCTAATTATATAATAGTTTCATATTTAGTAAATAATATTATATATTGCACACGTACCAGATGATAATACCAACTAAATTTTATTATAATTTTAAAATTAAATTTAGTGTCCAAAAATGGCCAATGGCAAAAAAATTATTATAATGGAAAAAATGAAAATATAATAATAATAATAATAATAATAATATGGAAATCTAGATCTACTCAATCCCCCAGAATAATTGTACTCATGAAAAACAGTATAGAAAGAAAGTTGAATATTAGTAATGTGATATAAATATTTAATATGAAAATAATAACCTTGAGAGAAATATATTTTATTAAGTAATGATTGATATATGAGGTATTTAGGAAATGTATGGAATCCATATGACTAATACAAATCTTACGGTTGGGATACTAATATGACTATTTAAATAGTAACATAACCATTAGAATAGTAATTTGGCTATTAGAAAGGGTAACTTGACCATTAGAATATTATCTTCACTTTTGGAAGTGTAAAATAATATTTATGTTTCCTATAAAAAGAAATTATGATATATTTATATGTTGGTACAAGTAAATAAATGTATTGAAACTGATTAATAAAGTATTTTTTTTATAAAAAAAACAGATGTTCTAATTTCATATTTTTAATAAATATAATGATATAAAAATTTTATTTTCATTAAATGTATTTTTATGTTATTTTTATGTTGTATTAAAATGATAATAAAATATTATGGGACCACAATTACTTTTTAAAAGTGTTTGAAAATTGATCATAAGATATGAATTAATATTTTTCAAATAAACATTTTTTTCATTGAAAAATTAAATTTATAACATTATGAAAATTATTTTTATAAAAAGTAGGAATTTTTGGATTCAACACGCTGAAATTACAGAAAATAATTTCTAAGACATGGATTATGTAATCCCCCATAGGATCAAACTAAAATGAAATATTTAATTTGTATAGTCACATGAATCAATACAATTAATGGTCCTCATCCAAAATAATAAACTAATTTATATAATATTTAAAAATCCCATCTCTACCCCTTAGAAATACAACCCCTCACCACTCCTCCTCACACCTTATAAGACTTTGATATTGAAAAATTTCGACATAATTCACTTCCTAGTATCCTTCCCAAATTCATACTACTTTTGGTTTCACCAGAAGTCCATTTCTATGTTCTTTAAAGAGTATTTCAAGGAGGCTACATGTAGGAAGTAATATTCTAAATTTACCTCTTCCAGATTCAATTCTGTTTCTACAATATTATATCATCCCTCATCCAACATGGAAAATTAGATCAAGTATCATATATATATATATTGGATTGTTTTTTTAAAATGGAATATCAACCATCCATTCCTTTTAAATCTCCTATTATTATAAAAAATGAAACCATTATCCATATTATTTCAATTAACCACATTCATGGATGATGAGTTTCTTTCTTCCACTAACACATTAATGAGAGGTTCAAATACACTTATAATTTTTTGAAATGAACTAATTATGGAAATTATACACTATTTAACATTATATAATTAATATATTGCCATAATATTAAATAAAACGAATCAAGTTATTAATGGTCGATAAAGCCATCATAATAAGATAAACATATTACAATAACATTTTTAATAAATGGATCATATATATTTTTGAACAAAATCAGTGATTTGAGGGAATTTATGTTTTTATAATTTCATGAATACCATTTTAAATCACTTCAATTGATTTATCCTTTTTGAAAATAATGTTAATATTTATACAGAAGTGATCGAATCGTGAAAGCATGAAATGAATGCACTCAGAAAAGAGACATTAAATATTATATTTCATTAAAATGGTTATAAATGAAAATAATAAAAATATAATAAGTGAAAAAATATGTAAATGTATCTAAATATTAATGAATAATTTTTTTTATCTAGGATGTTCAGTGCAAGTGCAGAGTGATTTTGGAACATAAAGTAAATGATCTCTATGAAGTACCATTTTTCATTGGTGATTGACCACTATTTATCTTACTCACACTCTCTCTATATTTAATTTTATTATGTAATTATATAATTATATAATTATATATTTCTCTTACATATATACATAGTTTATTATCTCTTTCTTTTATGGGGTAATACATGCCATAAGATTATTTTTCTAATGCCTTATATTTATGCCTTATGATTGATTCACTTTAAGCATGTATATGTTATGATGGGTGCATCTGGTTAAAACTAAAATATATGAGGAAATGTTTTTGAATCATGATATGTTATGTATGGGAGTATGGAGTGAACCTAACACTTTATAGTTCTATCGATCAGGTGATTTTATTTTTGAGGCTATCCTTTACTTATGCTTATGTAATTTTTTTTATTGCTTCTACCATCCTCTGTGACCGTTATCATGTGATACCATCATATTTATGTTATTATTCTAGGTGATTAAATATGATAATTATTATTAATTATATCATGCAATGTCCTTTGACTCACATGTTATGGTTTGTTATCATATTTATTCCCTTGGTGGACATTTATGCTTATCCATTTCCTTTATGTTTTCATGAGGTTATTTTATGAAATTTTAGGATCTCAAATTTATTTATGAGATCATTATATATATTAATATAAATATGTTATATTTTAGTTAAATGCTAAATTTTTTAGTATCTATTCTTCCAATGAAATGTTTCCTCTCAATCCATTGTTTATATTTAATGAGATATTTCTATTAAAAAACATGTAATAATATGCGTAAAAGGGTGGGATACTATAGTTGGTTTGAAAGGATGTTCTTCTTATTTATGTGGATTTAGAATAAAATAAATTAATTATAATACCATTGATAAGTCTATGCATTGCAAAACATCACTAAATTTTGGTGAAGTGTAGAGTGAGTGCTTTTCATGATATTGCATCCTTGTTTAGATACTACAAGAGAATGGGTCTCTAGTACAGTTCTACAAAGGGTTAATATCCATGAATAAGGTGCATTGGACTTTCACTCAATCATCACCTGATGCATGATAATGATGACTTTTTCACACCTATTATTTACACCCAAGGGATAATATTTAGAAATTCATAAAGTATTTACCAGCTATTCGGTATAATTTGAAAAAAAAAACTGGTTATGAAACCTAATAAGGAAATTACCATGGATTACCTTGGTTAAATCCTAGATATTCATATTATTTTATATATGTTTTATTTATATTCTATTCATTATATGTTCATTTTTCCCTTTTTACCTAATATTTTCGTTAAGTATTATTCTCTCTATATTTTTGGGATATATTAAATGACTAGAACAAGAATCAAATATTGAAATGTGTGCTCATTATCCATTCTTGAAACTTAAATTTCATATATTATTCTAGTTATTCACATTATTTTATATCATTCCAATTTAGTATAACTATTCAAATAGAACCTGAAAACAATGAGGTTGAGTAATTTTCTAAAACAATATATGGAGGAATTATTGCATCCCAGATTTATAACTCCTCACCTATCAATGGTTGTAGATTGAACACCCTATAAAATCATTTCCTACATCCATTATTGTATTTTTATGCTATATTGGGAATATATTAGATTTCATTATAGAATGATAAATAAACTATCTGAAGAGGGAGATTACCCTTTATATCCCAAGTCATCCTATGACTATGTATATGGGTAAATAAGGGGATGAATATCCATTAGATTTTTTATTGAAAGAATGGATATTATTTCCTTATGAGAAAGAATATTGTTCCTCTATGAAATAGGATAAAATAATTCATTAAGACATGCATATTATGATGTATTATACTGATGTATTCCATGATGAGTTTTCGGGTCTTCCCCCTAAATGAGAGGATCAGTTCACAATTGAACTTGTTCCTGGATATCTAACCATATCAAGGACTCCCTAAATAATGACCACCATTTGTTGTAATAATTGAAAAAGTAATTACAAAAAAATTTAAAAATGGTTTTACATTATTGAATACTTCATCATGGGGTTTTTCAGTCCTCTTAATTATGAAGAATAATGGGTTAATTTACCTTTTCATTGATTATCATGAACTCAAAAAAACTGTGACAATGATCAAGTATCCCATTCAATGGATAGATTAATTGTACGATCAATTATGTGGGTCCCATAAGTTCTCAATGGTGGTACTTTAGTTTGGATATCACAAATTAATGTTGAAAGAGGAAGATATACCACGAATTTCTTTTGAACAGTGTATAAACACTATGAGTTCATTGTATTTCCCTTCAGACTCACTAATACTCTATAAATTTTCTTGGAAATAATTATTAATTTCTTTAGATATTACCTCTAAAATTTTTGGTAGTCTTTATAATTAATATTTTTCTATACTCCAAAAGAAACAAAGATCATAAGGAGAAACTAAATATTTTACTATATACTTTGTAAAAGGAGAATATATATTTTATTTATAGTAAATTTGAGTTATGAATGGAGGAAGAATAATTCATGGGGCATGTTATCAGTCGCAAATGGATATATATAGAGCATTGTAAGACATATAAAATGTGAGAGTGATTATGAACGATATCTATAATAGATATCCTTAATTTACGTAAACTAGTTGGGTATTACAAATGGGTTTGAGAAACTTCTCACAATTCTCAAACCCACTAACCAATCTTAATTTGAAAGAGATAATGTTTGACAAGTATATTGAATATTATGATACTTTCATGGAATTAAGTAATAGGATTATCACTTCACTATTCATCACACATTCTATTTGCGGGAAACATTTAATGGTATACAAAAATTCTTCAAAAAAGGGATTGGACTATTTAATAGTATATAACGAAAAGGATGTATCCCAAACCTTAGTAATGTTGAAATTACATGAGAAAACCTACCAAAATTAAAATTTGGAGTTTTCTGTAGTGATCTTCACGTTGAAAATCTTGCGGAAATATATATATGGAGAGATGTATATAATATATATGTTTAACAAAAACCCCAACTATATATTCTCCTTTTGGAAATTAATATGAACCATTGAAGATTGTAAGATCTGTCAAAGGTCTATGACTGCTATGTCCACTCCATACTAGGAAAATAAATATCCTGGCATATGCACTGTGTAGAAATATTCTAGAAACCTTAAAAATAATGAGAATTGATAAGGATATAATATTTTTATAAATTCAATGGGTGTAAATGACAATTATAAATAATAGAAAATCAACATTCCTTTATGAGATGATTTCTCAACCATAACATGTGAAGAAGATAAAGGATATTCAATTAGAATATTTGAAAATTTAGAAAAATGTGGAATCTATAAGAAAATGGGATCCTAATATATTGAAATTTATAATGGATTTGTAATATTTTGGTTACGAGTATGTGTAAAATTAAATTTATAGATAAATATAGTTTTTTTTGAATGATGAACCCAACTCGCTCTTCTTCATTCACATAGAAAGTGTGGAGATGTATCAAAATATTTGATAGAATTATTGGCTAGACAGTATAAATAAGTAGATCACATAATATATATCAAGGTGTGTGGAATGTTACCTTCTGTAGACTGAAAGGATAAAATCATATGTGATAATGAAACCACAAACCATACCTTCATGGAAATGGTAAGACATACCCATGGGCAGTTCCCCAATCATTCAAACACACCAAGTGGAAATAAAACAATATTGTTTATGGTGGATCATCTTATAAAAACTCCTCAATGTATTACAATTTGATTGAAATTATCACTCAAAAAATTTAGATGATATAAATTAGAGAAGTGGAGAGGTTTTAAAGAAAAATATTAATAATTATATGTATTTGAGATATTATATTTTACTCCCATATCTAGAGTAGTATACAACAATATCCAGACACTATTTTGAATTTTAGTATGCCTTTTCACCCCCAAACTGATAGAAAATCTGAGTTGACTACCCAAAAACTTGTGGAAATGTTGATAGCAAGCTCTATGGACATCAATGTCATATGGGATTGTAGGGTCCTGAAAAATCCGCAAATGAGATTCTACCCAAATTCCCAAATGAATTGGGGGGAAGAATGGAGAAAATTCAAAGAAGGTACACAATCAAGACCGATCCACAGACCGGTCCCATGCAAACATGACGTGGCCAGGCCCCGCGAAGCACCCCCTCTACGAACCGTCGTCATTTGTGAAATAGAGGCGGAGATACTCCGCGGTCGCGAGGCAGGATGGGAGCTAATCCGGTTCACTGTCATGAACCGCCCCAACCACGGACCACGTCGACCGTCTCAAGCTGCATTTGTTGTCGTTTTCTGAAAGGAGGCTGAACCCTCCGCGGCTGCGAAGCACTACCAGAGTTCGGTTCATGGAGGAGAAGCGCTCAATACCCACCACGAATCGTGGATTGTCCAAGTCAGCCATAAACCGGGTTTTCAGTCATGGGCATTCGCAAAAGGTGTCACATGGCCACAGATACATCTCTTTCCCCACTCTATAAAAGGAGACCGAGGGGGAAGGGAAAAGGGATTCAGAATTTGGATTTGGATGATTCAAAGGCAGAGGAATAGAAGAGCGATCAGATTCAGGAGGAAGGATTTCAACGGAAGGCTAAGGATTTCACAAATAGTGATGTTATAGTTCGTGAACTAGAGCAGGTATAAACCTGGGAACAAACTAATAAGGAACCGAAAATGCATAATAATTTGGTGAACCGTGAACCAAAAACAACAAACAAATGGAAACTGCGAACCATGGCCCCTACGCGGATGCACTCCCTACAGGGCAGGGAGTTTATGCCTCTTTTCTGATGCACCGCACCGCGTAGCACCCTCCTACGCAGGTGAAGCCTCAACCCACGAACCCCTGTTTTTCTGATCCACCACACCACATAGCACCCTCCAACATGGGCGAAGCCTCGACCGACGAACCCCCAATCGGCACCGCCCTCGGCCGCCGCTGCTCGCATGGACCCCTCTGCGTACACCATGGTACGCGGGCCGAACCCGAAGCCGCGGACCACCGTGGTTCATGGGATTCTCACCAGACCGTGAACCACCGAAGTTCGTGGGATGCCCCACTGTCCATGGACCACCAAGGTTTGTGGATGGCTTCTACAGCCATGTAGCACCCTCCTACGCAAAGGGTGACACCACCACTCCATATGTGTAGCCCATCAGAGCATTCGGAGTTCCCATTCCCCGGGCCTGATAAAATCCTTCCAATCTGACTTGATCCTCCACGACCCCCTCATGGGCCTACTCATCGGCCCGAGACGAGGCCTCCACCACAGCCACCGGATCCGCTTGGTGTGACCCTCAGGTGCATCAGTACGCCTTTTTGAGTTCACATACCCACGGTAGGTAGAGGTTAAGGTGTTGCCCCGACACTTGAGCAGATTCCCAAAGCATTCCTGGGTTCACATTCCCATGGTAATGTGGAGTCTAGGCTCAGAAACCCCCTTTCTGCCCTCCACTTGTTCAGGGCTCTTTGGGGGATGTAAAATACCCATTAGTAGGAAGCCTTCATACACTGCAAGAGAGGAGACGAGCCCAGGAGCACCCCCTTTCCCTCTCCCACAGCGCTTTGTCGCCAATGGTCCCCCTCAGAGTGTAAGACCCAATCCATCATCATGGGCCTCCTTAGAGTGTAATCCCTAATATATCATTATGGGCCGCACCATGCTTAAGCCCCACTCTACTTCTCGATGACGTACCTCTCGCGACGTGATCGTCTGGTCCTTGTTGCCTCTTGTTTCTCACACCTAGCATGACTCACGTGGGCTTAGAGTAAGCATAGACCATGAAATCCTCTTATGGGCCTCCTCAGAGTGTAATCCCACTAAGAGAACTACTGGGACGTTGATCCATGTCAAGTCCTGGTATGTAGGAAGCCTCCACGATGTTCAATCCCACCACTCAGTCATTTCTTCACATCGAGTTCCACCCTCATCCAGCATGACATTAAACTATATAAACGAACTACGAGGACTTTGATTCCCCACCGCAGGGATAAGTAGGAAGCCTCCATGAGGTTCAAGCCCACTACCCATCAGACCCCTCCTCCATCTACACGTTGGTCCTCCGACACTTAAGCAAACTACGGGGAAATTGATCCATGTCAAGGCGTGGTACGTAGGAAGCCTCCATGAGGTTCAAGCCCAACAACCGGTCGATCCAACTATCCTCACTTTGGCTCACCACGCCGCTTCTTCTATCACCTCAGTGAGTCCAGACTCCTCGGGGTCATTAATCCCATGATGGATGGTAAACCTTGGGAATAAATGATTCTGAACCCCTGCGTTCAGCTGACCATTGCCAACCAGGGTTAAATCCGTGGATACTATGATTGGGTATAAGCCAAAAATTCGTGAACATATGAATACGTCTTAAATCTATAAGAGAGTCCCATAATTGGCAATAATTCCCCCAAAAAAGGGTGCGATGAGCCCAACATCCCATCCTCTCGACGAATGTGAGTTCTTAAGTGTCACTGGTCAGACCATTCGGCGAACTCCTGTCTTTGGAAAGCAGGTCCATGCGTCATCGGATATAGAAGAGTTGGGCTTTTCGAGACCGAAAACACGAAACAAAAATGGGGAACCCGATGTGAATCTTTAACCAAAAATGATGAATTTAACCTAATCTCACCATGTTCCCCCTTTTACTCACAAGTAGGGCCATGCAAGGTCACTAATAATGCTTGGGATCATGAGATGTAGCTTTGACGGGTTTGTTTATTGTATTTGCTAAAATGTTTTGCAGGTACTACCTTTAGAACTCCCTTCGATCCAATGACAGCACAAATGAACTCAGAATTACGTGCTTCCAAAAATTCAAGGACCAGACATCCTCACCTAAGGAGGACCCCATAACCCTCCCAATGTCTTCAGCGCAGGGTCTTGGACGCGCTGATCCGAGAGTACCACATGAACGGTACTCTCCCAATGGTGGAGGTGGCCATGCACGCCCTCCAATCCGCCAGAACTCGCAGGTCGCCTACCCAGCAGTGGCCACAGAAGCAAATCCAGACCTCCCCTATTGCCGTCTTGAACCGGTTTGGGAGTCTCAACCCAGAATGGGACAATGCGTACCTCCCTTAGCTTAGGTAGAAGAATGAGGTCGACATTGAGGACTTCATCCCTACCGAACGAGGGTTACTCTCCAAGGCCCCCGCCAGAAGGCATCATTGTGGTCACGCCACGATTCAACATCCTCGTGCCAAGGAGGATGTCCCCCCAAGGATTCAGGCCCACGCTCCCCGAGCTCCGGCCCCTCAGACGCCCGACGACAGCGACATACATACAATCAGAGACCGGTCATCACCCCGGTCCTTCAAGAGGAGCTTCGCTACCCTGCCACGGAGAGGTACCACGAACAGGAACCTACACCTGTTCGATCCTCCCAAGCCCACCATCCAGACATGACAGCATTATACAAGCCGGCACGCACCCCCTCCAAAATCCATCAAGCCCGTCGCTCACACAGGACGACACTTACTCAGAAGGCACCTATTCCTACCCAGGGTCATGAGCACACCTTCTTGATGTGGTGGAGACCAAGCGCATGCAGGACCAGCTCCTAGAAGATGCTTCTGATGCCCGCCATCCTTGCATGGTGGCGATCAATAAATCCCACCACCCAGATGTGGCGGAAACTCATAGGCGGGCTCGTCTCCCCGCCAACAAATGCCACCGACTTGATACGGTGGGAAACCAATATATGCAGGGCCAGCTCACTGTAGATGAAATTAAATCTGCCACCCCGATGTGGCGGCGAACAAAAAGATAAACCGGCGTATCCCGGTACAAGGGAAGATTCTTTCACCTACGCCAACACAAGAGAATTGTCAGTACCCACTGACTACTGGAGGACTGGAGCAGGATATTCCTACTCTGATACCAGAATGGGCCTTCATACCCGTTCCAGCCAAAGATTTCTCTCTACGTATCCTGGAAATGATGGAGGAGCAGGTATCGATCCCAGATCATATCTTGCAGACTTTCCAGAATGTAATTGCATCAGCGGAAACAGCAAGGACTCGGGCCCGTGAGCCCTCTCCCCAATTGTGGAGACTCATCTAAGAGATGAGATAGCCACCTTGGAGAAGATCTGCATCCTTGCTTCTGCCCACGAGGGTTTCCGGCCATATTCTGTGATGCAAGGGCAACTAGATCGAGCAACTTCACTCGTTCCAACTAGGGGACACCCGTCCATCACGGTGGATGTTCCAGAGTAAGGATATATCCCTGTTAAAAGTCAAGATGTTCCTCAACCTGTCCTAGAAACATCACTGGACCCAATTAGATAGGGACCCAAATGTGAAGGCCGTTTTCAACATCAGACGGTCCCTGCTGCCCACAAGAGAGCTCCCTGAACGCGCCGAAGGCAGTCAGAAAATAAAGAGCGTGTTCATGACTCCACTCTGCTGGAAGATGTGGTTCCCAATGCCGCTAAGCACACATCGCAGGCTCATATCCATGTCCACCCATTACCATATTATGGGAGTGGTAGTAGTAGTTGCGAAGGTCCTCCTAGAAATGTCGCTACTAGTAGCTCTGAAGGTCCTCCCCAGAGCACCCGTGGGGGCCTCCCCCACGGGTATATGACGATAGATCACGAGAGCCCCTCTTTTTATACGAGTCACGGAAACCCTCGACTTGACTAGAAGATCGAGCAGCAAGAAGGTCCTCCAATTGCTGCGGTCCACCTTGAAGGTCCTCCCTGGGGTATACACTGCAATCACTCTCCATGCAGTGGGACCACAGATTATGATAGTAGTCATCTCAATCATAGTCGCAACTACGGAGGCCCTCCCCGTAGTAACGTCTCATTACGACACGAAGGTCCTCCCCTTGCTATCGCCTACCCTGAAGGTCCTCCACATGGGTTACGCTTTAATGACACTCCGCGTAGCTGGGCATCAGATCACGGTGGTAGTTCCTGCCACCCTGATATTGGAGGTCCTCCCCATAGAGAGGCCAGGCAACGAGAAGGCCCTCCCATCGTTGTGGTACATTTTGGAGGCCCTCCACAGGATTTATCCTGTAGATATTCTCCCTGCGGCAGCAGTCATGGTAGTCCTTTCCATTGCAGCAGCTGTGATAGTAGTCCTCACCACAACGACCACTATTGCGAAGGTCCTCCCCGCATTGTCCCCAAGCGACAAGAAGTTCCTCCCCTTGTTGTAGTGTGTCCTGAAGGTCCTCCCCAGGATACACATTGAACGTCAAGCCATGATGGTCATCCTCACCATGATGGCAGTTGTTGCGAAGGTCCTCCCCGTAACGATGCTACGCAGCCAGAAGGTCCCCCCCTTGCTGCGACACTCCTTAGAGGTCCTCCCCAGGCTGTTCACTACAAAATTCCTCTATGCAGTGAAGCATCAAGCAGTAATGGTAGTCCTCGCCATTATGGCCGCCATTGCAGAGGTCCTCATCGCGATGACATATCATATCGATAGGAAGGTCCTCCTCCTGCTGGATCTAGCACCGAAAATCCCTCGTATGCCGAGGCACTTAGAAGGACGGGATCAGGCATGTCAGATTCCCAGTTTGTCGCCAACGAAATCCTTCTGTAATCAGGAGACGGTCCAAAGACGCGTTCATCCTCTGAACCACCTCGGAATCTTCCACATAATGATTCAGCACCTACAAGTCCCACAGCCTCCGACCACATTGACAGTGAGCGTCTCAGTTTTGCTGACCAGGTAGAGGAGTCACTAACGGAGGAGTATTCCGACATGCTGCACATGAGGAAACAACGGGCCAGAAATGATATATTGGTCATGTTTTGGACCACGACCACCTCTCAGTTCGATATACCCATAGAGTTGTCGGAAGAATACGTGCACAACATCTGCCATAATATATGGACAACCCTCTGCCAGCTGAAATCAAGCTTCCTACCCTATGAAGGGTATGTAGACCATGTCAAGGCGATAGGAGACCTCCTGTGTCACATTGATCTGGAGGCCCTTCCTACGGCGCGACGACAGCGCCCTGAGAGACGTAAAGGAAACATGGGGATAGCCTACCTCTGTGTGCTTCACCAGCTACGCCGCCTCATCGGTGATGCTCCAACGGGATTCCATATTAGGGGATGGGGGGAACACGGAGCTCTGCATTTCGCTCTGCTCCCCACCCAGAAAAACCCGTTCGACATGGTTTCTTGCAACGTTATCACGTCAAGAAGGTAGTCGAGTGGTCTCCCTATTCAGGAAAGGCAACACACCCAACAGAGTCAGGACTTGAGTAAGTCCCAGAAGCATCAGGCCCAACGGGAACAAGCCATTTGAGAACTCCTGAATTAGGCCACCAAGATCATTTAATAGGTCTCTCGCCTAAAAGAGGCCAATCACCAATCTTTTCCTACCTCCTCAAAAGGTATTGATCCACAGGTGAATTCGGCACCAAATCTGGTTCACCCCGGAATGGGGGCACACAAGATCAGGCAGGTCGCGATAGCAGCAGCCACTGCCGCAATCCAGGGTCAACCCCAACCTGTAGGGTTTGGGAAATTTTTAAAAAAAAATTCCCTTGTAAGACCAATAAAACCGGGAAGAGACTCAATGTCCAAGGAATGGAGTGAACACTAGCCCTCAGGGCCGGGGGCATTATTACCCCCTCAACAACAACCTCCACCAATTTAATCTGTATTCTCTAATCTAGGGAGGACAGTCAGAAGAGGAGGTTCTCGTCCTATCCCTTCATTTGAATCATCATACCCTCTTAGAGGAAGGCACATCGTAAGGTCGAACCAACGATATCTCTGCGCCACCCTTCGTGAAGAAGTCCGAAGGCAATCCCAGGTCAAGAAGGGGAAGGCCAGCAGAAGACGCGGGGGATCTTCTTCCCATTTGGAATATGAAATCCCCCACACCCCCGCGATATGAATTCATTAACGCCATAGTGGATAACCCCATAGGTGACACCGGGGAAAATGCAAATCCGAATGAATCAGGAGACGACAGTTCTGTACATGATGTGACTCAAAATGAACCACCAGGTGTGCACACCAGGAATTAGAGGACCTCCCTAAATATGGTCGTCCTTCCAGCCAACTCTCCTCTGCCTACCTAGCGAGCTGCCAAAAAGAATAAGAATAAGGGACTAGTTACCCTTAACCTGCCTCCTCTCGACAAAGATGAGCCACTCACGCTCGAAGAGAGATTCTCTCGATAGGAAGAGGAGATGAAAGAATTGAGGCGGCTTAATGTCGAGATATTCCAAAGGAACCGCATTATTGAAAGTGTGTCCCATGAGGAGCCACATCATGCTCTCCCAGTAAGTGTGCCTCAAAGACTATGGTTTGCCCCGGAAAACGAAACACGGTTAGGGATCCCGTCCAACAAGACGCTCGGCCCGTCCAACTACCTAAATGTAGATTCGTATGAATACCAAGACTTACCTCCACTCAGGAAGCAACCAAAGCGATTACACCTAATCCCTATGAAGGTGCCACAAACGGCACAAGCACCCTTGGTGTCGGGAAATCTGGATCCTCAGGCAATGCCTCGGGCTACGCCTACCCATGACCAGTCCCAACAGGATGTAAACCAGGATCTCACAAACACCATCGATGAACTAACAGCTCGATTGGATGCGATGGTAGGTCGACTTGCTCTGATATAGCCAGAGCGAAAACCCTACCCAGATTTGGTGACCAACACACCACCTCCGCCCAATTTTGGGAGCCCTGTATTACCTATTTTCAATGGGTCAGGCGATCCAGAATAGCATTTGATGCACTACACATCCTATTGTAACCCTATGATGGGAACTCCGGAACAATAAGAAGCAGTGACACTCAGATTCTTCATACGGACCCGGTAAGGATCCACCATCATCTGGTACACGAGTCTTCCTACCCAGTCAATAAAGAGATGGAAGGACCTTTGGCAGCAGTTCCTGTTCCACTTTAGCTCGACATTGCCTAAGAAAACAGTCAGCGACCTCATGAACTGCAAGCAGAGGGAGAATGAGAGGGTCTCCGACTTCATCACCATATGGAAAGGTCTGACCTCTTCTCTGAACAGGCCAATGCCTCAAGATGAGATGTTATACATATGCATTGATAATCTTATGGATGAGCTGCGAACACCACTCATACCAGTGGAGTGCACCACTGGCTTCCGCCATCTCTCAGCCATTCCCCAAAGAATTGAGGACTCCCTGCAGCGGACTAATTCGAAGTCCCGTATATCCTCGCAGGCTCCTGCGAATAGAGCCCCAAGAGCTAAAGCATCCGTTTTCACACTCAAGCCAGCCCCTATGCCCGCTCCACTGCTCAGGCCTCCACCAAATCGTCATGGGCCCCCAGCATATCAGCGGCGGCCTCCGGCTAAACGGGACGATCATCGAGGACTAAAGCGGATCCAGTTTGAGGAACAAAGAAAAAATTTATACTCGTTCTGAGACGATCAAGTCCACGACTACTTCATTTCCACCATGAACTGCAACTTGCTCCGCCTCCTGGAGCCGAGGAAACGTGACGAAGTCGGCAGTGAGGACAGGATTGATTACTGCCCCTACCATAGAATGTTGGGGTACAATATTTGAGAATTATTTGTCTTCAAAGACCTCCTGCAGAGGATGGTAGACTCCGGACAGTTTGAGCTAGGACCACCACCAACACATGTGGAATGTATCTCTACCACCGACTCCGACAAATAGGAGGGGTGACAGAAAGTCACCAGTAAGTAGGGGCAGAAATTTGACAATTGGATGACTCGGATGACTATCAACCGAGCTGAGGGCATACTTCGAGCTCAACTACAACAACCGGTGTCACCGCCAACAACCCTTGAATCCTCAGAGACAGTATCGACCCCACAACCCTCCATGAGCCGGTCATCCGGGAGTAATCAAAGAAGGAGGAAACAATCAGAAGAGGAGAAGTCCGCGATGGGGCCAAAGTCAGTCCCGACCCTAGAAGATTTCATGACCTCAAATTTGGCACCACGGGCACTGACCCACCAAACAGAACCATCAGGGACAACCAACCAGGTTGATCTGTCATAGGATGATGAGCCAATCTTTTGTTCTATTAATTTCATCAATCTTATGGAATCATTCCCTGACGAAGGGTATGGTTACAAACCCCGAGTTCCCTATATGAGGAGCCGGGAGGAGGAATTACAGAGGTAGGGGATACCAGGGGAGGCACAGATATATGGCTGATGATCAGTTGAGGAGCCTTCATAAGCAAATTTTTCAAGAAGGCCTCAGAGGATGGTTTGCGATGACATCATCCCGCGAACCGGCCCTTTGAGAATGCAGTCCACGAAACCCTAGCCCGCAGAGCGTTGGCCAGGAAACCGCAAACCAAGTTGCTCTGCGGAATTTCAATCCCAAATTTATGTGATTATGTTCGAAAGACTTAGAAACTTTTAACGTTCAAGAGATTTTAGTCTGCGGAGAATCGAAACCGTGGAGCATCTACATCACGAAACAAGTTCCTCCACATCCCTTCATGACTTACTTTTTAATTAATTAAGAGTAATGGTTCGTGGTTGGGAAATTGGTTCATGGGTGAAGGCGACCACGAAGGAGTAATGGCTCGCGGAAGTCATAGCCGGTTCGTGGATGAATCACTTCGTGAAGGAACGAGGAAGCGGAGGCGAGGGAGCTCTGGTTTCGCGAAGAATTCGGTAAAGGACAAATGATGGGCCCCCATATTTATAAGCATGGTCCCCTACTGGGTCCACTTCTACACTGCAAAACATTTCAGTTTCAGGACCACTCTACATTGGAATGGACTCCTCTTCATTCCGATCGGACCCCATTCTGATGGGGGGCATTTGTAGGGTCCTAAAAAATCCACAAAAAAGATTCTTCCCAAATTCCCCAAAGTATTGAGGAGAAGAATGGATAAAATTCAAATAAGGGACACAAGCAAGACCGATCCGCAGACCTATAACAACCCATACTTTACATACATTATTATTACTTCAGAGTTGAATCATACTTATTACAACATATAAAAAAACCATGAATGGACCGTATAAGTATAGTGTCTTAATTAACTGGGAAACATAAACAACTTGTTCATAAAATCATCTACAATGTCTCCCATTTATTTCATCATATCTAGAGTCCCTTTTTGGCATAACCTACTTAATATCCTTCTTCTGGACTTGGGGAAAAGAAAACATTCAAAAGGGTGCGCTCAAATTCTCAGTAAGGGTAAAGAAAAGAAATATCATCCATATCATATTCATAAGAACATAACATTTTGAAAATCATAACCTGCAAAAGAGTTCATAATATCATGTCATGGGATAAATCATAGTAATTAAAATTAATCCCAAATAATCATAAATTAAAACATGAAACTTTGTGGCATACACACATAATCATAGAAAATCATTTCCTATTAGTCAAGGCTCATTGCCAATACCATCACAGAGGACAAAGTCCATTACTGAACCGAGTTCACTCCTCGTTCCAGTCCTATATCACTAACCGATTTAGTTTTCCGTTCCAGCCATGTCTATCTCATGAGATATAAATCTTTACCCAATGCATTAGAGGGAGATATAGGTCCCACCCATCTCATAATGATACCTTTCTTATGTGTTCCACAAGATCATAAATCATACATGGTATCATAACCCATGTAATAAAAATGGGAATCTTAAACATCGTTCCATCATAACATAATCCATATAAGATAAAAGGACTTCATAAAAATAATTCCATCATAACATGATCAAATTAATGTAAAAATAGGGATAGAAACATAACCCTATATTATCTTAGATGGAAATTAATTTTGATAAAACAATTGAACTTCATTCTCGGGGAAAATATCCTTTCTACTTAAAAAAAACATTTTCCTTTCTTAACATGTCATAAAATTTTAAACTAAAATAAGTTGATTAAAAATAAACTATATAACTTGTAAAGGAAGATTCATGGATATAATGTTCTAAAAATCAATTCATGCCTTATAAGTTAAAAAATAACATTCTTCTCGTACTTTGGCCGGAGAAGTCAAAAAGTACCTCGTACGAAAAACGACAAAAGATTCCTTTCATATATTTTACTAAAAACTCACCGAAGGGTAAAATTGGATTTAAACAATTGTATTTGGATATAAATAATATTACATATTGAGGAAATGTGGATGTAGATGATAAAATACACCCCAGTAAATACCAAAGTATAAACACTCTCGGATAAAAATGAGATTGTGAGATTTTCCCTTACCTTAGGTCCGATATGCTTTGTACGTGTCCGAAATTCTTGTATAATGATTTTAATAATGTCATTTACTTATTACAGAATCGTATTCATTGTTATGATATCATATATGGTCATATTTGTATCTTCTTAGTAGTAATATTTCATTGCAACTTGTTATTCGGGTGTTTATTGCTTTATGTTCTTATGTGTGTTTTGTCGAATAAATTCTTATTCATCTTTATAGGATATAGATAAATCATTTACAGAATAGTATTAGTTTAATATATATCATATTCATTCATTCAATTCATTTATATAATCATTATTCAATGAAGATCGTATAGAACGAGTCACATCACATCGTGGAGACGGTAGGCCGTACGTACGCACGAGCGATGATATCATTCCCATGATCGTGGAATTGTATTGAAGTGTATTTATAATATTTCAGAATCAATAACACTTTACAATAATCATATATAGTTATTTATTTACACCATTATACCCACCCAAGTATGGTGGTGGTGGAAAACTTATTACACCACGACGTGGAGACGGTATTCCGTAGGTACGCACGCGCGGTGATTTTGTTTACCGTAGGATGGATAAGAGGTGAAATAGGGTTGTTTCATATTTATAATAACATATCAGTATATTAGGGATAGTGATGTTATTACCTCATAATGAAACAACTAAAGAAGAGGGAGTAGAAGAAGAATGGAACTTGAAGAATGCGGTAGAAGGTATTACCTCTTTCTCGAAGTGCCACCTTTAAACTTTCTCTCAGGGCACTAGAGTTGGTCTTTTGAGAAACCTAGTACCTCTAGTAGGTTTCTAAGGAAGTGGGGAATTGAAATGGGCAGGGTTTGGCCATGCTTGAAGGCTCAAATTGGTGTGAGGAGGAGAGGGAGGAGGTTCCCTTTTATAAGGGAGCAGAGGGGCACCTTTGGATAGTGTGGAAATATTATTTTATTGCAAACATATCATCGGTATAAAAAGGTCCAAAAATCATTAATGATAAACATAAGACGACTCATGGTCGAAATAAAATCATCCAATCAGAATTGCACATGTTTTGGGAAATATTTTAATCATTATAATCTTATTTATTTAAATCATTTATTAATGAGGTAAATACTTCATCATTATTGCGTCACAAATAACATAATTTATTTGGTGTCTAAAAATTATAAAAAAATATCATTATGTAGGAAATCATTTTAGATTTACAATGAATATTTATAGTCTAAAATATAATTTATATATCCCCTTATAAAAATTAATTATCAAAGAATGTTTTTTAATTCCAATTTTGTCTTTACATTAAATTAATTAATCTAATGTGTCATTGTCTTTCATAAGTGCCTCCATGGGGTCCCAAAATCGACCCAAGGATGCAAATGGTCGGCCGTTACTCATCAAATAAGGTTTGGACAAGTGTTAAGGTAATTTTGATTAATTATAATTTTCATTTAACCTTGAATTACCTTATTTAATTTTAATTGTGGTAAATAAAAGTAAAAGAGTTACTATTCACCAAAAAATAGTTCTATCTAATTGAACCACATTTTACTCCTTCATATTAACTGTGTCTCCCATATTTTAGAAATTCAACTCACAAAAGCAGAAAAATTAAGTTTTATGAACAATTTCAAAAGCTCCTAGGATGTGGGTAAAAGACGATGAAAAGTTCAATACAATTTTTTATAAATCTAAAATTATGATAAAATGATTCCAATGAATTTCATTGAACTTATATAAGTATTATGTATCTATTTTTACCTAAAATAAATTTAAATCAAATAAATTATTATTTAAATAAAAAGTCGGTTTTAACCAAAAACTCAGTGTTTTCACTATTTATCAAAAATTGATGTTTTTCAGAAAAATTCAAAAAACTCAGCCTAAGATATATTTGATATTCCGAATTCAAAAATGATGTCTATTTCTCCAAATTAATAACATAGAAGTGACATTAATTAATTTTAAAAGTAATTCCCGTTATCAAAAGAAATATCGTGTTTTTAAGAAACAATAACTATCAAAAGATCATCACTTGTTTATGTCCAATTTCAATGTGAAATTTATTACAATGACCAACATTAGATTAAATGGTAAAAATATTTTCTAATTCAAATTTAAAACCAATTAATAAAATAATCTATCAATATAAATTATTGCGATGAAAAAAATTGTTTTTCATTAAAATATAGCGTGTTTTTACTATTCATCAAAATATGAAAGGTACCTAAATAATATCAAAACATTTTCCAAAGTAAATTTTTATATCCTTCTTCCAAAAGAAGAATTATATTTTGTCAAATTGAACTTATAAACATGTCAAAAAAATATTTCAAATGTGGGCACCATCAAAAGGCGGTAAAACTGCATTTTTTGAAAAATACTTCTTTTATCCGAAAAACTGATTTTGTTTTCATACCTCATTATAGAAAATGTTTAAGATGAATTATAATGTTATGAAATATAAAATTCAGTTAATATTATTCATAATGGATTGTTCATAATATTATAATAATATATTGTTGTTTAGTGAAACTCGGTATTGCGTACTACACACGCTATCGAGGAAGGTCATGATTGCGTGTAACGCAAACCAAGCTAGTGTTATGTGCAGTGAAAGATTACTTTTCTTATAAAATAATACATAAAAAAATATACTTCCCATAAAATATCAGGGTGTTACATTCTACCCCCCTTAAAATGATTTTTTCCCTCGAAATTCGTCACTTCGTAACAAACAGATGAGGATACCTCTCCCTCATCATATCCTGAAGCTCCCATATAGCTTCTTCTAATTGGTGGTTCCTCCATAAAACATTCACCATGTGAGTGGTGTTGTTCCATAGAACTTTTTCGCTACGATCCAGAATCTCTATCGGTTGTTCTTCATAAGAAAGATCTTGCTCCAGCAGTACAACATCTGAGCTTAGTACATGTGAAGGATCAGGAATGTACTTTCTCAAGAGAGATACGTTGGACACATCATGAACTTGAGAGAGACTCGGTAGAAGCGCCAATCGATAATATACCTTCCCAATACGATCTAGTATTTCGAATGTACCGATATACCTAGGGCTCAACTTTCCCTTCTTCCCAAATCTCATTACTCTCTTCCAAGGAGATATTCGTAATAACACTTTATCACCAACTTCAAACTCTAGGTCTTTTCATCGGTTTTCGGCATAAATTTTTTGTCAACTCTGAGATGCTCTTATGTTTTGTTGAATTGATTGGACCTTTTCTGCCATTTCATCAACAAGATCATGTCCTAATAGCTTTTATTCCCCAACATCATCCCAACAAGTTGGAGTTATGCATTTATTTCCATAGAGAGCTTCATAAAGAGCCATCTAAATACTGGAGTGATAGATATTATTATAGGAAAATTACACCAAAGGTAGGTGTTGATCCCAACAACCTTTGAAATCCATATAGAAAGCTCTCAACATGACTTCTAGAGTTTGAATTGTCCTCTCAGACTGACCGTCTGTCGGAGGTTGGTAAGCAGTGCTAAAACTCAACTTTATATTTAGAGTATGCTGAAGACTTCTCTAGAACATCGAGGTAAACCTCGGATCCCGATCAGATATAATTGAAAGTGGTACTCCATGCAATCTTACAACTTTTTTTACATATATCCTGGCAATCTGATCCAGAGAGAAATATTCCCTAATAGCAATGAAGTTTTCCGACTTCATAAGACGACCAACTATATCCCAGATATCATTGTTTATTTTAGATGTTTTAGGAAGTCCGGTGACAAAGTCCATAGTGATGTTTTCCCATTTCCATTCTGGTATGGGTAATGGTTGTAACATTTTCTTAGACTTTTGTCTCTCAGCTTTAACTTGCTGACAAACCAAGCATCGAGAGACATATTCAGCAACATCTCTTTGCATGCCATCCCACCATAAGTACCCTTTCAGGTCCATATGCATCATCGTGCTTCCAGGATGAATAGAGAATGATAAACTATAAGCCTCATCCAGTAGCTCCTTCTTTAATTCTGGGATGGGAGGAACATAAACCAGATTCCTGAACCTTATTATCCAATCACAATCAAGGTTGAATTTAGGAACATTTCTCACCTTCTTTTATAAATCTACATCTTCTTTTTGTGCATCTTTAATCATCACATGTATATATGGTTGAACATTCATTTGAGAAAGATAATATTTTTCCACTTCCATTATAATTCCAAGATACATCCTTTATAAATCCATAAATATTGGATCTTTTGTGATCCTCATCATGGATAATCTAGCATGGTCTTGTCAACTTAATGTGTCTGCCACATTGTTCGCTTCCCCAGGGTGATGATGAATTGAGCAGTCGTAATCCTCAATCAGCTCCAACCATATTCTTTGGCACATATTCAGCTCCTTTTGTGTGAAAATATACTTTATACTTTTATGATCAGTATAAATATCACACCTTTCACCATAAAGATAATGCCTCCAAATCTTTAATACAAATATTACCGTATCTTACTTCAAATCATGAGTTGGGTAATTTTGCTCATGTATTTTCAAATGTCATGAGGCATAAGCTATCACCATATAATTTTGCATGAGAACACACCCCAATCCCTTCTTGGATGCATCATTGTAGATCAAAAACCATTCTCCACTACAATGAAGTGTGAGCACAGGTGCACTGGATAACCTTCTTTTCAATTCCTTGAAATTTTCATCACACTCCTCCATCCACACGAACTTATCTCCTTTTTGAGACAACCTGGTTAGTTTATTACATGGCATTGAAAAATCTTTCACAAAATGTTGGTAATATCCAGCCAAGCCAAGAAAACTTCGGATCTCAGTTACTGTTGTTGGTCTCGACCATCTTTTGATAACCTCTATTTTTTCTGGATCCATAGATATCCCCTCTTTTGAGATTATGTGACCCAAAAATGAAACTTTTTGAAGCAAAAATTCACACATGGTAAATTTGTCATAAAGCTTCTCCTTTCTTAGGGTCTTCAATACAATTATCATGTGTTCTTCATGTTATTCTTTTCTCTTTGAATAGACAAGAATATCCTCTATAAATACTACCAAAAACTGATCAAGATAGTCTCTAAAGACTCTATTCATTAGATCCATGAATATAACAGGGGCATTATTAAGACCAAATGGCATCATTATAAATTCATAGTGTCCATACCTTGTACGGAAAGACGTCTTTGGTATATCCTCCCTTTTGCCCCCTAATTGATGATAACCTGAATGAAGATCAATCTTGGAAAAGTATTGAGCTCCACGTAATTAGTCAAATAATTCATCAATGCACGGGAGAGGATATTTGTTCTTGATAGTGATTTTGTTACGTTCTCGATAATCAATGCAGAGTCTCATTTATCCATCATTCTTTGTAACAAATAGAACATGTTCTCCCCAAGGTGACACACTAGGGCGTATGAATCCTTTATCAAGATTCTCTTAGAGTTTCTTCTTCAATTCCTGCAACTCAATTGGGGCCATTCTATAAGGTGTCTTTGAAATAGGAATATCACCCGGTATGAGTTCTATTGAAAACTCAACTTCAGGATTTGGTGGAAGACCTGGCAATTCCTCCGGAAAGACATCATCAAACTCCCATACAATGGGTGTATTCTTAATCATGAGTTTCTCCCCAATCATTTGTGATTAATAACCTTCATTTAGTAGAAGCAAGACCCATAATATGGAAGAAATTTCCTCGGGAAGGTTATATTCATCCTTGCATCAATAGACAATCATAGATTGATCTGGAATATTAAATGTGATTTCCCTTCATTGGGAATTGATAAGAGCTCCGAATAAAGAAAGCTAATCCATGCCAAGAATCACATCAAATTCTACAATAGGAAGGATCACAAGATTTGCAGTAATCACTTTCCCAAAAACTTCAATCGGAGAAGAGTTATAAACTTTTGATGCAACTGTTGTGCCATTAGGAGTTTTCACAGCTAACTCAACATCTAATTGTTGAGGTAATATAGCGATACCCTTAGAAAATTCATCAAAAATTAAATGAGTGGGTGGATCCAGAATCAAATAAAACATTTTCTACTTTAGAGTGGATGGTAAGTGTACCTCTCTCCACTTCTTTGTCATACTCTACATCGCCGATAGTAATTGCACATGAATTTCCATTGTCATTGTCCATAAGAGTTTGTTGAAGTCAATCATCATCATCAACCCTTGGATTTGGGCATTTATTGGCATAATGCCCCATCTCCTTACACTTGAATCATTGAAGTGTAGGAGGTGCATTCTGTGTATCCCTTACTTTGTTCGCATCATTATACATCTTCTTCCCATTATTTCAACATTCAACTCCCTGATGACCTTCTTTTCCACACATAAATCATTTTCATGTCCCTTTAAAGCAATTCCCTACATGTTTCGTTCTACAATTTGAGAATAAAGGAAAAATCATCTTCTTTTCATTGTGGACTCTAGATTTTCCTTTGAATTCCATTTTCCTCTTCTTATCAAACCCATATGACTGATGGGTTAATCCAATCTCCATCTCAACCTTGAGATCACATTGAACAATTTCCTCGTAGCTATTGATGTCCCTTATGGATAACTCCCTTCGAAGACTTGGTTTTAAGCCACTGAAGAATCGATCGATTTTACTCTCAGGTTGGATAATAATCCCAGAAGATTACCATGAAAGCCTTGTAATGTTTGCTTCGTAGATACCAATAGATTCATCATCATTTTGCTTTAGTTCAAGAAACTCCTTCTCCATCATTGTTCGAATAATACGAGGGAAGTACTTATTGAAAAATAAGTTCTTGAACTTGTCCCATTCCATGGACTCAATTTCATATCTTTACCTTGTATTCTTGATAATATTCCACCATTGATCAGCATCACCTTCCAAACGATACACTTGTAAGATGACTTTGTCATGTTAAGAACATTATACAACTGAAAATATCTTTTCAGTGGTACTAATCCATTGTTCAGCTACTAATGGATCAGGAGACCCACTGAATGAAGGTGGATGTTGCCTGATGAAGGATTCAACAGAATGTTGCTCCTTCCTTTTCTCGTTTGGAAGTCATGCATGGTTCATAGATTGAGAAAGTTTTGTGAGCATGGCTAAAAGATTTTTCATTCCATCTCCCATAACATTTGGTTACTCAGGGGGACAATCATTGCATTGAAATCATATTCAACATTAACACGGTTCCTTCAGGTTCCAGCCATTGAATAAAACCAAGAAGCATGGTGTGTGTAACACTAATCATAATAGGAAAACCACATAATCAAGAATAAAATTTCACACTTAAGGTCTTATCATAGGTTAATCATGGCCATTTCTAAAACACTAAGATTGTGTTCTATACTTAGACTTATCCTTAGGGTTCTTACTAAGGCATTCACATCCTAGTTTCCAAAGGTTGATTATAACCTCCCTCTGATACCAACTATAACCACCCATACTTTACATACATTGTTATTAATTTATAGTTGAAGCATACTTATTACAACATATATCAAAACCATTAAAGAACCGTATATGTATAATGTCTTTAGAAACTGGGAAACATAAACAACTGGTTCATAAAGTCATCTACATTGTCTCCCGTTTATTTAATCATATCTAGAGTCCCTTTTTGTAATATCCTACTTAATATCCTTCTTCCTGACATGGGGAAAAGAAATCATTCAAAAGGGTGAGCTCAAATGCTCAGTAAGGGTAATGAAAAGAAATATCAGTCATATCATTTTCATATGAACATATCATTTTGAAAATATTAACCTGCCAAGAGGTCATAATATCATGTCCAGTGATAAATCATAGTAATGAAAAGTAATCACAAATAATAATAACATAAAACATGAAACTCTATGGAATACACACATAATCATACAAAATCATTTCATATTAATCAAGGATCATTCCCAAGAACATCATAGAGGAAAATTTCCATTGCTGAACCGAGTTCACTTTTCGTTCCAGTCCTGTATCACTGAACCGGTTTAGCTTTTCATTCTAGCCATGTCTATCCCATGAGATATAAATCTTTACCCAATGAATTGGAGTGAGATATTGGTCCCACCCATCTTATAATGATACCATTCTTATGTGCGCCACAAGATCATAAATCATACATAATAGCGTAACCCGTGTAATAAAAATGGGAATCTTAAACATCGTGCCATCATAACATAATCTATATAAGATAATAGAACTTCATAAAAATAATTCCATCATAACATAATCAAATCAATGAAAAAATAGGGATAGAAACAGAACCCTATATTATCTTATATGGAAAATAATTTTGATAAAACACTTGAACTTTATTCTTGAGGAAAATATCCTTTCTACTTCAAAAATATTTTCCTTTCTTAACATGTGATAAAATTTTAAACTAAAAGAAGTTGATTAAAAATAAACTTGAAAACTTGTAAAGGAAGCTTCATTGAAATAATGTTCTAAAAATCAATTCATGCCGTATAAGTTAAAAAAGAATATTCTTCTCGTACATTGGCCGGAAATGTCAAAAAGTACCTCGTACGAAAAACAACAAAAGATTCATTTAATATCTTTTAATCATAACTCACCAAAGGGTAAAATTGGATTTAAACAATTGTAGTAGAATTTAAATAATATTACATATTGAGGAAACATGGATGTGGATGATAAAATACACTCTAGTAAATACCAAAGTATAAACAATCTCGGATAAAAATGAGATTGTGAGATTTTCCCTAACCTTATGTCTGATATGATTTGTACGTGTCCGAACATCCTGTATAATGAATTAAATAATGTCATTTAATTATTACAGAATCATAATAATTGTTATTATATCTTATATTGTCATATTTGTATCTTCTTAGTAGTAATATTTCATTATAACTTGTTATTCGGGTGTTTATTGCTTTATGTTCTTATGCATGTTTTGTCAAATAAATTCTTATTCTTCTTTATAGGATATAGATACATCATTTATATAAAGGTATTAGTGTAATATATATCATATTCATTCATTCAAGTCATTTATATAATCACTATTCAATGAAGATCATATAGAACGAGTCGCATCACATCGTGGAGACGGTAGGTCGTACGTACACACGAGGAATGATATCGTTCCAATGATCATGGAATTGTACTGAAGTGTATGTATAATATTTCATAATTAATACCACTTTACAATAATAATATATAGTTATTTATTTACACCATTATACCCATCCATGTTAGGTGGTGGTGGAAAAAATATTACACCACGGCGTGGAGACGATGTTTCGTACGTATGCACGCGCGGTGATTTTGTTTACCGTAGGATGGATAAGAGGTGAAATGGGGTTATTTCATATTTATAATAAAATATCAGTATATGAGGTATACTTATGTTATTACCTCATAATGAAACAACTAAAGAAGAGGGAGTAGAAGAAGAATGGAACTTGAAGAAAACGGTAGAAGGTATTGCCTCTTTCTCGAAGTGCCTCCTTTAAACATTCTCTTAGGGCACTAGAGTTGGTCTTCTGAGAAGACCAGTACCTCTAGTAGGTTCCTAAGGAAGTGGGGAAGTGAAATGGGTAGGGGTTGGCCTAGCTTGAAGGCTGAAATTGGTTTGAGGAGGAGAGGGAGGAGGTTCCCTTTAATAAGGGAGGAGAGGGGCATCTTTGGAAAGTGTGGAAGTATTATTTTATTATAAAATTATATTCGGTTTCAAAAGGTCCAAAAATCATTAATGATGATGATAAGATGACTCATGGTCGAAATAAAATCATCCAATCATAATTGGACATGTTTTGCAAAATATCTTAATCATTATAATCTTATTTATTTAAATCATTTATTAAGGAGGTAAATACTTCATTATTATTGTGTCATAAATAATTTAATTTATTTTGTGTCTAAAAATTAAAAAAAAATTCATTATGTAGGAAATATTTTTATCTTTCCAATTAATATTTATAGTTTAAAAGATAATTTATATATCCCCTTATAAAAATTAATTACTAAAGGATTTTTTGTTAATGCCAATTTTGACTTTACATTAAATTAATTAATCTAATGTGTCATTGTATTTCATAAGTGGCTCCATGGTGTCCCAAAATCGACACAAAGATGTCCATGGTAGTCAATTACTCATCCAATAATGTTTGGAAAATTATTAAGGTAATTTTAAATTATTATAATTTTCTTTTAACCTTGAATTACCCTATTTACTTTTAACTATGGTAAATAAAATTTAAAAGTTACTATTCACAAAAAATTACATTTATTTAATTGAACCACATTTTACTCCTTGATATTAACCGTGTCTCTCGGATTTTTGAAATTAAACTCACATAAGAGGTAAAATTTTGTTTTATGAACAATTGAAAAAGCTGCTAGGAGGTGGGTAAAAGACGGTGAAAAGTTCAATATAATTTTTTATAAATCTAAAATTATTATAAAATGATTCCAATGTATTTCATTGAAATTATATAAGTATTATGTATCTATTTTTACATAAAATAAATTTAAATCAAATAAATGATTATTTAAATAAAAAGTCGGTTTTAACCATAAACTCAGTGTTTTCACTATTCATCAAAAATTGAAGTTTTTCTGAAAAATACCAAAAATTCAGCCTATGCTATATTTGATATTCTGAATTCAAAAATGATGCCTATTTTTTCAAATTCAAAACATATAATTGACATTAATTAATTTTAAAAGTAATTCACGTTATCTATACAAATAGCATGTTTTTAAGAAACAATAACTATCAAAAGATCATCACTTGTTTATGTCCAATTTCAAAGTGAAATTAATTCCAATGACCAAAATTGGATTAAATTGTAAATGTATAATCTAATTACACTTTAAAAACAATTAAAAAGATAATCTAGCCATATAAATTATTGTGATGAAAAAAAGTTGTTTTAAATTAAAATATACCGTGTTTTTACTATTTATCAAAATATGAAAGTTACCAGAATAATATGAAAAATTTATCCAAAGTAAATTTTTATATCTTGATTCCAAAGAAGAATTTTATTTTGTCAAATTGAACTTATAAACATGTCGAAAAAAATATTTAAAATGTGTGCACCATCAAAAGGCGGTAAAACTGCATTTTTTTAAAAATACTTCTTTTATCCGAAAAACTGATTTTATTTTCATACCTCATTCTAGAAAATGTGTAAGATGAATAATAATGTTATAAAATTTAAAATTCAGTTAATACTATTCATAACGGCAGGTTCATAATATTATAATAATATATCATTGTTTAGTGAAACTCAGTATTGCGTACTACACATGCTATCGACGAAGGTGGCGATTGCGTGTAACGCAAGCCAAGCTAGTGTTGTGTGCAGTGAAAGATTCCTTTCTATATAACATAATACATAAAAAAATATAATTCTCAAAAAATATCAGGGTGTTACAGGACCGGTCCCATGCAAATGCGACGTGGCCATGCCCCGCGAAGTGCCCCTTCCACGAACTGTCGTCGTTCGCGAAATGGAGGCGGAGATCCTCCACGGTCGCGAGGCACGATGGGCGCCGATCCAGTTCACCGTCATGAACCGCCCCAACTGTGGACCACGTCAACCATTTCAAGCTTCATCCGTTGTTGTTCGCGGAATGGAGGCGGAACCCTCCGCAGTCACGAAGCACTCCCCAAGTTCGGTTCGTGGAGGAGAAGCGCTCAATACCCACCGCAAATCACGGATTGACCAAGTCAGCTGTAAATTGGGTTTTTGGTCATGGGCCTCTACAAAAGGAGCCGTGTGGCCACAGAGACATCTCTTTCCCCAATCCATAAAAGGAGACCGAGGGGGAAGGGAAAAGTGATTCAGAATTCGGATTCAGACGATTCGAAGGCGGAGGAAGAGAAGAGCGATTAGATTCAAGAGGAAGGATTTTGAAGGAAGGCTAAGGATTTCGCAAACAGTGAATTTCCAGTTCGCAAACCAATGCTGGTATAAACCTGGGAATGAACTAATAAGGAACCGAAAATGCATAATAATTTGGTGAATTGTGAACCTAAAACAAAAAAAAGGAAACCGCGAACCATGGCCCCTTCGCGGATGCACTCCCTGCGGAGCAGGGAGTTTATGCCTCTCTTTTGATCCACCGCACCGTGTAGCACCCTCCTATGCGGGAGAAGCCTTGGCCGACGAACCCCCGATCGACGCCACCCTCAGCTGCCGCTGCTCGCGTGGAACCCTCTGCGTACCCCCTGGTATGCGGGCCGAACCCAAATCCGCAAACCACCCTGGTTCACGGGATGCTCACTAGACCGCAAACCACCCTGGTTCGCGGGATGCCCCTCAGTCCGCGGACCACCATGGTTCACGGACGACATCTCCAACTACGTAGCACCCTCCTACGCAAAGGGAGACACCACCCCTCCATACGTGTGGCCCATCAGAGCCTTTGGAGTTCCCATTCCCCGGGCTAGATAAAATCCATCCAATCCAACCTGATCCTCCACGACCCCCTCATGGACCTACTCTTCGTCCCCGAGCCGAGGCCTTTACCAGAGCCACCAGATCCGCGTGGTGTGACCCTCAGGCACATCAGCGCGCCATTTTGAGTTCACATACCCATGGTAAGTAGAGGTAAAGGGGTTTCCTGGAACCTTGATCAGATTCCCAAAGCATTCCTGGTTTCACATTCCCACGGTAATGTGGAGTCTGAGCTCGAGAACCCCCTTTCTGCCCCTCCACTTGTTCAGGGATCTTCGAGGGTGGTAAAATACCCATCATAAGGAAGCCCTCATGCACTACAAGAGAGGAGACGGGCACAGGAGCACCCCCTTTCCCTCTCCCGCTGCGTTTTGTCCCCATGGGCCTCCTAAAAGTGTAAGACCCAATCCATCACCATGGGCCTCCTCCGAGTGTAAGCCCCAATCTATCATTATGGGCCGCTCCATGCATAAGCCCCACTCCACTTCTCACGGACGCACCATTCGTGACATGATTGTCTGTTTCTTGATGCCTCTTGTTTCTCACACCGAGCAGGACTCATGTGGGATTAGAGTAAGCATTGACCATGACATCCTCTTATGGGCCTCCTTAGAGTGTAAGCCCCACTAAGTGAACTATGTGTACTTTTATCCATGTCAAGGCATGGTACGTAAGAAGCCTCCACGAGGTTCAAGCCCACCACTCGGTCATTTCTTCACGTCGAGTTCCACCCTCGTCCAGCATGACGTTAAACTGTATACACGAACTACAAGGACTTTGATTCCCCACCGCGGGGATACATAGGAAGCCTCCATGAGGTTCAAGCCCACTACCCATAATACCCCCGGTTCATCTTCACATCGGTTCTCCGACACATAACCGAACTACGGGGACTTTGATCCATGTCAAGGAGTGGTACGTATGAAGCCTCCATGAGGTTCAATCCCAACAACCGGCTGATCCAACTATCCTCACGTCGGCTCACCGCGCCGCTCCTTGTGCCTCCACAGTGAGTCCAAACACCTTGGGGTCATTAATCCCACGAGGGATGGTAAAACTCGGGTAGAAATGATTCCTCACCCCTTACATTCAGCTCACCATTTCCAAAAAGGGTTAAATCCGTGGATACTATACATCTGTATAATCCAAAGATTCGCGAACATATGAATTCGTCTTAAATCTATAAGAGAGTCTCGGAACAGGCAATAATTCCCCCCCACAAAGGGTGCGATGAGCCCAACTTCCCATCCTCTGGACCAATGTGAGTTCTTAAGTGTCACTAGTCAGACCATCCGGTTAACGCCTGCCTTTGGAATGCAGGTCCACGCGTCATCGGATATGGAACTATTGGGAATTTTGAGACCAAAAACACGAAAAAGGGATCAATATATTCCTCTAGTTGAATTCTCATAAAATAATAATTTCCAATCAAGAATCCAAACGGGTCCATATAAATACCTTTGTGGGAAGTGATTTAGAACACCCACATGATGTGATGTGGTTTTTTCACAAAATCTTTTTGTATAAGAAGTGTTTGAGGAAATAGATGAAATGGTCAATACTATTTAGAAACACATACTAACTTCTCAATGTTAATAGAAGATCTAAAATGAAAATCTACAATGAGTTAAGGAGTTTGATATTGGAGCTATGTTTTCTAATTAAATATCTCCATGTATGATAATCATGATATTTGGGATAAAAGGTTGGCTATGTCCTAGGCACATTGGCCCCATTGAGATTCTGGATCACATCAGAGTTGTTCCATATCAACTAATACTTCCACCATCAATTTACCATGTTTATGTTTTCTTCTACATATCTAACATAAGTAATTAAAAACCAATTCCTTAACATGTACTAAATTTTAATGTGGTAAAGATAGAAAACGACCGCTCTTATGAGGATCATTCAGTGTTGATTTTGGACCACAATGACATTCTTTATGAAACAAGACAATTCACCTAGTCAATGTAATATATAAAAATAATATGTATGAGGAGGTGACATGGGAAATATAGGAATAAATGAAGCATAATTACCCTCAAATTTCTTCACCTAATTTTTTAAAATGAAATTTTGATGGTGAAATATATTAAAAGGGAAAAATGTAATGACCCAAAATTATTAATGAAATTTCTTTTCTGAATAAATAATTCTATTAAATTTAGTAACATATTTTTATATAATGCACACCTACCATAAGGTTAAACCAACTTCGTTTTATTATAATTTTTATAATATATTAATATAATTAATGTTTCTATAATAATTTACATTATAATAATGGGACTTAAAAATAAAATAAGATAATTATAATAATATGAAAAATTAGGACCTACACAATCCCCCAGAATAATCATTTTATTGACTTCATTGTAGATATGAATTATAATATTAATAATGTAATATGCATATTGAAAATGAAATTATGAAATAAGTGGGAAAAATGAAGTTAATGAATAATGAATGAAATAAGATGTATTTATAGAATTTAGGAAACCTATATGACTATTACAAATATGGCCGTTGGAATAGTAGTCTGACCATTAGAATAGTAACCTAATAGTTAAAATATTATCATCAATAATTGATGTCTAAAATAATATTTCTATATATTATAAAATTAAAATATGATATATTTATATCATGGAAAATGTAAATAATGTTTTTCATATTTATAAAATTATTTGTTTGAATTTTTTAAAACCTAAATGATTTAATAAAACTTTTATACTAAATATAATGATTTAAAATAGTGATTATTTTCATAAAAAGTATTTATAATTTATTATTATGTTGTATTATACAGATAATGTATTTTTTTGAGACCAATATTAATTATAGAGGGGGTCATAAAATTGATTATAGAATTTAAATTGGTAATTTCTAAATAAAAGATGATTTCATTTAAAATTTAAAATGTTCATATTCAGAAAATTATTTTTTATAAAGTGGATTTAAATTTTTAATATAAACTTTGATAAATTGATATATGCTTCTATACCTCTTGACCAGGAAATAAAAGATATTGTTTTTTACATAAAACCAGACAGTGCCCCAGGTCCCAATGGCTTCAAAAATGGTTTCTTTAAGCATTACAGGGACATTATTCAAACTGATGTCTGTAAACATGTTTAGACTTTTTTCCACACTGGAAATCTCCCACATGGACAAAATGCTCAATTTATTTATTTAATACTAATGTGCATAATTCTTATGAAATTCAACTTTCCTGGCCCATTTCACTTATCAATACCTTATATAAAATCATTACTAAAATTATTGCTAATAGTCTTATTCCTATATGCGATAGGATTTTTACATAGAAACAATTTGGATTTATAAAAGGTAGATCTATTCAAGATTGAATTTGTCTTTCCTTGGAATGTACTAATATTTTAAACAAAAATAACAGATGTGGGAACGTTGCTATAAAGCTGGACATTAGGAATGATTTTGATACTGTTAACCGGGGCTTTATTTTTAATTTTCTTCAAAATATTGGCTTTAATGAGGATTTCATCAAGAAAATAAATACATTATTTCACTCTGCTCACATATCCATTCTGATAAATGGTTCTCCGAAAGGCTACATTAAGTGCTCCAAAGGTGTTATACAGGGTGATCCTCTCTTTTCCATTCTATTTTCTATAGCTAAAGACTACATCAGCAGATTGATTCTAAAACTTGTGGATCCGAACAAACTCACACCTATTCAAGCCTCTAGGAACTTGAATGTGCCCACTCATCTTCTTTGTGCAGATAATATCATCCTATTTCATCAAGGAGACAAAAGAAATATGCAAGATCTGAAAAATACTCTTTCTCATTATGAAGATGTCTCGGGAAAAGCTACCTTTCGAGAAGAAAAACTCTAATTATCAATAGCCTCGGTATTAAAGAGGTTTCTCTCCCGTTCACCTATCTTGGGGTTCCACTATTTTGGGGAAGTCCCAAATCTAGTTACTTTTCGATCGTTGTTGATAAAATCACACATTTTCTCGCTATTTGGAAAGGTAAATCTTTTTCTATGGCTGGTAGAATATGCCTGGCTAAATCTACCATCGTCTCTATAATGTTTTACTAAATTATGATTTAAAAATGTCCAAGCATTAGCATTAAAAAACTAAATACTTGCATTAAAAATTTTGTCTGGACCGGTAATATCTTTAAATGAAGGTTTGTAACAGTTCCTTGGAAGAAATGTTGTAAACCATTAGGGAAAGGCCGTATTGAAATTAAAAATATTGAAATGTTTAATGATGCTATCCAAGCCCGGCTTGTCTGGAGAATGGTTCATAGTGCCAATAATGCTATTGATTTTCTCAAGCAATGATTTCTCAAAAAACTTCAAAAAAGAAACTTAACTTATTTTTAGTCCTCTATCTGGCCCTCTATTAGAAATATTTATCATAAGATCATGATCAATGCTATATGGTTAGTCAACGCTGATTCTTCTATGAAATTATGGATTGATAATTGGACGAGTTCTTCCTTATCATTTTTGTTGCCTCCCAACCATTCTCCTCAAAACATAAATATTTCCATTAAAGTTATTATTCACTAGAACATACATGATATTCCTGATTACATTGACTTCATAATTTACAATTACCCCTTTCCGACTTCGGAAGACTTCCCTATCTAGGAACCAGCTCAAAATGGAATTCTTGACTCTAAAATTGTATATAATCATACTTTTTTGAGCTCCACTGATGGTTTTGGGTGGCTGAATGCTTTCAAAAAGTCTTGAATAAAACTTTCGAGACTCACTCTTATATGGAGAATCTCACACAACAGAATTCCTACTAACGTGTGTCTCCAATACTTCGGTATTCATCTTTGATCAATGTGTTATTTATGCAATAAACACAAGGAAGACGTTAATCACTTTTTTATTTCATGTTCCAATGCCTTTTCTCTATGGAATTACTTCTCTGACATTTTTAATTTCAGATGGAATTTTACTGACTCTATCATCTCTTAGATTAAATGATGTGTCGATCACAATGCCTCATAGAAAATTAAGAACGTGTTATCTACTACAGTTATAGAACTGATGCACATGATTTGGTGTGATAGAAATAATTTTATTCACAACAAAGGCTCACTAAATCTCAATATGGGTAAATGTAGAATACTAATTGCTGTTCAAGAAGAAGATTCAATCCAGAAAGAGCACTGAAACAACTCTATTAATGACTTTGATATTCTTTCAAATACTTCTGATTATTGGAATATTCATACAACCAAAATTTACCCTTGTTGTTTTCTGGAAAGTGTTGCTCCCTGGATGGATTAAAGGTAAAATTGATGGCGCCTCGAAAGGAAATCCAGGCCCTATGGGTTGTGGAAATATTTTCAGAGATTACCTAGATCAATCACATGGATGATTTTATGGTACTTGTGGCACGACATCCTCCCTTGAAGTAGAAATGCTGGATGCAATACATGCATTCAATTTTTTTATTCAACAAGGATGGAGGATGATCTGGATTGAGAGTGATTCGACCACAATCGTCCAGGCTATCTAGAATGGGGTGATTCATCTCTCTTGGCCACTTACCACCCGTTGGATGAGATTTCATGATATGCTTCAGGATATCAACAACATTGCCATGCATGCGTATCGGGAGGAGAACATGATTGCAGATGCTCTTTCCAACAAAGGTATCTACCGTGATTTAAAATGGACGGATACCCTACCTCCTGAATTTCATCATTTTTATGAAAACGATTGTAAGAAACTCCCATCCTTCATAATCATGTAACTAATTTCTTTAATATTCAACAAATTGTTCCTTGGTCTTTTGACTGAGGCACCACCTTCTTCAAAAAAAATTGATAAATATATATATTCATTTTTTTCGTAATTTTTTAAAATTGTTTAAATTTTTGTGTATAGTGAAATACCGTATGTACTATATATACCATTATATGATATATATATGAATTTATAAATCACAGATGATGTAATAAACCATTATTTTGAACTCCCATGTAATAGATACTATATATTGTCACATGAATAAATTTCCCTGGTAGAATTAATAAAAAATAATAAACTAATGAATATAATATTACAAGACACCCCTTTCAACCCCTTATAAATACCACCCCTCACCAACCCTTCTCCTCACACCTTCTATGACTTGTAGCTTCTCAAATTTCTACACAATTTTTTTCCAAATTATCTTCCCCAGTCTTAACTTTTCTTCACACTAAATGAATAATTCTATGTGACTTATGTATTATATCATGGTTGTTGAATTTAAGAGGTAATGTTTGAAATTTACCTACTGTAAAGTCATTCGTTATGTACCCTCTCTTTTCCTCCCTCATATAACAAGAAAAAATCTATAAAATATAATATAAATATACTCAGGTGTTATATTTATAATGTAATATCTACTATCTATCACTTTTTCATCTCCACTTGTTTGATAAAATAAAACAATTGTCCATATTAGGTTGGTTCACACCGTTGGGGATGATGAGCTTTTCATTTCCACTACCACATTCATGGAAGGTTTAATTCACCTTTAATGGTATAGAATTAACTAATTATGTATATAGTTTTTTACCACTATAAAATAATGTTAAGTATACAATATTAAATAAAATGAATCTATTTTTTGATAGATGGTAGAAATTTCAAAACAAACTAACCGTATAACATTAAAATATTAACTAAATGAATCATCAATATATCAAAAAAATATGTACATTTGGTCTGATTTCAATTTTTTAATTTTATTAATAACATTTCATTTCAATTTTATTGTTTTGGTTCTATTTAATAATAATTTCCATAATTATACATTTGTGATTCGACCATAAATCCATGAAATGAATGCCCTCAGAAAAGAGAAATAAAACACTATATCACACTAAAATGGTTGAAAATGAACATAATAAAATTATATTAAATAGTATATATATATATTGAATTAAGTAATTAATGAATTTAATTTTATTGTCTAGGATGTTAATTTCAACTACAAGGTAATTCTATAATATAAGGTAAGGGATCTCTACAAACAACCTATTTTCTTTAGGTTACGATGTTTCTCCCACTAAATCGCATTTTATCCCTATTTAATGTTATTAAATGGTTATAAATTTTGTATGTATGTATCAGTCATATATACCTATATCATTAACCATTTCATTTATTGTGTAATACATTTAATAATTTCATTTCTCAAATTTCTTATGTTCATGCCTTATGATTGATCCCCTTTTTTAGAAGACATAAGCATGAACATATTATTATAGGTGTTCCCAGATAGGACTAAAATTAATTTAGTAATTATTTTTCATAAGAGACATTATTTATGGGGTTAGGGTGTCAACCTAATCCATTATGGGACTCTTTCTACCATGTGATGTTTTTTTATAGTTAGCCTTGACTTTATGCTCATATGACGGTTAATGTTGTTGAAACCATCCAATATTTCCACAATCATATGATACAATTGTCATTAAATTAAATTCCCATTTGATCATTTATGAGCCTTAACATTAATTATACCATGTTTTGTAATTTTACTGACATGTTATTATTTTTTATCGGGTTTATTACCTTACAAGGCTTATTAGATCACTCCATTATTTTATATATTCCCCAGGGTATCCTATGTAGTTTTAAGAGCATAAAGGGATTTAAAAGATCATTATGGACATTAAAATAAAGAAGTTTTATTTTATTTTCATATAAATTTTTTATATAACTAGTATTCCAAAGACACTAGGCCTCTAAATCCATTGGTTTTAATAAAATATTAATTTAGTTAAAAATCATGTAATAACATCTAGAAATGGATTGTGTTGATGAAAATAGTGAACCAGTAGGGCCCTTTTTAAACTGAGTACATGATTTGATTATTAATTAACCATTAATATGCTAATTATATAATTCCTATTAGTTTTTATTTTTGTTATGGTTCATGAAACATATAAAATTTAATTATGATGATTGGGTGAATTTTTTGATTGACTTATAATGTAATTATTGATTTTATTTATAATGAATGTGATATATTTTTATTTATCAATATTTTTTAGAGAATTTTTGTTGTTTAATGATTTTTTGGTAATATAACATCATTTAAACTGATTGTTAGAATTTATTTATCATAAAAAATAAAATTTTGATGCAAACTAGTTAAAAAGTACAATATTAAATTAATTATTTGAATATTTGATATTTTATCTTATAATTATTATAATAAAATGAGTTTTAAAGGCATGTCATTAAGTCAAAATAATTATTTTTTTTATTTTTTTGATAAATATGTTTTATTTTTCTGGAAAGATGATATATGTTTTTTTGGAATCAAGTGATATAAAACCATATCATTGATATTCCACTTGTTATAATAAATATCCAGGATATTTTAAATTAATAAATTTCCATGTTAAAAAATGATTTGATGGCATCTTGGAGAATTTTAATAACATGATATTCATTAAAAAGATGAATGATTTGATTTAAAAACCATGTTATCTGATATTTGGATCATGGTTTTATATTTTTACATGATGTTGTGCTAAATTTTTATATAATAACGTGAGAAAATAAATGAAAGATACAACTTATTAATATATATTTTTATAATATTTTCTAGAAACATGTTTAAATAAACACATTTCTTCTAAATTATAATTCATATATGATAAAATTTTATTATTATAATATAACCTATATTGGGAGAAAGTCATGTTAAATGATATAAGTAATTACAATTCTATCTATATTAATATTTTTTTGAATAGATTAAAAATGTATTATTTTCAATTTTGGAATTGATATGATATTTTCATTATAAATATAATAAATATATTTATGAATTATAAAGAGCTATTTTTTGATATTGTTTTATATGAATCTGGTGTTATTACATTCATTCTTTTATTGTTATGTTGGGCATGATTTTGTGGTTTTATGTAGTTCTTTAAGTAATAAAACTTAATTAAAAATGGTTAAATTAATTGAATATATTAAATGAACATGTAATTTGTGAGTTTATAATTTTATATTCTATATCAATATGATAAACATGGATTAAAAATTTGATAAAGAGGCATGATAAATGGGGATGATTATTTGATAACGTGAATGAAATATATTGGTATCATGGGATAGGGGAGGGGGTTCTAATTATTAAGATTAAATTGTGTTGATGTTCTTATGGTATGTGGAGATATTTGTGTATGTTATGTAGTATATTCTTCTAGTATTGGTGTTATTTAAATGTTTTCATTGTTTTTGTGGAGGAAGAGGTGTTGTTATGTTGTGTTGTTATGGAACTATTGTGAGTATAATGTGTTTTATTATAAACTAATGATGTTTGAAGTTATCTATGGTATGTGTTTATATTTTTCATCAAAAAATAATTAAAATATGTGTATTGGTAATGTGAATGCAGAAATGGTTGATTTATTGAATTATCCACCCAAAAATTATAAGATTGATGTTTTTATCCTGATGTTTTCGAAATGGAGAAGATCTGGTTACCAATGTGATTTCATGGAAATGAAAAGAAATAGTTGGATGCTTTTTGTGCAATAAATACTATTTGTGTAATGACTTATCATTATTAATAAAAATACATTAGTTTATTGTTCATGCTAGTCTTCAAAGAATTTAATGGATTGTGTTAGTGATAGAAATAAATTTTCTAATATACTTAATCAGGATGATTTTAGTAGTTATATGTGTGTACAGTTTGAAGAATCTATCTGCATTAGTGTAAAAGATCATTTATCTGAATGATGATAATATCAAAGGTATTTTAGGATAACATTCTAGTGAATTATTGAACATTAAAACTAAAACTAGTGTGTAACACCACTTTTATAGTGGTTTATTAAGATAAAATTTTGGAGACATTGAGGGTTTATGGGAACACTCGTAGTTGATTTTATATGTTGTAATGGGATTTGAGACATTCTAGCTGAAGACTATAGAGGAAGAGAATGATAGAATTCGAAAAAGAATCCCTCATGTGGAAGTTAATGAGGAGCAAGAGGTTTGGATCAGTAAACAAGATAAAATCATGGCATTAGGCTTCAATGAAGGGAGGATTAATGTGGAGGAGTATTATCGCACATGGGACAAGCTGGCGGGCCACATTAATGATCTATTCCAAGAGGACCCGAACATGTTGGTGCATTCTCCTTTCTGGAATCTCTACAAGGAAAGTGACTCCAAAAATATCACCCTTTTTTTAAAAGATATTGTAATTTCTTACGGCATTTAACTTAATTTTTAGATCTGTTTTGGTTTCTCACTTTTCCACTCAACTGTTTTTTGGAATTAAAAATTAATCATATTAGTTATAGATTTGATATGATTTGAGAAGGCTTGTATATTTTTTTGAATATATCCTGAGATATTTATTTGAATAATTTAATTATATAATTTGAATAAAAATGGATATATTTTGACATTTTCATATAAATCTATCTCATTGAATCTAAACCTATGTATTCAATAATCTGTACATGTGTAAGAATTATCTAGATTCTGTATTGATATCATCCATCCTTATGAAACCTAATGTTGATTTTCATAACCCTGAACGCCACTGGATAATCATGAGACACTGAAGCTCACAAGGATGAGGTACCTTATAATTAGGAATCACATCCACATAATCAAGAATCCTCCTTATGTGAACAACTATTGTGAAGCTATGTCATAATAGTATATTTAAGAAACAATTCTTAACGAAATATTAAAATATTGCAGACTAGTATGTAATGATTCTATAATTTTTATTATTAAGTGTAATTTTATTAAGATATTTCATTGATAGATTTTTATATATCAAAAAATTAAAAAATAAATATCATATATGCATTGAATATTGGAGAAACTAATTTTCAAATCTAGAATAGAGAAGTTAAATATATGAGATATTTTGAGTGACATTTTATGTTTGAGAACAAGATTTTCAAGATTTTTCTGATTTTTATTAAATCAAATTAGTTGTTTTGAGAAGTTATTTTATATATAACAGGAGAGTTGTGATTAATTTCAATTGACTGAGAAAATTGGATGATGGGTTCAGAATGAAGATATGAAATTTAAATTAGTCATGAAGATCAAATTCTAGATTATGATATCTAGAAATGATAATTGTGAATATGCATGATTTATTCTTGATTTTTATAAATATCACAATGATTATTGTGGTTTTTACTAGGATAGATATAGATAAAATATATTTATGTTTTAAAAGAGTTTAAAGTTCAAATTACTAGTTTATACTGTGGAATTTTGGTTTATGCCTCCAAGAGAATGAAGAACCTAAAATGAGATAGAATACAATATATTATATAATTTATATACAATCAGGTTGTTTTCCATTTTTTGAATCTATTTGAAAATATTTTTAAAAAAATAAATAGGGCATTTTTAATAAAACTAGAATAATCTATGATATTTTATCAGGTTAGTTGGATGATACAAATGAAGCAGAAGATAATTGAAAATGGTATTCAAATTAAGCTATAATAGATTTTGATAGAAGAGAAAAATAATGTACAGATCAAAAAGACATCCATGTGTGATAATGTTGAGAAATATTAGGTGTATATTATAGAAAACATAATATGACATGGAATTTTTATATTCAGAAATTTAGAGACATTTAATGGTGAGTTACATAAAAAAATGAAGTTTATAGAGAGTGAAATAGTGTGTTGGATAATGTAGAAAAAAGAGCTTATAAATATTAAATAATTGGGATCACATGACAGAGAATAAGAATAATATAGTGTAAATAATGTGATTAAAATATTTATCATATTTAAATTAATGTTCGAGGAATTAAACACCCTATTACAATAATTTTCTAGAAGTTCATGATGAAGAATAAGGGTATAGACCGACCTATTGTTACATTATAATCTTTTTTTGTGACTTGTATATTTTGAGAAACTATTATATTCAAGAAGATCATTGTAGGCCAGTGATGTAAGAATCCTAAAACCCAATTTTATTAAATATTTAGTGATGTGTAAAAATTAGTTACCGATTTGTAATTATTATTTCGTGAAGAAAAAGTTGATGTTGAAGACAATATGACGAGAGAAAAGATATTATACTTATAGATGTTGAACCATACTGGGTAGATGTGTTGATCTACTTCAAATGGGAACTAGAAATATAACTTATTTTTATACATAGTTGGAATATATGAAACATATGTGATTTATTTTATAATATGATATCATAGTGTGAAGCTATTATTTTTGTGAGAAGCAACTTTTTTTGGAAATATTATCAGAAGAAGGGAATTTAATTTAAGGTTAGATAATGTGCAGGTGTTTAATGAACCAAAAACTATAGTTAGTGATTTATTATAGTGCATAATCCTTTATTGGGGTGAATAAATAGTAAAATAAATGAGTTGGTATGAGAATTTATCCTTATAAATATTTTTACTCTTATATAGTTATTTAATTCATTTTCTAAGTGAGGTCATGAGTCAAAATGTTGAGAGGATCAAAACTCATTGAACACTAATGGGATGAACTGAAATGAATAATTCCTAATGTGAGGCCAATGATTCAACCTTCTACCCCTATCATTGTTTAACCAATCCTTAATAACAATAAAATCTATCATAGTGTGATTCCCTCATTTTGGATCTTATTTTACAAACACTGGTATTTTAATCAGAGTGTGATAATGTGTACATTTTATTTTTCAATGTACACCCTTGGATGTAAGAATTAATTTCTATTACTATTAATATTAAATCTGATTTACTATAAAAGGAATTCTAAATAATTAAAATAAATAGGAAATAACTCTGATGAAACTATCTATATAAATAGTGTAATATAAACTAGATGATGTTAGTCATAGTGGTAAGTGTATAGATGAACTATTTGTTATTATTCTTCTAATAAATAGAATTTAATGGTAAATAATATTAGTTCAATGATAAATTACTTAATTTTTTTATTATAATGATATAGTTTTTCTAAACAATGTTTATGATGAGGTTATTAAAAATATATTAGATTATATCAAGTGGTTATAGGATGTAAATTAAGAACATGATAAGGACGATAATGTCATGGGAGCAACATGGGTTATAAAGGTCTCCAAAAGCAAAACACTTGAAAATATAGTGATAGAAAGGGATAAAAAAAATATTTTTCAATGATAAATACGATAATGATATTGAAAACATTAAATGAATATTTTTTGAGAAGGATTTGTTTAGATATTTTTCTATAGAAGTAATCAATTTATTATAGAAGTTACATAAAGTCTAAAAAATGTCTATGGTTATGAGTTATTTGTGAAATAAAAAAGAGTAAATGTGATTGAATGTGAACTATTAGAGATTATAGTGATGTATACTGAACATAATTATAATTTAAAGATAAATTTGGGAGATAGATTTAATTCCATTGAGGTAGTGAAATATTCCCACAACATTATGTGTCTAGATTTTTAGATATAGGTCAATGATATGGAAATAGTAAAAATTATACCTTCCTAAATAATTGAGAAGATAAGTGATTCCACTCAAGATCCAAAGATGAGTTTTCCAAAAAAAAAGTCAAACTTGTGGTAAGGAAAGTGTGAGAACATGTGGAGAAGCATCAACCTTATTCTTAAGGGGAAATGGTATCCCAATGTACCGATAAATATATTGGCACCAGATATATCTATTTTACAACTGTTATATTAAAGTAAAAATATAGACTCATGTGGATAGATAAAAATTATAAAAAAACTAAATAATCTAGAGTGTATTTGAACATCTCTATTAAAGTAATACACTAAATAGAATCACAAAAAATAATGATTCTAATGAAAAATTAAAATTTCTAAAATATATAAAATCATGATAGATTATTCTTATTATAAAAAGAACATGTTTTTAGTAAATTTTTATATAGTTGACGTTTTTAAATATATATATTTATTAGTATAATATTTTATTAATATATTCATATAATATATTATCATATTAAATGGATAGAAATCATGTAGAATGAAATAAACATTTTTTTCAAAAGTTATTTTTATGTAAAAGGATAATCAGTCTTATCACAATGTATTTGTTTTTTTATGAATTATTGTTATTATTGGCATATATATTATGAAACCTATATTGAAGGTTGGAATATACTATCCTAGTAATATTCATAAGATTATTGGGAAAGAACTACAAATTAGAAACAAAAGTATGTGAATAAAAGGAAGTATTTCTATAGGTGAAATCAAGTAGAGAAAACATTTTAAAAAGATACCCCTATGAAATAATATTTCATGAACCAAACTAATGAACCCCTGACCTAGCAATAAGACTATTCCATGTCCTATTATTAATGTAATATTCTATCCCCATGGATAGGAAACTACTTCTTAGGTATCTAAGAACTCCTTTGGGAATGATTTTCTCATTTCATTAGCTAATATTATCTCGAAGAAAACTCGTTAAACATCTATAAAAATAGAAATAAAAATGAGTATATAGGAGAATAAGTGGTTAAATCCATAATTATATTCCAAAAAAATAGATCAATAAAAGGAAAAACACATCTTCTTATGATACAAGGGTCAATCACCCATCATTTGATTGTTATCACCCAACTGAAAATCCACTTTCAAGAATAATCGGCACCTCAATGTGAATCATGTACGTAACTTATGTTAGATTAAACAAATTTTATATAAACTTATTGGTTGTATTAGAAGGTATAAGCTCACTTTACCATCTGTATCCATCATGTTTTCCAAGCATGAACATTATTATAAAAATAAAACTGGATAGTTTTTAAATTTTTTAGTTTTTACCTGGTTTCAATTGTAATAAAAAATAATAAAAATTGTAAAACAAATAATAAAGATAAAAAATAATGAAAACAACAATGTTAATCCCTATTAATATGGTGTAGGGTCATTTTATAGGACTATATAACCCTCATCATTCGATCTATGGATGTTCACACTGTATAGAATTAATTGTCTATGATAAAACAAAGTCCCCAATGTTAAAAAACATATAAAATAATAATTTAGATTATTTATTGCTGTATCATGTGTTCGTAATTATGTATGGCATGAAAATTCCATTTCCACTTACTCATGTATTCTCAAATATGTTCTCAGGGTTCCCATGTGACTTTTACCATTTATTTTCTTCACATAAAATCCATTCTCCTTGTACATAACAATAAAACAATCCGTTAATTTCATTTTCATCCATTAACTATAAGAAGAACCAATTAAAAAATATAAAAACACTAGATAAATCCAATGTAACATTCTTTTATATCATATCAATTTAGGAAATGATTAAAAATAAAATGATTCATATTAAATTTTTAATATAATGGAACAACATAAAACTACATACAATTACCCTTGAAATCACCAAGAACCGGTAAGAAACCACACAAGGAGAGGAGAGGGGACACTATAGGAGTAATAAAAATCAATCAATATTAAGACTCACACAATATTATTCATATTAGACAAACCCTGGGTTTCACAACCTTTGGATAAGATTCACCTCAAAAAAGAAGAGATAAAACACCAAATGAAATTTAAAGGAGACACTTACTTCATAATGCCTTAAAAAACATATGAAATTCCATAAAATATTATACCAAGAGGGAAAGGGAAGAGTGGGATGACATGAATAGTGATAGAGGGTTATGGAATGGGGTAAATGTGTTAAATCATGTTGTGGATAGTTATGGAATTTAAAACAAATATGTTCTAGGGAGGCGCACGACTTTACAAACTATACACCAACCTCATGGGTGCCTTTACCAGGGCTCAGAAAGATTTTTTATTTTTGTAATTGTTTTAAAAAGTGTGTAGAATCCATGAAAAACACCCAAAATCTAGTTTATGTAACATTTTCATGATTACTGAACATTTCGTAGTAACTCTGTTCCATTACTGTTATGTCAAGGATCATCCCAAAAACATCATACTAGAAAGAAAAAACCCAAAACATTTTTAAATACAAAGGAGAATCAAAAATAAATTATAAATATGTTAAAATGGAACCATGGTTGTAACAATTCTCCCAACCATTCCACTTTTCTCCCTCAGAATGAAAAATCATAGTATGATCATAAATAAAGTGAGGTCATTATTCTATAACCCAAGATTCTCATTGCCATTTTTATTCTCATTATTCCCATTTATTGTTATAATATGAACTAACTCGATATATTACCCTTATAATAACCTTATGTGGGAATCAATGATCACAACTTTCTGTTTCTTCACTAATATATCAAGTTCTAACTAGACGTCATCCCAACTGAACACATGGTAGGGGTGTGGGTTAAATTTTTTCAACTAAGATACAAGGAAGGCATCATTAATTGATATCAATTAAGTGCGAAATTCCAAAATATATGTAACCATTCAGATAATTTTAGTAATCTCAAAAGTTAAAAAATACCTCAAAGAAAGTTTCCCTACTTTCCCAATGATGTAACGGATGAATCTAGGTGTCAGCATAAAAAACACCTAAACAACCATTGACAATTCCAGGGTTTGGCATCAAATATTTACATATGACACGTAATAGATCTATTATATCATAAAATTTAGCCAAATCATTTAAATATTTTTTATTCTATTACATAATTCATATTCCCACCGAAGTTGTTTTCCCAACCTTATTCCAACATAGAGGGGACCGAAAGGGATGACTATACAAGGCTTTAATGGGATATATCTTGATTTAGGATTGGTATAAGTTACTATAAGAAAATTTCATTAATCCCCGTTGGTTGTCCCCATAACCAATATTGTATAATACATTAGAACAAAAAAATCTATTATTTGGTTTTCACACTCTTTTTAGACATATTTTTGGGGATTTTATGTCATAATAAGACTGAAAAGTGATTTTATTTCCTTTTGGATACCATACCAAATAATTAAAGTGAAACATGGATCACAATAATAATTGGTAGAATATGGTTTTCTATGTAGTCTCATGATATCTTAGACATATATTCTTTGCAAATCATCCATTTTGGTGTGTCCTTAATCAAGATGATGTGTGGGTAATTATTAGATGATTATTTACCACCAAGATACAATTCTATCCCCATGGAGTATGAGGTATAATAATGATAAAGCCCATAGAAACATCATCCCACTTATTGGTAGTAATGGGAAGATGCTGGAGTAAATCAAAGGTCACATGATCCTTGGATTTGACTTATTGACAATAATAACACAGTAAAATGAGGTCAAATACATCTCATCTCATTACTATCCAAAGGAACTTGTGTTTCATGTGATAAAAAACTGGTGTCACCTGGATGGGAAACCCACCATTATTAGTGAGTATCCATCATCATAACTTTTCTCAAATATAAGGGAATAACAACACAGTATCCATAGAAAAGGAATACCTATAAAAAAAGACCATTAACTAGTCACCTCTCTACTATTTATGATCTAACATGATCATTATAATACCAAACCTCTCAATTTACCTTCATGGATAATATCTAAAATATATGGAATCTTCTACATGCCTACTAATATAATCACCTCCTTTTCCTTCTTTTGTTTTATATTAATCTATGAAAAAGTCCATATGAGATTCCACTCATTTATAAGACCCTTTAGAGCCTACGAATATATCTTTATCCTTAAATAATAAGTGGAAATTGTTCCATTACTATGGGTGTAGAAAATTTCAAAAATCAAACACTCAAAGATAATCTACCCAACGTCTCAACATTAGACTCATGATTTTTTTTGGGAAAATATGAATCATAAGATTTAATGGTCATATAAGACTGTAAACCTATCCCTAAAATGATAGTGGTGTCAACCCATGAGGTTATGCATCATAAAAACGAGTTCAAGGAAATGGGTTTCATAATTAGCTCATTTGTCTAGAGTTGGGGGGGGGGAGATACACCACCACATGGTCACCTTGCATAAGCACACTTCCTAGACCAATTCTTGATGTATCAAAATAGACAACATAAAACATACCAAATTCTATAAAAAAATATAGGTGTGTAGGTCAAACCTCTCATATGCTCTTCCAAACTTGTTTATCGTTTTAGGCTATATTATAACCTTGCCCATTTTTGGGTAAGATCCATCATAGGTGATGCGAGTTGAGAAAATTCTTTAATAAACAACCTATAAAAACATATCAGGCCAGTGATGCTCTTTATTTTCAAAAAAAATTATCATTTTATTTCATGTGATCATTGATGTTTGATTCTCCAAGTTAATATAGACCCCACATTCTAATATCACATAACCCAAAAATTCAAATTCTTCAATCCAAAAACTACATACCGAAAACATGGAGTAAATATGGTTCTCCCTCAATATCCCAAAAAATACTCAAATATTTCTCATTCTCATCTTATGATATCGAATGAACATGAATATCATTGAAAAATACAACAAAAAGTAGTCAAGATTACTATAGATCACCTAGTTCATATGTTCCATGAATACCATAGGAGAATTTATTAGTCAAAATGACATTAATAAGTATTCTAAGTGGCCATAACTATATTGAAATTTAGTCTTTCAGACATCATCCTCCTTTACCTAGACATGGTGATACCATTATTGGATATAGATCTTTGAAAAACATCATTTCCCTTATTTTAGTAAAATATATCATCAATGGATGGAAAATTGGTATTTATTCTTAAATTTTACTTTCTTTAACTTCTGATAGTAAATGTATAATTGAAGATATCCATAAAAATTATTATAGAAGAGTACTAGAGTATAAAATGATGTCGCTCTTAGATGAATGAATCCATTTGACTCTAAATCATCAAGTTAATATTGAGCACCCTCAACTTGGTTGGGACCATTCGGTATAAAGTGAGATATATTTATTGTGTCCCCAAAACCAAATAGGTAGAAAAATATAACTACCTATATAGGGGAAATCCTAAAAAATCCATATGAAACAACTCAAGGAACTCATTAATAATGGGAGTAAACCCACTCACTAATCATTGTTAATTAGATTCCAATACAGTATTGGATACATAACAACTATGTCTTTAAAACATCAAAAGTAGAGGTCCCACTCATCCAAATAGAAGATCATACTTTCCCTTAAAGACCTGAGTTCCACCATTGGGGGATTTGGAGGTCACATAACAATGACATATTTCAATTTTTTCTTTCAAGAACATAATCCATTAAATTCTTAGTATCACCTCAAAGTGTTCTATATCCAGGAAAAGGTTTTCCCACTTCATCTCAACTTCTAAAATAAAGATAATCTTGGATGAGAATCTGAATCCTCACTTCTTTATCTTCTAATGACGTGTAAATATCTCCATGAAATGCGACATGATTTCAATTGGGATATTTGTTAAGTCTAAAAGGTGAGAAGATATGATTGAGTGAGATGTACCTATATCAAATAATCAAATTCTTATATATGGGGTAATGAGAATGGTACCTCTAAAATTCATTGGGCCCATATCAAATTCCACTATTGCTTGATCCACTTCCTGATGGTGGTTAATCTCTGTCTAAGACAAGGGTTTGATGCTAACATGAATATTTTATATGATATCTGTCTATATGTAATAAGACCTTACACTTCCACCACACCCACTAGAGTGAAGCTTCAAAACCCTAGAAGCCTCAGAATTCCCCGTTGATCAATTGGGTTCAATAGATCCAAAACCAATCTGATAGGGGAGAACATTCCAACTGAACATTTGTTATTGAACTAATATTTCATGATGATTTTATGCATGAGATTTATCTTGGTATATAGGTACTATGTGGCCAACATCCCCTCATTTGTGGCATATAATGGTCCCAACACCTGTAACTACAGTAGAATATTGTTGGGAAAGATATATCGAACTATAACCACCCATTATTCCTTTGTATTCATACTTACTCTTTATTTCGTAAGATTTAGTCCCACTTTGACTACATCCGAGGGGAATCCCATTCAATCCTAACATACCCATCTGGTCAATATGTTCCATTAGGGATTGATCTACCACCTCAATATATGTCTTCAATATAAGAAAGTGTTAATAAGAATATATATCATGAAAAAATATCTTTTAAAATCAATGATAATATAAACTTCCATCGGTGATTTAATCATAACATAAGTGAAAAATCTATGCAGAATGGTTGGGATTGTCTATCTTTGAGTAATCTTCCTACAAAAGGTCCATAAACTCTTGGGAATATGGGAGGGTTATGCTCTCAGGGACAAACTACATAATAAATGAGGCCTTGAAATCATTTTACACCATATTCTCATGTATCAAATCCAAAACCACTATATCCCACCACCTATAGGTAGGGCCATACAATATGAATATATCACACTTAATATTATAACCACCATTATTTCCCAGAAACTAAAATATATACTAACTATTCTCTACACAATCTTTATATTATGGGGAGCTAGTACTTCCTCGAAAGGTGGGAGGATAATGCTTGAGAAACTATTGATCCTAATACTTATTTGGTTCTAATTCAACTTCCCTGGTCTGGGAAAGACCATATCCCATTCAATGATCTAGGGATTAAACAACTCAAACTGTTAACTTTATATGTCAATAATCTATTGGTGGGTCTGCTAGAAGAGAATTCCCTTGGGCCTCATCCTCTGGTTCCATATGAAGTCTTCTAGGAAATATGATACAATATAATTATGAAAAACTAAAAGGAAACCATAAATTTTAATAATTAATAGTATTATGTAAGTAAAATAACAAAAGATTAACATCAATGACAAATAAATCATAAAATAATTCAAACTACACCACCCTATCTTGAAATCCATTCTCGATCTGCAACTTGTGCATCACACCCTATGGATTATTCAAATAAATTCCCCAACAACCCATGGTAGCCCAAGGACCATCATAAAGTGTTTTTTCTAGAAACAAGCTTGAATCAAATGCCATAATAAACAAAACTTGTGGCTTCTATCAATCCAAAAATTTCCCAAATAGATGGACACAAAATAAAAAGACAAACAAACTCTGATAGCATGTTATCATCAAATAAACTAGGTTACCCTCTACACAATAGTTACACTAGCGAGTGAAATTTCCTAAATGGAGTTACTAATCCCCAAGGGATAAAACTTGTGCCTAAGGATCAAGTACTTCCCTTTAAAATGATTTTTCCATTATATTTTCTACAATATCCTAAAACTATCCAAACAATCTTCAATAGAAATAAATAATACAGAAGTGGAAGACATGTTTACAAAGGGATTCAGCTATAATATGGATTTAAATTAAATAAAAAATAAATTTAAATAACGAAAATATCAACCCATATTCTAATGAAATAAGGGCTGATAACCCATTATGTCACTCACATCACCCAACCCAAAAACAACAAGCATTATTTCTCACCACTTCAATACGAATCATTTCCATTACCTCTGTCAAAAAAATAAAAATTTACAAACATACTTTGGTTGTATATAGTTTTTAAGATTACGTTTCAAGTAGGATCCCTCCAAGTGTCCATGTGTGACCATTATTAATCAAATATAGCAAAATATTTTTTTAAATAGTTTTAATAATTATTTTAATATTAATGAAAATAATTAAAATAGGAAAATTGATAAATAAATGTGAGAAAATAAAAATGAGCACCTTTGTAATACCTTGGTTGTTATGGCAGGGTCTAATCCAAGGATCCTCATAGTCTCGATGATTGATCCATAAATGTTTGTTAACATAAATGAGTCATTGGGGAGGATAAAACGAATTTCCCAATGGTAACCAACCATATCACATAATTAATTGCTTTAGATTGTATTTTAGAATGTTTACATGGCATGGTAGGGTGTGCCAATTCTTATCCTACTTGACCTAGTATACACTTCTATGTACTCGAGGTTCCCATGTGCTTTCCCCCTTTTATGTTCTTCTTACAAAATCCATTTTCCTCTTACATCATGTCAAAATGAGATAGTAAATTCATGTCGAACCATTTCCAAGTAGGGGAACCATGATCAAACTATCACATACATGAAATGTTTCTCAAATAATATTTTTCACACACTAAATAAAATTTAGAGATTATTAAAAATATAATCAAGCATATTATATTTTTCAAAAAATCATACAATATGATACCACCTACCTTTACCTTTGTAATCTCAAAAAATTAGTCGAAAACTAAATTTCAAGAGGATAGGGGAACAAATGAGGTAAAAAATAATAAAAATCACGAATTTCACTATAAATTTCAAATTATATAGACACTAGGTCATCACAACCTTTGGGGAAGATGAAAAGTTGGAAAGTAGAGAAGAATCATTAAAGGAAAACTAAAGGAGACACTTAATTAAGAGTATCATAAAGAAAATATAAAAAAAGCCATAAAAAATTTATAACTAGAGGGAATAGTATGAGAGGGATGGTGATCTGGGGGATGGATTGGTTTATAATGGTGTTAAATTGGGGAGAATTAGGTTAAATCCATAGAAATTGTAAAATTGAAATTAGTAATGTTTAATGTTCTTGGAATCCCACATTGTTTGGCCGTATAGTTTCCCAAACTCTATTCCAAACATACAAGGGCCTCTTACTGGGATCATGTAGTCTCATATATTTCCCTCACAATTTGAATAACCATGTGTAACCCATGAAAATACTTATTAGAAAGGTTATGAACCATGTTCATTGTTTCAAAATATTTTTCAATAACATTGTTTTAAAGGACATGATGTGTTTTCCTTCTTGAAAAATAATATTTTAATGAAAGGGACTTGTAAAAACTATAAATAAAAGTAAGATCCATAAATAAATCTTAAATACTGAAAAATATAAATGTGTGTGTGAAATCAGTGATTCAATATGGTAATTATGGCATGATAGAGTTCATGATTTACTTATATTATTATAGAAAAGGTCACATCTTACATAATTGAATAATGAAAGTGAATATAAATATTCAAGGAAGATGGATTGAACAAAAAAATTAATCAATAAAATAAATACAAAAAAATATTGGCATTTATAAAGATATCTCTAATAAAAAATGTGTTATTTCTTCCAATAAAGAAAACCCAAATACAAATGATGAACATTATGGAAGGATGAAAAGTATTGTTCATAGAAATGTTAAAACTTTTACATAGATTCCTAGTCCATAAAAATTGATTGGAGATTATGGGAAATATTTATTTATTCCATGTTTCAAATAATTTTTTTTTGAAGAATAAATATGTACACAAAATAATGGAACAACATGTGGATAAATAGTGGTTTTTATATGCTGTAATCAAATGAAAAAAACAAAACAAGAAGGGAAAGATTAATATAACAAATTTGATTTCATTGATCAAATTTAGAATCAATTTATATCTTATAAATTTATATAAAAAGAAGAGATTTCCATGATACCCAAATAGAATAACATGTGAAAATTCAATTAAGATAATAAAATAAATAAATTTCAATTAAGTGGATATATAGAGAAGAAACTAGTTTATTTGAGGAAGATATATCATCTCATCTTCTAAATTTATGGAAAGTATATAAACACCCATATTTTATACAATTATTTATTAATAACATTTAAGATAAAAAATGTAGGTATATAAGTATGGAGAGAATCCCCATAGTGGGTGATACTAAATGAGAGAACACAACGAGATATTATTTGTTTCTTTCTAAATCCTTAATCTATATAGCCCTTAAAAAATAATGTTTGTGGAATTTTTCACACTCACCTAAAACTTTTATGGTTTTTTATCTTTGAAATCCGAATGAGTGAGTGACTATCAAAAAATGGGGAGTTACATTTCATTTACATTAACTTTTTATGTGTTCGATAATATTTTTTAGGATTAAATATCTGTGGAAAACCTATTTTTATAACTCCAACGAAATATATTATCTCATTTGGCACCAAATTAATAAATGTGAATGTAAATTTTCCCGGATTTTATAATATAATTCATGTCTCTTATAATACTTCATCCCAAATTGATATATAGTTTACATACCTAAGTCATTTTTCTAAAGGATTAGCGGTGTTGTATATATCTCATGAATGGATGAGAATAATAAGGGGGTAAGTTTTTTAGGTTGAGAAAGTTCAAAGTAGGAGATGATCTTCCCTTGAATCCATTAGATAATTAAGGGGGAGAGAATAATTGTTTCTACTTCTAATTTATTATCATTAAGGAGTAGAGTAAAATTGAACTTCTAATGTAATATTAACAAGTTTTTCTTGTATTTTGAAGCATATTATATTGATATCAAATCCAAAGGGGGGGGATTTAAATTCCCATAAGCATGTGTTTGTATTTTTTAAGAATAAATCCTTTAAATATGTATCTTTCTAATGATAATGGAGGAATGTGTGATATATTAAAGTATCAACCTACTGAAGATATTATTGAGGTGATTCCCATGATTCATCAGTAATTGAGAAGAGTTAACTACCATGGTGGATGCATAAGAATGAAATGGAAGAGTTTACATATATGTGTTTAGTTTTTTCATTGCATGAAGACCCATATATTTATGTAATAATAGAAATTATCTTAATTTATATAAGTGACTTATGATGTTTTTATAAGGATTAAATATATAAAAAACATATATAGATGATTTCATAATTTGTTAGGTAAAAAACATGAATAAATTGTTAATATTAGGGAAAAATGTAGTTTATGTGAATGTCCGAAGATGCAAGGTGTTAAAGGATTACAATATATTTTATTGATGAACTTGAATTATGAAATTAATATAAACTATAACTTCTATAATGGTTTATTAAGCTATAATATTAATTGTCAGTGATAGTTCAAGAGAAAAATCAATGTTTAGTTTATATATTATAAGTGTCTTTCAGAATGAGTTCATGTCGTTTGGAATTATTTTAAAAAATAAAAAAGAAATTTTAATATATATGTGATTAACATATATTATTAGATAAATCTTAGAGAATATTTTATGTTAATTTGAATTTTTTTTTTCAATATTTAAATTTTAGAGTATCAAGTAGATGTTTGGATAAATCTATACTGTATTATATGCATCATCTCAGTGAATTGTGACCTACATAATCCTGATTATAAATGTGCATAAGAAGAAAATATATTCTAAATAGAAATACTTATTCCTTGTGGAAAACCCATAATTTTTATGGAATATATATTTTTTCAAATAAATATAATTTCGTCGATAAATTGTGTTACACTAAACATCGATGATTCAATGAACCAAAATATACTAATAATATTATTATATAAAAATTATCATTATAACATATCTTTTAAACATGGTGGTATTAATAGATACAATTTTTTTAGGATTATGTATAATTGTTATATAAAATTAAAACAAATAATAAAAAATAAAACTTTTTTTGTAATTTATTTATATTCCTCGAAAATAATTTTTTAAACTGTAAAATTAGTTTAATAAAATTTTAATTTATCAAATATAGTTTATTTGGATAAATTTAATATTGATGTTTGAAAAAAAAAATTAATCATTTAAACAATTTATCTTTGGAAAGACTCTTTTTGGTCACGTATATTGGTTAATTTTTAATATAATTTTTTCCACTTCTGTGAATATTATATTTAATAATGTATTTCATATTTTAAATAATAATAATGATTATTATATTCTTTGGAAAACATTATTTTTCATCAAAATTAATAGTAAATATACTAAAAACTAACTACTACGACTAAGGTTAAAATAGTTTTACGAGTGGTTAAACTAAAAATATAAATGGTTAAATAGCCTAAAAAAATCATTCAACACCCATATTTTGGCCATATTTTTACATTATCACATCAAAGGTTTTCTATTGACCCATATTTGATATTTTTTCCATGTGAAAAACACGGGTTCAGTATATTCCATTCATAAATTTCATGTGTGTCCTCTCCTATCTTATAAAAGGCCACACACTATACTCTCTTTTTCATAACTCTAAAAGATTTTTTTTATGAAAATACCTAACATGATATTGAATATAATTATTTTCATGTATCCTATAATCTTTTTCTGATTAATAATCCCTCTAAAAATGATTTAGGTATAAACCAAAAGAGGCTCTCTGAAGAAGAGTTAAAATTATTAAACTAGAATTTTGGATTTATTTATTCTTCCAAATACTTGAAATATTATTCAAATATTATAAAATAATAACACCATTATCTACCATATAATTAAATGTTCTTTTTTAAATTTCATGACAGACATTTATCTCCTCTCCCATCACATTGGAAATAAAATCGGTGATCGTGCATACAACGAACTACCATCCAAAGAACATATGTTATTTGTTTTCCTTAACCACATATCATGGCCATATATATTGATATATTTAATGTTTATATATGATATTAAGTATATTTCAATACCGATTTAATTATAATATTTCATATACATTCTAACTCTCTATTCTGTGGGGATATGATAATGTTGCACGAGAGTACGATGGACTATACCTCACGAAGCAATGTGATTCATTTTTAAATAATGATTTACATGGAATGGAATGAGGATAAATTATATTAATAGAGTTTATATATATATAAAAAATCTCTATATAATGGTGATATATTATTTATCTCCCTTTTATTTCATTCACTGGGAAAATGGAAATAGTGTTCATGCTTAAATACAGTCTACCATCTCCAGAAACAATGAAATTAATTTATTATATATATTATTAATTTATAAATATATATATATATATACTAAATATATACTCTATTGATATCATGGTTATAAAATATTAGTTGATGTAACCATGATGAATTTAAAAGGATCCAAAATTCATAACCAAGACTTACATGAGAAATGAATCATTTTTTTCTCGAAAGTTGATTTAAACAAGAATTATTGATAAATATGAAATAAAATGTCATAAGTGAGTCATATGTTTCATGATAAATATGATTAATTTTGTTTTCTATATGATTAATCAATTTATTTTTATTTTTATATTGTTTTTATCATATACCAAGTTTGTATATACTTAAGGTAATAGACTTCTAATCAATATTTTGTTTCTTGGAGACATATTTAATATTCACCACTCATTTATATTGAGAGTTGTATAAAGTTCAAATTTTAAATTTTTTATAATTAAAATAAATATTTTTGCGATATAAAATGTTTTATTTAATTGTATTATTTAATAGAGATTACAATTCAAATGTTTGCAAAGTTGTAAGTGATTTGGTCTCAATTTACATTTTTGATACATGCATTATGTTATCCACCAATATAATCTTATTTGGTGTATATAAAACCCCTTTTACATGAACATTCATGAATTTATTTATTATCATGTTATTTTTTTATTCGTTAATGGGGCTTATGATTCAATGTTACCAAAATGGGAAACATTTTATAATCCAATCTTATAACTTATCAAGATTGCTTATGTTTATGTTTATGATGATGGTTTATTATGATATATCTCTCGTGAAAATCATAAAATATCTTATACTCTTGTTATTTAATTAAATTACATGTGTCCCTTTCATTTTTATCTATTTATGTACTCAAGTCTTCAAAAGAATCATTTAAGTAAAAAGTAATATTTTTTTCTCTCTAGTAAAAATTTAATTTTATTCTGTATCTATGTTTTCAAAAAAGTGTTTCAAAGAAAATATTTACTAATATATAATGATTTGTTATGTAAATTTTTACCCATTTTTAAATTTTAATTTTTTTTAAAATCGAATCATCATGTCATTTTACAAAGAGGCCCTGCATGTATTTTACCAAAACATATGAATAGAATCTTTATTTTCACATGTATAGAATAAATAGAATTTACCATTATCATTACCACACAATGTTTTAATGTTTTAATTATAAGTATTGAAGGATATTTTTGAAGAAAATGATTTTGAAATTTTTTATGAATATTTATTTAAAATTATTGTTTTTTCAATGTGAAAGGGTTATTTTTCCAATGAAATGTTTTAAATGATCTTTAAAGATTCCAATATATAATTCTAATAATATTTTTAAAGAAAATGATTGTCAAATTTTTTTAATTTTGAAAAGTAATTTTCAATGTTGATAACATTCATTCCTTAATAAATGTTTCATGTGATCTTTTACAATCATTTTCCATATTATATAACATCCTTGGATTTTAAAAATGATTTAATAGGTATACAATTGAGGTATACCATTCCTATTATTTTTTTATAATGGTTAGTGATTTTTATGGTGAAATGATTATGAAGATTATTACTTTTATATGGGTTATGATATGATGAAATAATATGAAACCTATTTATTATCATGGTTTTTTATATGATAAATGTTTTATGATCCGGTGGAATAAAAATTTATGGATTATTCTATGGATGGGTCCTATATCTCCCTCCAATTCATTGGGTAGTGGTTAACGTTATATCATCTAAACATTTTCTCTATATTTTATCCCAATCCCAAAATAGGGTACACGAGAGGTTATCTCATGCCTAAAATACAATATCCATGAGGTTATCCTAAGAATGAAAGAGGGTATATGGGAGTTTATCCTAATCTAGAAGCAAGTAAATTGGTTGTTATCCTATGGTTAACTTGTTATTAATGTCTTAGTGGGTATCCTTGAAAGAAGGTTTTCTATGATTATTTGTATTCTACAAATCTATGTATTATTCCAATGTTATGATCTCATGGATTAAATACAAAAATAACTTGATGATTTTTTTTAATTTCTATAATTTATTCCATGACTCAGGTTATTGATCTATGATATACAAGGTATGATTCTCAAAATTTAAGCTTATGTTCTCATCCCCTTATGATCATATTGTTTTTATGTGATCATTTATATCACCTGTATTTCCACTAATTGAGCATCTGAGCTCACCAATTATTATGTCTCGTTTCCCCATGATATGAATAAAGGTATTGTGTATGATATGTCTAAAAAGGGTTATAGTTATAAAGAACGTATTGGGATATGATTTAGCTCACTTATGCACCAGTTTATTGTGTGCCCTGGTTTCCAGTGTCAATAAAATTAAATTATTATGACATTAATTGTAATGTTATTTAATTAATATTTTTTTTATTAAGATGTAATAATCATGTCTGAGAAGTTTGGGTATTTATAATTGGTATCAATGAAATTTGTTTTGAACCTTTTGGAACTAGGATGAAAAAAAATGAGAACAGTAGGGATCAATATAAGGTCACTTATATGGTTAAGAGTAAGTACCTGAAAATATCGTTAATTTTTAGTGAAGTACAGAACATGTGGTTTCTTGAAATTGCATACCAACTTGGATAATACAAGTTGATGTTGATCTATTCTTGATGTACTTAATTGTATCAAATATGAAAATTTTGTATTGATCTATACAAGATCATCTCTTAGGTAATTTCAACGGGTCTTACTAAACACCTGGATTAACAAAACGTAGGGATATGCTTTATAAATTCAAAAAATCATTATAAACTATCATGAATTATTTAAATATATGAGGAATATTAATTAAAAATGATTAACCTAAGGATTAATAGATTAAAATTTAGTTTTCAGGATTTATACATCTTATAAATGATTTTTTATGATTATGTGTTTTCCAATTATGATTAAAATTTCTCACTCAACTAATTTTTGTTTTATTAAATGGATTGAACATGAAGGAGTCATGAAAATAATAAATATAATGGAAAATAAAATTATTTTACTCCTAGGAAACCAAATTTTAGGTGATTTGTAATGAAAAATATAGTATATATGCTCACACAACTTTTTGAATATTTGAATCATGATAAACCATTAAATGATCAATGGTTGGAACAATATTCTGTTGATTCCTTCAAAAGTAAATGTCCATATAGTTTTTAGTGGGAAAAATGATCTACTATTGACTGAGTAATGGATTGAAACTAATAAAAATATATTTTCTATTATCTATTATTCATAGCATGAGAAATTCATTTTGGTTATCAATCATTTGTAAGGAAAATTAGATCAATGGTGAAACCTTATTAGGAGCACAAGTCAATAAGAGGAAATTGAATCCATAAAATGAGATAATATTCAAGGGATATGTTTTAAAATGTTGTTCCCTTATATTCTATGAATAAGGATGGGGAATTAATTTTTCAATGTCTAGTTGAGGGATGGTGAATATATTGGTGCCTATGAAGCTAATTTAACATGGCATTCAAGGTACCCTTCTGGTTTAATCATCTTCCTTGAAAGAAAAACGAATTTATTCAGTAGTGGCCTAAAACAATGTCATAGAAATGCATTGGTTACAATATAATTTATTATATATTGTAACACTCCAACCCTAGTTACCCAGAGTTGGTGCAATATTACAAAACATTGAAATGATCGTAAGAGATCAAGTCTCGAAATACCTATTAGTTTAGTATCCTTGGAAGTAGTATATGCGTATATAAGTTTTACATTACATCATAAAAAAATGTGTCCCCTTTGAACACACTCATATCCCTTATGTTTTCCCTACAGTTCAAAAATAATATACTTCTTCAAATTCTTGGAAAAATAAAACATGTTAAAGCGGCGAGCTAAGATGCTCAGTAAGGATAACAATATAGTGGAAACTATTATAAATAATCATAAAAATTTAAGGAAATGTATAAGACTAAAACAGTCAATTTTTAAACATAAACATCAACATAATATGATAAAGAAAAATCAAATTGTTCCATTTAATTATTCACATAGATATTCTACTAGTCGAATAATCACATTTGATATCAATAGATAATTTCATAATGATGGAATGCATAATATTGGATATCATAACCACATAGTCAAGGCCATGTTCAAAAACTACAAATAAGATTTTTTTCAAGGCCTTGTGACAAGACAGTAGATTGTCTCATGAGACCTACAGATGCTTCAAGGAGATATAGAGTGCTCCACCCATCACTTACTAAGTACAATGCATTCATCATATGAAAAGGTTGAAACATAATCTAAACATTCGTATTAAAACTAGCATATGAAAGGTCAATATTTTAACCAAAAACCATGAATGGTATATAAATAACACATCCACAGTCAAACTAAACTCATTCAATACAATATAGAAGATTTTATAATAATAAATTATCATTAATCAATAATAAATAAGGATTTTGACATAGATGCAAAAAATCATTAAAAATATTTGAGATAAATATCCCATTTTTCATGAAAGCATTTAAAAGTATCACTATTTATCAAGAAGATGTTTAAAATATATTTTTGATTCAAAGTGTCCCATACCTCTTTGGAACTTTTAAAAGGAGCTTTAATTATAAAGCATTCATTTCCATATAAATAAATCTTTAAAACCATTTTTAAAACATGGACATTAATGAGAATGATTTAGAAGAATAAATCTTTAAAACATATAAAATGATATTTTAGTTTGAGTTCCTAACCAAATGAGAGATTCTTGGGAAAAAAATAATCGAGGTAATAAAAACATTATAATATCATTAGAATAAATTTATTGTTGATATACTTTGTCAAAATACAGTATATACACCATATAAAAGTGAATTAATGCATAACAACAATGAAGTCTCAATGGAATGTAAATTGAGATAAAATCCCTTATAAAGACCATATCATTAGGTTAAGGATAAATCAATGAAATAATTATGTGTGAAAAATATAAATACACTGAATATGATTGGATATTCAAATTAAATCACTCAGAGGACATTCACACATATTCTTGTAAAAACAACACCAATGAATTGGATGATTAACTCAATGAATGGAAATTGAGTTAAGATTACTCTTATCAAGTTCATATTGAGGAATTGAGATTCTACCAATGGAGTGATTATGTGTATCAAAAGTATATTTAGAAAAAGGGGAGTGTAAATTACTACATAAGTAAATAAATAGCGATTTCACACATAATCTTTGAGTGAAATAATCAAAGAAGTTTGCGTAAACCCCAATAAGTGGAAATTAAAAATAGAAATTCCCTTACCAATTTGTTAACTTACGTAATATACACTCCGTGAAAGAAGGATCATACAATGAATTTATAAATACACATAAATTAATGTATATTACACAAATAATACAGTCACGGTTAGTACATACAACACACAAAAGGAAATAGTGTAAAATATAGCATGAATCTCATGAGAATAAAAAGTGAGATGAAAACCCCTTACATTGTACGTTTCCTTAGACGAGGGTATGTTAACCTCTTGTATAATATTTAAATAAATGTTATTAAATTATAAAATAACCAAATACCAAAATATGATATAATATATTATCTTCTAATATTTCATTGTTTATAGTATTTTAGTAGTATCATTGTTTCGGGTGTTATATGATTTATTTTACTTTATATGTTTTGTTACGTAAGTATTTTTTGATATGGATAGGATTTATTTGATTCATATGAAAAAATATATTATGTTCTTAAACATTATTTTTAATTATAAAATGAAAATTATTTTTTAATGTTTATGATAGGGAATAAATCTCATTGCGTTCGTGGAGACGGTAATCTGTACGTACGCACCAGCGACAATATCATTCCATTGATGGTAAATTCACATGTAATTGGATGTTATACCATATATATATATATATATATTCATTAATGAGCTATATTTATTATTTACATCAATTATACTCATTATAATACTCATCAAAATAATGATGTGTTGAATTAGAAACTACACCACGACGTGGAGACGGTAAGTCGTATGTACACACGTGTGGTGACTTTGTCATTCATAGGATGTATGGAATAATGATTATTTTTATACCCTATATATAATTAAATCATAGTATATTTAAGGTACTTGATTTATTATTTTTTTATGGAAACAACCAAGAAAGAATAAGTTTAAGAAGAAAAGAACTTTGAAAGCGGTGATAAAATCATTACATCTTCTTCGGGTGCTTCCTTTTGATTGGATCAAAATGGCTCCATAGGTTAGATTTATGATCAAAGTAAGTCCTCTAGGTTTATTTTAGTGTATTTGGGAGGATATTTGAGTATGTTTTGGACGAGCCAAATGGATTTGGTGGTGTAAAATTACGAGAAGGGGAAGTAACCTTTTATAAAAGAGGTGAGGGTTACTTAAGGAAAAGCTTAAAATATTATTTTATTATAAAAGAATTTTTGGTTTATAATGGCTTAAAAAGGATTTATTTATAGGATTAGATGGATTTTTGTTTAAATCATCTCACCAATTGGATTTATAAATGTTTAGGTCACCATATTAACCTGATCTTTTAGATTTAACTCTTAGTTAAATAGTTTGACTTATACAAGGTATTCATGTAATATATTAATACAAGGATAATAAACGTTCTATAAAATGAAAAGAGAAACTAAAGTGGTTAATTAATGATATATGTATCATTATATATGTCCTTGTTCCAAACATTATATTTTTAAACCTATTATATAATTTAATAAAATGGTACTAGGTTTAAAAACACATTTATGTTAATTTGAACACCATTTAGTTTTTAGTTTTTGTGAAAGTCATAATAAATTTATTACATAGAACAAAATACATTTAATCAACCCTATGTTTTCATAATAAACTAGAATATTCGTGGAATGTATGAAAATTGTCAATTTAAATATATTTTAATATTTATGATATCAATTATTTTAATATTTCATTAATAAGGTAATTACCGCTTCATCATTGTATCATAAATATATTTAAATATTTAATGTCTAAAAAATATTAATAAAATACCATGATTTAGGAAATATTTTTTTCTTTATAATAAATATTTATAGTCAATGTTAACTTATGTATAACTTTATATTAAAAATGGTTATGTTATTAAACATTGAATTTTACACTTTTAAATCTTCTTTAAATAAAATAATCATAAATGTCCTAAACTAATACAAGTGGATAAAAAAGGATCATATTTTATTCCCAAGGATCATTTAGGTCAAAATACTCTTATCAAATAGAATTAGGAAATGTTTTGGGGTAATTATAATATCATTTTGACCTTTAATTACTCTATTTACTTTTAACCGCGGAAAATAAAATTCCAAAGATACTATTCACAAAAAAATTATTTTCCTCATATTGAACCAAATTTTACTAACTAATGTCAATTGTGTCTCTCTGATTTTATAAATTCAATTCACAGAAGCGGTAAAATTACATTTTATGAAAATTTAAAAATGTTCCAATAAGGTTGGTAAAAGACGTTAAAAAGTTCAATAAAATTTAATATATCCAATCTTATTATAAAATGACCCCAATTAATTAAATTTTAATAATATAGGTTTTATGTTCCTATTTTTAGTTTAAAATAAATTTAATTAAAAAATAGTTATTTAAATAAAAAAGTTGGTTTTTATGTACAATGATGTTTTTCACTATTTATAAAAAATTGAATGTTTTTATAAAACTACCAAATAATTATCCTCAAAAAATTTTGATACTATGAATACAAAAAATGAAATATATTTTACCAAATTTTAAAAATATAATTTTCATCAATTAATTTAAAATTAATTTTTGTTTTCAAAACCATAAAGTGGGTTTTTGAGAAGTAGAAAGCTTCAAAATATTGATATGTGTTTATGACCAATTTAAATGTAAAATTAATTCAAATGACCACATTTGGATTAAATGAAATAAATATAATCTAATTATACTTTAAATCCATTCAAATTTATTGTTTTACACTCTAAATTATTTGGATTAAAAAAGTTGTTTTCAATGAAAATTTAGTAGTTTTTCATTATTCATCAAAATATGAGAGTTATCAGAAAAACACCAAAAAATTATTTAAACAAAGTTTTTATGTCCCACATCTAAAGAATAATTTAATTTCATAAATTTGAATATATAAATGTGTAAAATACTGGATTTAAAAAGGGTTCCCCATTTAATGGCGGAAAAATTACATTTTTGAAAAAACTTTTTTAATCTTAAAAATTGAATTTGTTCTTATATTTAGTCTATGAAACACAAAAGATTAATTTTAAAATTATATGGGATTTATATAGAATTAGAAATGTGGTCTTTACTATTCATAAAAACTTTTTAAATATCTATTTTGATAGGTCATGGTGTGCTTGAACACATTGTTGCGTACTACACACACTATCTTATTTTTCAAGGAGAAACATACCATGGAAGTTTGTCATGTTAAATTATTCCCTCCTTAAATAAATTGCATCCTCTCAATTTGAAATAATTATTTGGAAATAAAAGGTTAAAAATAGAAAATAACTTTATAGAACACCCTCATCGGAAATAGGGTTAATGAAATTTAGAATTTATAAGAGGGGAAGGGAAATGAAAAAGACACCAACAAATTAGGATTTTGAATAGAAGAAAATTTGTCGAAATTATAATTGGAGGAAAAAAAAATATTTATATGGGGTGATTGATTTCATCAATCGCAAACAAGTGAATGGAAAATTAAGGGTCTCAATGCCAAAAATTTATGATGATTTAAAATATTATCTATTCAAAAAAAACATAAGGTATTAGGATAACACGTTTTTTGTTTTAAGATTATTTCCCTAAAATTTAAGAATTATTTGATTCATAGAATAATAAAAAAGAATACTTGAAAAGAAGAGTTCCATCCTTTAACCAATTTCTACCACAAACTCATCTTTCACTCCAAAAGATAATTATTCAAGATGACTTGGTCACACCTAAAGCGCTAGAATCAACTTCTAGAGAATCACATAATCCACAAAAGATGAACTATATATTTCCCTTGTCTTTATACATTAACCAAAACCAAAATTTTTAGTAAAAGTTTAGATGATCTCCAATAATGATAATCTTTTATTGAAATAAATACCACTCTTAATATCTAAAATTAAACATACAATACCCAAAGTTTAACAAAGACCATTCAAAAAACAATTGTCCTTATAATTATTCAAAATAATCCAAACTATGTTTTAAACCCAAAATTCAGAAGGATTTTATCAAATAGACTTTCATGATGAATATTATCATTTATTTCAAATAACATAGACTACTCTTAGAGTCACATACTTATAAGTAATTAACCAACTCACATTTTCTCTATGATAGGTTAATCATTTTTCTTAAATAAATCAAATCTCTATAATCCCAAAGAAACATACTTTCTTCCAAAATAAAAATCCATCATTACTTCTCAAATTAAATCCCTTAGTATTATATTTTCCTTAGGAATATAGTGTTCCCAAAAGAGAGAATGTCTTCTAAAATAACATTTATATCTTAATCACCAAATCATTTTACTATACTATGGATAAATAATAAGTTCCCAAAATCAACATATTCTTGATCCATAAAATCATTTAAATAAAAATAATTAGTCATACTAACTAGGGACTATATGTAGTCTAGTGGTAGGTGATAAATATCAATCTCACATTGGTTATGTGTTCGATTCCCTTATCTTTGTCCGACGTGATAGGTTTTCACACTGTATGCATGCTGTCCTTTTTTAAAAACTATATAATTTTATAACATTCCGAAAAATGAGATAAATTCCTCAAAAATAACCATAATATATTTTATACACAAATGTTATCTCATACCTTACATTTTCTCCCCAAATTGTAATAAAAAGTTATTGACTCAAATTCAAGGATTATATAAACCCAAATGGTTCTTTATAACAATATCCACAAATTAAAAGATAATTCTTCCTCAAATTGCATTTTGACATAACAAACTGTAGAATTATATGTACAATGGAAAATTATTACAATTTAATCCCATCAACAAATAGCATTAATACTTTTAATCATTTCTCTATAAATTTATTTCCACATAGTTTCTTCCTTTACATAGAGGTTTTCCTATAGAATAGGAAATTGACTCGATTAATGCCCAGGTCCCCTACATTTACGGAAAATGATTGTAAATGTATTCTTAGGAATAATTTTATTTTCTTACATATTACTCTTTATTTTTCCTTGATAATTATTTACTTTATGTTCTTCTTTCCCATACCAAATGAATTTCATTGTTACATTTTGACACTTTCCAGGGTGTATCCTTCCACATTTCCTGCATGATGAAAATTGAGAATTCTTTTCGCCATGGTCTCCACTGTAGGAGATCATATCATTCTTCGCCTTTCTTTTCTTTTTTGAGTTCGGGAGTTGGTTAATGTATATTTTGTTGATTGTATTTTTGAAAAATTGACTCGGCATGAACACGATATCTTTTACACCTATCAACATTCCATTTTGTTGTTCATTTCCATAATCGTTCCCACCTTGGACATCATGTTCAATATTATTATGAATTCCATGGAATCTAGCCATTGACAAAAACCATAAACCCAATTGTGAGTAACAATAGTAATAAAATCATTTAGAGAATATCGAGACACATTATTTTTAATCTACAACACCATTGGTTTAATCCAGTTTATTTATTACAATCTTATATTAAAATCCTTCAAATTAGTTTGTAAAGAAAACGTGAATTACTCTATGCATATCCCATTGGAGTTTCAATAACAAGAGTGCAGCAAGGAATATTGTCGTGTACCAGGATACCCTGGGTCAAGCCTGAAACTCCTTGTAAGAGTTTTCACTCTAAGGTACATCTGTGCTAGAACCACCTTTGCCTATTTGTTTCCAGATAGGGATTTATTTTCCTGTATAAACCACAAAATATTTAAACTACCATAATTTCTTGGATGTTCATCTATACTAAACTTCATTGTCTATATTTGGGTAATTTTATCTAAGAGAATTTATCTAAATCAACTTTCCTTGTTTTGTACTAAACTTCCTCTAATAACAACTGTAACACCCCGAGTTGAGTTACACAAAGTTAGTACATTAATAAATAACATTGGCATGATCACAATAGCTCAATTATTGAAAGGCCTATTAGTTTAGTAGTCTTGTAATTACTAGATACAAACATATGTTTTACATTACATCATAAAAAACCAACAATAATGTGTCCCCTTTGAACACAGTCATATCCCTTAACCTATCCCAGAAGGTCAAATATAATACACATCTCCACATCTTGGGAAAAACAATACATAAGAAATGGGTGAGATTATATGTTTAGTAAGGACAAAAATATAGCGGAAACTATCTTATATAAGCATACACATTTAAGGAAATGTATAAGACTAAAACATAATCCTTTTAAACATAAACATCAGCATAATATGGAAAATAAAAATCAAATATTTCCATTAACATTTTTACATGGATATTTTACTCGTCCAATAATCACATGTAATATCAATATCTAATTTCTTAATGATTTAATGCATCATCGTGCACATCATAAACAAATAGTCAAGGCCTTGTTCCAAAACTACAAATAAAATTTTTTCAAGTCCTTGTGTCAAGACACTAGTTTGTCTCATGAGACCTACTGATGCATCGATGATATATAAAGGGATCCACCGTCCACTTAATAAATCCAATTAATTTCTCATTTAAAAAGTTTGAAACATAATCTAAACATTCATATTAAAACTATCTTACAAAATGTCAATATTTTAACCACAACACATGAATGGTATAAAAATAGCACATCCACAGTCAAACATGACTCATTCAATACAATATTGAAGATTATATTATAATAAATTTACCTCAATCATGAATAATTATGGATATTTACATGGATGATAATAATCAGTAAAATTATTTGAAAGAAATATTCCCTTTTTCTTGAAAACATTTAAAAATCTCACTATTTATCAAGAATCTATTTAAAATAGATTTTTGAATCATAGTTTCTCATACCACTTTGAAACATTTGAAAGTAATTTTAATTTTAAAACATCCATGTTCATATAAATAAATCCTTAAAAACATTTTCAAAACATAGACATTAATGAGAATGATTTAGAAGTGTAAATATTTAAATCATTTAAAATGATATTTTTGTAAGCGTTCCTAACCAAATGAGAGACACATTAATAAAAATACTTGAGGTAACAAAATATTTATAATATCATTATAATAAATGGGATTCTTGATATACTACGTCAATGTCATGTATATACACCTTATAAAATTAAATTTCTACATTACAACAAAGAACACTCAATGGAATGTAAATTGAGATGAAATCCTTTATAAATATTGTATCCTTAGGTTAATGATAAATCAATGACATAATTGTGTGTGAAAAATATAAATAAACCAAATATGATTCGATATTTAGTATAAATCAATCATAGCACATTCACACATATTCTTGTAAAAACAACACCAATGGCATGGATGTTTATCTCAATGAATGGAAATTGAGTAAAGATTTATCTTATCATGTTCATATCAATGAAATCAGATTTTATCAATGAAGTGATTATGTGTATCCAAATTATATCCACCCAAAGGGGAGTTTAAATTACTACATAAGTAAATAAATAGTGGTTTCACTCATAATCTTGGAGTTAAATAATCAATTATGTATGCGTATAACCCAAGGAGTGGAAATTAAAATTATAAATTCCATTAACGGTTTGGTAACTTATGAAACATTCACCCCATGAAAGGAGGATCATAAAATTTAGAATTAAATACCCATAAATTAATGTATATTACAAAAATAAAACATCATGGTTAATATATACACCACACAAAATTAAGTAGTGGAAAATACTGCATGAATCTAACGAGAATAAAAACTGAGATTAAAACCCCTTACCTTGTACTTTTCCTTAGTCGAGGGTACATTAACCTCCTATATAATAGATAACTAATTTTAATTAAATTATAATATAACAAAATACCTATATATAATATCATATATTATCTTTTAATATTTCATTGTTAATAATATTTCAGTAGTATCATTGTTTCGGGTGATAACTCATTTGTGTTCCTTTATATGTTTTTTTATGTAAGTTATCTTTGTTATGAATAGGATGTATTTGATTTATATACGGAATTATATTAAGTTCATAAACATTATTTTTAGTCATAAAAAGAAATTTATTCTTGAATGGTTATGATGGGGAATTAATCCAATCACGTTATTGGAGATGGTAATCCATACGTACACACGAGCAACAATATCCTTCCATTGATGGTGAAATCATATGTAATTGGATGGTATATCATATATTCAGAATAATTTACATGTTATATTTATTATTGACATAAATTATACTCATTATTATACCCATCCAAATACTGATGTGTTGAATAACAAACTGCACCACGGCGTGGAGACGGTAATCCATATGTACGCACGTATGGTAACTTTTTCATTCATTGGATGGATAGAATAATTAATATCTTTGTACCATATTAATAATAACATTAAAGTTTTTATAAGGTTCTAGATTTATTATTTTGGTATGGAAACAATAAATAAATAGGAAGTGGAAGATGAAAATAACTTTAAACGAGGTAATGAAACCATTACCTCTTCTTTAGGTTCTTCCTTTTCATTTGATCAAAAGGGCTCCTTAGGTTAGATTTTTGGTCAAAGTAAAACCTCTAGGTTTAAGTGAGGGTAGTTGGGAGGATATTTGAGTTGGTTTTGGCTGATCTAAATCGATTCGGAGGTTTAAAATTAAGATAAGTGGAAGTACCATTTTTATAATAGAGGTGGGGGTTACATTAGGAAAATCTTAAAACATTACTTTATTATTAAATATTTTTCGGTTTATAAATGATAAAAAAAATTATTTCGAGTAAAAGGTGGGTATGGGTCTAAATATTCTCAACTGATAGGATTTAGAAATGTTTAGGTCACCATATTAACCTTATCTATTAGATTTAACTCTTAGTTAAATAGATTAACATTTATCATGTATTCTTGTATTATTATAATACATGGTTAATAAAATTACTATAAAATGCCAAGAAAACCGAAATTGGTTCACTAATGATATATCTAACATTATATAATTCCTTTGGAAAAACCTTATATTTTTAGGACTATTATATAATTTAATAAAATTGTATTGTTTTTAAAAATTCATTTATGTCAATTTAGACACAATTTAGTATTTGGTTTTTGAGAAAGTCATAAAAACATTATTATATCCAAAAAAATAAAATTAATCAACCTTAACATGTCATACTCAACTATAAAATTCTTGTGATGTATCAAAAGTCTCAATTTACATTAATTATAAAATTTATAATATCAATTATTTTAATCTTTCATTAATAAGGTAATTACTGAATCATTATTGTGTCATAAATAAATTTAACTATGTAACGTCTAAAAATTATAAATAAAATACCATGATGTAGAAAATATTCTTAGATTTCTAATAAATATTTGTAGTAAAATTTTTCTCATGTATAACCATATATTAAAAATAGTTTAGTTATTAAACTTTTAATTTTACACTATTAACTCCTCTCTAAATAAAATAAAAATAAATGCTCTAATCTAATACAAGTGGATCAAAAAGGATCATATTTTATTCATATGGATTATTTTGTTCTAAAAACACTCATCCAATAGAATTGTGACATGTGTTAGGGTAATTATAATATCATTTTTACCTTTAATTTCCCTATTTACTTTTTTACTTTGGTAAGTAAAATTGAAAAGTTACTATTCACCAAAATTTATTTTCATCCTATTGAGCCACATTTTACATACTAATTTCAACCATGTCTCTTGGATTTTTGAAAATTTCAATTCACAAAAGCAGTAAAATTATGTTTTATGCAAATTTTAAAACGTACCTAGAAGGTGGGTAAAAGACATGAAAATGTTCAATAAACATTTATATATCTAATATTGTTATAAAATGAATATAATGAATTAAATTGGAATTATATTATTATTATGTATCTCTTTTTACATTAATATAAATTCAAATAAAAAATATTTATTTAAATAAAATGGTCAGTTTTTATGTTCAATGCAGTTTTTTTCACTATTCACAAAAAGGAATGTTTTTTGAAAAATACCAAAAATTCATCATATGATAATTTTTATATTCTGAATTAAAAACTGATTTATATTTTACTAAATTTAAAACATAGACGTTTCATTAATTAATTTATAAATAATTCTTGTTGTCAGAACCCGAAAGTGAGTTTTTGAGATGTAAAAATTAACAAAATATTGATATGTGTTTATGTCCAATTTTAATTTAAAATTACTTCCAATGATCAAAAATGGATTATTTGATAGAAATATAATCTAGTTATACTTTAAAATATTTCAGATTATTAGTTTTACACTATAAAATACTTTGATTAAAAAAGTTTTTTTCAATTCAAATATAGTACTTTTTCACTAATCATCAAAATACGAAAGTAATCAGAAAAAAACCAAAAATTTAACCAAACTAAATTTTTATGTCTCGCTTCTAAATAATAATTTAATTTAGTGAAATTTAATATATATAGGTGTCCAATATTGGATTTTAAAAGTGTTCCCCATTAAAAGGTAGAAAACTGCATTTTATGAAAAGTACTTTTATTTGAAAATTTAATTTTTCCTTATATTATGCATATGAAACACAAATTATGAATTTCAAGATTATATGAGATATATATAAAATTTAAAATTTATTTATTTCTATTCATAACTGAATTTTAAACGGCTATATTGATAGGTCATGGTGCACTTGAACTCGGTGTTGCGTACTTCACATGCTATCGTATTATTCAAAGAGAAATGTAACGTGTAAGCTTGGGGTGTTACATATATGAAGAAGTATTTCAATGTTCACTAAAAGTATAAATTTAAATTAGATATTCCAACAATTTCCATGCTTTCTATGTGTAAAAGAAGATCGAGTTTCAGGATATCTTGAATGAATAAAATCACGGAATGAAACATCAGTGATGTGCATTCAAGAAATATGTGAAGAATCATTCAGATGAATTATTGAAAGGAACAAGGTGGTTCTACAAGTTTATTAATAATATACATCGATTAAAATAATTTATAAGTTATGTTATTATGATAGTAAATTAAATGAATCAAGAGAAATCTCAAAATAATTCCCCAACCATTATCGAGTGTTTCAAATGAAAAGAGTCCTTCCACCATAAAAATCAATTCCTTTATACAAGGGATAATGATAATGGTAATATAGAAAAAGTTAAATAAAAGGGATAATGGTTATTTTAATAAATTGTAATAACTTAAGTGAATCATTATAATTAGGCCACTCTATTGTGTGGAATTCCATGATGTATTTTTTATGAAGGATCTTTATGAAAACCTTATCTTGCATCCTTTAGTGAAATTTTATGTGATTTGGAAAATTTATTACTATCCTCTATATATATTCTAAAATAATGAAATCACATTTTATATTCTGAGTCAAATAATGATCATCTATCAGTGCAAGGATGAACCCAAATTTCCAATGGAAATGTTTTTAGAAAAGATATGAGATTATTTGAGGAATAAAATTTGATTTATATTTTTGAAGAATATTTTCATGACCCATCATAGAGGTTCCCATGTTGTAAATACCCCAATATCTCCTCTAATGGGCCTGGGGCTGGTGACTAGAATCAAAAAGGAATATACCACAAATGAGAGGTAATTAACTACTTGTACACACAAGTCTCCAAGACACAAAAGATGAAATGTAAAACACTATATAAAAATGTGTTCATACTCTATATCCCAACCAACATATTAATATAGGAATGTAAAGTGTAGTAAAGTAAATTGGGCCAAAATACAAGCCCATCAAAAGAAAATTATGTAAGGCACAATGTCCAATCGGTAGACTATGGTACTAGGACTGCTGCTCAAAATCACATGAAAACCGTAAATTGCATGAACTTGCAATGTTATGTCCAGTCTTGGTCTACTTTTGAATCTATAAAATGACCACTCCTCTGCACGAGGCACGACACATTCATCCCAATATCTTATAGGGGTGAGTAAAATAATACTCAGTAAGGCACCCCAAAACCACAAAGCAAGACCCCCGTGGAAATATAACATAAAAATACCACAAAAGGAAATACCATAAGGGAAATACCATATAGAAAATACCACAAAGAGAATACCATAAATTAAATACCCCAAAAAAATATAACACTAGAAATACCGTGAATGAATACCACAAAATAAATTCCACAAAGAAAATACCACAAAAGAAATACTACACAAGAAAAACAAAAAGGAATAGTAAAATCATCTCATTAAATATATATTCCCATTACCCATATATCAAGTATATCTTGAAATACTCTCTCTAATGAGACACACAATATCCAGGTGGCACACAGTATCAGTAAGACACAAAATCATTGGGAGTCACACAGTCTCCATGAGACAAAAAGTCTCTATAACACACCTAGTCTTTGGGAGTCACATAGTCCTCCTGACACAACAAGTATCAATAAGAAATATAATCTTTAGGAGTAACGCTATCTATATGAGTCACATAGTCTCTATGTAACAGTCATCCATAGGATTCCACTTAAAGCACGCTCATTCCAAGATCACCTACACCTCAAGACATTAGTAAATATTCACAATTCCACATAAACAAACATAAGATATCTAAAAAACTCCATCTCATTTCAAGGTCATAAAACTGTAGATGGTTCATCAAATGGGAAAAAATGTTTGAAAGTTATAGGCATTTGAAAATTCATTACGAGGTCCACTGGATCGTGGACTGATCAAGAAATTGGTTCATTAATAGTGGTGGTTGATCATTATGGTCAAAAGCTCGGTCTGACCATCCCCACATCCAACTGTGGTCTAGTTTGACCACCGTTATGGTTGATCGTGGCCTGATACAACCGCCCGGGTTCGACTGGACCCGGGGTCCGACCCACCACGCTTTGGCAGGGGCCATCCCACTTTTCCATCCCTGCATTCCAGTACAGTCTGGTCAGCTTACCTGACCCAAACTATTTCTCAGCCCGGTCCATGTGGTGAACCATCTCTTTAAGAGCTCCTCCTCGGACCACGACTTCCAAGTCTAACGTGGTGTCGCACCATGTTTAGTTTTCCTTGTGCCCGATGGCTTCACCAGCCCTTACCCTACCACTGCACACCACTACCGGCACTACTCATTAGCTTGTTTCTTCTACGGGCTACTAACCCACCTACAATGGTTGAGACTATCCAATGAAAGCTCCTCTATGATCCTCGGGTCATGAGCTACATCGATCCGACCTTAGTTTCATCTTACTACCAATCTAGGGCTCCTATCACATTCGGATCCTCCAAATAATTAATTTCGTGACCACAAGGGTCCAATAGTGAAGTACGCGATGAATGGGGGAGGGAATAATCATAATAATTCTCACAAGAATGAATCTTGGCCCAATTTCATGTGGGAATTAATTTGTTCCTTTTGGAATGAAGAACAAAGAATAATTATTCACAAAGATTTATCTACCATTAAAATCCCAAAATCATGCTTATCCTGCAATAATGATCGAATTTCTTATCATCATATTCATTTATTGGTCCACATTTTTTTATTGAATTAAAGAAATAGGATTTAAAAAGAAAACAAATTCCCTTTCCTCGAGTTGGATCAGTTGTAGACGAGAACTGGATGCTTTGTCCTCATTGACGTGATCCTCTAACTCTATGGACGAGATGATCCATGATCCAATCTATGACCTATCATCATTCATTTGACAGGGTTCTGCTTTTCATTCGTTATAGGAATTATCATGTTATGAAAATATCCTTGAATTTTATGAAAAGTTATTAATAAAAAATTAAATGTCGTTATGTCATCATTTAATATTAAATAAAATAAAACATATTTTATTTTATTTTTTAAAATGTCCCAAATTTGTTTTTACCTACCGACCTAGGCTGGTCCATGTTATTATTATCCTAGGGAAAAAACCGTGTTAAATACTCAACAGTAATCTTAAATTTTCAATCAGAGTCACCTTTCATTAGTTATTATGATTTTAAAATAATATTATTATTTACTGTTACGTCATTGGTGGTAATAAAACATGTAATTGTGGCAACCATTAATCACATGTTATGATTTCCGTAGTAGCCAAGTCATTACTTCCAAGACCATATTAGTGGACAAAGTCGCTTACTGAACTGGGTTTACTTGCCATTCCAGCCCTGTATTACTGAACCCGATTTACTTGTCGTTTCAGCCATGTCTATCTCATGAGATATAAATCGTTACCCAATGAATTGATGGGAGATATAGTTCCCACCAATCTCATAATGAAATCATTCTTACTTGTGCCACAAAAAAACATTAAACATTCATCATAACCCAAAGAATAAAATGGGTTTCATAAACATAATCCCATCATCTCATAATCCATATAAAACAAATGAACATTTAATCATAAGAAAAGTGAAACCATGTAAATCATAGAGACATTAAACTTGAAACATACACATATGAAATAATTTTATCTTATATAAAAAATGGGTTTGATAAAACATTTGAAGCGAATTCTTGAAGAAAATATCCTTTCTTCTTCAAAATCATTTTATTTTCACAAAATACCATGCAGTTTTAAAATAAAAGTATTTTTTTGAAAATAGTCATAAAATATTGTAGAGTAAGATTCATGAAAATTAGGCTTTATGAAACCGTAAAAATAAGTTCACGCTGTATAAGTCAAAAATAACATTCTTCTCGTAATTTTGTCGGAAAACTCAAAAAGTTCATTGTAAGGTAAACAAAAGAAAGATTCATTCCATAAAACAAAGTAAAAGTCAAAGAGGGGTAAAAATTACTTTAAACATACATTGAAGAATATTAAACACTTTATGAAAAAAAAATTTATGGACATGGATGAAAAATATAACCCCAGTAAATACTTACGTATGAACAATCTCAGAATAAAACGAGATTGGAAAAGTTATCACTTACCATAGGTCCGATATGCTTCGTACGTATCCGAACCTCCTGTATAATGATTTAAATAATGACATTGACTTATTATAGAATCATATTCATTTTTATGATATCATATATGGTTCACTTATGACTTTATATTACCCATTCTTTTGTAAATTCATGTTAATGTAGCGTTTTGGGTAAAATTGTTTCATTTGTCGTTCGTGTTTTAACTTGTAATTATTCATATGATTAATTTGATCATGATTAATTACATCCAGAATGTATAAATTAAATTATATATAATATATATTCATAATATACATATATATAATAGATCGATAAATGGAAGGAAATACACCATTCATGGAGACGGTAGGCCGTACGTACGCATGAACGCTGTTTTCGTTTCCTTATTTAATTGAATGGAATTAAGTAGATGAAATACATATATATATACATAAATCCAGTATCATTATTATGTCATGTATTTCATGATTACTTATTATATATACATTATAATCTTTCATGAATGGTTAACCACTGAGAATGAATCTAATCGCGTCATGGAGACAGTAGTCCGTATGTACGCACGAGCGATGATATCATTCCCATTACCGTGTAATTGTATTGAAGTGTTTGTATAATGTTTCTAAATCAACATAACTTTACAATAATCATATATATAGTTATTTATTTACTCCATTATACCCATCCTAGTAAGGTGGTGGTTGAAAACAGATTACACCACGGCGTGGAGACTGTATTCCGTACGTACGAACGCGCGGTGATTTCATTTTCCGTAGGATGGATAGAAGGTGAAATCGGGTTGTTTAATATTTATAATGACATACCAGTATATTAGTGATACTGATGTTATTAATTCATAATGAAACAAATAAATAAGAGGAAGTAGAAGAAGAAATAAATATGAATGAATCCGTAATAGATATTACCTCTTCTTTGACACCCCTTTTTGAAACCTCCTCTTAGGGAACTAAAATTGGCCTTTGAAGAAGACCAGAACCTCAATAATACGTCTAGGGAAGTTGATAAGGGAAATGAGAAGGTTTTTTCTGAGCATGACTGCTCAAAGTTGTGTAAAGATGAGAGGGAGGAGGTTCCCTTTTATAAGGGAGGAGAGGGGCACCTTTGGAAATCTTAAAAATATCAATTTATAATAAATATAACCCCACTTAAAAAAACCCGAAAAATGAATCCTATTATAATATTAGATGAGATATGGTTTTAATATCATCAACCAATAAAATTTAGACATGTAGAGAATTTATTTTAAACATTTTTAACATGATTTATCCTTATTTAATATATTAAATTTTTTTGTTGTAATAATATTCTAAATTTTAAATTGTTATAAATAATTACTTATGTGCTGTGAATTATCCATAATTAGATAATTTATGACATTTTAGACTATATAAATTTCAATTTATAATTGTTAATAATTTTTGTGATTTTTAATCAATTTAATAATATGTTATTTTTATAAAATAACAATATCGTCAATTTTGACACTATTCACTTATTTGAATTTAAATTAAATCCACACAGAGGATATATTCAAACTAAAATACTTAATAGGTTCCTACCATGTCATAGTAATATATAAAATTTGTGTATAACATTAAATAGTTCATATAATACTTTTTTTACTATTTTTAAAACCATTTTTATGATATTTCTCTTAATAAAATAATCACTACAACATTATTGTATTATTATTAAATAAACATATTTTTTGCATAAAAATTAAAACTAAAATACCAGAATAAAGATAAATCTTATAGATTTTATAATAATACATTTAGCCGGATTTATATTCTAAAACACCCAACTTTTAAAATGTTATATTTATTAAATTATGAAGGTGACAACTTTGACATTATTTATCATAAAATAATATAAGTTTCATAATCACTTTTATAAGACTTCAAACGGGTATATATCAGGTAATTGGATGATTATGGTGTAGATATACACTACCAATAAGTTTGGGTAAGGTTTTTGGGCCTTTTAATGAGTATTATTATTTCAATAAAAATAATATTACTGATTTTTCACTTAACAAATAATTTCTGCATCATTAATGTATCACCATTAATGACAATTATTTAATCCCTAAAAATTCTAAATAAATTATCATCATGTAAATAATTTAATTATATTATTTGAGACTATTCATGTTCGAAGTTTTATGAAGTTTATCACTAAATTAAAATTATTATACTAATAAGATTTAAGAGAGTGACATGTTGTCACTTTCTTGGGTTTTAATAATAATTAAATTATTTTCGTGGAAAAAATCCATAAAATGAATCTAATCTGACCCTTAGGTGATATGGTTCGTCTTTTAGCCATCCAATAGAATTTTGGAATGTTTTTCGGTAATTGTATAATATTATATTTACCCTTAATTACCCGATTTACCTTTAACTATGGTAAATAAAATTTACCGCAGTTACTATTCATAACTACCAAAAATAAAAAGTATCTTATTAACATAATTTGGACCCACTGATTACAAATATGGAATCCATTTTTTTAAATTCAATACACAAAAGTTTCATAAATTAATTTAAAATTAATACCATTGTTAAGAAAACATGTTTTAAAAGTTAAAACATTGCAAAAGATTGAAATGTTTTGACTTAGGAATTCAATGTAAAATTAATGTTAATGAAATAAATTATATTAAATGGTAAAAATATATTCTCTTTATACTTTAAAATTATTAAATATTATAATTTAACCATATAATTTATTGCGATGAAAAAAGTTGTTTTTAACTAAAATATAGCTTGTTTGTATTATTCATCAAAATATGAAAGTTACTACAATAATATGAAAAATGAATCCAAAGTAAATTTTTATTTCCTAATTTTAAATAAGAATTTTAATTTGTCAAATTTAACTTATAAAAATTTCAAAAACTAGATTTAATGTGGGTGCGCCATCAGAAGGCGACAAAACTGCATTTATTGAAAAATACTTATTTTACCCGAAACATTTATTTTGTTCTTATACCATGTTATAGAAAATGTGTAAGATGAATAATAATGTTATAAAATTAAAAATTTAGTTAATACTATTTATAACGGCTATCTCAGAATAATATTATAACCATATATCATTGTTTAGTGAAACTTGGTATTGTGTACAACACACGCTATCGAGGAAGGTCACGATTACATGTAATGCATGCCAGGTCAGGGTTGCGTGTAGTGAAATCTCCCTTTGGAGTTTTTATAACATAATTCAACACTTATTTCATTTATACATTAAACAAAATCTATACTTAATGTTGCGTAGAATAATTTCTACAAAAAGAACTTGAAATTGTGTGTAACACGAGCCAAAATTAGTGTTGGGTATACTGTAAGCTAATACGGTGTCACGAATAGCGCAATATAAATTTGGTGTAGCGTACAAAATAAGACATAAACGAAATTAAAATAATATTCTTCATAAAATCTCGGGGTGTTACATTATTTTTGTGATTCCCAGAAAAACTTCATAGTTTGATAGGATTGGGTTAATCATCCATGAACCTCTTTCAGGATTGGGATGACCACTCATGTAACATCTAATTTTGGGATTTGGATAACCTCATGTGTACACTCATGTTGGGGATTAGGTTGACCTATCATGTACCCTTTTTGTGGTCTTATGATGACCACCCATTTACCCTCTTCTTGCGGGATTACGATGACCTCCCGTGAACCCTCTTTCTGGAGGATTTAGATGACCTTTAGTGTACTAATTTGTTGTGGGATTAGGATAACCTCATATGTACCCTCTTTTTTCCAGCATAGGATGACCTCCTATGTACTCACTTGTTTCAGGCTTAGGATGACCTCTTATATACCATTTTTTATCTCATAGAACATTTTTCCTTACCCAATGAATTGGAAGAAGATATAGGTCCCACAAGTCACATAATGAAAACCATACACAAGTTTTCCATAAGAAAATAAATCATTTACCATATTAGAACTCAAAAAAGGAAATAGATTTCCAAGACATCATTTAGTCATAACATAACCCATATAAAATAAATGGGTTTTATAAATATCATTCAATCATAAATATAAAATATCATTAGAAAGAATTAAAATAGTAGAATATAATCATATTCCCTGTAAAACAAATATACCATAAAATAACATTATCTTACATGGAAAATAATTTATGGAGATCACTTTAAAATAATTCATGAGGCAAATATCCTTTCTTCCTTGAAAACAATTTATTTTATTAAAATTCCCCAAAATTTTAAAATAAAAAAAATTAATTGAAAATAAACATAAAATATTATAAGGGAAACTTCAAGTAAATAAGGAATCATGGATATAGGAAAATGTATCCAAGCCATATAAGATATAGAAAAACATTTTTCTTATTCATTTTCTAGAAAAGTAACAAAGTACATTGTTTGTGAAATGAATAAATCTTCCATTAAAACTATGTAGTAAAAATTTAAAAATGGGTAAAAATAAATTTTACCATACATAAGATAATGTTGTATAAAATTAACACATTTCGAGAAAACACATTCGTGGAAGAGAAATATTCTTTAATAGAGACTTAAAATGAAACAATCCCAAATATTGATGAGATTGTGAAATAAATACCCATCATCTTACAATCATTAGAATCAAATGACCCAAGAAACAAATAAGAATATATGGATATGAAAATAAAATAATCTTATGGATACGACTCAGAAAATAAATTCATGTGTATTATATACAACATGTAAAATAAAAAAGTAGTGTATAAGACATATATCCCATAAAAATAAAAATACAGAATAACTCCCTTTCTACTTCAGTAACTGAGAATTGCGAAATACATGAAATATTAATAGCAATTAAATATTTCAATGTCAATAAATAATGTAAATTAATGATATAACATGTCATAGGTTAGTATATATACCACAAAAAAGATGTGAGTGAAGAATATGACATGTATCGTATGGAAATAAAAAGTGAGATAAAATTATCTTAACTTGTGTTTTGACTCTCATTGTACTCCTGAAAAACTCTTATAGAATAAATATATTAAATAAAACTATTGAAATACATAATACTATATATGACTTAATTTGTACTTTATATTACCCTCTTATTAACAATTCTATGTTTATGTTCTATTTCAGGTAATATGAGATTTGTTCCCTTAACATGCTTTGACATGTTATTCTTGGTACTTATAATTAAACCATGATTTAATTATCTCTATAGTTGTATCCCGGAAATAAATTTCAAATAGTGCATTCTATATTTATTTAGGGTTATTCATAAAATTTATAGGTAGAATATAAAATATATCATTCATAAAGATGCTAGGCCATATGTACACATTAATACTATTTTCATTTTCTTGTCATTTTAAAATAATGAAATGTATATGATATATTTTGATTATAGAATAATATTAATGTTATATATATCATTTAAATTCATTAAATTCATCCTTATTACCACCCATGTTAAAAATAGATGAATAATGAATCACATCACATCGTGGAGATGGTAAGTCATACATACGCACGAGCGACATTATCATTCCCAAAAGATTAGGTGTTAAAATGGTAGATATTATATTATCATTAAATAAGTATAATAATTTCCAAAATAAAATATATATAAATTAAAACTAACATAATTAATACACATAAAATATGGTGATGGATGATTAATTGTATCACTACGTGTAGATGGTAAGTAATATATACGCACTAGTGATACATTCAATTTTTGATTGATTGAATTTATAATGGTGTGTTCATAATCATAATAAAACTTTAGAATATTTATTATATTTAAGTTATTATTTAAATATATTAATAATATATTTATAGTAGGTATAGAAGAGTATAAAAGGATAGTCATCGGTTAGAGCGATTACTTCTTCTTCGAAATGGATCGCTTAGATCTCCTCTAAAGGAATATAGAGTTTCTCTTTTGGGAACAAAATCCCCTTAATAATGTGGATATGTATGTGGGGAGGATATGTTTTTAGATATTTTTTCATGATAGATAGATGAAATTTATTATGTGAGATGACGTAAGAGCTTCCCTTTATAATGAAGGTGAGGTCGACTAATGGATTTTTTAGAAATACTAATTTAAAATAAATTCATCATCATTCCAAATATAGCCAAAATCCCATGGATTTGAATATAATATGAGATAATGTTGTAATATAATTAAAAAATAGATTTTATAGTTATTTTTTGAAATTTTATACCTTACCTTTTTTATTAATGCATAGTTAACATATTTTATTTTTAACTATGGTAACAATGTTTTTAATGTTAAGAGGATGTAATTTTTTTATATAATGATACAATTCAACCATGAATGAAAAATTTATTATATTATCTTCCAAATTTCATCCCCTGGTCCTTATTTAATAATTTTATGATTTTTAAATATTTTAACAAAATATTACATTCCTAAAATATAATTACTGTCAATTTTTGCACTATTAATAATTTTCTTTTTAAAAATATCATAACAAGGAGATATCTTCAAAATGATATATTAAAAAATCCATAATAACTAAAAGTAATTCATAAAATTGTATTATGACATTATGTATATCAAATTATATTTATTTTAATATTTTTAATATCATTTATTTGATATTTCCAGTAATTAAACAATTACAGTGTCATCATTGTATAAGCCTTTAGGGTTAGTATTTTTTCATAAAAATTAAAAATAAATTAAATGATAAAGATAAAATTTTATATATAAAATTAATAATTATATTATAATTTATATTATTTATAACCCTATATAAATAATGGTATATTTATTAAAATATTTTCCTGACATCATTAACTATTCATAAAATAAAATATAATAAATATCATTCTTTCACCAAAGTGAATTCAAAATGTTATAATCATAGGAAAAAGATTTTTTTTAGAAACACACTCATAATATTAAATTAAGAAATGTTTTAGGGAAATTTTATAATATTTAAAATATTATTTTTTAACCCTTTATTACATGTTTTACCTTTTACTGTGTTAATAAAGAATAATGATGTTACAATACATAATTCCAAAAAATAAAAAAAAAAATAAAAAATTTGACCCACGTATTCCAAATATAAAATACATTTTAAAATTTTGAAAATAGGTATTTTTGAGTAATTTATTGAAAATTAATCTCTTGGATGGGGTGATAAAATGAGTTATTCAAGTTAAAACATACAAAAGAATGAGAAGTTTAATATCTAAATTTATTGTAAAATTTATTCAAATGACTTATAATGAATTAAATTAAAAAAATAATATAGTTATACTTTATAACCATTCAATAATATAATTAATAACTAAAACAAATTGATAGAAAATAATTTTTCAATTATAATGCATATTTTTTTATTATTCATCAAAACATGACTCTTATCCGAAAATTACAAAAAATTAAGAAATGTAAATTTTTATATCCTGATTTAAAAGAATAATTTTTTTAAATATTATTTATAAAAATATAAAAAATTATGTTTAAAATGGGTTCTCTATTAAAGGTTGTAAAATTACCTTTTAGAAATATATATGTTTTTTTGTATAAAATTTGGTTCATTATTATATTATGCTAGTAAAACCAATTGAATGAATATAAAAAATATTTCATTTAATTTTTAAAATATATATATAATTCATATATTTCAAAAAATTAAATTATTTATTTATTAAATCAAAATGAATTTTAGGGCATAAAAAATATTTCCTTTATATTCATTTGATATATATATATATATATATATTTCTAATTAATTTGTAAATAATTTTTTCATATTATAAATAATATATTTTAATAACATTTGTGAAAACTATTCATAATTACAAATTAATCTAGTAGGTTATTTGTTATTATCATTAATAGAAATATTATAATAATATAATGTTGTTCGGTAAAACTCTGTCTTGAGTATAATAGAACCTATCAAAAGACATCGACATTTGGTGTAACACTAGACCAACATAGTTTTTCATGTACCACAAGATAATATATGTGTATAATATAGTGAAAACTCAACTTAGAGTTTCCTATAAATCAATAACAACTTTTTTATTTTATATTATACATGTTATATTCTTTGTTGTGTGAAATGAAAAAAATATCGAAATGATTAAATTAATTCAAAAAAAATATTTCACAAAATCTCATGGTGTTACACATAATGATACACACCAAAATATTATAAATAATGAAAAAACAGAATAATATCAGTTCAAATAAAGAAACCATAAGAAAAAACCTAAGATTAAGATCAAGAACTCAAAACAAGAGACACACACCCCAACATTCCATAGTGACTTGGGTCTCAACACATCAAGAGTTGGCCATTATCTCACCACAACCTACCATTAAAATCCAAAAAAAATACTATATCCAGTTTAAAAAATGTCCCAAGAAAAGGAATATTGTTGAAAAACCTTCCATTGATACCAAACTATGACTAACCTGACCTGTGTACCCTCTCAAAATTGATTCTGACCTGAATTACCTCATACTCTAAGGGTGCTATCGATCCCCACTATCCGGAGACTAGCACCTAAGCATCAATCCAAAACCAAAGTTAAATATTTTTCAAATATGAAGAAACTACATAGAATATATATATATATAATAGAGAGAAATAGCAGTAGAAACAAACATATTCTATAACTGAGAGAAGAGAGATAAAAATTTTACAACTCAATGTAGTCAGAACATCACAAGGTATAAGTCTAATATACAAGGACATATAAAATAAAAAATAATACTACATGTTTTAGAATGGTAAAGATCCCACCACCTCACTACCAGCAACATAGTCTCATCTCAAAGATATCTCTCCTCCTCACCATGGTTCCTTAACATTCCTTATATTAAAAGACACATAAATTTATATACACCACCAAAGGAGTGCACACGTTGTGAGCTAATTGGATCAATAGGATTCCACATAGGTGTTCCATAAAAATTCAATATAACAATATTAAAATTCCAAACTTTAATGAAAACAAGGCATGATAAATAGTTTACAATTTTTATATCAAATGAATGAAAAAACATTTAATTTCCATTTTTTCCACATTTATAAGTAAAACAAACTAATACTATTTCAAATTATTTGATAAACATTTATCAAAGAAGATATATCAAATAAAACCAAATCATTCATCACATATCATATCAAATCCATGAATTTATAAGTTCTAATAGTATAATATATAGCATAATTAATATCATGCTAATGATTCCTGTAGGTTAGGATAGCTATGAAATTCATTACTAAAAACAGATAGTGACATGCGTCAATCCACTAGATATATGCATCAAATCTAGAGAGAAGTGTAACACCAAGGAATGTGAACCCCCCAAATTAGTATACATAATCTAGAGGGATGTTTTTATATATATTTCCTTGAATGCATTATATCATATAAGTGTATGGATCCTTTATTGAAGATTTACTTCCCACAAGATCAGAGATAAGGATCATGTCCAAATAATAAAGAATTACAAAGAAGGTATTCTTATATTTTGAATTGATGATGGACAAAAAAATATTATCTAAGGAAAATCAAAATTTTGGGGAAAAGTTATGAGACACAATATCACTTGGTTTTTGAAGGTCTTATTCACAATTTTATAACAGTAATTCTACGATTTGATAGATCAAAATAATTAATTTTTAACATGAAAACTTGTATCATCAATGGGAAATAATGTTCTATTTTTATATACGGTAAATACATTAAATAAAATCTATACCCTGTCATTGGAGAAGAATATATTTACTTTCTATCGTAGGAGGAATAAAAAATGTTGTGTCATAAATAGTTGGGACATTTGAGTTGATAATCGTTTTGAGGATCTATATAAAAGTGATGGAGCTCAATATATCCAAAATTGATCATGTAATAATACATATAACTTTTAAACATTCCAAAAAAGAAATATTACTTGGAATATTTTGATGGGAAAAGAATAATGGTCAACCAGAGTGCAGAACCTTGTGCATATTTTTGTATATAGACCTGTATCACCACGATCTATTAATAGGAATAGACAATGTATTATTTTCATTGATGATTTCAGTGGGAAGAAATGGATTATAGTAAAAACTCATAAGTATAAGGTTTTTAGTTGTATAACACAATATTGGAGATAATTATAAAATATACTCATATTAAAAATTATGAAATACCAAAAATGATAATGGTACTATATAGACCTATTCTTAAAATGTCACATAATACTGTGTATTAAATCAAGAATTAATGTTATTAAATTTTGAGTATACTAATGGTTTATATATTTAGATAATAGTTTTATAACTCATACATAATAATCTCATACTTTACATTGTTAAAACTTCAACTCAATATCTATTTTTCCACAGTATAGTAATTTTAAAATAACACATGTTTTCTTTTCAAAAAAAATCATCATGACTTTCAAAATCACCTCTTTATTGATCATTCACATCATTAAACCCTATGAAAGAAATTGAAAATATGTTATGGGACCAGTTATTCTCAGCAAGGGATGTATAAAATGAATAAAATAAACTTGTATTTCCATTATAGAAACATGATATCATATATGAGATTCCATTAATATAGTAAACCTTAAAATTAAAAAATAATTTTATTACACATAAAATTAGCTTCACTACTTTGATTTTTTCCCAAAAAAGATTATTAAAAAACCTAAATTTAAATCAAAATCATGAGGATTTCTTAAAAAAATATATGAATATACATGAAAACATTTTCCATTAACAATCCTTTTTATACTTAAGTGGAATAATCATTCCATTTAAAAAAGGTTCATTATCAAACCATAGAAAATAAAAATATCTCAATGAAAAATAATTTGCATGCATAAAAATGGAATGTATGTTCTTTGGAACATTATCTTCATTGAACCCTTATTGTAACACTTATAATTGGAATAATTTACATAGTGAATTCAAACATAATTCTCTAAAGGGAATAATCATTAGGCAATGAGAATAAAGATATACCAAGATAACCCAATCAGAAGAAATGTCCATGGACCATAACCTACATGAATTAAACAAATATATTATTTCTATCATCAAAATAAAAAAAATTATTTTAACCTAGAAAGAAAACCTTTTTGAATATTTATATATCCCTTTCTTTTAGACACATTTTTTGAAAACTAAAATTATAAGAACAATGGGAAGGATGGTTTTTCATTGTATAAAACATGGAGTAATAGAAAATTATCCAAAAATAAAAATATTTTTAGTGGACTTTAAAAGCCATAAATGTAATATAAATTAAAATAGAACATTCCTTTTACCTTTTGTAAAAAAAATCCAAACCACCTGTATAAAATATGTTATACAATTCCATTCGAAGACCATTGAAATAACATAAAATTTAAAATTAAAATTCCTCTATAATTTATTCATATAAATATAACTAAATCTGTAACAACTATTTCTGAATATTTATATGGACAAAAATTATTTTGAGAATAAAGCATTAATACTTTAAAAATGAGGTTTCATGGTAATATCCCTTACCTCAAGTCTGACTAGTCACATATGTTCATCATATTTAAATATAAAATCCTAATGTTATTTACATACATGCATAATAACACATTTTAGCTTTAATATTTCTTTTATATCAATTATATTCATGTTACACTTAAATAATTAATCACTTAAGTTCACAACATACATTGAGAACATTCATTTTATAAGTCAGAAATAACTTAAGTATGATGAAAAAGGTTAAAGGGGTCATTTTTCTATTACCCTAAGAATATTAATCATGAAATAATTGTATTTTTTATAAAAAATAAAATTATATTTCCATCCATAAGAAGTGTATATGAAAAATTAATCACAAGGATTTGTGGAGGTGGTAGGTCACACGTACACACAAACAACGTTATCATTTTTGAATATATGGGAATGTAAGATAATATATGACATATTTTCATTCCATAATCAAAATTATATAAAAATATCATATATATATATATATATTAGTCAAATATATAATCATAACCATCCTTCTGAGATTGTGAGGACAAATGAAACACATTACTTTGTGGAGGTGGAAATCCACAAATACACACGAGAAATGTTTTCATTCCCCATAGAATGAAAAATGATGTATAAAATCATTATACCAAAATTATAATACTATTTTTTTATATAAGATACATATGTTATTATTTAATCATTTTTTGAATATTTTGTTATGGTATAAGAAGAAATAAAGGTGAAATCGGTCAGTTTGGAGTTATACCTTCTTCTCGGATAACCCCATTAGCGTACAACTTAATCATTCTATGTTTGGTTTTTCTGGGACTATAACCTATTAGTAAAGGGGTGGAACATTTAAGAGATATTTGGTAAGGTATTATGTAAACTATAGTTCTTGAAAGGTGTGAGTAGTATATGATAGGACGTTCCATTTTAAAAGTGAATTGAGGGACTCCCTTGAAAAAACATAATGTATTAAATTAAAATAAATTAATTTTATTATTAATGTTGAGAAATATTAACATATTGGGATTATTGGATGAATTTTAGTAGAGATACACTTATAAAATAAAATTTTGGAATTCTTAGGTAATTTTTTCACCCGTATCTACTGTTTTGACAATAATTAACCATTTTAAATATTACAGCAATTTCAATGTTTTTTAATCTTTTAGGGTAAAAAAGTTACTACAGAAGGAAAAGTGACCCATAAATGGATAACTATTGAAATTATATAACTTATAGACTTCAAATTTAAAAAGGTGATATTTTTATTTATTTAAAATCATTAAATAATTCATTATTTAATAGAATATACCATTAAAGTCATTTTTAAGACTATTCAAATAGTTTGACTTTAATGAAATCAACATAGTAATGAAATCTATATAGTAAAGAAATGAAAATATAATATTTTATAAAATCACTAATATGTTATATTTTCTTAAAAAATCATTGAACACACTAATTGATCAGAATTATTTTAATTTGACTTCTTTATAAAAAAATTATGTACTTGTTTTTTCTATTACTTGAAAAAATAATGAGTCGATGATGAATAATAATTAAAGGTTATTATTCAATCCTAAAAATTAAAAATAAAATTACATGGTCAAAAATTAATTAATATTTCAAATTATGATTTAAAACTAAATATAACTAGTTTTTATCCACATCAACAAAATATTACAGATATTACAAGTAAGAGTGTGAAATTTAAAAATTTATTTTACTTAAAATAATATTGATGTTATAATCAAAGAAAAGTGAAAAAATTGAATAATTTTTAAATATTATATATTTCTTGTCAAAAAACATATAAAATAAAATTAAAATAAGTTTTTCTATTATTTTAAAGCCTTATCCCATATTTTTAATCACGTATTACATGTTTTACCCATGATGAGAATGAAAATATTTAATACGGTTTTTCAAAATTATAAAAAATAAAAGGGTAATATTTATAAAAGTTGAACATAATAATTCCAAATATGGCTCAAAATTTTCAATAATAAACTTATATTTTTAGAAGAAGTAATTTTTAATATAAAGTTTTAAATCGCAGAGAAAAACATTTTTTAGAAAAATATGTTTTTATACCTAAAAATAAAGGGATTCCAAATTAATGTATCATGATGATTTCATTGTAATTATGTTGAATATATCTAATTACTGATTACTAATTTTAATTTACGACTAATTAAATACATAGAGGAAATTTTAAATTACTCCATTTAATGAGTATAATAATTTTATTTTCAAAAAATATATATTTTAAACTCTTGAATTAAAAATAAATCTTTTCTCAAAAATTCCAAAATTTCACTTAATGATAAATTGGAAATTATAATATAAAAAAATATTAATTTCCTTAAATAAAATTTCTAAAATGATATAAATTAATCATAATACCTACATATAATATGAAATAAAAACCATTTCTCAAAGAAAATATACATTGGAAGAATAAAATCGATTTACTGAAATTTGACTACATATGAATCAATTAATAAATTATATAAACTCTTTAAAAATATTTTTAATAATGTTTTTATTATTATTCATTCCATCAATTTAACCACTAGGTTATAATGATAAAATTTATATATTAATATTTTTTATATATCACAATTTGATTAATGCTTCGTGATGTGTGTTAAGAAATCCATAAAGAATAGTATTATGTGAAACTAAAAATTTATGGTGTTACATTTTACCCCCATAATGAAATTTTGTCCTAAAAAATTTATCTCATTATAAATAAAAAATATTCAAACAAGTGTTTTTAGAATATATTTCATGGAGCGGATGAATAAACAAAAAACATAATAAAATTAAATTTTATATTTAAAAATACGTTGTTCAAACCCAAATTTTGTAGAGTTATAATAAAACATATTATTAAAATGTGGAAAAGGGAAATATGAGAATCACATGGTAAAACACATTATTAGGTTCCCATATAAGTATAGAATTATAGGGATGTGAAAATATATACATGGATGGAAAAATAACATCCAATTAATAATATAGATTTATATAGAAATGGTCAAGATAAATTGAATGAAAAAACACCATAAATTAGAAATGGATAAAAAAGACAGTCCATTGAGAAAAAATTGATGTAATAGGTTAAAATTTTTTATTTCAAGAATATTTTTCTGGTGTTAAGTGATTGTTTTACTATCATGATAATGGTTACTAGAAAATATACATAATTTATTTATTTCTAATCCAAAAAAACAATTTCATTATTTGGTTGTGGTAGAATAATTTCTCCACTTATATCTCATTTATTACTCTAAGAAATGAATATTCAAGTTGAATTTATTTTATTCCTCAAGATCTAAAAATAATAATATATTTAATTATTCAAAAAATGATAATAAGTTATTTCTCCTTCATTTAGACATTAATCAATACCAAAATTCATATTCAAAGATAAGATAATATCCAATATGTAGAAACCTTTGTATGAATATATATTACAATAATATCTACTTCCAAAACAATAAATCCCAATTCCAAACATAAATAATTCCATAAATAAACAACATAAAATCAATTTAAAATATGCCTAACCAAGATCAAAACCCAATTATTATAATTATTTAATCACATATTACTCCACGACCAAAGTAACCATTATCTTCAAATAACATCATTTTAATTTAAATTAACATTCCTAAAATGTATATGATTTATTCATAGAATCAAAAAAAATATGTAAATATTTTCCATAATCATCATAAATCACCAAAAATAAACAATAAAATAATGAATTATTCCAAAGGATAATTTAACCATTATTCCACCTATAAACTCCCTTATTAGTTAAAAAATTTATTTATGTCCTGAACAAACCCAAGTCAGGGATTGAGACATAACTACCCCAAGCCCGCCTCCATAGTCTATGGGATGGAAACCAGTTCCAAATTCATAACTTAAATGGAAATGACTTTTATTATGTACTTGTACGGACACACACATCCATCTCGATGCAAACATATTGAGAGAAAAAGTAAAAGATGAAACAAAATTATAAACTTATCCAAGAATGTTTATCTTTTAGACAATACTAGAGTACAGTAGTCTAAAATAAAATGTAAAGGGGACCAATACATGCTCAACCAGAAATACGTCCCATACTGAAAAAACAATAAAATTAAACTACTAAGGGAGCCCATCTTTTTAATACCAAGCTACGACCAATGTATGTGATCCAATATACCAATTATCCCTATGATCCTATGAAGTCACTGATGACCTTTACATTGTCATCATAATACATGAAAAATGAAGTAAAATCCCATGCATGGGTGAGTATATACATACCCAGTTGGACATCTTGAAAGTTGAAGGGAGAGAAGTAAGAGATATAATAGGAATATAAAGATATTAGATGCAAGATACAATCAAATAGAATAGCTCACCCCAAAATTAGCATAAAGGTAACATCTTCCAAGAACATGGGGCTTGACCCCAGGAGTAGATAAACTAGATGTTGAGTCATAGCCACATATAGAAGAAGATAATAATAATCCTACTATGAGAAGCTAAACAAGGAAAGCATGTGTCATACCTCTCATATATTCTCCTCTCTTAGAAAGAGAGTGACCAAATACAAGGTGTGAATAAAAAATAAAGTACATATATATATTATCATTTAAAATAATCCCAAATTATAGAGTAAGGGGATATCCATCTAATAACTCTTTCCAAGAAGAAAATTTATCAAAAATTCTAAAATTCAATCAACATTTCTCATTATCTCACACGTCAACCCCAATGATTCTATCCAATTCAAGTCATGCCATGTCTCTTTTATACATAGTAAGGGGACCACAATCTCTCAAAAGAGAACCCATGACATGGTACAATAGAATGCTCAATCATAGATAGTAACCATGTAACTGCACTGCCCAATTCTACTAGAGGGAACCATTTGGAAAGTATCTATGGTGGACCTACACCCATGCAGATGTGGGGTACCACTCTAGTAATCATCAATAAATCCACTTCTTAGCTCTAATGGGGAGTCAACTCAGTAATCATTGATTAAATACACTTCACATCCATTCTAAAGGGTACCACTCAGAAAGATCATCATGGAACTCCACTTCCCATCCCTAATGAAAGGTACCACTCAGAAAGGAAGCCAAGGAACTCCATTGCCCATCCCTACTAAAGGGTACCGTTTGGATATATAGCGCCCCGAGTCCGCTGTAGAGACCCAAATCCTGACATACATGGACATTACATTACATTTGCTGAATACTTAATACATAACAAAAACAGACACTAAAGGACCATAATAGTTTAGTGTCTTTGGAAACTCGGAACATAGTCTTCTAATCGTGGTGAAAGATCTTCAACATCTCCCATAAAGATCTTCCCATTTTTGTTTTCTTACCTTGAACCTTTATTTAAACCCTGGGGAAAATAAACATATAATAGGGTGAGCTAAAATGCTCAGTAAGGGTAAGCATGGAGAAAATAGAACAAATCATATACATTTGAACTTAAAAACATGATCATAATGTTTAAACACCAAATTCTTGAGCAATGTCATAAAACATAGTTGTACATAAGGAATAGATAATAATGGAACATAAATCATGATAAACATGCATGGGAATAAAACATGTGATTGTGACAACCATTAAGCACTTGATATGATTTCCATAGTGGCCAAGGAATTGCTGCCAAGACCATCTTAGTGGACAAAGTCCCTTTCTGAATGAAGTTCACTCCTCATTCCAGTCTTGTATTACTAAACCGGAAGAACTTACCATTCCAGCCATGTCTATCTCATGAGATATAAATCATTAACCAGTGAATTAGAATGATATATAGGTCTCACCCATCTCATAATGAAATCATTATTACTTGTGCCACAACATGAACATAAATCATTCATCATTACCCAAAGTATAAAATGGGTTTCATAAACATCATCCCATCATAACAAAATCCATACAAAAAAAGGGATATCATTTTATCATAAGAAAAGTTAAACCATGTAAATCATAGAGAAATTATACTTGAAACATAAACATAGGAAATAATGCCATATTATGTGGAAAATGGATTTGATAAAACACATGAAATGAATTCTTGAGAAAAATATCCTTTCTTCATCAAAATCATTTTCTTTTCACAAAATGCCTTGAAATTTTAAAAGAAAAGGATTTTGTTGAAAATAGTCATTAAATATTGTATAGTAATCTTCATGAAAATAAGGCGTTATGAAACCATAAAAACCCCACTCATGCTGTATAAGTTAAAAAAACAAATTTCTCATACTTTTATTGGAAAAGTCAAAAAATACCCTGTACAGTTTTCAAAATATTGATTCCTTAAATATGATGTGGTAAAAGTAAAAAATGGTAAAAATGACTTTTAACATACATGGAATAAATGTAAACATTTTATGAAAGCATTTTGAGAATATATGGACATGGATGATAAACATAACCCCAGTAAATATTTACGAATAAAAAATCTCGGATAAAAACGCGATTGGAAAAGTTATCCATTACCTTATGTCTGATATGCTTCGTATGTATCCAAACCTCTTGTATAATGATTTAAATAATGTCATTGACTTATTACAGAATCATATTCATTGTTATGATATAATATATGGTTTACTTATGACTTTATATTACCTGTTTTTTTGTAAATTCGATGTAAAAGTAGCGATTTGGGTAAAAATCGTTTCATTTATTGTACGTGTTTCGGCTTGTTGTTATTAATATTATTACTTATATCATGATTTACATAATTCCAGAATGTAAAACATGATTTATATATAATATATATTCAGAATATAGATATATATATGATAGATTGATAAATGGAATGAAATACACCGTTCATGGTGACGGTAGGTCGTACATATGCATGAACGCTGTTTTCGTTTCCTTATTTAATTGAATGGAATTAAGTATATGACATACATATATATATATGTACATATATATAGTGTCATTATTATGTAATATATTTCATTATTATTCATTATATATACTTCATAATCATTCATTAATGGTTAACATGGAGAATGAATCTCATCGCGTTGTGGAGACGGTAGTCTGTACGTACGCACGAGCGATGATATCATTCCCATGATCGTGGAATTATATCGAAGTGTATGTATAATATATAAGAATCAATATCACTTTAAAATAATCATATATAGTTTTTTATTTACACCATTATACCCATCCAATTAAGGTGGTGGTCAAAAACAGATTACACCATGGCGTGGAGATGGTATTATGTACGTACGCACGCGTGGCGATTTCGTTTTCCTTAGGACAGATAGAAGGTGAAATAGGGTTGTTTTACATTTATAATAAAATATAAGTATATAATTAACACTTATGTTATTACTTTATAATGAGACAACTAAAGAATAAGAAGTAGAAGAAGATAGAAACTCGTGAGAATCGGAAGAAGAGATTACCTCTTCTTCGACGCACCTCCTTTAAGATTCCATTTAAGGAATTAGAGTTGGTCTTTTGAGAGGGCCAGAACCTCCAAAATATTTCTAGGGATGCGTAGAAGAGAAATGGGTATGGTTTGGATGATTTTCAAGGATCAAAAGGGTGTTCAGAGAAGAGGGAAGGGTGCCCTTTTTATACGGGAGGAGAGAGGAACCTTTCGAAAAACATAAAATATTATTTTTTTATAAAGTCATATTTGGTTTTTAATATCTCCAAATTGATTTATTTTGAAGCTATGGTGGGAATGGGTATAAATAATTTCAACCAATAGTTTTTATATAAGTTTAGGTTACTATTTTAACCTTATATTTTAGATTTAACTCTAAGTTAAATAATTTAACTTTTACCGTGTCTTCTTGTTTTCTTACACTGTATGGTTAATAAACTTACTATAACTAGAAAAAAGAACCCCAAGTGGTTCATTATTAATATATATAACTTATATATGTAATTTGGATGAACCTTTGATTTTCAGGAATAAAATAACAATTAATAATATAGTATTTGTTTTAAAAACTATATTATGTCAATTTTGACACTATTTGGTAATTGATTTTTTTTTGACAATCATAAGAGCATGATTAGTTCGAACCAAGTTAATTAAATCAATAAAAACATCTCATGTTAACCTAAAAAATCAGTGGAATTTTTAAAAAGTCTCAAATTACATTTATTTGGATATTTATAACATCAATTATGTTAATATTTCATTAATACGGTAATTACTGCATCATCATTGTGTCATAAATAAATTAATATATTTAATGTCTTAAAAATACAAATAAAATACCATTAGGTATGAAATATTTTTAGCTTTATAATGAATATTTATAGTCAAATTTATCTCATTCATAACCCTATATTAAAAATGTTTTAGTTATTAAACTTTGATTTTATCTATTTTAAATCTTCTTTAAATAAAATAATAATTAATATCCTAATCTAATCCAAGTGGACCTAAATGATAATATTATATTAATAAGGTTGTTTTTGGTCGAATTATACTTATCCAATAGAATTACGACATGTGTTTGGGTAATAATAATATCATTTATACCCTTAATTACCCTATTTACTTTTAACCGCTGTAAATAAAAATAAAAAGTTACTATTCATCAAAATTTATTTTTATCTTATTGAACCACATTTCACTCCTAGATATAAACCGTGTCTCTCAGATTTTTGAAATTCCACTCACAGAAGCAGTAAAAATATGTTTTATGTAAATTTTCAAATTCTCCAAGGAGGTGGGTAAAAGACGGTGACTAGTACAATAAAATTTTTATATATCTAAAATCATTATAAAATGACTCCAATGAATTACATTGAACTTATATAGGTATTATGTATTAATTTTTGACCTAAAATAAATTTAAATAAAATATATAATTATTTAAATAAAAAATTCGGTTTTTAAATAGTAACCTAGTGTTTTAACTATTCATCAAAAATTTAATGTTTTTAGAAAAATACAAAAAATTCACCCTAGGCTAATTTCAATATTCCAAATCCAAAAATCAAGTCCATTTTGAAAGATAAAATTTATAAAATTTCAAAAATTGGGTATTACTATTCATAACGGCTAGTTTGTATAATATTTTATTAACATATCGTTGTTCAGTGAAACTCGGTATTGCGTACAACAAATGCTATCGTGAAAGGTCACAATTGCTTGTAATGTAAGCCAAGTCAACATTGCGTGTAGTGCAATACTCCATTGTTGTTGCGTATAACATATTCCAACAATATTTCATTTATACATTAAATATATATATATACACTCAATGTTGCGTAGAATAACTACTGACAAATGAACATGAAATTGTGTGTAACACGATCCAAGAATACTAGTGCATATACTGCAAGCTAATACAGTGTTGCGTATTACGTATAATAATCTCGGTGTAGCATACAACAAAAGACATCAAAGAAATTAAAAAGAATAATTCTCATAAAATCTCGAGTTGTTACACCCACTCTTCCAGACTCAGTGCTTAAAAATTATTTGTAATTATTTTCATATAAAATTAACTGATCAATTACACAACAAATTAAAGAAAACCGGACCTTTTACAGGACTGGTTTCTTGGGGATTATACAAAACCATACATTTATCGGAGTTGGAAGAAAAAAAGACAACTATCCACTACACTTCCACACGTGCTAACTCCAAAAGTGATAACTCCTGAAAACAATCTTCTAATATATCAATGAAAATCATTTAAAAACAAACGGTGAGCATCCAATTTCCTAGTAAGGACTTTTGAAAACCTTTGATAAATATCATTAAAAATATTCCCTAGGTTATAAATTTGGAAAATTCAATTGGAAATAAATTTGTAAAATAACCTTTACAATATATTATAATGCTTTGAAAAATAATTATACATTTAAATACTATTTAAATCAATCCATTGATGCATGAAGGTAAACTAATTACATTAGCGATCATATAATTCTATCTTCATAAAATCAATTAATAACAGTGGATAATTATGTGTCGCCCACAAAAATTATCAAAACTGTATTTTTTTAAATAAAATCATCCTTTTATATGCCCTTATGTCTTAAGGAACATGAGTTTAAGAAGTACATAAAAATATACATAATCCTAGAACTGAAATTAGAAACCAATGATCTTGAATGTTAAATAAATTATATATATATATATATATATGTTTGATTAGAATATAAACATGTATCTCACACCCATAATAAGGTACATGATTGATTAAATTGTTGTGAAAAATTAAAATTCAATATATATATATATACATATATACATACATACATATATATATATCATTCATAAACATGAAAATTTATAAATGTTCATATATGTATATAGAAAGCATGGAAAAACACAGATATACAATTTAGGAGTTCAAAGTATATATTTGGACTCCATAGAAGTATAAAACATGGAAACCAAATTACATAAAAAAATTAGAATACCACATAAATAGGGATTATAATTTGAAAGGAAAAAACTATCCTTACACAAACACAAAATTATATCTTGAAAATAATTAAAACTGAATACTAAAATATATAATATGGTTTCATATCATATTACACAAATCCATTTCATAAAATAATCCTTTTCTATAATTTATCAGGATTTCAAAAAGTGAAAAACATGTTGATTTTGATTTGAAGAACTCATGGCTTAAAAAAAATTTCTTTCAAAATGGTTATTTGAGAAGAAAATAATTGAAAAAAAATATATAATAAAACACTTAGGTAAAAAATAAATCATAGAATATAAGCTAAAAACCCCATAGATTGTATGTCTCTTACACAATTATAATTTTAGGAAAGAAAAATGAGTTGTCAAAAGAACATTAAAAAAATCCCTTACAAAAACAAAATTACTCAATTTCCATCAAGAATGAATAAACATCATACCAAACATACATCGAAATATTTGTAGTATAAATCACCTTACTATAATTTAACAATGTTTTGAAAAAAATGTTGATTTTGTTTGGAAGAAACTGAGAAGTAAACATGAAAGAAACAATTAATTTGACATAATAAAAATTAAAATCCCTTACATGCTATTTTTAGACCAATTCTTCTAACTCCTCATATTGTTGCTGCTAAAGCACTCTTACCTATACATGAAGGGAATGAAAGGCTACTACCTAACAATTTATCCTCTTATACATGATGTACCAGAAGAGAGTCATTGTAGATATATCATTTCTATTTACTTCAAGCCAAAAACCTATTTATAGTAATAGTGTCACTATTTAATATATAAGTATTTTATGTATAACTTGCTGATAAACATTAATTCAGGAATCGTATCTCATATTATTTCAAAAAAATAAAACTCAAACACAAGACATTGAATGAAAAGTATAAAATAAACGTAACTCATCTAAATATTTAAATAGACAAATGCATTTAAATCGGATGTTGAATGGTTTGGTTCAAATATAGTTTTATATTCATTTGATAGGTACTAAATTAAATCAATCCAGAATAGTTGGAAGAAATCGTTGTGAAGCAATCAACCACAACCACACAATAGTTGGAAAAAATAGAAACTATATCATAATAGAAATGATTGAAGACAAATCCATAATCGCGACAAATCTAGAGGATAACGATTTGAAGAAAAAATCGAACACTCCACTGGATCGAAAATGATCAGGGAAGAAAAAAAATCAATGTATTTAATATACTTAAAAAAATGTAAAACATAATTTCATATCTATTCAACATGAAGAAAATACCAAAATCATAGATCGTTATCTCCCAAAACATGGTTAGAACCTCACCAACAATTGGATCTCAGCCTCAATGAACCCAGTTTCTCTATGACCAGTTCCACACAAATTCGATCACTCACCTAGTACAGTCAATTTCCAAATCAGGAAGACGAAGATGAATACGAACCTTCAGTGAAGAAGCCCTCGACGTCAGACCTGAATCACATTCGCCTCTCCAGAATGATGACATCCGGGGATTCGGTTTTTCTCCAACCCTAAGCATGTCCCAGTTTCCTCTTAACCCAAAAATTATTTCACTATTCAGTTTTCTTTTTTTATCTCATTTAAATATATATATATATATATATCATATTGTTTCATCGGTAAATATATATCTATATACTTATATTTATAATTCATTTCTTTATTCTATTTTATCAGAATATTAAAATGAAAATATTATAATGGCATTGATACTCATAAGTAAAAATAAAAAAATAAAACAAATTCATACATTATTTATATATTGAAAATAATAAGGATTTTCATTTTCAATGAATTTCATTTAAAAAATAAATCATATTTTATAAAGGCATCATTTATAATTTAAAGTGTCAATTTATTACTGGATCTTATTAAACACTGATATTTTATTTTATAATTATCAAAACAAAATTATAATTACATTAAAATTTTAATTATCTTAATTTCGAAATAGTATTTCTCAAAACAAAAGTAAGGTTTTTAAAAAATTTAAAAATCAATTTATATACATCATTTAAAAATAATTTCGTAATTGATATTATTAAAACATATCTTTATATAATTATTAATAATAATTTATCATTTCAAAGATAATATATCATTTTAGAAAAGTAGTGTTTATTCAATATTCACTGAGTAAATTTATAATATTAAAGTTTAATATTTATTAAATTAATATTGAATTAATAAAATACTAATAAAATAAATAAATATTTTGTTTCAATCTTGGGGAGTTACATTATCCCCCACCCCTCCCCCACATAAATCAATTTTGCCCCTGTAATTCATTCATTGGGCTTACGAAAATTATGAATTTCCATCTTCAGAATTAATGAATATCTAAAGGGACTTTAACGATCTAAAAAAACTCTAACGAGAATATTTTATTTTCCTCAAAAGTCAACAGCTAATCTCCAATGTTGTCTAGAGCGTTCCAGTGATACCAATTATAACGCTCAGAGCCCGCTCTTCCGGTCTTAGTAGTTAAAAAAGCTGTGTAATTTTATTCTTATAAAATTAACTGAACAATTACACAACATATTAATGAAAAAGGACCTTTTATAGGTCTAGGTTCTGGAGGATTAGACAAAACCTTATATTTATTATATTTGGAAGAAAAATAAAACAACTGTCCACTACGCTTATGCGTGTGCTAACTCCGAAAGTGATAACACCTGTAAATAATATTCTAAGATATCTGTGAAAATCATTTAAAAACAAAGGGTGAGCATTCAATTTCCCATTAAGGAGTTTTGAAAAACTTTTATAAATATCATTAAAAATATTCTCTTGATTATACATTTGGAAAATTCAATTGTAAATACATTTGTAAAACATCCTTTACAATACTATGATTGTTTGAAAAATAATTATACTTTGAAAACACTTTTAAATTATTAAAGTTTTTCGATTGAAAATATTAAGCAAGCTCTTAAAAACAAAACCACTATGGCCACTTGAAACATTAACAGCTATCTTGGGCCTACCCACTTGAGGGATGAATTCACTATCCAATTCTCTATCGTATTTATAAATTTTGAGTACCAGTTTTTTAAAAAAAAAATCTTAACTTTCCTTATATATATATATATATCACTGGTGTTTTAGTTTTGAAAATATATTTAAAATCATTCTTGGAACATGTAAATAGTAATCGTTACTCAAAATTACATATTCGACTTGGTATGATCAAATCTCATGATACATGACTTTGTATAATCCCTTGGAAGATAAATCAACATCCACACACTTGAAATTTCCAAAACATATTTATTAAAATATATTTATGCATGATGTTAAACTAATAACAATAGCGATCATATAGTTCTATCTTCTTAAAATCAATCAATGACAATGGATAATTATGTGTCATGTACAAAAATTATAAAATCCACATTTATTAAATAAAATCATCCTTTTATATACACTTAAGTTTTAAGGAACGTGAATTTAAGAAGTACAAAAAAAATATAAATAATCATAGAATTGGAATTAGAAACCAATGATATTGAACTTAAAATAACTTATTCTTCTATATATATGTGTGGTTAGCATATAGACATGTATCTAACACCCATAATTAGGTACTTGAATTATTAAATTGGTGTGAAAAATGAAAATTCAATATATATATATATATATATCATGCATAGACATGAAAATTTATATACATTCATATATGTATATATCAAGCATGAAAAAAACACACATATTGAATTTATGACTTCGAAGTAAATATTTGGGCTCCATAGAAGTATAAAACATGGAAATCAAATTACATTAAAAAAATTAGAATACCACATAAATAGGGATTATTCTTTGAAAGGAACAGACTCTCCTTACACAAATATAAATTTATATCTTTAAAATAATTCAAAACTGAATACTAAAATATATAATATGGTTTCATATCATAAGACACAAATATTTTAATAAAATAATCCCATGCTATAATTTATCAAGATTTCAAAATGTTCAAAACATGTTGATTTTGATTTGAAGAACTCATGACATAAATAAATTTATTTTTCATAGTTGTAATTTGAGAAGAAAATAATTGAAAAAATAAATATAATAAAACCCTTAAGAAAACAATAAATTATAGAATATATGCTAAAAACCCCATAGATAGTATGTCCCTTAAAAAATTAAAAAAATTTGAAAAGAAAAATGAGTATTCAAAAGAACATTATGAAATCCCTTACAAAAACACAATTAATCAATTCCAATCAAGAATGAATACTCATCATACCAAACATACTTCGATATATTTTTAGTATAAATCACCTAACTACAATTTATCAATGTTTTGAAAAATATGTTGACTTTTTTTGGAAGAAACCAACAAGTAAACATGAAAGAAACAAATAATTTGACATAATAAAATTTAAAATACCTTACATTCTATTTGTTGACCAATTCTTCTAACTTCTCATATTGCTGATGCTAAATATCTCTTACATGCGAAGGAAGGGAAGAAAATCCTACTGCAAAACAAGTTATCCTCTTATACACTATATAACAGAAAGGAGACATTACAGAGATATCAATTCTCATTACTTACATCCAATGCCATATTTATAGTCATAGTGTCACTATTTAATATATATGTATTTTTTTACAACTTGCTGATAAACATTAATTAAGGCAGTGTATCTCATATTCTGTCAAAAAATAAAACTAAAACACGAGAAATTGAATTAAAATTATTCAATGAACCTAACTCATCTAAATATTGAAACAGAAAAATGAATTTAAATCATATGTGGAATGGTTCGGTTAAAATATAGTTTTATATTCACTTGATTGGTACTAAATAAAATAAAACAAGAATATTCGGACCAAATCATTGTGAAGTAATGAATAATATCCGCACAAAAGTTTACAAAAATCATAAATATATTTTAATAGAAATTATTTAATACAAATCCATAATCACGACAAATCTAGCAGATAACGATTTGAATAAAAAAGTGAACATGCCACTGGAAAAAAAATGATCAGAGAAGAAAAAAAATGGAATCTATGTAATTAATATACATAAAAAATATTCTAAAACATACTTTAATATAAATTCAACATGAAGAAAATCTTCAAATTCAATGTTGTTATCTCCCAATACTCGCTCGGAGCTTCATCGAAAATTGGATCTCAGCCTCGATGAAACCAGTTTCTCCATGCTCGGTTCCGCATGAAGTCTATCTTTCACCTGGTACTCTCGATCTATGACCCAGGAAGATGAAGATGAATATGAACCTTTAATGAATAATCCCTCGATGTCGGACATGAATTGCGTTCGCCTCTCCAGAATGACTATATCCTTGGATTTAGTTTTTCTCAAACCCTAAGTGCATCCCAGTTTCCTCTTAACCAAAAAATTATTTCACTATTCAGTTTTCATTTTTTATCTCATTTTAATATATATGTATATATTATATCATTACATATTTAAATATATACCTATATACTTAAAATTATAATTCATTTCTTATTCTATTTAATACGAAAATTAAAATATTAATATTATAATTGCATTAATAATCATAAGTTCATATACAAAAATTAAAAAAATTCATACATATATTTTTATAATGAACATAATAATGATTTTCATTTTAAAAAACGTCATTTATAAAATAAAACTTATTTTATAAAAGAATCATTTATAATTTCAAGTTTCAATTTATTAATAGATCTTATTAAACACTAATATTTTATTTTATAATTTTCAAAAAAAAATTATAATTACATTACAGTCATAATTATCTTAATTTTAAAATAGTATTTCTCAAAACTGAAGTAAGGTTGTTAAAATATTTATATGTAAAACTATATACATCATTTAGAAATAATTTCATAAGCAATTTAATTAAAACATATATTTATATAATTATTAATAATAAATTAACATTTCAAGGATAATATCTCATTTTTGAGAAAGAGGATTTAATCAAAATTCACTGAGTAAATTTCTAGTATAAAAGTTTAATATTTATTAACATTTATATTGAATTAAGAAAATAGTAATAAAATAAATAAATATTTTATTTCAAACGTGGGATGTTACATGATTGGCCATCAAGGAAATACACTTCCCAGCCCTACTAGAGAGTAGTGCTCAGAAAGATCATTGACGAACTACAATATTCAACCCCAATGCTGGTTACTACTCAAGAAAGTTCATCTAGGAACTCCACTGTGTAGCCCTAGTGGAGGATAACATTTGGACAGGTCATGGTGATCCTTCGCAATCACTACCAACATTTGACATTTCCTAACTATGATTCGTGATAGGAAAATTACATATCATATCTCAAAATCAACAATGAAGGAAACTATAGCATTCTACATAGAAAATAAACATGGATAGGTTACTCCCCATCCCATATCAGAGTTCAAACCTAGGAGATACAAATGATTAAAGTTTCCGAAAAAGAGGCCCAGGGGTACACAAAGTGTGAGGGGACCTAGATGGTGTGTGGTCCTACTCCACCACCTGGACTTGTCTCTGAGGATACATGGATTCCAAGACATTATATAGTACATGTGATGTAGGTGGACTAAATTGTGTATCCAAGACAACCGGGACTGGGTCAGGTCCTTCTGGTCATGTTAGTGTAGTCAACCCTGGGTCTGTGTACTTGGGTATACTGCCATGTAATTCCACATGAGTTCCGACCCATGTGATCAAACACATGGGTTTCAAAATTGGGTAAAGGGTATATGGAATGTAGGAGGGATACATTCCATGTCATTATTAACTTTTCCCAAAACCCCATCCATTATTGATGAAGGGCTATACTCTATGTGTTCATACTACTACATGACATGTAGTCAGGTTTCATCATGATTTTCCAGATTATTATCTCTACATTAGGAACCTCATGTCAAGCCTAATAACATCATACGCAACTGTATCTCTATCCAAAACATTCCTATGTTTCCATAGATCATGGGTTCCCACCTCCTTTCTCTAGAAATCGGCCTTCGTTGTTCTATAGGGTTTCATCGCACAAACCACACATCTCCAAGGATTAAAACCTTGATTATTTTATCTCAAATAATTGAAATTATCATCCATGCCTTGAAAAAATCCTAGATCTATCCTAATATCATCGATAATTTATTTTATCATTGATCTGTGTTGTGGTTCTAGTGGTCTGATCAGGCTCAGTACCACCTGGAAATATTGAATCGGGACTATGGGGTCCTACTGGTGATGAACATGAAGAATAATTGGGATATCCTTGTGTGTTTATCTTCAAATTCAGGTGTCTTTAGGATGTTTTTGGAAGGATAGGTTAATCATTGTTTCTCCCTAGATAGTCCTTTGAGGTCTGTCTAGTTGGATACTAGAGCTGTATCTTCTGAAAAATTGGAAATAACAGAGTCAGGTGAGCATGATATGTCTATAGTATGATTCAGGGGTTTCCATAGGGAAAATTCTTTAGAGGTAAATGGAAATTCATTTTGGGTTTCATCCAGTATTAGTTATTTATCCCAAAATAGCTCAGTAGTATGCAAGGAGGATGTTTATGAGAATAAAGGTCTTGTTAGTCAGTTACCCATGAACAATGATAAGTGGGTTCTTGATCAGGATTGATCAGTTTCGGTGTCCTCTAATACTTGAGTTTGTATGAGGGCGAAACTTCGGTATATAAAAGAGATTCTAGATTCTTGTTCTAGTCCGACCAAGATTCCTGGGGCCAAAGCCAGACCAAAATTGTTTCAATGATTCTGTTGATGATATGGAATGCACGTGGCATTGGTGCTTGAGTGAAGTCCGATTTTTTAGCCATGGAAATCAAAAAGAATATGGTGTGTGTTGCTGATATTCTGGAACATAAGAAAAACCTGAATAAGATTAGTGATGTTGCTCGTAATCTGAAAATTCATGCATGGTTGCATGCAGAACCTGATAACCAACATATATGTGTTTTCTGGAATAAAAATGTGTCTGTCGTTTTAGTTAAAGCTAGTGGTCAATTCATTACGGTGAAAGTAAACACTGGTGAGGATGTTCTTTTTATGACCATTGATTATGGAAGTTGTGATTATCAAAGGAAGGAGATTTTGTGGAAAAATTTGGACAGCTTTGATTCAGAGGATCTTCCCTATATTGTAGCCGATGTCTTTAATATAATTACTAATACAGGTGAGAAGAAGGGTCGAGTTGTGTTTCCTCGAATGGCTAGTAGGAGTTTTGTTCAGTTCATAGAAAGGAAAGGGCTTCTTGATATGGGTTATTCTGGGGATTTCTTCACATGGTGTAACAATCATAAAGGAAATAATCATTCATGGAGTCATATTTATAGGTGCTTGGCTAATGTTCATGCTATTTCCAAGATTGATAATGTGAAAGTTGATCATCTTGTTCGAGGTATTTCTGATCAGTCTATTCTTCTTGTGTCCTTATCTTCTGGTAAGAGAAGTGAGGATCGTTTTCGGTTCTGTGAACATTGGAATGATATGTTTGATTATCATCATATTGTTAAGGATTGCTGGGAGGAAACAGTTCAAGTTTATGCTTGGGTAGCCATTTATAATAAATTGAGGCGGCTTAAGCACAGAATTCATTATTGGAAAAAAAAATCACTCCTGTTGATCAAGAATAGGATTTTTTAAAACAATAGACTGAAAGATTAGAATTAAATCTGGAAGTTAACTGGGATGATAGGGCCTATGAGAATCTTATTAATAAGAAAAATGTGATGGAAGATCTTATTCTGAAACAGTAGCATGTTAATCATGAAAAAGATCGTGTCAAATGGCTTCGTGATGGAGAAAAAAATAGAATTAATTTCTATGTGTGTATTAAAGAGAGGAGGAGGGTGGTTAAGCTGAACATTTTTCTAGACGATGGATCCTTATTGGGTGATAGGGATGTGATTGGTTATTTGGATTTTTCTTTCTTTAAAAATCTCATTGCTGATCCTAATCCTAATATGGTTATGGGTTATCCTAGTAGGAATGCAGTTTTGTTTGAGGGAATTCCAAATATGTTGTCTAACTTTGATAATAATATGCTGGAAGCTATTCCTATTGAGGGAGAAATTCATGATGTTATGATGAGACTTAACCCGGAGAGTGCTCCGGGTCTTGATTGTTTTCCAGGTTCTTTTTATAGAGGGTCTTGCGAGATAGTTAAAGATGATGTGATTTTTTTCCATTCATGATTTCTTTCGTGGTAGTTATATACCAAGGGTGGATGGTGCTACTACTTTGGTTATTCTTCCTAAGATTAAAAATCCATCCTCAATTTGTGATTTTAGGCCACTGATTATGTGTAAATTTCTTTATAAAATCTTATCTAGTATCATCAACTCGTAGTTGTCTGCACTGGTTTCTCTATGTATTTCGCTGGAACAACATGGTTTTGTTAAAGGTCGATCTATCTAGGGAGCGGCTGCATTAGCCCGTGAAATGATTCATGATATCAATATCAAATTCCATGGTTTGAATATGGATTTGAAGTTGGATATGAATAAAGATTATGATAGGATGGAAAAGGGGTTTATTATCTGGGTCCTAAGAAGTATGGTCTTCTCGTCATGGTTTATTGATATTCTGTTTCATTGTTTTAGATCTTCATGGATGTCAGTTTCTTATATGGGAAAAACTCATGGTTTATTCAAGGAAAATCATGGTCTTAGGAAAGGATACCCTACGTCCTCGACCCTCTTTATCCTTATGCAAGATGTTCTTAGCCATTTTATCAACAAGAAAGTATCTACATGGGATATCTTACCATACTGGAGGAAATTAAATCAACCACTGATCTCCCACTTGATGTTTGTGGATGATACTTTAATTTTAATTAATGCTAGTGTTAGATTGGTTGGTAGTCTTATGAAGGTTCTAGATCAATACTGTTTATGGAGCGGGTTATCTATCAATAGGGGGAAGAGCAGCTTATATATTACTAATAAATGTGGTGCTAGGCAGGTTCTGTCCATTTCCAGGTTACTGAACATGAAAAATGGTATTTTTCTCCTGGATTACCTGGGTTCACCTATTTCTCCTGGCTGTGTTCGTGTTAGGGAGTTTGATGGTATAGTTAACAGAATGATGAGGCATGTGCTGGATTGGAAAAATATTTTTCTATCTTTTGAAGGAAGGATTTCATTAATTAATAGTGTGCTGATGGCTATTCTGGTTCATGTTCTTTCAGCTAGGAATGTGCCAAAGGGGGTTATTACATCTATTGAAAAAATCCTGGATGATTTTATTTGAGATGCTCATTTTGAGGGGAAATGTCATTGGTCTTCTTGGAAAAGGATGGCCACCGGTTCAAGAAGGTGGTATTAATGTCAGATGTCTTATGGATACAGTTCACTACATGCAGGCGAAATTAGCCTGAGAGGTTGTGGAGGGTCATACGCTTTGGGGTAAAATCATTCATTTACAAGGTGAGAAATATGTGGTTGATAGTAGACATGTTTCACATTTCTATTCTTTAATCCGTTGTTTTTTCCAGACATTCGTCAACACTCACATTGAATTATAGGAAGGGGTGAAAGTTCTTTTTGGAATCATAAATGGCTAGGGTCGACAATTGGTTTCCCAGGTTGTCCAGCTCCTTTGATTTCATTCAGGGAGGATAGTAGATATCCTTTTTTATGAATGTTTTTATGGATAAGTATCAAAAGAGAACTTTTGAACTTATTGTTTTGAATCAGGAGTTGGACTGGTGTGTGTTCACTGCTTCGAAATCGGGTTTGTTTTCTTCTAAAGATATATGGGGCATTTCTGTTTCTTAGGCTCAGTATGACATCTGGAATTATACGTTTTGGTGTAACAGAATACCCACAAAATTTAATTTCTTGGTATGGAGAATTAGAAACCAAGCTATATCTAGGGATGGAAATGTGAAAAGAAGGGGTATTATCTTAGTTTCCAAATGCCATTGTTGTATCCATAATATGTAGGAGGATTACAGCAATCTTTTCTTTGAAAGTAACTGGGCCATGGATTTTTTGTGGTTTTTTGGGGAATTCACAAAAATCATTCAACCTTTTCTTGATGGTACTTCTTTTCTGGAAAAGTGGTTTTATAGCTTGAATGGTGAAACTCCTGCAAAAATTGCAAGAGTTGTGATTTTCAGTGTAGGGTGTTGGTGTATTTGGAAAGCAAGAAACAAATCCTGTTTTGAAGGCATTCATTGTACTAAAAGATCAGTTATCATCAAGAAAAGATGCATGATGCTTGATTTTGTAAGTTATTCTATGATTTCTAGTGATAATCCTTATTTGGGGAGCATGCAGATATAGAGTCCTGATTTTATTCATTCAGATCTTATAAGAAGGGGTAATTGGGATCGCCGGATTCCTCTAGGCATGGGTCTCAAGCTTAATTTTTATGGATCATTCATTGTAGGAATTATCTGCGATGGAGGTGTTGTGTGAAACGGGTATGGAAGTATTCTTCTTGATTTTAATACTTTTTATCGAAGGGGAAGTTCTATCCAGGATGAAGCCGAGGTGATGTATACGGGGATAACATTGTGTTCTCAAAGGATCTTATGTCTGCAACAGATTGAAACTGATTGGAAGATCATCCATGACTAGATGAGTGGAAAGATTTCTACTCCTTGTTCGATTACTTATATAGTCAGGAAATCCAAAGTCATCTTTGACATCAACAAAACACAGTTTTTATATACATGTTGAGAAGGTAAAAAGTAGCAGAATACTTAGCTTCTTTGACAGTGGTGGATCAAGGTACCAATATTCTTTGTTTGTCTAGTTCTCTTCAAATGGAACCGGAAGGGGAGGACATAATTAGGGGGGGCCAACTGGGCCTTCACTAATTTAGACCGCCTTAAGGTGTTTGTGTTTTTCCCATGGATTATTTGTTGTGGGTTTTATTCTTATTAATAAAAATGCAATGTTGATGATGAAAAAAATAGATAAAAGAAAATTAACAAAGAATTAAATAATATTTGGACAAGTATTATGGTAAAACAATAAAAAAGGTGATCTGAGGATAGAAAAAATGAAATAAATTAATATTTCAATACTTTGGTGCATGTAATTGGCCACAATTGGGGCAGATCCAAGAATAAGGACGGATCTGATCCATCAATTTAATGAAAGGTTGTAAATATCCAATTGAATATTCCTTCCTGTAGATTGGTTCATTCATTAATTAGGAACATTACAAGAAATTATATAGAAAATTCATTACCTTTGTTGTGTCCTGAACTACTCTGATCTTGCATTTCAACATCATCCAATGTGATCTGCTAAGGGAAGGTTGAAGGAGAGTGTCACTGGAAATTCCTATATTACGAGGCTATCCAAATCCTATCCATCATGATGATGTCTTTTAAGTAAAAATTTTAGTTCAAATGAGTTTAATTAATTAATTTAATAAATTAATTAAACCCACTAAATTCACCGCCAACGAGTGAGGGATCCAAATTCACCATTATGACCCATTTTAGGTTTCTCCTAGGGTAAAAAACACATTTCAAACTCAACTGTGGCGATGAATTTATAATCTGATCTTCTATTTAAGATTTATCAAATTTTATTTAAGAAACTATATCTGAAATAATAATACATTAACTATTTTTATAAAATTAATTTTGCCCACACCGAACCTTGGAATCACACCCTATCTCAATGAAAAGCTCTGGATATATATATATAAGTCTTAAAAGAAAAAATGTGGGACTATACACCATTATCTCCTTCAATATTTCCTTCATCAAAAAAATGATTCAAAAAACTCGATATACTGATAACATTCATGAGGTCATATATCTCTTCAGATACTACATGTGGAAGACTTCATGCACCCACTCAAACTGTGGGGGTAGGTAGAGCTTGTAATAAACCTCACCTCCCCACAACACGATCTCGAATGACATGATGAACCTCAGTGATAGATTTCATCTCCAGTAAAACTATTAAAATACTCATCATTGGGAAATTATTAGAAAAATTTTATATCCTAAATCAAACTCCAAGGACCCATTACACTGATCTTAATAATATTTATGTATGCTCTGGGATGCCCTCATCTGCTCACGGACGATCTGGGCTTTCTCCATCATCACCTACACCATCATTGGGCCAAGAAGAGACACCTCATCGATCCCTATTTAGAATAAGGGTGACATCCATGGTCTCCCTTATAGGGACTCCAAAAGTGTTATACAAATATTAGAGTGGTATATATTGTTGTGCACAAACTCTAATAATGTAAAGTGCACATCCCAGCTCCGTATAAAGTCTAACATGAAATCCATCATCATATCCTCCTACACCTGGATAGTGCGCTCAATTTGCCCATTGGTATGAGGGTGAAAGTTTTTACTCAACCTCATTTGGGTCTTTAATGACTCCTACTAGCCTCTCCACAATCATGATATAATCCACGCATCATGATCACACACAACCATCAAGGGTACCCCATGAAGGAGAACAATCTCTCGTTTGAACAACTACCCAAAACTCTATACCAAACTCTCCATCCTGATAGAAAGAAAGTGTGCTGACTTCATGATTCGGTCATGTATCCATGAGATAGAGTCATGACCATTCATTTTCCATGGAATCCCTATTATAAATTCCATGAATATGCCATATCATTTCCACTATGGGATCTCAATGTGCTATAACAAACCTTCTAGAACATGGTCCTTTTCCTTCACCTCCTAATAGGTGAGGCACCAAGAGAAAAAATAAAACATGATTCTTCTCATTAGAGACTACAAAAACCTATAAAAAATGTCTCTATATATGTTCCCCACACCAGGATGTACATCAAGTGGTGAAGTGTGGAACTCTCCCATAACCTCCTCCCGCACCCTGACTGGAACCAATGTTCACCCTAGGAAATTGATAACATGATTAACTCTTATAGAATATAAATTTAGTGACTCACCAATGAATATATGATCATGTAATATCTTATAATCAATGTCTCCCAATTGGGACTCTGTCACATGCTTAGTAAGTGGAAGAGTCTACACCATTGACGGTAGAAAAGTTTTACCGTCCTGCTCCACCAGGGTTAGCTGCAAGGAGGACAACTGCTCTAAAACATTCTTCACAAAGCAAGACTAAAACATCACATCAATTGAATATACTACAAAATTACACTACTATGTATTATAGACTATCATTAATTCATAGACCAATGGTATCTCTAACCAATACCATTGTCTCCAGTTTAAGACTCTTTATGGGAAGAAATACTTGAGACTCTGATAGTTTGAGTAAACCAAAATGTGCTCCCCCAAAAGGTAGTTCCTCAAAATCCTCATGAATAAGACTAAAACTTCTATATTTATGTCATTAGTAACATATTTATTATTTTGGGTTCTCAATTGCCTCAACTCATATGCGATAACTACCTTTTACTCTACCAAAAACTTTTGGTCCCAACTCCCAAGGAAACACAATACACTACGAAATCCACACTTTAGTTCAGTTGTATCAACACTGGATAACTCATCAGTATTATCCTCAAAAACTCAAAGAACCTCTATCACTACTCATAATAGATAAAAGGATTCCCTCTCTACATCAGGGTCATCAATGGGACTGTGATTCTGGAGAACTATGCCACAAAACTACTATAGTACCCCCACTAAACCAAGAATTCTCCTCACATCTTACATGCTCTTGGGTGTATCCCAAGTAAAGAACTAAATCAATATTTACATGGTCCAGAGCAAACCCATTATTTGAAATGAAATTCCCCTAAAAGTGAACCTCATGTATCCAGAACTCGAACACATGGAGTTTCTTGTAAAGATGGTGCTCTTGAAGAAAATTTGAGATCATCATTAAGTGATTTACATTATCCTCCTATAATGTAGAGAAAATGAGTATATATTAAATAAATAAATAAATAAAATGGTCCATGTATGGCCATAAAACCTTGTTCATCAACCCATAAACATGATGAGGGAATTTTTCACATTGAATGGCATCACTATAAACTCATAGTGTCTGTAGCGATATTCGAATGCCAAATTTAGAATATCATCCTCGTGAACCCTCAGCTAGTGTTACCCAGACCTGAGATTGATCTTTGAGAACCATATCACACCATGAAAACGGCCAAATTGGTCATTAATCCTTGGAAAGGGGTACATAGAATTTATCGTAGCCAGGTTTATGCGAGAAAAATCCACAAAAATGTATAATTTCAGGTCTTCTTTTTTCAGGAAACACACTAGAGCTGCCTAGGGGGACACATTGGTCATGATGAAACCCTTCTCTCGAAGTTCCTCTAATTGCAACTAAAGATCTCGGAGCTTGGTAGGGGCCATATGATATGTCATAGAAGATATCAATGTAGTCTAAAGATATAAGTCGATGAAAAACTCCATCTCCCACCTTGGAGGTAGTCCTAGAACAGCCTTGGGAAAGACATCCATAAAATAATCTACAAATGAATGAATCCATATGCCTAAAGAGCCTTCTTGAAAAATTTCTATACTCAAAAACTGATGGGTGATGGGTTATAGCCTCGTTCTCCGAAAACCTGCATATCCCACCATGAGACATATCCCAATAAACGGCGAATAGATTCCAATTAGTGTGTAGTCATTTCACTTGTCTACGGTGATAGTTAATCTAGTCTCAGACCATGGATAACCAATCCATACCCAAGATAAAAACATATATTCCCATTGTAACGACCAAAATGTACCATGTAAACATATCTCCACCAAGTAATAGCTCACAATCCCAACTGATAAAATATAAAGAAGAAGAATTCCCTATTAGAACCTGAAGACAATGTTGCTAGGATAGTGCCTCAATTGGGAGCTCCAACTCCCTTGGCAGGAGTAGAGATATGAAGGAATAACTAGAACCAGTATCTATGAAGACTAATGCAAAATTAGAATAAAAACATATCATACCTCTAAAACTATCATGTTCTTCAGGTTCATATGTCTCAAAATTTTCTATCTATCTTCAACCATGACCTCCAGCTCCCTAATCTAGATGTGGGATGCCTTTTGGTGGTGGAAGAAATATCTCATTACAATTTCCACCAACCATATATATTTTTAGTCTTCTTATAGATATGACTCCTATGGGACCACCATATCCTTTCCTTGGATATCCCTGATAACGGTGTTGCCTTTGCCATGGCAATATATTAGATACTTGCCTGCTCTCTTCGACACATTTGGTTGGGTAGTCACACGTAATGTGACCTCACCCATTAAAATTGAAGCACCTCCCTTTATAGGATTCCCCAGGGATTTGCGCTACCTCTATACCATATGACCATTGACTTAATTTTACCAAAAAATGGTTTCCTCTGTCATGGTCCTGTTGCATGGTGCCTACTAGCTATCACAGACAACTCAGCTCCATGAAACCGACTTCTATCCCTAGCTACCAGGAATCCCTCTAATAGAAATATCCCTTTCAACATTTCCCTCTCTAGTACCCTGACATAGGTGGGGATGAAAAAGGGAACTCTGCTAGCACATACCTCTATATGGAGTCCATATTAAAACTTTTGTTCTTGGAAATATCCGTTGTGAATCATTTCAATTGAGTACCATGTAAGGTCTATGAACATCACTGTGTACTCAACCACCAACATACCACCCTACTATATATCAAGAATATTCTTTTTAAGGACTCAGTATTAGAAGGAGGGGTATTAAACCTCACAAAAAAAACCGGATGTCAGGACATGAGAGTATTGACCTCTCTGAGATTCCCTAGTGATCTTCGCTACCTCTAAACCATATTATCATGTACCTAATTTTACGAAAAAATGGTTTCCTATGTCAAGGTCCTACCTCATGGTTTCTACTATCTATCATAGACAACTCAACTCTGTGACACCCTCTTCTATCCCTAGCTACCAGGAATCCCTCTAACTGAAATATCCCTTTCACCAATTCCCCCTCTAGTACCCCGACATAGGTGTGGATAAAAAAGGGCACTATGCTAGCACATATCTCTCTATGGATCCCCTATTAAATATTTTGTGCTTGGAAATACCCGTTTCAAATCATGTCAAGCGAGTACCAGGTATGATTTATGAACCTCTCTGCATACTAATCCACCAACATACCTCCCTACTATATCTTGAAAAGAACCTTTATATAGAAATAGTATTAGAATGAGGGTTATTACTCCTCACAAAAAAACTGGTGGAAGTCAGGACATGACAATACTGACTCACCATGCATTTGTCAGTTAAACCACTTGATCTGTCAGGATCAGGACATGCCTAAAGATATAGACAACTAAATCTATAAAATCCTATAATGCTTAAGGATCTAGATTAATGTGGAACCTCTACAGCCACTGGGACTATAACTCATGGAGTGCGTTATGCTTACACATGTCATCATCCTACAATGTTGGAACAATATACTACTCGACAGGTGTAGGTGTTGTTACCTGACCACCTAGAGATAGGGGTTGTGGAACAGGCCCTGAATTATGGCCTCTTTACACATTAGATTATCTTCATGATTAAAAATAGGTACCCTGACTGACAGTTATCATGGAGGAATTCTGAGATATATATATTTATTCCATTGTTAGATAAGAATATATATATATATATAACAACAATGGGGATATGGCTCATGAAAGAAACATGAAAACTCAATCCTATGTCATTTCTATATTGTTGATCCATGTAACCTATGTCTTAGTATTCCACATTGACAAGAAGGAATCAAAGTTCTTGGTGAATGGATATATTGGCCACCCTAACCATCATTGGATTCTCTAGCCTATGATCTGCACTCAAGACACATTGAAAATGTTTCCCTAAATCCTATCCAAATCATAATAAGGGGAATAGTTTGAAAAATGTGAGAAGGTTCAAACCACATTTGATACCAATATATAACAACCCGAATGTTTTCGGGGATTGAGTGACAACTACCCAAATCTTTCCTCAATAAGCTAGGGGTTGGAGATTAGCTCCAAAAGAATAAATAACATTTGGAGGACTTCTCCAATGTACATATATGAACATAAACATCTATATCGATGAAAACGATCTGTGGGAAATAGAAAAAGTTACAAAAAAGCTAGAATGATAACCAAGAATGATTATCCTCTAGACATTATAAGAGTAAAGTAGTGTAAACAAAAAATTAAAGGGAAGAAATACACATGCAACCAAAAATATGTCCCTGACTAGAAAAATTGTAAATGTAAACTATTGAGAGATACTGACACTTGAATCCCATGATATGACCACCACACGTTTTCCCAAGTACCAGGTATCCCAAATAACCTCTGATGTTACTTACGACTAATACATCATCTTCATAAGACATGTAACATGTGGTAAAATCACATACAAGGGTGAGTATATACACACCCAATAAGATACCACTAATACTAAAGGGGGAGGAATGAATATATGCAATATAAATATAAACACAGTAGATGCAAGATAAAATAAAAGAAAAAGGTCAACCCAAACCAAGAGTGAAGGAAACCTCATCCAAACACACGGATCTTGACCTGATGCATAGATGAACTAGATTTCATGTATTATTCGCCTATAAAAGGAGAGTAGACTCATGCTTCCATGAAAATATAAACATAAAAAGCATATGGAATACCCCTCACAAATTTTATTCTCCTGGATAGAGGGTAACCAAATACAATATGTGGAAATAAAAGAGAGAAAATTTATATGCTCTGTGAAAATAAGATTAAATAATAGATTAAGGGAATATTCATCACACAAATCTTCCTAGAAAGAAGTGTCACCAACAGTTCTGAAATTCCATCAACAATTCCAAACATCTAACACATCAATCTAAAATTATCCATCCAAGTCAAGTAATGCCTCGTCGCTGTGTTGCATTTTTGAGGGGACCAAACTCCATATAGGAAACCCATGAAATGGTATAATAGGATGGTCCACTTTAGATATTCATAGAGGAACTCCACATCCTAACTCTACTATAGGTAACCACTTAGAAAGTATATGTAGAGGAACCACACCCAAGCCAATTTGGGTCCCACTCGAGTAAGCATTGATGACTCTACTGCCAAGCTCTACTAGAGGGTAAACTCGATAATCGTCGAGGAACTCAACTGCCCAGCCCAAATAAAGGGTATCACTCGGAAAGTTCATTTAGGAACTCCCATTCCATGAAATTTTGGAGGGCACCTATCAGAAAGGCCATTGAGGTATTCTTCTACTTAGCCCTACTGGAGGGTACCTCTGGGAAAGGTCATTATGTAACTCCACTACCCATCACTTCTAGAGGGTACCATATATAAAAGACCTTGAGGAACTCTACTTCACATCCCTTCTAAATGTTATCACTTGGAAAGGTAATCAAGGAACTCCACTACCCAACCCTGTTGGAGGGTACATCTCAAAAAGGTCATCAAGGAACTGTACTTATCAGCTTTTCAGGATGGAATAACCTAATAATGTTTTCAAGGAACTCCATGGCCCAGCCCTATAATAGGGGACTGGTTTTGTAACAGCCCAAGCTACCATGGTACATTTCCCTTTGATTAATACAATAGCTTTCATTGTATGCAACTTCGAGTTCTAGCACACCACGACCAATCAAAATAGACATTATGAATAGTAATTCCCACTTTTTAAAATTTAATAAATTTTATTTTTTTTAAATGGTCTTCATTTTTGGATTGAGAATTTTAAAATTAATTTAGGGTGAAATTTTGGTATTTTTCTGAAAACATTAAATTTTTTATTAATAGTGAAAAACACTACCTTATTGTTTAAAACCAATTTTTTATTTAAATAATTATTTCTGTTATTTAAATTTAATTTATGTCAAAATAGATATATAATACATATATAATTTCAATTTAGTTAATTGGAGTCATTTTATATTAAAAATAGTTGTATAAAATTTTATTGACCTTTTTACCATATTTTACCTACCTTCTAGGAAAATTTGAAAATTTGCATAAAATAAGATTTTACCACATCTATGAATTGAATTTCGAAAATTTGAGAGAAATGGTTAACATCAGTAAGTAAAATTTGTTTCAATAAGATGAAAATATTTTTTGGTGAAATGTAACTTTTGACGTTTATTTACCACGGTTAAAGGTAATTAGGGTAGTTAAAGGTAAAAATGATATTATAATTATCCCAAAACATGTACTAATTCTATTAGATAAGGTTAATTCGACCAAAAATAACCTTAGGAATAAAATATGATCCTTTTTTCTAGGTGTATTAGATTAGGACATTTATTATTATTTTACTGAAAAAATAGATAAAAGTGTAAAATTCAATGTTTAATAACTAAAAAACATTTAATATAGTGTTATACATAATATAATTTAGAGTAAAAATATTCATTATAAAGATAAAAATATTTCCTATATCATGGTATTTTGTTTATAATTTTTAGACATTAAATAATTAAATTTATTTATGACACAATGATGATGAAATAATTACCATATTAATGCATGATTAAAATAATTGATATTATAAATATTCAAATAAATTAAAAATGAGACTTATGATTCATTAAAAAAATTATAGGATAACATGAAATGTTAGGGTTTATTTAATGAATATTTTTTGATGATATCAGATTGTTATGACTTTAAGAAAAAAAATACTAAATAGTGTTAAAGTTGACATAAATGAATTTTTAAAACAAATACTATATTATTAAATGATATAATATTCCTAAAAATATACGGTTCAGTCAAAGGACTTATAGAGGGTCATATATATCAACAATGAACCACTTGGGGTTGAATTGTCTTTTTATAGTTTGTTTATAAACCATTTTTTATAATAATACAAGCATACATGGTAAAAGTTAAACTATTTAACTAAGAGTGAAATAGAAAAGTCAAAGTTAATATGGTGACCAAAACATTTTTATAACCTATTAGTTGAGGGGTTTTAGACCTATCACCACCTTATCCTCAAATTAAATCTTTTTTGTGGCATTATAAACCATATATGGTTATATAATAAATTAATATTTTAATCTTTTCTTTAAGTGACCCTCACCTCTCTTATAAAAGGGTACTTCCCCTTCTCTCAAAATCACACCTAAAAATCCATTTGGATCGGAAAAAACCTGCCCTAATCTCCTTGAAACTTTCCTCAATTCATCTTAGAGGCCTTAGATTGATCAAAAATCAAACCAAAGATTCCCTTTTGTTCAAATAAAAAGGAAACACCCAAAGAAGAGGTAATTATTTTATCACCTCTTTCAAAGTTCTTTTTTTCTTCCATGTTTTCTATCTTCATTATTTCCATACCAAAATAATAACTCCAGTACCATCTACATATTGTGATATTATTAAAAATATTGTAAAACCATAATCATTATTCTATCCATCCTATGAATGATAATGTCACCAAGCGTGTGTTTGTACGACTTACCGTCTCCACGCCATGGTGTATTTTGTTATTCAACAATATGTTATTTGGATAGATATCATGATGAGTAATATGTATATATATAATGAAAATAACATGATAATTTATCTTTAATATTAATATACTATTCAATTAAAATCCTTTTATCATTATGGAAATGATATTTTTGCTCGTGTGTATGTACGGCTTACCGTCTGCATGACACGATGAGATTCATTTCCAGGTTCACCATTCAATGATGATTATAAAAATATATATTATTAATAAGTATGTAATATATGATATAATAATTCTACTAAATATATATATATATATATATATCTCTCGTTTTGTGTGTGTGTTTGTGTGTGGGTGTGCTTACATATATCTTATTCACTTACTTCCGTTCAATATGATATGAAAATGGAAACATCATTTATGTATACGTACGACATACCATCTCCATAAATGGTGACTTCCATTTCATGTACCTATCTATTATAAATAATTATATTCATAATATATATGGTGTTTAATGAATTTTTTATATTCTAGAATTTTTTAAATCATGATCTATGTGATACGATCAGGAATTACAAGTTAAAACACATACGATAATGAAAGCAATTATTACCCGAAATTTTAATTTAACATGGAAATAATTATTAAATGGGTATTATAAATTCATTAATGAATCATGTATGATATAATAAATAATAATATGATTTTTTATAATTAAATAACATACTTGGTTCATTATACAAGAGGTTAAACGTACCCTCAACCAAAGGAATGTGCAAGGTAAGGGTTAATTTCTCAATCTCATTATTATCTGAGATTGTTTATCTGTTTGTTTTTACTGGGAAATATTTATTATCCCTGTCCATTTTTCATAAAAGAGTTTTAAAAAGGATTATTTTTAAGGTAATATTTAATTAAAACATAATTTTAATTTTTTTAAATATTTATTCTTCTAAATAGTTTTCATTAATGTTCGTGTTTTCAAAATGGGTTTAAGGATTTATTTATATAGAAATGAATGTTTTAAAATGTTAATTAGTTTAAAAACCATCAAATTAGTATGGGAGACTTTTATTGTAAAATATATTTTAAATTTGTTCCTTTATAAATTGTGTGACTTTTAAATGATTTCATGAAAAGGGGGTATTTCACTCAAAGACTTTTAATGATCATTTTCAAATATATCAAAATCCTTTACTGGATATTGTTTTGAATGATTTATGATATGTTTTACTATGGATGTGAAATTTTTATACCAATAATGGTTTATGGCTAAGTTATTGACATTTCATATTCTAGTTTTAATACGAATGTTTGTGTTATGTTTAAACATTTTCAAATGTGGAATGCTATTGATATGTAAGTGATTGTAGGGGCCCGCTATATCCCCTCCATGAATCGGTAGCTCTGATAAGTCAAACTAATGTCTTGGCACAAGGCCTTGACAAAAAATTTATTTTTAGTCTTGGCACGAGTCCTTGACTATGTGGTAATGATGTCTGGAATTAGGCATTCCCTTATTATGAAATTAATTAATTCATGTGATTATTCGACTAGTAGAATATCAAATTGAATGTTTATATGGAAATGTTTTATTTATTTTCTCCATATTATGTTCATGTTTATCTTTAAAAGGTTGTTGTTTTTTACACATCTTGCCTTAATAGTTTATAGCTTCCGCTAATTTGTTACCCTTATAGAGCATCTGAGATCACCCCTTTATTATGTTTTGTTTTCCCAGGATTCCAAGAAGTATATTATGTTTGATATGTAGGGTTAATCTAGGCGAATAATGGTATTCTCAATTGATTATTTATGTTGTGTTTAATGTTTGAATTTATAATGTAGCGTTCATGTATGTAATCTATTTTCCAAGAATACTAAATTGATCGGTCCTTCAGGACTTGATTCCTAGTAATCATGCCAATGTATTTAAATAATACACCAGCTTCGAGCCTCTGGGGTTGGGGTGTTATAGCTTAAAAAGGTCCTAGTGATCTTTCATGATCACTACCATCCTCATGAATTTCCTAACCAAGCATCGTTCAAGAAACATTACACATTATATCTCAAAAGCCACAATGGATTGCACCATCGCATTATATGTGAAAACACACCAAGGATATGGTACTTTTGATCCCTGATTGGAGTTCAAACCAAGGAAATAAATATGAATTAAGTTTCCTCAAAAGTTGCCAAATGGTACACGACATGTCAAGGGACCCACCTAGTGTGTGGTATCACTCCACCACCTGTCCATGTCCATGGGGGTACATGACTTACAAGACATTTTTATAATTCCCCAAGCCCATGATTTTGGAATCAGTGATAAAACATGTTTTGTAATTTTTTTAGAAAAGAAACTGAATAATTACAAAATACATTGCACAATTGAGGGCCTTTACTGGTATAGGTTTTATATAATTAGATAAAAATATTACAATTTAACTAAACTATACAAAATTAAATTAAATAACAAAAGATCCTTCTCTGAGCTAACACCTCAATAAGAATACTTCACAAATTATTCAATTAAACCAGTAAAAATGAACTTAAAATGAAGGGTGAGAATTAAATTTCCCAGTGATTAGTTTTAAGAACATTGATAAATACCATTAAAATATTCTTTGGAAAATAAGTTCTAAAAATAAATTTAAAAACAAATTTTGAAAACATTATTGAATGAAATTATACCTAGAAAATAATTTATTTCATTAAGAATTAAATATGCTCAAAAATTGTTTAAAAATAATACTTTGTTATTTAGAAAGCAGTAAGAATAATTTAGAACAAAAACTATTAGTCCACTTGAAACATGGAAGGCTCTATGGGCCTACCCACTTTCTTAAGGTATGGGTATGATCCCCACTCCCTATCTTCTTTACCCTGACCAAGATCCAATTTTTATAAAAAAAATTATCTTGCTTGACATATATATATATATATACAGTTCAATAGAGTTTTTCATTAAAAATGATTTTATGCATTAAAAATAAATGAAAATATATTTGTATATAAATGTATAAATATAAATCATTATTTAGAATCTATTGTTATACTTGAACAACCAAATCTCTTCATACATAGACTTTTAATATTTACATTGAAGGTTGATCATCATCTAGGTACTTAACATTTCATTCACAATATCTTAAAAAACCATTTTTGCAGATTGTTCTGATAAATGGGAAATTCATTCAATGCACAAGATAACATGTATACACACACACAGATATATATATATATATATATCCATATATTATTGTATAAAGTGTCATGAATAATCATTTATGTATGTCTATAATCAGGATTTGTGTATGACTTGTATATGACATGATGAAATTATTATATTCTTAACTTCCAATAAAAATTGTCTAATCATATTTTATTTAAAATAGCTATAAAGATGAAAATAATACAAGTATATATATATATACATGCTTGTAAAACTTAAAATTGAAAAATTTTAATACTTATAAATTCTATATTAAATTAATATAGAATAATTAAATTATTCCCTTTCATAATTTGAGAATTATGATTGAAATAAATAATTAAATGATTTCTCTCATATTATAATTTCTAAAAACATAGAAAATTATATAGATTGATATAAATACATATGTATATATATATATACGTGTATATATATATGTGTGTGTGTGTGTGTGTCTACGTTGGTGAAATCCAATAATTTTATCACTAAAGTTAAAGTCATACAAAACAATAATTTAAGAATAATCTCTTAAAAAAATATAAGTTTCGCCAAAATTATATGCGATTAAAAATAATTATTAGAGGGTCAGGTAAGATCAGATAAAAAATAATTAAAAATAAAATCTCATTTACTATTTCTGAGAATGAGATATTTAAATTTATTTGACAAAAAAAATTAAACATTTGAAAAAAAATCTAAACAATTTTATTTAGTTGAATTGTTAGAAAAAAACTGTTGGTGTTGTAGTAGACTCCCATTATCCAAAGTCTATGTTGGTTTTACATAAAATTACATTTATACAATAGTTTAAAATATTTTTATAGAAAAATAATATAATGTTTCTACGATAATTTATATATAAAAATTGGTAAACCAAGGGACCAACCTAGATTTTCCCATATTTGTTACATTGATGATTTCAAGCTTTCGGTGAAAGATCAATGTACATTCATAAATTCATTGAATGAAACCCGCAAAATAGAGACAAAAAAATTTAAAATAATTACTACAGAAACATATAAATTAAAATTTACAGACCAAATTAAACAGTCTATTCATAGTCTAAAATCAAACTAGAAAACTACAATTTCAATACAGTTAAATGGTTAAATCGATCAAAGAATAAAAAAAATACAAATACAAATATTAGAGTGAAACCTAATAAAAAATAAAATAAATAAAATATTGATAGAAAACCCCTACATCAGATCCATACAAATCAAAACCCAATTGATGACGCATGACATTTAGAAACTCTTTCCAGTAGCTGAACCCCAATGACCAAACTCGGATCCTCTTCGTTGGAAACCGAGCCTTTCTCAGTTGAAAGAAACATTGGATCTTCTTTCAAGCACTTATTAAACACCTCCTTCTAGCTCATCATGATGACTATATCTCTTGGACCTCATATCCTCCTGGTAGTGCAACACAATGTGACTCCATCTCCCTCTCACTATCAACCTTGAAAACCAAGATAGTTTTTCCCAAAAACTAGTTGATTCCCCATAGACCCATATAATGAGCTTTACATTTTTTAATTATTTTCATTATATATTTTTTCTTTCTATAAAAAATTCATATATATTTAATATAATCATTTTTATACAAAAATCATATTTATATTATAATTTTATAGAAATAATTATGATTTAAAAAATAATATTCACATTATAAAAAAATAATTATATTAAAAAATATCATAATTCATAATAATTATTTTATAATTGAGAAAATATATTATTTTATAAATATATTTATTTGAAATATTTTATAATGATTTATATTATGTTTGTTGAAAATATAATTTATATTATTATTATTAAATTTTTTTTATAATTAATCTATATAACATTAATCATTCTTACGACATAATTATTATTTTAATTTCAAATTTAAAATTCTAATGATTTATAAAAATATATGATTATTTCATAATTCAAAAATATTAATCAAGTAAACAAGTTAATTTAATTTATAGAAACATTTTATTATATTAATATGTATTTCAATAGTTTTTCAAAATAATTGTAATTTTATAATCCTATTGAATAAAAATTTATTTTATTATGAGAATGAAATAATTAATTTTATAATAAATTAATATTTTTAATTAAATAAATCCCCCTTTTATAATTTAAAAAATTAAATAAATGAAAATATAATATTGATTAAACAATAATATTTATAAAAGTTTTTATTTAAAATATTTACTAGTTAAATATAAACAAAATATTTATTAAAATTACTTTCTAAATTTCTTAGGATGTTACATTATTCTTCCATTAAAAATAATTGTGTCCTCGAAATTTGTTTCATTAGACAAAAAAAAAGAATTATGATTTTCCATATTCATAATTATGAAAAAATATGACTGCAAAAATTCTAGAATCTATCTCTTAGGCAGTGATCTAATACCCAAAGCTATCAAGATCATTCCTTAGATACCTAATATAACTCCTCGATACCACGATTCTAGATTTTGTACTAAAACATGAATTAAAATTCATTATAAAAGAAACTAAATATTTATACAATACCTTACACAATCGTGGACCTATTACCTATCTAGTTTTTTGAGAATTGTAAAAAAATATTACATTTCAACTAAACTATAAAAAATGAAATTAAATAGAAAATTTGTATTTAATGAACTGAATCCTTATGAAGAATTCATTAGTAGTAATTATACTAAACCAGTACAAAAATGAATTTAAAACATAGGGGGAGAATTGAATTTCCATGTATGGTATTTTAAAATCATTGATAAATAAATTTAAATATTATTAAGAAAATAATTTTTGAAAATAATTTTTCAAACAACTTTTGAAAAAATTATTTAAATTACTTATGCCTATAAAATACTGTATTTATTTGAATATTAATTATGCTAAAATATTGCTTAAAAATTATCTAGTGATATTTGGTAAGCACAATACAGGGGTTTGAAAACAAAACCATGAGGCCACTTGAAAAACATGAAGGATTCCTAGAACTAACCACTTTATTAAGAGATGGGTTCACTCCCCATTCCCTATCATGTTTACCATGTCCAAGATCCAATTTTTATAAAAATGTTTTCAGCTTTCCTTACATATATACTTAATGTTCACTGCAGTTTTGTCTTTAAAAATGAATTTATGCATTAAAATAATTCACTAATATTTTTATTTAAATATATAAATATAATCCATTATTTATAATCAATTTTTATACTTTCCGTAAGAAAAATATCCTCATAATTACACTTTTTATATTTACATGGAAGGTTAATCAGCATCCTTGCACTTCAAATTTCATTGGCAATCTCATAAAAATCCATTTTTGTAGATAGTTCAGATTAAGGGTAAATTCTTTCAATGTAAATTATTACGTATATATATATATATACATGTATCCATATATTAATGTAGGATGTTTCATGAAAACTATTCAATGTATGGTCATAATCATGATTTGTGTATGACATGTACATCTCATGATAAAATTATGATATTCATAACTTCTAATAAAACATAGATAATAATAATTTATTGAAAATAGTTATATACATGAAAATTATAAATGTATATATATATACATACTCATATAATTTCAAAATTGTAATATTTTAATACTTCTAAATTATAAAACTCAATAAATATACAATAATGAAAAAAATTCACTTTCATAATATAAGAATTATGATCGAAATAAATAATTGAAATATTTCAACCACCTTATGATTTATAAAAAAATATTAAATTATAGAGATGGATATAAATAAAAACCCACACATGAAAATTCATATATGTTTACCTTGGATAAATAACATAATTTAATCAATGAAGATATACTCATATAAAACAATAACTTCAGAATAATCTCTTACAAAAAATACAACTTTCACCAAAATTATTTGTGTTTCAGAATAATATTTTGATGCTCGGGTAAGATGAATTGAAAAATAAAAAAAATAACATCACCTTTACTAATTTTTAAAATTAAATATTTAAATGGATTTGACCAAAAAGTAGACATTTGAAAAAAAAATAAAAACAAAATCCTTACTTGAATTACTAGATAAAAATAGAAGGTGCTTTAGCGGACCGCCATTCTCCAGAATCTATATTGGTTTTTTTACCCAAATTAAACTTTCACGTTGGTTTAAATTTGAATTATAGACCAAAAAATATACTATTTATATAATGATTTATATATAAAAAATTGAAGAATATAGGGATTAGTAGTCATTTTCACAGATTTTTTACAATGAAGGGTTCAAGATTACGGTGAAAGATCAATGTACATTAAAAAATTTGCTGATGAAAACCCACATAATAATTACAGAAACAATTTTAACGAATTACTAGATGAACATATACATCGACACATGCAGCCCAATTTAAACAATATGATCATTGTCTAAAATCAAACCAGAAAACTATAAAGTAACTACAGATAACTGGTGTCATTGAACGAAAAACAAATAAAATCAAAATGAAAATCATCATAGAAAAACCAAATGAAAAATTGGGGACCTAAAATGAAGAAATTAAACACCTTCCACATATTTTAAAAAATTGAAACCCTACTGATGATGAATGACCTTCGAAAACCCTCACTAATGGTGAAAACCCGGTTTGTGGGAAGAAACCCAATGACAAATCTCAGATCCTCTTCACTAGTTACCAGTCCTTTCTCGGTTGTATCCAATAGTGTTTCATCAGTAGAACACTTCTCAGACACCTCAACCAATGTCATCTTGATGATATCATCCCTCAAACATCAACTCCTCTGAGTGGTGTGGCACAACGAAACTCTCTCTCCCGCTCATGGACGACCCCCGAACCCCAAATAGGTTTTCCCTGAAAACAAGTCGATTCCCCACAGTTCCCTATACACGGTTTTCCATTTTTTAATATTTTCATTCTATTTTTTTAAAAAAAATATATATATATTTTATATATCAATTTTTTAATACATAAATCATATTTAGATTTTAATTTTATAAAACAAATTATAATCCAAAAATAAATATTTATGTTATAATAATACATTTATATTAAAAATATCATAAATCATAATGATTATTCTATAATTAAAAAATATTTATTTTCATAAAAATATTTATTTTAAATATCTGATAATAATGTATACTATCTTTATTGGAAACATAATTCATAATATTATTGTTATAAATTTTATTCTTAGAATTAATTTATATAAATCTATTCATTCTATATATATATAAATCATATTTTAGTGTAAAATTTGAAGTTCTCAGGATATATAAAAATGAATGTTTATTTCAGCATTCATAAATATTAATCAAATTTAAAAATTACTTTATTTTTTAGAAAAATTTTATTTTATTAACACATATTTCTATTTCTTTCAAAATAATTATTATTCTATAATTATATGGAAGAAAGTAAATTCATTATTAGAATCAAATAAATATATTTATAATAAATTATTATTTTTAATAAGAACCCATCATTTTATAATTTAAAATATTAACAAACTAACAAATATTATTTTAATTAATAAAATATCTTATAAAAGTTTTTTGTTAAAACCATTCGTAGTTAGTCATAAAGAAAATTTTAATTGAAATTACTAGTTAAATTTCTTGGGATGTTCATTATTCCCCCTTAAAAAGAATTTCATTCGCTCAATGCGGTTTATCAAACAAAAAAATAATTCTGAATTTTCGTCGTGAGAATTAATAAAAAATAGTATTCTAAACTTCTAGACTATAAAACATAAACAATATATAATCTTCAAATATTTATTGACCATTCCTCTGATACCAAAAATAACTCCCTAATCCTACTCATTCTGATTTGGTGAAAAAATATGTTTTGTAATTTTTATTATAAAGGAATCTGAATAATTACACCACACATTACACAATCGAGGACCTTTTATTGGTTAAGGTTTAGTATAATTAGATACAAATTTTAAATTTCAACTAAAAATTAAACAATTAAATTAAATAAAAAAATACACTTCTGTGTGATTCCTGCTGATGAAAAATAAATCACTAGTAATTCTACTAAAACAGTAAAAAACTAAATTTAAAATTTAGGGTGTGGGTAAAATTTCCCAATATGGGGATATAAAATATTTGATAAATACCGTTAAAATATTTTATTGAAAATAATTTCAAAAAATAAAATTATAAATTTATTTTTAAAACATTATTGAAATTACTTATGCTTATAAAATACTGGATTTCATTGAAAATTAAATATGCTAAAAAATTACATAAAAATATTCTCTTACTATTTGGAAAGAACTAAGCAGAATTTTCAAAACAAAACCATGAGGCCACATGAATCATGGAAGGTTTTCTCGAACTACCCACATTCTTAAGGGATATTCTCTCTCCCCACTCACTTTCTCGTTTACCATGTCCATGTGTAATGCCCCGTGTTTTGAATATCTCAAAATTCGATAAGAATTTTAATTTTTATGGTATCTTTATTTTATGAAATAAATATTTAATGAAATTAAAATTTAAAAAGAAATTAATTAAAAATAAATTTTATTAAATGTGAATAAATTGAAAATTAGAAAAAAAAATTGTTTCTATCTAATAATAACAATAACAATAATATTGTTATTGTTATTTTTGTTGTCATTATTATTGTTATTATTAATATTTTTATTGTTATTGTCATTTTTATTATTATTATATATATAGTTTTATTATTATTAAGGTTTTAAGAATCCTAAAGGGGACTCTCCCTGACCCCCTCCGTACCCGCATGACACACACCCCTGGTCACTTATCCGCGTGCACGATGCCCCCTCTAGATCCATATCCTCTTGTTGGTTTCCACCATTTTCTCCATAATTCTAGCTTTTATCATCCTGGTATGTGTTTCTACTCCCTTATCTATCTTTCAATGGTTGGCTTTCCTCTTCCAGTTTCCTTGTTTGTATTTGCTAAAATCATAGGCTAGGATTAACTCATATTTTTTGTTTTTATTTTTCTTTTAGTGCTTGTAATGGCTATCTCAAGACCCCCTACTATGTCTACTAGCAAACTATGCAAATGGAATAGCTTTTCAGTGAATTTAGGTTTGACGGACAACAATTTTGTGTAAGGTTTTTCTTTGTTCTTATTTTTGCTCAATTTTAATTTTGAGTATTTATAGTTTTTGTGGTACTAGAAAATTTAGTTTAAGTTTGTGAACCTTTCCACAGTCATTCCAGGTATCTGATGCTATCCGAGGTAGGGTTTTACCTCTACAACATTGTTTCACACCTTTTAATTTACTCTCTTAGTGTGTTTTTAGCCCCTTGTAATTTTTCTATTGCGCATTAGAACATGTTGTGGCATTTTTTAGTCCCTATCAATTATTACAGAGTGTTTGGATCATATTTGAAGACATGAAATCACATATGTAGGTACATTTATATATATATATAAATATTCCTTTTGTATATTCCCTCATGGGGAGGGGAATATCTACATTGTATTAAAGTGTGTATATATATTTATGGATGTTTGTGCCTGCATGTGTGGAGCCATTTTGACTGGTCGCTAATTAATCAGCCAACTTCATACTATTATCATGGTATACTTTTGAGGTTGGATCCCCATCATTTTATTTCAATTTATGAGTGCATTAAATTTCTCTATTCCCACACTTCTTTTGGATATTTTTAATGGAGCTTTATTTTTAGAATAAGTGTTTAGTTATGATAAAGGTTTTGTTTGATAAAAGAATAATGGTTTTCTAATAAAACAACTCCAATAGAGGTGTGTTTTTTGTGAAAACTTATAATGATGTTTGATGATTTTTATTATTTTTTCATTGATTTTTGTTTTTTATTACTGAATGAGTTTATAGAGAAACTATAATATAATTAAATGACTTTTTTAATAAATAAATTTATGGGTTTATAATAAAAAAAAAACTCAATAAAGGTGTGATTTCTATGAAAAATCACAGTGATAGTTTATGTTTATTTAGATATCTTGGAATTTTTTATTAATTTCTTCCTTATTTTGTAATTCCTTGTCTAGATTATGGGATTCTATTAAATGGACCTTTTTGTTATTTATAAATTACATTATTCCTTTGAAAAATGATATATGATCCAAGACACTTCCTAAGGGTGTGTCCCAAATTTTAATTAGAAATTCTAGTGTCTGGAAACTACCTCTTCCCCTTTACTTAATCACTTATTTCATGTTGTTCCATTATACCACTCATTGAAACATTCCAGCGATGCAATGTTATCACTTATTAAATTGTTTGATGTGTTCTTTTAGGTCTGTTGTGACAATATCTTATGGAAAAACCCCTTAGGGGTGTTCACCTTGCCTTTTGGCCATCCCTTTGGGTGTACAATACTAAATGGACCTAAATTCCCACTACATAAATGATAAATCACCACATGAGAGGTTCATTGGATTAAATTACTTACATTATGAATTGAATTAAAGAGAATGGCTATCAGGGAGAGTGATCATTGATCCTTATGCCTCACTTCTATACTCATGTGAATTCCTTATATACAATTCCTCATTATGGATACTTCATGTTGGATTCCTTATGCCTTTATAAACATTTCTATTCAAGTTGGTTGTATACCATTTCTTATTTCCACATAATGTCACTCACATCTTTTCAAATTTCATGGGCCTATATTAAATGACATTTGGCCTTGTTCCCCATGCATATTATTGTGTATATATTTTTTTATTCTAATGTGACTTGGCATGGTAGTATAAACTATAGTGTAATTCTTAATAGATTGAGACCTTGAGATTTCATTCATGACATATAATTAAAGGCATGCTAATTCCATGTGATTGTAGTTTCATTTAATTGTTAGATATTATTCCTTGTTTTTTATCCTCTTTCTTGAACCTTCGTTATGTTTATTTCTTATTAACTAGTGATATGGCATAGAGAATTAAGTTACATTCATGCTAAATGACTTAGGCCATTTTGATGGATTGGATCATTCTTCTTGATAGCAGAATAACTTTTGGATCATTTTGATTATTTTGATAGAGTTATTTATATATATGATTTATGTGTGATACATGTATTGATGATTTCCTTGAAATGGGACTTGGTAGCTTGTTTTTTATGACACAACAAATGTGAGAAAGTGGGTTCTGTATTAAGGACTCAAGGATAGGATTACATGCTTTGATGTTTATACCATGACACATCTGGGGTGAGGATTTTTCTTTCTAGGTGATTTCTTCCTGGATGGTTTAATATAATCTTAAGTGATATCATTTACCTCGGGGGGAAATTGTTGATAGACCCATTGGAAAGATGGCTACACCATGCCTTGGGTGATACTCGGTCCTCTAATTAGATACATGGGATGAACATAGAGTTACCATGCCTTGTAGTGATATTCAAAATGTTGTAATGGTCACCTTGGATGAGCTTAGTAGCATTAGATTATATCTCATGTTCTCTCTGTGATACTTGGGATTCATTATATATCACCTTGGGTAGGCATGGGACATCACACCTGCATTTGACAAATTGTCTGGATTTCATTTTCTATTTCATTGTTGAATCATATGAGATGTTTCCTTCATTATTATTAGGTATGGTACTTGTACTTGAGATGTTTACCTTACCTTACTAGCACCCTATTGTGATGAGATGAGATTTCAACCCCAATCCAAAGCCCAAGTTTTAGGGTATGCCTTCCTTGGTCTTCCATGTTAATATTTACCCTTGTGTATATATATATTCTTCCTTGCGTAGGTATACTTTTCAAAATTTCAGCATTGGTATACTTCTCAGAATTCCGGCTTAGGCCGAAGTAGGTAGAATGGGATGGCTGATTATTTAGAAACCCAAACCAAGTTTCTATTTTTAATTTTTTATCACTCTAAATTTATTATATATGGAACACTTATTAATTTTTATTACATTATCTGGAATGGGCTAGACATTAGTGGGGTCGTCCTACTGAGATTTATATCTCACGCCCTAGTTCGGCTGCCATTACACTAGTGTAGAGTCCCAAGACTGACGTACATGAACATTACATTTTATTTTAGAATATTTAATACATGACAAAAACAGACTCCCAAATACCATATTATTTATGTGTATTTGGAAACATGGGACATTAACTTCTAATCATGGTGAAAGATCATCCACATATCTCATAATGATCTTTTCCTTTTTTCCTACCAATATCATTTCTTTATATGCTAGGGAAAGGAAAACATAAAAATGGTGATATCAAATGTTCAGTAAGGGTGAACATGGAGAACATAAAAAATGATAAATATTTCAGCGTAAAAACATAAACATAATATTTAATCATCAAAATCTTGACTCATGAAATAAATCTTGTCAGTACGTAAGGCATAGTTCATAATAGAACATTAACCATTAAGGAATATCATTGGTATAAAAAATATAATTTTGGAAAACTAAAAACCACATAATATGATTTCCATATTACCCAAGGCATTTTTTCCAAGACCATAATATTGGAAAAATTCCATTACTGAACCTAGTTAACATGTCATTCCATCCATATATTATTGAACCAGATTTACTTGTCGTTCAAGCACTGTATTACTGAACTGGATTTACATGCCATTATAGTCATGTCTATATCATGAGGTATAAATATTTTCCCAATGAATTGGAGGGAGATATAGGTACCTCCCATATCATAATGAAATCATTCTTACATGTTTCATAAAACATAAATCATTTATCATAGCATAACCCAATAAATAAAATTGGATTCTTAAACATCATTTCATCATAACACAATACATATAAGATAAAAGTTATTCATAAAAATAATTACATTATAAACTCAATCAAATCTTAATAAATATAGTGATAGAAACATAACTATACTTAATAGATTCATCTTTGATAGAAAATAATTTTGAAAAAATAGTTGAACTTAGTTCTTGAGAAAATATCTTTTCTTCTTAAAAAATGTTTTCTTTTCTGAAAATTTTATGAAATATTAAAAGAAAATTATTTAGTATAAAATAAAAATGAAATATTTTAGAGTAATACTCTTGGAAATAATGTTTCATGAAATGGTAAACATATATTATGGTTGTATAAGTTTATGAAAAATTCTACTCGTAGTTTTTCTAGAAAAGTCAAAAAAGTACCTTGTATAGTAAACAAAAGAAAGATTCCTTCCATACATATTAAAAGTCAAAAATGGTTAAAAATGACTCTAAAAATACTTAAAATAATATTAAATATTTTATGAAAACATTTTTATAAAACATGGGGATGGATGATAAATATAACCACAGTAAATACTTACGTATAAATAATCTCATATAAAAATGAGATTGTAATATTATCCCATGCCTTAGGTCATATTTCTTCTGTATGTGTCCAAAAATTCTATATAGTGGGTTTAAACCTATTAATAACTTTTAAAAGATCCATAATAATATTTATTATATCTTATATGATTCACTCACAACTTTACATTACCCGTTCATTTTTCAATTCCTTGTTAAAGCAATGTTTTGGGAAATATTCGTACATGTTTTGAATTGTTATTCTAGATATTATCAATTATATCATGACATACATACTGAAATAATGTAAAAAATTATTTATATATTATATATTAATTATATAAATATATATATATACTAGATATAAAAAGTAAATGGAATAGACAGTTCATGGAGACGGTAGGTCGTACGTTCGCATGAACGATGTTTTCATATTCTTAATAAATTGAATGGAAGTAAGTAGATGGCCTATATATAAATATATATATATTTAAAGTAGTATTATTATTTCATATATTTCATTATTATTTAATATATATACCTTATTATCATTCTTGTATGGTCAACATAGAGAATGAATCTCATCGCGTCATGGAGATAGTAAGCCATATGTACGCACGAGTGACGATATCATTCCCATAATTGTTGAATGGTATTAATGTGGATAGTGTATATATGTCAGAATTAGTATCATGTTATAATAATCATATACAGTTATTTTCCCACCATTATAACCATCCTTGTAAGGTGGTGGTGAAAACCCGATTACCCCACGGTGTGGAGACGGTAAGTCTTACGTACGCACGTGCAGTGATTTCATTCTTTGTAAGATGGAAAGATGGTGAAAAAGGGTTGTTTCATATTTATAATAACATATCAGTATATGAGAGACACTGATTAATTTATAATGAAACATCTAAATAATAAGAAGTTGATGAAAAAATAAATTTGAAAGAATTGGTAGAAGAGATTACCTCTTTCTCGTCGTGCCTCCTTTAATTTTCCTCTTAGGGCACTAGAGTTGGTCTTTTGATAAGACCAGGACCTCTAGAATATAACTTGGTAAGTAGAGAAGATAAATCGGTACAGTTTGGTCGATCTTGACACCTCAAAATGGAGTGAATGTGAGAGGGAGGATGTTCCCTTTTATAAGAGAGGATATGGGAGCTCGAGGAAAGTATTTAAATATTAATTTAGTAAAAATGAAATTTCAATTTAAAATGGTCAAAAACATATTTGATTCTAATATAATTTGATTTTTGTTCTAATACCCATCATAAAATAATTTTTAAATAAGTTTTGAATATTTTTTTATTCTTATCTTCTTTATTTAACCCTTATTTTACCCTTTTTAATCTTATCGTGATATACTGTTATTGACATATTATGGGTTAATGTAATTACCATATCATGTAAACATACACACAAAAAAATATTTATGAAATATTTGGACTTATATTAATCATTTTTTGAATATTTGTTTAGGAATTTAATCTCCTTTAATAAACTATTTTTTGTTTTAAGTTATGAATTATTTCAATTTTCGAAATTATTCATAGTTATCTCTTTTTTAAAATTCAAAACAACATTATTACGTTAAAAATATGCATTAAAACATCCCTAATATGTCATTTGCATCCAAAAAATTCATTTTTGGCATAAAAATGTTCAGATTATGATTATTTTAATATTTAAAATTCATTTATTTGAATAATTCACTGATGAGGTAATCACTACATCATAATTGTGTCACAAATAAATATATTTATCTAATGTATTAAAATTATAAATAAAATACTATGTTGTATTAAATATTTTATCTTTTTAATGAATATTTATAGACATAGTGATCAGTTATATAAACCTATATTAAAATCGATTTAGTAAAAGATATATGTTTATGTTATAATTATATTTACTTTAAATTAATTATTATAAAATATCATTTTCACATTCATGTGAATCCATTGGGTCCCAAAATCCACACAAGCATTCCCATGGTAAGAAATATCTCATCCAATAGGATTAGGACATGAGTTAGAGTAGTTTAATATTATTACAATATTATATTTTTATCCTTATTTAACATGTTTACCCTTTAACAACGGTAAATAAAGTAATTACTAAAGTTTCTTATTATAATGAACAAAAATAAAAGGATCCTATTTAAAAAAATTTAAACATATGATTCCAAATATGGATTCCATTTTTCGTAATAAAAAACACATAATTTTAAGTAATTAACTAAAATTTTATTCCCATTGTCAAAACCAAAAACGGGTTTTTAAGATGTAATAACTATCAAAATATTGACATGTGTTTATGTCCAATTTAAAATTTAAATTACTTCCAATGACCAAAATTGCATTAAATGATAAAAATATAATCCAATTTCACTTTAAACCCAATTAAAATATAATATCACTATATAAATAAGTTAGATAATAAGATAGTTTTGAGTTAAATTGCAGTATTTTTCACTATTCATTAAAATTTGAATTTCATCAGAAAAATACTAAAAATTCATAAAATGTTAATTTTTATGTTTAAATTCTAAAGATTAATTTTATTTTCTCAAATTTAAATTATAAAATTTTCAAAACTAGATTTAAAATGGGTGCACCGTCAAAAGGCGTTAAAACTACATTTTTTTAAAAAAATATTTCTTTTATCTGAAAAAATGATTTTATTTTCTAATTGTGTTCTATAAAATGTGTAAGTAGAATTTTAATGTTTATAAAATTGAAAATGTGGGTAATACTATTCATAATGTCTAATTTATATCCCATTAAATAATAATATTTTAATAATATATGATTGTTTAGTGAAACTCGGTATCGTGTACAACGTAAGATATCGACGAAGGTCGCTCTCACATGTATCACAAGTCATGTCAGTGTTGAGTGTAGTTAAATATTCCTTTGGTGATGTGTATAACATAATACAAATGTAGTTCATTTATACATTGAAAAAAATCTATACATAGTGTTGTGTGAAATGAATTATATCAAAATAGCATGAAATTTTTCTGGAACACAAGCCCAGAATAATGATGTGTATACTACAAGATAATACGGTCTTTCATATAGTACAAGATAATCTTGGTGTAGCATACGACACAAGACATAAAATAAATTTAAAAAGAATATATCTCATAAAATCTCTAGGTGTTACATTTAATTCCCCTTAAAATTAATTTCTCCCTAGAAGTTCGTCGGGGTTACAAATGGTTTACTATATGATAGTTTCTTTCATTGAAACCCACATAGTACAAATAAATACTAAAATTAAATTTTAAAAAAGAAATTTAGAAACATAATGGTTACCCAAATTAACTCGTCACTGGGTTTCCATATATGAGAACATCGGTGGGAAGTGAAAACATGGATATGGAAGACAAATCTAACCATCATGGTTTGATGGATAGTGATAGAGAATAATGTTTGGGAAAGTTAACTACCTGAAATCCATAAATATACAATGATTTAAGGGATCATCTAATTAATCAGATAAAAAAGTACTAGGATACCATCATTGGTTTTCAAGATTCTTTTCCTAAAGATGAAGATCATTAATTGAAATGCTTACTTGAATTCAGTACAATCTCATCAGTGGTCATGCATTGAAAAATATCAACTTCATATCTATTTTAAAGAAATTAAGTTGAATTTTCCATTCGTGAAGTGTTAGCAGATCATGTGATAGAATAATAGGTCATTCCATCTATCTCAACAAAAAGGTTATTACAGGTTATCAAATATGCATAAGCCCGCCTATAGTGAGATAATACATTAATCTAAACCGGATGATAACTTATACTATCCATAAATTGAAAAAAATAAAATCCATACAAATATTAAAAATATAAAACATTATGAGGAGGTGAACATAATCGACATAACATTTATTACCCATATCTCTTAAGGTATCTCTTTTTTGTCACATTCCAAACATATGAATACCATAATCTTTTATTAACATGAAACATGTGAATAAAATGAATTACAGTAGAACCATAGTGACAAAATACATTCTATCAAAATTATCTCTATCTATAAACCACATATACCAAAAATTATATATAATCATACCATGATATAACTTTGTCCTTTTATCAGTCATGAGCTCATTAATACTCTTAAACATCTTATTATCTCATTATCCCATCTTTACATGCATATCATGTGCTTCAAAAAAAATATTTCCCTCACTTATCATGCTTACCAGTACCATATAATTATTGAAAACCACAATAAACCAATAGATAGATATTCTTATATTCCATATTACAATATATGTGACTCTACAACAATATTTTAAAATCCCATTATATAAAAAAATAATTCCACGACTTCGTTTTCATACTCAACATCACCAATAGTTATCGAATGTGACTTCCATTTTCCTTTTACCTTAAGAGGATTCTAAAATCATTCAACAATAAGCTCTTTATTAGGTAATTGGTTAGAATAATTCCCCATTTACATTCACTTGTAGCATTGAAGTGTTGGTGGTACATTCTTTGTAGTCTTTTCTCTGTTCACATCATTAAAAAAAATATTCCATTACTCCGGTACTCAACTACTTGATGAAGTTATATTCAACACTTGAAACATTTTCTAGTCCCTTTTAGACAATCACCACTATGCTTCTTTCCACACTTTGAGCATAATAAAACATTATATTTTTTTCACCATTCTTTTGAAATTTTTCTTTGAACTCCATCATTTGTTTCTCATCAAAACCATGAGATGGTTATATAACACTGGCTTCTAATTCTACCTTGATATCACAATGCACAATCTCTTTATATATACTGAAGTCTCTTATAGCTAATTCCCTTTGATGACTAGGTTTTAATACACTAAGTAATCGATCAACATTACTTTTCGTTTGGATGATAAATCTAGAAGCATACCTTGCAAGCCTTGTAATGTTCTCCTCATATGTACGAAAAGATTAATCATCCTTTTACTTATGTACAAGGAACTCTTTTTCCATATTTCTGTGAATAATACGAGGATTTTACTTATTGAAAAATATGTTATTGAACTCTTCCCATTCCATGGATTAAAATTTATCTTACTACCTTGCATTCATAATTATTTCCCATCACTAGTTTGCTTCAACTTATAAATGATAAATTTCCAAAATGAATTTTTCATGTTCCAAATAGCGAAGGATGGAAAATATATTTTCAATTGTACTGATCCATTGTTCAAAAACATGTGGATTAGAATACCCACTAAAAGAAGGTGGATGTTTCCTCATGAATGACTGAATAAAATATTGTTCCCTTCTCTACTAATTTGGATGTTCAAAATGGTTAAAAGCTTGTGTAAGTTTAACAATAAGTTTTTAACTCCATCTCCCATAAAATTTGGTTGTTTAATAGGAAAATAATTGAATTGACCATTGAATTGATCGTTAACATGGTTCATTTCAGTTCCAACCATTATCTAAACAAAAAAATAAATGTGTGAGAGGAAAAATTCATACCATGAAAACAATACAATCAAGGGGGGGTACTTTCGATATCTAACATCTTTGGTCCAATACATGGTTATTCATGAATGTTATCATAATTCTAGGATTTTATCATATATTTTTACTTAACCATAGAAACATTCCTATACATACCTTAGAAATATATGTAGGCATCTCACTAAATTTTTCAAATCTTAGTTTCCAAAGGTTGACTAAACCATCACTTTGATACTAACTATAGAGACTCAAGATTGACATACATGGAAAATATATTTCATTTGTGGAATAATTAATACATGACAAAAATAGACTCCCAAATATTGTACTATTTTAGTGTCTTTGGAAACACGGAACATAATCTTCTAATCATGGTGAATGATCTTCAACATCTCCCATAAAGAACTTCTTCTTTTGATTTCCTACCTAAAAACTGTCGTTATATCCTATGGAAAATAAAAAATAAAATGGGTGATCCCAAATTCTCAATAAGGGTAAACATGGATTCTATAAAACAGACCATAAAATTTTGACCACAAAAACATGAACATAATGTTTAAACATCGAAATATGTTGTTATAAAGTAAATCATGTCAGTACATAAAGAATAGTTCATAGTTGAACATTAACAATGATATAATATCATTGGCATAAAACATGTTATTGTGGAAAAATAATAATCACATAATATTATTTCCACAGTAGCCAAGTCATTTTTTTCATGACTATCATAGTGGACAAATCCCATTACTGAACTTGGTTAACTTGTCGTTCCAGCCATAGATTACTGAACTGGAATTACATCCCATTCCAACCCTTTATTACTATACTATATTTACCTGTCCTTATATTAATGTCTATATCTTGAGATATAAATCTTTACCCAATGAATTTTAAGGAGACATAGGTCTCATCCATCTCATAATTAAATCATTGTAACATGATCCACAAAACTTAAATCATTCATCATAGAAAAACCCAAGAAATAAAATGGGATTCTTAAACATCATTTCATTATATAATAATCTATAAAAGATAAGTGTAATTTATAAAAATAATTCCATAATAAACAAAATAAAATAATAATAACAATAGTGATTGAAACAAAACACTATTTAAGAGTCATCTTAGATAGAAAATAATTTGGATAAAACACTTGAACTTAGTTCTTGAGGAAAATATACTTTCTTCTTCAAAAACATTTTATTTTATCAAAATGTTGTGCAATTTTAAAAGAAAAGAATTTAATTGAAAATAAAAATGAAATAGTGTAAAGTAATATTTTTTTAAATAAGTCATCATGAAACCGTAAAAATCCATTCATGTCATATAAGATAAAAAAATTCCCCTCATACTTTTTCTAGAAATGTCAAAAAGTACCTTGTATGGTAATGAAAAAAGGATTCCTTCCATACGTAGATAAAGTAAAAAATGGTTAAAAATGAATCTAAAAATTCATAGATTAATATTAAACATTTAATTAAAATAGTTTTATAAAACATGGGCATCGATGATAAATATACCCCCAGAAAATACTTACATATAAACAATCTCAAAAAATGAGATTGCAAAATTATCCCTTAACTAAGGTATGATTTCATTTTTCTGTGTCTAAAACTCTTTTATAGTGGGTTAAAACATGTTATTAACTTGTAATAGAACCATAATATTATTTATGATATCTTATATGATTCACTAACTACTTTATATTACCCGTTCTTTTGTCAATTCTATGTTAAAACAACATTTTGGGTAATAATTGTACATGTTTCGAATTGTTATTCTTGATATTATAACTTATATCATGACATACACACTTATAGAATGTAAAAATTTATTTTTATATTATATATTAAGTATATAAATAAATATATATATATATATTATATAGATAAAATGAATGGAATACATTGTTCATGGAGACGGGAGGTCGTACAAACGCATGAACGATGTTTTCCTTTACTTATTAAATTGGAAGGAAGAAATTTGATGACACATATATATATATATATATATAAATAAAGTAGTATTATTATGTCATATATATTTAATGATTATTTATTATATATACTTTAAAATCATTCTTTAATGATTAACATAGAGAATGAATCTCATCGTGTCGTGGTGACAGTAAGTCATATGTATGCACGATTGACGATATCCTTCTCATTATTTTTGAATGGTATTTAGGAGGATGGGGTATAATATATCTGAATTATTATCACCTTATAATGATCATATATAATTATTATTTCCACTATTATGCCCATACAAGAAAGGCTTTGTTGAAAAACAGATTACACCACTGTGTGGAGATGGTAAGCCATACATACACACGCACACTGATTTCATTTTTTGTAGGATGGATAAAATGTAAAATAGGGTTGTTTCGTATTTATAATAACATATAAGTATATGATTGATAATTATTAATTTATAATAAAACAACTAAAGAAGAGTAAGTAGGAGAAGAACTAAAATTGAAAGAATCTGTAGAAGAGATTACATCTTTTTTGATGTTCCTCTAAATTTCCCCATAGGGCACTAGAGTTGGTCTTTTGAGAAGAGAAAACCCACTAGAATTTAACATGGAATGTTTAGAGAAGAAATTTTTAGCATTTTTCTAAGAATGAAAGCTCAAAATGGAGTTAATATGAGAGGGAGGAGGTGCCCTTTTATAAAAGAGGAGAGGGGTACTTTAGGAAAGTCTTAAAAAAATAATATATTATAGATTTAATTTCAATTTAAAATTAACCAAAACTTATTTAATTATAATATAATATGATTATATTAAAAATAAAAATATTCCAATTATTTTTATACAAGTTTTGAATATTTTTTTATCCTTATCATTTTGGTTTAACCCTTATTTTTCCCTTTTTAATCCGACTGTGATATCATGTTATTTATTAATTATGGGTTAAAGTAACTACTATATCATGTCAAATGACCCATAAAAAGTTTTTTATGACATATATTGACTTATATTAACCATTTTTCTGAATAATATATTTTTAGTAATTTAATATCATTTAATAAACAGTTTTAAGTTTTAAGTTATGAATTATGTCAATTTTGAAAACAATTCATACTTGATTTTTTTTAAAATTTTATAAAAACAATATTACTTAAAAAAGGTACTAAAGAATCCGTAATAGTTCAATTTCATCTAGAAAATTCTTTTATGGAATAAAAATTTTCATATTAATTTTATTTTAATATTTATAAATTCATTTATTTGAATCGTTAATTAATGAGGTAATCACTACATCATAATTGTGTCATAAATAAATATATTTATCTAAAATATATAAATTATAAATAAAATACCATGATTTAGGAAATATTTCTCTCTTTATAATTATTATTTATAGACATATATTTCAGTTAAATATCCATATATTTAAATCGATTTAGTAAAAGATATATGTTTAGGTTATAATTATCATTACTTTAAATTAATTATTATAAAATGTCATTTTCACATCAAAGTGAATCCATTGGGTTCCCAAATAGAACTAAAGATGAAAATGGTGGGAAATATCTTATCCAATAGGATTAGTACATGTGTTAGGATAGTTTAATATTATTATTATATTATTTTTTTACCCTTAATTACCAGGTTTACCCTTTAACAAAGGAAAATAAAATAATTACTGAAGTTAGTATTCATAAGGGTCAAAAGTAAAAGGTTCCAATTTACATAATTTGAACCTTATGATTCCAAATATGGAATCCATTTTCCAAATTCAAAACACAGAAGTTTTAGTAATTAGATTAAAATTAATTCCTCTTATCTAAACCAAAAAGCGGGTTTTTAAGAAGTAATAACTATCAAAAGATTTTCATGTGTTTATTTTCAATTTAAAAATGAAATTACATCAAATGAACAAAATTGTATTAAATGAGAAAAATATAATCCAATAACAATTTAAAACAAATTAAATAAATAATCTAACTATATAAATAAATTATATAAAAAGGTAGTTTCAAGTTAAATTGCAGTAGTTTTCACTATTCATTGAAATTAGATTTTTATCAAATAAATAAATAAAATTTAGAAATAGTAAATTTTTATGTCCCACATCCAAATAAAATGTTTAGTTTTAAAAAGTTTACTTATGAAAGTGTAAAAACACATATTTAAAATGGGTGGGCCATTAAAATGCGGTAAAACTATATTTTTTGAAAAATAATTCTTTTATGAGAAAAAATGATTTTGTTCTCATATCATGTTCTAGAATATGATTAAGATGAATGTTAATTTTATATAAGATTAAAAATGTGGATATTACATTTCATAATGTCTAGTTTATATCCCATTAAATTATAATATTTTAATAATATATCATTTTTTAGTGAATCTCGGTATCGCATACAACGTAAGTTATTGATGAAGCTCACTCACATGTGTAATGAAAGAAAAGTATGTTTTGTGTGTAGTAAAATATTAATTTAGAGTTTCATATAACATAATCCAATCTTATTTCACTTATATATTGAACAAAATCTAAAATCTGTGTTGTGTGAAATTATTTCTATAAAAAAACATGAAATTGTGTGCAACACAAGCCAAGAATAGTGTTGCATATACTGCAAGCAAATACAATGTTTTTTATAGTGAAATCTAATTTTGGTTTATATTGAAACACAATACTTCAACGAAATTTAAAAATAATATATCTAATAAAATCTCAGGGTGTTACAAATGGGGTAAACGAACTATCCTACATGTTTGCAGGTCATTGGATTCATTTCTTGTATTCTGCTGCATTTCTTGTATCTGTCAGTAAGGAGTAGAGGATCAAGCTAATTCTAGAGATTCTAGTCATTGGGAAGTTTTTATTTTATTAAATTATATTTCTATTTATAATTATTTCTACCTTCACTTGAATCATCATTTTTCATACATGCAATGTCGTAAATTGGCATTGACCACTTTAAATTAAGTTGTTATAAAATTTATCTTCCACTATTTTTCATTTATTTATTAATACTTCCACAATTTAGTATTATTTAATTTGTTATACTATTCTGTTACTATGATAAATGACTTAATAGTCTCCCCAATTACACACCTTAGGCCCTTGCTGATAGTTAGTAGCCTCTGGTATTTGAAAAGATGCGCTTGAGGTCCAGTGACACACCAATCCGACTATCAGCTTAGTGTTCAGTCGGGAAGGGACATTACAGGGTTGTATCAAAATTTATTTTCCATTGTCTTACTATTTTGGGTTGGTATATAGGAAACTATTAATGTTTCAACTCTTTGTTAAAATTTATCATGGGGACTGATCAACCCACATACGGGAGATGACCATGTTCCCAGGGCTAGGAATTCATGTTCATTTTGTTTGTTATTATAGATGATGTGATATCAAATTGAGTGAATTGTGTATATTCTGATTCCTATCAATTTATGATATTCTAGTATTTTACCCATTTCCTATAAAGGCAATGATGAATAATTACATGAATAATTTTAGGCACATAGATATTTTAATTCCATGAATATTCCATATCATTTAGCTGAAGATGTAGGATTCCAACATATTTGGATTTCATTCCTTGAGTGATATTCCATGTTTTTATTTTATTTATTATTTTTCTAACATAACATTATTAGGTATTAATATTTCATGATTCTATCCCCATAACATGTATTCTCTATTTTATTTTTATTTAGTTACATGCATCACTTTATTATAAATACGTAACTAATGGCATGGTCAAAAGGTATTTTTCTTCAATAAATGGGATCTAATTTTCAAATTATGAAGAATATGGGCACATCCTGAAATTGGAAATGCTATCCCATATTAAATTTAATGACCATGTTATTTTGAAATTGTTAAAATATAAAATCTGTATATTTTTAATCTGAAATGATATGGTTAAATGCTCAAACTCTAAAATGGACCTATGTATGTTTGTTGGGGCATGTTTCTTATTTGATAACCCAATATGGTTCTTTAAAACATAAATAATTAAACAAATTTTATTGGGTTTCTTTATGATGAGCCCATGTTGGCTTAGAGGGACTACATTAGGTTGCCTTAATTTTTATAACTTAATGAGGAATTTATTTGAAAATTTCTTAATGATTATGAGATGTAAATTAATTTGAAATGTTTTAAAAGGATATTTTATGAAACTTTACTGTTATACCTAGGGCCATGTTTAAATATTTTACCTTTTTAATGATTAAATTTAATTAAATTTAATTAAATGTAAGGGTCTTAGAAATGTTACCCAAGGTGGTTTATTCTATTCAAAACCCCCATGTAAAGGTAGCTGGATCTTTTCTCTTCATGTTTCCATTGAACGGAACCGTATAAATATTCCATAGGCTTCCTTTTTTAGAAATTTAATAAATGATAGGCTCTTCAGCTAGTGACTTTATTTGGTGTGACCTGGTGATGGAGATGATGTTTTGCCTTTGTAAGTGGATGTTCTGTAGTAAGTAGTTCCATTAGAGAGTTCATGCATTGTTAAATTCCATGACCTTTTTGATGTTTGGTATCATTTGGGTACTATTGTCCCTTGTTACTCTTACTTTCTGAATGACACCCTTGTTCAGATGGGTGGTCATGGTATATTTGACACTTGTTATGGGTCTGAGTATTGAGTAATGCTCAATTTTAGCTGGTTATACATTCCTCGAGCATGATCAGCAACTCTGTAGGTTTCTTAACCCTTTATTGTACTCATTGTTTGATGAATTATAATGGCATAATTCATGTTAATGGTCGTATGGGGCAATGCGACTTGGGGATAAATATTTTTGTTCAGGCCATAAAATACATGAATACATAGGGATAGTAAGCCTATGGGTATAATTAAAGATGTGTCTCCTTTCTTGTGTAATATCATGGTAGTATGTAGTCATGTGAGTGGTTCCCATAGAGTTGTTAAATATTTAAATGAACCGGTTGAGTTTGGGGAAAATGTTGAACCTTTCACTATTGAGTTCATGTTGGGTCATCCCCATAGTATAGTGACTTGCATGTTCGAGAAAATTTCCCCAATGGTCAAGAAGACTTTCTAGAGACTCGGGTGTTTTGACACGCCAATAGATTTGGTTTTGACTTTCTTTGTATGCTTTGATGTGTGTGATCGGGATTTGGAGGAGCAACACACATGCATTTAAGGTGGGTTTTTTTCATGAATGATTATGATTGATTGAGCTCCTTTTTATTTCAACGACTAGGACACTCATATGATGGTGTTAATTGGGTCAAATCTAGTAAACATATTCTTACAAGTAGAAAGAACCCAACCAGAGAGGACCATTGGGAGATGGTATGTTTGGTATGAATTCTTTTATGGCCTATAAGTTTTAAATACATGTCGGTGCTTACTCAGCAGCACGCTGTTGTTGTGGTTTGACTATCCTTCTTTCCAATAGATAGGTAGTTGGATGGAAGCCATTTAACCCTCTTAGTGAACTCTTTCATAGTAATGATCATGTACCCTACCTTGAAAAAACCCTTGATGCACTAATAAAGTGTATGTCTTATATCGTGAAACAACATTAAATGTCATTGGGGTTGTTTTGGTGGTTCTATGAGTGTTAAATGTTGGATGCATGGTTTTTATTCAAGGCATGGTGGTTATGAAGAAACATTGGGTCACTAAATTGGAAAACAATGAAGAGAATCTCGAACACAAGTTGTTTTCTTTGACTTGGTTACTAGGATGATGCCGCTCTGGTCTCAGTCAATGTTCTAATGTGAACATTGTGACTTTGTACCAATTGTTCACATAGGATCTTGGAGCATGGTGTACCATTTTTTATCTCCTCAGACTCCAGTTTAAATGAATCCAATGTTACCCTGGACTTGATATCAGGATCGGAGGTATTGATTTAGTTCATGGAACTTCATAGGAAGTATGATGGAGAATTCTGTGAATGGATTCGTTTTAAATGCATTATGTTGTGGGAGGAGGTATTGTCATTATATTGATAAAATTATTACCACGTAAGAGGAGAAACTGGGAGAATGGTCAGACAATAGTGACTTGACTTGCACTCCTTGTTTAGTGTGAATAATTATAATGAAACGGTTTAAAGATTTCATTGTATTATAACAAGTGTGGCATAAAGGGACGGTTGTGCCCTTGAAGTAAGCTACACATGAATATTTTCCATTTGGTTGATCATGATTTTACATTACCTTTTGATGAAATAATTCCTGGAGCATCGTAAAATGCTTAAGGGTGTTCTTTGTAGGCAATTCTAATGGTAGAGGAGCTATATTTTGGAATTGGCCCTTTTTTCTAATGTTAAACCATAAAGTGGGGAGCGACTATGGATGGATGTTTGATGAGATGATGATGTGATCATGTCTCTAGTTGAATGGGATCGAGTAAAAATCATCTCACTATTTTGGATGGAAAACAAGCAGTCGGTTGGATCTCAACGGATCAAGTGCCATGTGCTTGGAAAATTCTTAAGGGTGCACTGTGTGTTTCAAAATGCAACGCGGTCATTTTAATGAGTCTTCATGACCCATGTATGTTGGGTGGAGTGTTATTTGTTCCAAAAGGATTATCGAGGATGATAAGTTCTAGGATGGATAGGTCATGGAATCATTTGTTTTGAACAAGATAAAATTCTATGGGAATTTAAATTTTTTATGATATATTTCTGTTATGAAATTAAAATTTAATTAAACTAAAGTGAAAAATAAATAAATTAAAAATGTAAATAAATTAAATCTTAATAAATGGAAAATAAGAAAAAAGAAATGTTTTTATAATAACAACAACAAAAAACAAATATAATAATAATAATTTTATTATTATTATTATGATTTCAGTTATTATTATGATTATTATAAATATATATATCTGTGTGTGTGTTTTAAGAAACCTAAAGGGACTCTCCCTCACCCCCTCCATACCCACACGACGTACCCCTCTTGGGACACAAGACCACACACATGATGCCCCCTCTATCTCCCTCTCTTATTGCTATTTTCACTATTTTTATTCATGATCATGGCTCGACACTTCATTGTAAGTGTTTCTCCTCTCGTCATCATCGTTAATTGGTTATTTTTTCTCTTCCAATTGGTCCATTTTTTGGCCAAAACCCTTGGTTAGTGTTAACCCATATTTTTTGTGTTTATTTCAATTTTATGCCATGTGAAGGCTTTCTTGAGACCCCCTAGTATTTATTCTGAAAACCACTACTGAAGGACAATCATTTAGAAGCATTTTGGTTCTCCCATATTTAATTTTTTTTAAGGATTTCTAGTTTTCTTGTTGTTGATCAATTTCAATTTGGTGTTTCTATAGTTTTTACAGTTTTTGTGAATTTTTATTAAGTGTGTGGACCTTTCCATGATCGTTTTTTCATTGTTGTTGCTATCCAAGGTAGGGTTTCACCTCTGATACATTATTTTTCACCTTATAATTTAGTCTCTTTATTTGTTTTTGAGCCCCTCATAATTTTTCTATTGTGTGTTAGGCATTTCCAAAACATTTTTTAGTACCTATTAATTATTGAAGAGTGATTGGATCATCTTTGAAGTCATACACTCACATACATATGTACACACACACATATAAATATGATCCTTACGCATATTCCCTCATCGAAAGGGTAACATGTAAATTAGATTAAGGGATATATATATATATATATATTAATGTATTTTCATGTATGTGTAGAACCATTTTGAGTGGTCGTTGATTAATCTGTCAAGTGACTAGTGTTGGCTAAGTAGATTGGTGAGGTAGGATCCCTATTATATGTTGTTAATTTAATAAGGCATTAAATTACTCACTTCCCACACATTTTTTGGATATTAGTTATACTTATTAAATTTTAGAATAAGTGTTTAGTTATGATAATGAATTTTTTTATAAAATAATTATTGACTTATAACAAAACCCCTCTTATAGTGGTGCGCTGCCTGTTAGACCTCACAGTGATGGTTGATTTTTTTATATAAATTTTCATAGATTATTTCTTTTTTTAGTTCTGAATGAATTTAGAGTAAATGTAAAATATAATTAAATTATTTTTCGGGTAAATAACATCATAGTTTTATAATAAAAGCCCTCAAACATAAGTGCGTTATCTTTGAAATCTCACAGTAATAGCTTATTTCTATTTAGCTTTCATGGAATTGTTCCATAAGTCCTTCCTTATTTATTAATTTCTTGTCAAGATTTATAGCATGATTATACATAGCCCTTTTGGTTATTTCTATGTGATTTTTCTTCGTCTAAAAATTTATTGATGATCCAAGACACCTCTTGTGTGCGTGGCCCAACTTTTAATTAGTATTACCAATGTTGGGAATCTACCTTCATCCCCTTTACTTCATTGCATATTTCATGTCGTGTTGTTGTACAGCTCACTAAAACATTCCAGTTCGGATTTTTTATCACTTATTAAATTTGTTGCTTTGTCCAATTGTGTCCCTTGTGGCCTTATATTATGGAGAAACCCATTTGTGGTGTTTTTATAGCCTCTCAACCACCCCTTTGGGTGTGCTATCCAAAATTGTAATAAATTCAAATGTCTTAAATGTTAAATCACCACCTTAGAGGTTATTGCGATTAAATTAATTACATTATTATTTAATTAAGGATAATGGGTTTTTAGGGGAGTGACCATTCAGCCTTACACCTCACCTCTTAACACATGTGAATTCGATATATACAATTCCTCATGATGGATGCTTAAAATTAGACATCTTACTCCCTTTGTACAAATTGATATTCTATTTGGTTGTATTACTTTTATTCTTGCCATATAATTTTGATCATCACTTTTCAAATGTCAGGGGCTTATATTAAATTCCATTGTACCATGTACCCCATGCATATACTTGTGTATACATTGTTTTTGCACCGAAGTGGTTTGGATTTGTTGTACAAACTACAAGGTAAATGTTGATAGCTTGAGACCTTGAGATGCCATTCATGACATATGGTTAATGGTATGCTAATGCCAGGTGATGCTGGTTTCAAAACATTGTTAGAACATATGCCTCATTTCTATGTCTTTTCTTGAACCATGATTGTGTTTATTTCTTATTACCTAGTGATCTAGAATATAGCCTTGAGTTACTTTCATGGTAAATTCCTAACACCATGTTATTGGATTGGAACATTTTATATGATATATTGAATTGATTATAGCCCATGGTTCTTGTTTGATAGCATGATTTATATATATTCAAGCCATGTGATACAAATATTTATGTTTGTCTTGCAATGGGCCTTAGTATATTGTTTCACATAATTCAAGTAGGGTGAGAATATGGGTTCTGTATTAAGGACTCATGGATGGAATCCCATTCTTAGATGGTTATACCTCGATGCATTAGGGGAAATGATTTGGATTTGTAGGAGAGGGTTTACTAGGTGGTTTAATATGATTATTATTCATACTGGATTCCTATGGGAGAAACCATGGATGGACCCATTGTAAATACAGCTACACCATGCCTTTGGTGATACTCGGTCCTCTAGTAAGATACCTAGGACAAACTCAATGTTATTGTTCCACACAGTGATACTTGGGATGTTGTAAGGGTCACCATGGATGGGCTCAATGGTATTGGCTTATATCATATGTTCCCATTTTGATACATGGGATTCTTTATTTTTCATCTTGGACGAGCATGAGACTCCACACCTGGATTTGATGGATTGTTTGCATTGAATTGTATTTTTGATTGTTGAATCATATGAGATGTATCCTTCATTAATATTATATATTGTTCTTATACTTTAGATATTCCCTAACCATATTAGAATTATTATGTGATGACCTGGGATTTCAACACAAAGCCAGAGCCCGTGCATGGGGATATGACTTCCTCAGTTTTCCATGTTACTATTGACCCTTGTATATATATATATATATATATTCATTTTTACACATGTACACATTTCAGACATCTGGCTTAGGCCAAAGTAGGTGGCATGGAATGGGTGACTATTTAGAAACCTAAACCAAGTTTATATTATTAATTTTTTTTATCACTTTTCATTTATTATATATGGAACACTTATTAATTTATATTTTATTGTCTGTATTGGGCTCGACACATGAAGGGACAACCTACTATGATTTATGTATCACGCCCTGCTCAGGACTACATAGCACTAGGGTACCTGGGCAGTCCTATATGTTTACAGGTCTTTGGATTCATTGCTTGCATTGTGAAGATTTCTTGAATGTGGGAGTTAGGAGTAGAGAATTGATATGATGCTCGAGAATCTTGTCATTGAATAGTTTTTTGTTTATTACATCGTATTACTATTTTTACTTCTTGGTGCTTCCACATACAGTGTCATATTTTCTACATGCAGTGTTGTAAATTGGAATCAGCCACTTTAAATTCAGTTATTGTAAAATTTTCCTTCTAGTGTTTTTCCATTTATTTATTTTTACATCCACTATTGACTATTTTTAAATATTTTATAATGTTATATTACACTGAACTATGACGGTAAATTCTCCCCACAAACAAACCTCAGTACCTAATAGCTAGTTGTCATTTTCTAGTGTTTGGGGAGACCCAATTGAGGTCATGTGATACACCAGTATGTTTACTAGTTTAGTGGATAATTGGGCTGACATGTTACACCAAGTTTCATTTTTTATAAAAACGTTTTAATCTCGCCTTGAATATATATTTAATGTCCCTAGGATCTTTTCCTTAAAAATATATTGTGTATTAAACAAACATATATTTATTTTATTATATTAATGTATAAATATAAGCATTTATTTAGAATCATTTGTTAGATTTTTCACATCCATATATCTTTATACAAGGACTTTTGTTATTTACATAGATGGTTAATCAGTATCCATGTACTTAAAATTTAATTCAAAATTTCATAAAATCCATTTTCTCATATAGTTCTGATAAATGTGAAATTCATTCAATGCACATGCTTACATGTATATACATATATAATTACATATACATATACATATACATATATTAATGTATCATGTGTCATGAAAATTCATCAATGTATGGCCATAATCATGATTTGGGTATGAAATGTATATGACGTGATAAAATTATGATATTCCTAAATTCTAATGATACATTATTAATCGTAATTTATTTCAAATAGTTATAAACATTAAAATTATACATGTATATATATATATATATATATGCTCAAGTAATTTAAAAATTGAAATATTTATATACATATAAATTTTAAACTCAATAAATATTGAATATGGAAATAATTCAGTTTCATAATATTAGAACTGAGATCGAAATAAATAAATGAAAGATTTCCCCCACCTTATAATTTCTAAAATATATAGAATTATATAAATGGGTATAAAAACATACATATATATATATACCTTGGTGAAATAAAATAATTTGATCAATAATGTTAAACTCCTACCAAACAATAACTTATGAATAATCACTTACAAAAATACAAGTTTCACCAAATCCAAATGTGATTGAAAGTGCTAATTGGATGGTCAGGTAAGATCAATTAAGAAATAAATAAAAAAAATATTTGATTTACTAATTTGGAAACTGAAATATTAAAATTTATTTGACAAAAAAATAAACATTTGAAAACAAATAAAAATAATTTCCCTTTTTTAAGTTATTGAACAAAACCTAAGGTATTCTAGTCGACTACCATACTCTAGACACTAAGTTGAGTTTCCCCCAAATTACATTTACATTCCGGTTTAAATTGATTTTATAAGGAAAAATAATCTACTTCTAAATTTATGTATATGTAAACAATTGATAAATTGTAACCCCACAAGCTTCTACGGTACGCTTCTCTTTGAATAATGCAATAGCGTGTGTTGTACTCAACATCGAGTTCTAACACACCACAACCAATCAAACTAGCTGTTATGAATAGTAATACCCACTTTTTGAAATTTATAAATTTTATTTTTCAAAATGGACATCATTTTTGGATTTGGAATATCGAAATTAGCCTTGGGTGAATTTTCGGTATTTTTCTGAAAAACTTCATTTTTTGATGAATAGTGAAACCACTAAGTGGTAGTTAAAAAAACTGAATTTTTCATAAAACATAATTTTACCGCTTCTGTGAGTGGAATTTTGAAAATCCGAGACACACGGATAATATCAAGGACTAAAATGTGTTTCATTGAGATGAAAATAATTTTTGGTGAATTGTAACTTTTTACATTTATTTACCACGGTTAAAAGTAAATACGGTAATTAAGGGTAAAAATGATATTCATATTACCCTTAATTGTAACACCCCAAGATTTCATAGTCTGTTATTTCTTTAAAATAATACAATAACTTGCACTACACACAACACCGAGTTCAAGCACACCATGAATTACCAAACAAGCCGTTCAAAAGAGGTTATGAATAGTATTAACTAAATTTTAAACTTTATATAATCCTTATAATTTTAGAATCCATATTATGAGTTTCTTAGACATAATACAAGAACAGATTCATTTTCAGTATTGCACTTTTATCAACTTTTAATAGTGAAACCTTTTTAAATACAATATTTTAAACTTTTTTACTAAATGGGGACATCAAAAAAATTTAAAATGAAACATCCCAAGCTTCCACGGTACGCTTTCCTTTGAATAATACAGTAGCATGTGTTGTACGCAACTTCGAGTTCTAACACACCACAACCAATCAAACTAGCCGTTATGAATAGTAATACCTACTTTTTGAAATTATATATATTTTATATTTTATAAGGGACTTCATTTTTGGATTCGGAATATCGAATTTAGCCTAAGGTGAAATTTTGGTACATTTCGTATAACTTTCATATTTTGATGAATAGTGAAAATTACTAAATTTTAATTAAAAACAACTTTTTTAATAAAAATAATTAATAGTGATAAATTATGAATTTAAGTGGTTTTAAAGTATATTTAGAATATATTTTTACCATTTAATATAATTTTGGTCATTGGACATAATTTTACAATTAAACCGAACATAAACAGGTGTCAATCTTTTGATAGTTATTATCTCTTAAAAACAAGCTTTTTGTTTTGACAGCGGGAATTAATTTTAAATTAATTTCTGCCACTTCTGTGTTTTGAATTTAGAAAATTGGATTCCATATTTGGAATCAGGATGTTCACATTGTGTAAATAGGTAACTTTTATTTTTAGACATTTTGAATAATTACTGCGGTAAAAATTTTATTTACCATGGTTAAGGGTAAATCCGGTAAATAAGGGTTAAAAAATAATATTATAATAATACTAAATTACCCTAAAACGTGTCCTAACCTTATTGGTTGATACATGTTCGACCATAGGCATCTTTGGGTCGATTTTGGGACCCCATGGATCCACTTGTAAGTGATAATGACACTTTATTTTAATTAAGTTAAAATGAATACAAAAATGACACAAGCATATATCTTTTAGCAAAACAATTGTTACATAGGGTTATATATGTTGTATTTTAGATTATAAATATTAATTAGAAAGAGAAAAAGATTTCATACATAATGATAGTTTATTTATAATTTTTAGACATTAAATAATTTATTTTATTTATGACACAATGATGATGCGGTAATTACTATAATAGTGAAAAATTAAAATAATTGATATTATAAATACCCAAATAAATATAATATGAAACTTTTAATGCATTAAACTAATTTTATAGGATAATATGATATATTAGTATTGATTTAATTGAATTCGTTCGAAGTAATCAATCTGTTATGAGTCTCACAAAAATCAACTATTGAATAGTGTCAAAATTGACATAAAAGAGTTCTTAAAACAAATATTATATTATTAATTGATATTAAATTCCAAAAAATCTAAGGTTCGTCCAAGAGACTTATATCATGATAGGTTCATCATTAATGGACCACTTGGGGTTCTCTTGGATGTATTTAGTATGTTTATTAACCATATTATATAAAAATACAAAGAGACATTGTAAAAGTGAAACTAATTAACTTAGAGTTAAAACTTAAAGATAAGGTTAATATAAGTACCCAAACCTGTCTAAATTATATTGTTTGAGTTGTTTTCGACCCATCACCAACTTAACCTTTGAATAATCAACTTTGGATCTATTATAAACCGAATATGAATTTATTATAAATTAATATTTCTAGCTTTTCCAAAGGTGCCCCTCACCCCTCTTATAAAAGGGCACTCCTCCTTCTCATTTCTTCACATCTTCAAAGCCTTTTGGTTCGGCCAAACTCTGCCCAAATACTCTCCCAACTTCCCTCACTACAACCTAGGGGCCTTAGTTTGATTAGAAAGCCAACCTAAGGAGCCCTTTTGATCAAATCAAAAGGAAGAACCCGAAGAAGAGGTAATGATTTCACCACCCTTTTCTACGTTCATTTCATCTTCCACTTCTTCTTCCTTTGTTATTACCATTATAAAATAATAAATCCAGTATCATATATATACTGTGATGTTATTATAAATATGGTACAACCATATTCAGTATTCTATCCACCCTTTGAATAACATGTCACCATACATGCGTACGTACGGCTTACCGTCTCCACGTCGTGGTGTAATTGTTATTCAACATAATATTATTTGGATGGGTATAACAATGATGTGTAAATCATGTAAATAATAAATATAACATGTTAATGAATCTGTATATATGATATACCATCCATTTATATATTATTTTAATATCAAAATAATGATATTGTCGCTCGTGCGTACGTACGGACTACCGTCTCCACGAACGCGATGAGATTCATTCTCCATCGTATCCATTCAAGTATAATTATCATTTGATGATTTAAAAATGATGTTTAAGGACTTGATATCATTCTGGATATGAATAATATAAAACATATCCTTTACAAACATGTCTTACGTAACAAAACATATAAAAGAAAACAAGTAAGCTAACACCCGAAACAACGATAATACTAAGATATTATTATCAAATCAATATTAAAAGATCATATATGATATCATATTAATATATATGATTCTTGTATAATTTAATAACAATTATTTCAATATTATACATGAGGTTAACCTACCCCAACCAAGTAAAAGTACAAGGTAAGGGATTTTCTTATCTCACATTCAGTTCCGTGAGATTTCCATTATTCGCCACTAAATTATTGAAAGTGGTGTCTTGTGTACTGGCATTTGATATATATTATCATGATTATCTTTATATTCATGTTATTCTGTAAATAATTTGGTGGTTATTAACTTTTGGCCATACAACTGAGTTGATTAACGTGGTAAGGGGTTTTCATCTCACTCTTTATTTCCGTGAGATTCATGCCATATTTACACTATTATCTTTTGTGTGGTGTATGTACTGCCCATAATTGTATTCTTTGTGTAATACACTTTACCTTATGTGTATTTACATTTTCATTGTATGATACCTCTTTCATGGGTTGTATGTTTCATAAGTTACCAAATTGATAAGGGCTTACTTCACAATCTCTTTAATATCCGAGGTTGTCTTTACGTAAGTATCTACAGGGACATATTTACTATCCATGTCCATATTTCATAAAAGAGTTTTCAAAGGGATTATTTCTAAGGGAACTTTTACTAAAACATCATTTTAAATGTTTTAAATATTTATTCTTCTAAATCATCCTCATTTATGTCCACGTTTACAAAATGGTTTGTAAGGATTTATTTATATGAAAATGAATGTTTTAAAATTGTTAATTCCATTCAAAAGTTTCAAAGTGGTATGGGACACTTTGATTCAAAAATTTATTTAAATTCCTTACTTTCTATATTCTGTAACATTAAAATGTTTTCATGAAAAAGGGTTATTTCTCTCAATAATTTTTAAAAAAAACATTTTCATCTATGTCAACATCCTTTGATGGATTTTAAGATTATTTGAAGTTGATTTATTATGATTTAAAACTTCCATATTGTAATGAAGTTTTGTGATATGTTTGATTGTAGATGTGTCATTTATATAGCATTCATGGTTTATGAGTAAAGTATTGACATTTCGTATGCTAGTTCCAATAAGAATGTTTATGTTATATTTCAACCTTTACTTCATATGAATGTGTTGGACAAGTATGTTCCAGGTTGGGGACTGGTTAAAGTAAGCCCTCCAGGTTGGGGACTGGTAAATGTAATCCCTCCAGGTTAGGGACTAGTAAAAGTAAGCCCTCCGGTTTGGTCTCCGGTTATTAGAGGCACTCCGGGTTGGTGTCCGGTTATTAGAGGAACTCCGGGTTGGTGTCCGATTATTAGAGGCACTCCGGGTTGGGTTCCGGTTATAGTTAGCCCCAAGGTCTTCGGACGAGGCCTTGAAAAGAAATTAAAGTTTAGCATTATGCATTCCATCATTATGAAAGTGGTTATTGATTTTGCATGTGATTATTCGATTAGTATAATATCCATGTAAATAAGTAAATGGCATTATTTCATTTTACTTTTTCCATACTATGTTGAAGTTCAAGTTTAAAAGGCTTTTATTTTAGTAATGCATTTCCTTAAATGTTTATTCTTATTTTGAATGTTCCGCTATATTGTTATCCTTACTGGGAATTTGAGCTCACCCCTTTTCTATGTTTTATTTTCCCCAGGATGTGAAGAAGTAAGTTATGAATGACCTGCAGGGATATTATGAGGGGATAATAGTGTGGACTGTAGAGACATTATGTTGTTGTAGTAGTTTTTCATTTTATGATGTAATGTAAAACTTATGAATATATCTAGTGTTTCCAAGGCTACTAATCCAATCGGTCTTTCGAGATTTGATCTTTCTTGTGATCATGCCAATGTTATGTAATAATGCACTGACTCTAGGTAACTAGGGTCGGGGCATTACAGTTGGTATCAGAGGTTGTTTAGTGCAAACCCTGGAAGCTAGATTGAGATAAACTCTGATTAGAGCACGTAGACCTAAGATAAACTTTTAGGATTAGTATAGAAGAACTTCCTAGAATTTTGGTATTGTAGAGATTTTGTGAGTTTTCTGAGCAATACATCCCTGTCTGGATACGAGCAGGTAGAGGAAGCACTGGCACAGATGTACCTAGGGGTAAAACCCAAAAACAACGCTTTGAGCTAGACTCGAACGGGAACTGGTGCACGACACCGAGCCTTGCTGCACTCTTGGTTACGACACTCCCGGGGGATATGCTTAGGATAACTCTCATTTTCCTTACAAATCATTATGAAGGGTTTATGAGTATATACTACCTCAAAGGAGACATTTTTATGATTATGGATTATATCCATAAACTATTTAATTTATGTTATGTGTTTTACAAGTTTGGGATTAGGTATTGTTATTCATAAACTAATCTAATGTATGCCATTGTTTAGAAATGGCTCCCAATAGAAGGAATGAGAACTCTAGCAATGCACATGTTCTAAAGAGAAAGAAGGATCATATATTTAATGTTCTTAAGCTAGAATTTACAAGAGAAATAGTCTCGCATGTATTATCATCATATGAAGAAATAATATCATGTGTTGATAAGATAAGTAAAGAGTTTACTGAGTCCTATGGCTTTGAAGGGAAGCAAGAGAAGAAAAGGATGGAAGAGAGAAAGATGGATAAAGGTAAGAGGGAAAAGAAGAATTTTCCCATATGTGGTAACTGTGGAAAGAAACACCCTGGAACTTGCCTGAAAGGAAAGGGAGTTTGTTATAAGTGTGGAGGAAAAGGGCACAAAGTACGTGACTGCAAGGGTAAGAAAATGGTTTCAAATGTACAATGCTTCATTTTCAAGGAGTTTGGATACTATGCGAACCTATGTCCCTGTCATCAGAATATGCCGCAAATGATGTTATTGGATAATAATCAAGTTTTGATACTACCACAGATGAAGAGGAATGATTAGAGTTCTTATGTTGATTATGTCAATTGAGTGTTGTATCAACAATGTACTTGTTATAATAATTATGGAGTATATAAGGATTGTACTGCAGTACTATTTCATTAAGGACTTGAGATTGTGTAGAACAAAGAAAGGTGACTCAACAGCAGGATAAATTTTTGGAAAATATATGGTTGAGAGAATGATAAACCATAATATTGTTCTGATACCGAATTAGTGATTTTGGAATAATACATGATTGTTTTGGATAAATTATATTGGATATTCTTGACTACCTTGGAACTAATTAATGATCTGTATATTCCATTATTGTTGGGGTTTAAAACATTTTTTGATTGATGAGGTATATCCAGCATTCTGTATAGAATAAGAAAGCATGAATGTAATCAATAAAGAATATGGTAATTCAGGATGTTTCAGTGTATTAAAAGAATACATGATGAAGGTATTCATATGCTATTACGTGGTAAAAAGGATCTACATTATGTTTAACTTCCTTATAAATGTTGGACTGTGAGTTTGGTCATAAATATTTTGGATAAATTCAAGTTTGAGATTAATTTTGGATTCCCATAAAAGGACAACCCGGAGGTCGGGCGGCAACCCGTCGTGTCCGGCAAGGCCGCGAGACTTGAACCCGCAACCGAAGGGCGACAAGGGTGTATCACCTACCACTGGACCAAGAGATGTCCTGGATTAAATAATGTATTTTTTTTAAAAGATCTGGTAGATGAATTATAATTTTTTTTATTTTGGAACCCTGTACGAATAGTATAAATAGAATTTTTTTTACGAGTGAAAGATGAGTTTGTGGTAGAAATGTATTAATGGACAAAACTCTAATTATAATGTAAGTATATCTCCTTATGATCTTATCCAATCTCATAAATAAATTCCTCAACATTAAGAAAAGGAACTTAGAACAAAAATGTTGTCCTAGATGGTACCTTAAATCATCACTAATTTATGGCTTTGAGATTGTTGGCCTTTTCATAGCCATGTTCTCTACCACTCTCCATCAGATAATTGATGGTTATATTTCTCTTCCTTATCCATATTTTCCTACATGGAAACCTAGTATGTGTTATTTTCGGTAATCTTCATACTTTCCACTCTTTATTTTAAATAGAGGCCTCATTAATTCATTTTTCGATGTGGGATTTCAACTAAGATATTTTGAAACGTCAAAAATGTGTTATCCTAATACACTATATTTTGTTGAACCGATGGTATTTCAAATCATCATAGATTGATGAGTTTAAGGACCTCAATTTTGTACTTGTTTGTGATTGATGACCTCAATCACTACCTATAAATATTTACGTTTTTCCTCCAATTATATGTTTCTAATTGCCACCAATGTTCTCCTAATCGAGATCATAATTTGGTGGTGACCCTTTCATTTCTCATTTCCTCATATTAAGACTAAATTTTAGTAACCCAATTTCCGATGAGGGTTTTCCCACAAAGATATTTTTTATTTTCAACCTTTTATTTTCGACGAACAATTTCAAATTGTGAGGATGCAATTTATTGAAGGAGGGGAGAATGTAACACCCCAAGATTTCATAGTGTGTTATTTCTTTAAAATAATACAATAACTTTCACTACACGAAACACCGAGTTCAAGCACACCATGATTTACCAAACAAGCCGTTCAAAAGAGGTTATGAATAGTATTAACTAAATTTTAAACTTTATATAATCCTTATAATTTTAGAATCCATATTATGAGTTTCTTAGACATAATACAAGAACAGATTCATTTTCAGTATTGCACTTTTATCAAATTTTTATAGTGAAACCTTTTTAAATACAATATTTTAAACTTTTTGAATAAATGGGGACATCAAAAAAATTTAAAATGAAACATCCCAAGCTTCCACGGTACGCTTTCCTTTGAATAATACAGTAGCGTGTGTTGTACGCAACTTCGAGTTCTAACACACCACAACCAATCAAACTAGTCGTTATGAATAGTAATACCTACTTTTTGAAATTATATATATTTTATATTTTATAATGGACTTCATTTTTGGATTCGGAATATCGAATTTAGCCTAAGGTGAAATTTTGGTACATTTCGGATAACTTTCATATTTTGATGAATAGTGAAAATTACTAAATTTTAATTAAAAACAACTTTTTAATCAAAATAATTAACAGTGATAAATTATGAATTTAAGTGGTTCTAAAGTATATTTATAATATATTTTTACCATTTAATATAATTTTGGTCATTGGACATAATTTTATAATTAAACCGAACATAAACAGGTGTCAATCTTTTGATAGTTATTATCTCTTAAAAACACGCTTTTTGTTTTGACAGCGGGAATTAATTTTAAATTAATTTCTGCCACTTTTGTGTTTTGAATTTAGAAAAATGGATTCCATATTTGGAATCAGGATGTTAAAATTGTGTAAATAGGTAACTTTTATTTTTAGACATTTTGAATAATTACTGCGGTAAAAATTTTATTTACCATGGTTAAGGGTAAATCCGGTAAATAAGGGTTAAAAAATAATATTATAATAATACTAAATTACCGTAAAACGTGTCCTAACCTTATTGGTTGATACATGTTCGACCATAGGCATCTTTGGGTCGATTTTTGGACCCCATGGATCCACTTGTAAGTGATAATGACACTTTATTTTAATTATGTAAAAATGAATACAAAAATGACACAAGCATATATCGTTTAGCAAAAAAATTGTTACATAGGGTTATATATGTTCGATTTTAGATTATAAATATTCATTAGAAAGATAAACATATTTCCTACAGAATGATATTTTATTTATAATTTTTAGACATTAAATAATTTATTTTATATTTGACACAATGATGATGCAGTAATTACTATAATAGTGAAAAATTAAAATAATTGATATTTTAAATACCCAAATAAATATAATATTAAACTTTTAATGCATTAAACTAATTTTATAGGATAATATGATATATTAGGATTGATTTAATTGAATTTGTTCGAAGTAATCAATCTGTTATGAGTTTCACAAAAATCAACTATTGAATAGTGTCAAAATTGACATAAAAGAGTTCTTAAAACAAATATTATATTATTAATTGATATTAAATTCCTAAAAATCTAAGGTTCGGCCAAGAGACTTATATCATGATATTTTAATCATTAATGGACCACTTGGGGGTCGCTTGGATGTATGTATTAAGTTTATTAACCATATTATTTAAAAATACAAAGAGACATTGTAAAAGTGAAACTAATTAACTTAGAGTTAAAACTTAAAGATAAGGTTAATATAAGTACCCAAACCTGTATAAATTCTATTGGTTGAGTTGTTTTAGACCCATCCCCACCTTAACCTTTGAATAATAAACTTTGGATCCATTAGAAACCGAATATGAATTTATTATAAATTAATAATTCTAGCTTTTCCAAAGGTGCCCCTCACCCCTCTTATAAAAGGGCACTCCTCGTTCTCATTTCTTCACACCTTCAAAGCCTTTTGGTTCGGCCAAACTCTGCCCAAATACTCTCCCAACTTCCCTCACTACAACCTAGGGGCCTTATTTTGATCATAAAGCCAACCTAAGGAGCCCTTTTGATCAAATCAAAAGGAAGAACCCGAAGAAGAGGTAATGATTTCACCACCCTTTTCTAAGTTCATTTCTTCTTCCACTTCTTCTTCATTTGTTGTTACCATTCTAAAATAATAAATCCAGTATAATATATATACTGTGATGTTATTATAAATATGGTACAACCATATTAAGAATTCTATCCACCCTTTGAAAAACATGTCACCATACGTGCGTACGTACGGCTTGCCGTCTCCACGTCGTGGTGTAATTGTTATTCAATATAATATTATTTGGATGGGTATAATAATGATGTGTAACTCATGTAAATAATAAATATAACATGTTAATGAATCTGTATATATGATATACCATCCATTTATATATTATTTTAATATCAAAAGAATGATATTATCGCTCGTGCGTACGTACGGACTACCGTCTCCACGAACGCGATGAGATTCATTCTCCATCGTATCCATTCAAGTATAATTATCATTTGATGATTTAAAAATTGATGTTCAAGGACTTGATATCATTCTGGATATGAATAATATAAATCCTATCCTTTACAAACATGTCTTACGTAACAAAACATATAAAAGAAAACAAGTAAGCTAACACCCGAAACAACGATAACACTAAGATATTATTATCAAATCAATATTAAAAGATCATATATGATATCATATTAATATATATGATTCTTGTATAATTTAATAACAATTATTTCAATATTATATAGGATGTTAACCTACCCCAACCAAGTAAAAGTTTAAGGTAAGGGATTTTCTTATCTCACATTCAATTCCGTGAGATTTCCCTAATTTGCCACTAAATTATTGAAAGTGGTGTATTGTGTACTGGCAATTGATATATATTATCATTATTATCTTTATATTCATGTTATTCTGTAAATAATTTGGTGGTTATTAACTTTTGGCCATACGACTCAGTTGATTAAGGTGGTAAGGGGTTTTCATCTCACTCTTTATTTCCTTGAGATTCATGCCATATTTACACTATTATCTTTTGTGTGGTGTATGTACTGCCCATAATTGTATTCTTTGTGTAATACACTTTACCTTATGTGTATTTACATTTTCATTGTATGATACCTCTTTCATGGGTTGTATGTTTCATAAGTTATAAAATTGATAAGGGTTTACTTCACAATCTCTTTAATATCCGAGGTTGTCTTTACGTAAGTATCTACAGGGACATATTTACTATCCATGTCCATATTTCATAAAAGAGTTTTCAAAGGGATTATTTCTAAGGGAACTTTTACTAAAACATAATTTTAAATGTTTTAAATATTTATTCTTCTAAATCATCCTCATTTATGTCCACGTTTTCAAAATGGTTTGTAAGGATTTATTTATATGAAAATGAATGTTTTAAAAGTGTTAATTCCATTCAAAAGTTTCAAAGTGGTATGGGACACTTTGATTCAAAAATGTATTTAAATTCCTTACTTTCTATATTGTGTTACATTAAAATTTTTTCATGAAAAAGGTATATTTCTCTCAATAATTTTTTAAAAAAACGTTTTCATCTATGTCAACATCCTTTGATGGATTTTAAGATTATTTGAAGTTGATTTATTATGATTTAAAACATCCATATTGTAATGAGGTTTTGTGATATGTTTGACTGTAGATGTGTCATTTATATAGCATTCATGGTTTACGAGTAAAGTATTGACATTTCGTATGCTAGTTCCAATAAGAATGTTTATGTTATATTTCAACCTTTACTTCATATGAATGTGTTGGACAAGTATGTTCCAGGTTCGGGACTGGTTAAAGTAAGCCCTCCAGGTTGGGGACTGGTAAAAGTAATCACTCTAGGTTAGGGACTGGTAAAAGTAAGCCCTCCGGTTTGGTCTCCGGTTATTAGAGGCACTCCGGGTTGGTGTCCGGTTATTAGAGGCACTCCGGGTTAGTGTCCGGTTATTAGAGGCACTCTGGGTTGGGTTCCGGTTACAGTTAGCCCCAAGTTCTTGGGACGAGGCCTTGAAAAGAAATTAAAGTTTAGAATTATGCATTCCATCATTATGAAAGTGGTTATTGATTTTGCATGTGATTATTCGATTAGTAGAATATCTATGTGAATAAGTAAATGGCATTATTTCATTTTACTTTTTCCATACTATGTTGAAGTTCAAGTTTAAAAGGCTTTTGTTTTAGTTATTCATTGCCTTAAATGTTTATTCTTATTTTGAATGTTACGCTATATTGTTATCCTTACTGGGCATTTGAGCTCACCCCTTTTCTATGTTTTATTTTCCCCAGGATGTGAAGAAGTAAGTTATGAATGACCTGCAGGGATATTATGAGGGGATAATAGTGTGGACTGTAGAGACATTATGTTGTTGTAGTAGTTTTTCATTTTATGATATAATGTAACACTTATGAATATATCTAGTGTTTCCAAGGCTACTAAACCAATTGGTCTTTCGAGATTTGATCTTTCTTGTGATCATGCCAATGTTATGTAATAATGCACCGACTCTAGGTAACTGGGGTCGGGGTGTTACATTAATCATGTCTTAATTCTATTTTATAAGCTTAATTCGACCAAAAACATCCTTAGGAATAAAATATTATCATTTAGGTCCACTTGGATTAGATTAGGACATTTATTATTATTTAATTCAACGATTTAAAAGAGTTGAAATCAAAGTTTATTTACTAAAACATTTTTAATATAGTTTTATACATAAGATAAATTCAATTGTAAATATTCATTAGAAAGATAAAAATATTTCCTACATTGTGATATTTTATTTATAATTTTTAGATATTAAATAATATAATTTATTTATGACACAATGATGATGCAGTAATTACCATTATAGTGAAAAATTAAAATAATTGATATTACAAATACCCAAATAAATATAATTTATAACTTTTTATGAATTAAATTAATTTTCAATGTTAATAGGACATGTTAGGAAGGATTTAATTAGCTTTTTCAAAGTAATAATTCTGTTAGAATTTTCAAAAAAAAATCAATGTTTTAAATAGTGTCAAAATTGACATAAAAGTGTTTTTAAAACAAATATTATATTATTATTTGATATTCAATTCCTAAAAATATAAGGGTCATCCAAGAGAGTTATATCATGATAGTTGTATCATTAATTGACCACTTGGGGGTCGCTTGGAGGTATATAGTAAGTTTATTAACTATATAATATAAAAATACAAAGTGACATGGTAAGTGTCAAACTAATTAACTAAGAGTTAAAACTAAAAGATAAGGTTTATATAATGACCCAAACCTGTATAAATAATATTGATTGAGTGGTTTTAGATCTATCCCCACCTTAACCTTTAAATAATTCACTTTGTATCCATTATAAAACGAATATGAATTTATTATAAAATAATATTATCTAGCTTTCCCAAAGGTGCCCCTCACCCCTCTTATAAAAGGGCACTCCCCCTTCTCATTAATTCACACCTTCAAAGCCATTTGGCTCGGCCAAACTCTACCCAAATACTCTATCAACTTCCCTCACTTCATTCTAGAGGCCTTTCTTTAGTCATAAATCCAACCTATGAAGCCCTTTTGATCAAATCAAAAGGACGAACCCGAAAAAGAGGTAATGATCTCACCACCCCTTTTCATGTTCCTTTCTTCTTCCACATCTTTTTTCTTTGTTTTCCCATTCTGAAATAATAACTACAGTATCATATATATACTTTGATGTTATTATAAATATTTTACAACCATATTCAGTATTCTATCCATCCTTTGAATAACATGTCACCATACGTGCGTATGTACGGCTTACCGTCTCCACGTCGTGGTGTAATTGTTATTCAATAAATTATAATATGGATGGGTATAATAATGATGTGTAATTCATATAAATAATAAATATAACATGATAATTATTCTTTATATATGATATAACATCAAATTATATATTATTTTAATATCAAAAGAATGATATTGTCGCTCGTGCTTACGTACGGACTACCGTCTCCACGAACGCGATGAGATTCATTCTCCATCGTATCCATTCAAGTATAATTCTCATTTGATGATTAATAATCATATCTAAGTACTTGATATAATTCTGGATATGATTAAGATACAACCTATCCATGACAAACACAGCATACGTAGCAAAACATATAAAATAAAACGAGTAAGTAAACACCCGAAACAACGATAATACTACGATATTATTAACAAATCAATGTTAAAAGATCATATATGATATCATATTAAAGTATATGATTCTTTTATAATTTATTAAAAATTATTTCACCATTATAAATGAGGTTAAACTACCCTCATCCAAGGAAAAGTACAAGGTAAGGGTTTATTTCGCAATCTCTACATTATCCGAGGTTGTTTATACGTAATAATCTACTGGGATTTCTTTATCATCCGCATACATGTTTCTTAAAAATGTATTTCAAAACATTTTTACTATTTACAAGAATATGGGTAAAGTATTTTATACCCTTGTTTTACTTTTTATATGAGGTTTATAAAGGAATCTTTCCATCATTTTCCAAACAAGGTTCTTTTTAACCTTTTCGACAGAATGAAGGTAAGAATGTTTTTTTAACTTATACAGTGGGTGCGGATATTTTCTGCCTTTATAAAATCTTCAAAGATTCCTTTACAAGCTTATATGAATATTTTCAAAGTAAATTTTTTATTTTATAATTATGCGACTTTTAAATGATTTCCAAAAAAAAGAGATATTTCTCTCAAATATTTTTGATTTCATCTATGTCAACATCCTTTGATGGATTTTAAGCTTATTTGAAGTTTATTTATTATGATACAAAACATCCATATTGTATTTTTGGTTTTGTGATATGTTTGACTGTGGATGTGTTATTTTTATACCATTCATGGTTTATGGAAAATGTATTGACATTTCTTATGATAATTTTAATACAAATGTTTATGTTATGTTTAAACCTATTCATATGAGAAATGCATTAGACTTAATAAGTGATGGGTGGAGCCCGCTATAGCTCCTCGATGCATCAGTAGGTCTCATGAGACAAACTAGTGTGTTGGCACAAGGCCTTGAAAAAATCTTATTTGTAGTCTTGGCATGAGGCCTTGGCTATGTGGTTATGATAGTCTGGAATTATGCATTCCATCATTATGAAAGTGATTATTTTTTCCATACTATGTTGAAGTTAAAGTTTAAAAGTCATTTGTTTTAGTTATACATTACCTTAAATGTTTATTATTATTTATGAAAGTTTCCGCTATATTGTTATCCTTACTGGACATTTTAGCTCACCCCTTTTCTATGTTTTATTTTTTCCAGGATGTGAAGAAGAAAATTATTAATGACCTGCAGGGATAGTATGAGGGGATAAGAGTATAGACTATGGATACTATGTTTATGTAGTTTTCATTTTTATGATATAATGTAAAACTATAAGAATATATCTCATGTTTCGAAGGCTACTAAACTAATCGATCTTTCGAGATTTTATCTTTCTTGTGATCTTGACAATGTTATGTAATAATGCACCGACTCTGGGTAACTAGGGTTGGGGCATTTCAGCTGGTATCAGAGGAATTTTAGTAAAAACCTTGGAAGCTAGATTTAGATAAACTCTGATTAGAGCACATAGACCTAAGATGGATTTTGAGGATTAGTATAGAAGAACTTCCTAGAATTTTGGTATTGTAGAGATTTTGTGAGTTTTCTGAGAAATACATCCCAGTCTTGATATGAGCAGGGAGAGGCAGCTCTGGCACAGATGTACCTAGGGGTAAAACCCAAAAACACCACTTTGAGGTAGACTCGAACGGGAACTGGTGCACGACAACGGGCCTTGATGCACTCTTGGTTACGAAACTCCCAGGGGATATGCGTAGGATAACTCTCATTTTATTTACAAAATCATTATGATGGGTTTATGAGTATATACTTCCTAAAAGAAAACATTTTTATGATTATGGATTATATCCATAAATAGTTCAATTTATGTTAAGTGTTTTATAAGTATGGAATTATGTATTTTGATTCATAAACTGATCTAGTTTTTTTCATTGTTTAGAAATGGCGCCTAGTGGTAGAAATGGAAACCGTATCAATTCATGTAGTCCATGTAGGGATTTCCCTCCTTCTCAAGATAATTATAGTGGAGCTGGTGATGCAACTGGTGTCGATCAGCTAATCACAATACTGGGAAAACTCACTCAGGTTATGAATAATAACCTTACCCGTATGAATCCCCCTGATCCGCAGCGTGGAGGATCAATGTTAGATCTCTTTATGAGGCAACAACCACTGACGCTCAATTGGGGTACAAATCCCTTAGTAGCTGATCAATTGATAAATTCCCAAGAGAAAATATTTTAGGCTTTGGGGAGTAGTGAAAGGTAAAAAGTTATCATGGAAGTTTACCGCCTCACTGGAGATGCTGATCAATGGTGGTCATTGATTCAAAACACGAAGAAATATGATGAAGTATCAGATATGGAATGGAGGGAGTTTAATGTTCTATTTTTAGAAAAATACTTTCCTCATGACCATCGAGCAGATATGGAAAGTCAATTTCTGAGTCTGAGACAAAAGGAGGATGATAATGTCACAAAATATGAGGCTAACATTACAAGGTTAGCAAGGTATCCTAGAGATTATATACATAACCCAAGAAGTAAGATTGATCATTTCTTTGATGGGTTAAAACCATTTCTCCGTCGAGCATTAGTCTCACAATCCTTCTCGTCGTATGAAGACATTGTCTCATGTGATATCAAGACAGAGAAAGAATTCTCTAAGTCTTATGACTTTAAAGCAAAGCAAGAGAAGAAGAGATCTGATGATCAATCTGGGAATGGAAATAAGGGGAATAAGGGAATGGTTGAATATCCATCCTATGGTAAATGTGGGAAGAAAAACCCCGGTACTTTCTTGAAGGGAACGGGAGTCTGTTACAATTGTGTTGAAAAAGGCCACCAAGCTAGTGATTGCAAATGGAAGAAGGAAGCTACCGATGTTCAGTGCTAAAATTGCAGGGAGATGGGACATTATGCAAATGAATGACCTAAGTGTCAGGGGGACTTACCTCAGAAAAGGCCAAGGGATCAAGGCCAAGCTTATGCTATCACTACTGCTGAGGTAGAAGCTCCGAAAGACACGGTGGAAGGTAATTTAATAGTTTCCTCAAGTTTAGCAAATGCATTATTTGATTTTGGATTATCGCATTGTTTCATATCTTCGTAGTTTTCTAAGAAAATTAGACATTTCCAATTTGATTTAACAAGGGAGTTGTCAGTTAAAACTCCTAATGGAAGTATCATTGCAAAAACGTTTTTTGAATCAGTCCCCATTAGAGCACATAAATGTTCATTATCTGCTGATCGCATCGTCATACCTATGATTGAGTTTGATATAATCCTCGGTATGGATTGGATTTCAGTCTATGGTGCGAAGATTTATTTTAAGAAGAAGGAGGTTACGATTTTTGATGATGATGATGATAAGGAACACCTTATCTTTAGAGCAGAATCATCACCACATAATTCTTATCTAGATCCACCCCCAATAGCTCAACTAAATTCAATTATTGGGGAGGAAGAGGATGAATTACATTTGGTGAGGAATGGAATGTTAAAATAGTGGATGTACCTATTGTGAAAGAATATGTAGATGTGTTTCTGGAAGATTTACCTGGAAATCCTCTAGAGCGTGAAGTTGAGTTTTCCATTGATTTAATTCCTGGATCAAGGCCTATATCGAAGACCCCTTATAGAATGTCCACTATAGAATTAGTTGAACTAATGAAACAACTAGAGTAATTGAGTAATAAGGGATTTATTCACCCTAGTGTTTCTCCATGGGGAGCCCCTGTTCTTTTTGATAAAATGAAAGATGGATCTAGGAGGTTTTGTATTAACTATAGGGATATCAATGCTATAACAATAAAGAACAAGTATCCCCTACCTCGCATTGATGATTTATTTAACCAACTGCATGGAGCTCAAGACTTTTCAAAGATTGACCTTCGATCTGGATACCATCAGTTGTGTGTGAAGAAGGAAGAAATTCCAAAGATAGCATTTCGATCCAGGTACGGGCATTATGAGTTTACAGTAATGCCTTTTGGATTGACTAATGCACCCTCTGTATTCATGGATCTGATGAATAGAGTTTTCAAGGAATTTCTCGATGAATTTGTGGTGGTATTTATTGATGATATCTTGGTATACTCCAAAAGCTACGGAGATCATGAAAATCACTTGGAATTATCTTGACGTCTCTGAGAAGACATGAATTATATGGGAAGTTTAGCAAGTGTGAATTCTGGCTTCAAGAGATTTCTTTTCTTGGCCATATTGTCTCTAAATCTGGAATCTCTATTGATCCTTCTAAGACCAAGGCAATCCAAGAATGGCCTGCACCGATGAGTATAACTCAGGCATGTAGTTTTATTAGTTTAGCGGGTTATTATCGACGTTTCATCCAGAATTTTTTCCGATTTGAAAACCCTTTAACGAAGATCACACGTAAAGGGGTTAAATTTGTTTGGACAAAAGAATGTGAAGAATGTTTCGATGAACTGCAGAAATGATTATTCAATGCCCCTATATTGACTCTACCATTGGAGAGTGATGGATTCGTTATTTATAGTGATGCATCGAAGAAAGGGCTTGGTTGTGTTCTTATCTAGAATGATATGGTTATTTCCTATGCATCACGATAGTTGAAAATTCATGAACAAAACTATCCTAATCATGATCTTGAGTTAGAATTTGTGATCTTTGCTTTGAATATATGGAGGCACTACCTCTATGGTGGAAAATGTTAGATTTATACTGATCACAAGAGTTTGAAGTATATTTTCTCACAAAAAGAACTGAACATGAAGCAAAATAGATGGATTGAGTTACTCAAGGATTATGATTGTACGATACACTACCACCCGGGGAAGGAAAACAAGGTGGAAGATGCTTTGATCAAAAAAGACCATGGATTTTTAAACAATATGAGAATTGAAAGGGATCCAATTTTCATGGATCTAGTGATGATGGACATTGGAATGACCATGGAAGGTTAAACATCAGTGCTTTTTCAAATGGTTCACAAACCATCTTTAATATAAAGGATTAAGAGTTCTCAGACCGACGTTGAATAATTTCAAAAGAAGATTAAATCTATGAATGATAGGATATTGAGAGACTTTGTGTATGAAGAGGGAATTTTGAAATTCGGGAAGATGCTTTGTGTTCCCGATATACCTGATCTAAAAATGGAATTGCTGGATGATGCTCATAGTTTCAATTTCTCTATACACTCTGTGAGCACCAAAATGTATATATATTTGAAGGAAAATTTTTGTTGGGACAACATGAAGAGGGACATTGCCGATTTTGTGTCAGGATGTATGGTTTGTCAACAAGTGAAAGCTGGAAGGCAACAACCTGGAGGAGTCATGCAACCCCTTCCCATACCAGAGTGGAAATGGGATAATATTACGATGGACTTTGTCATGGGGATACCAAAGACTCCTAGAAGGAACGATGCAATATGGGTCATTGTTGATCGTCTTACCAGGTTAGCAAAGTTTCTTGCTATGAGGGAAGATTTACCACTTGAACGACTAGCAAGACTATATATTAATGAAGTTGTGAGACTTCATGGAGTACCCATATCGATTATTTCTGATCATGGTCCCCGTTTTACTTCAAGATTCTGGAAAAGTATTCAGAAAGCCTTGGATATTGAACTACAATTGAGCACTTCCTACCACCCTCAAACAGATGGACAATCAGAATGAACTATTCATACCTTAGAAGACATGTTGAGATCCAGCTCACCTGACTTTCAGGGTATGTGGGATCAATATTTACCTCTGGTAGATTTTTCCTATAACAATGGCTTCTATTCGAGTATTCAGATGGCACCATATGAAGTGTTATATGGAAAGAGATGTCGCACACCAACCTGTTGGGATGACATTGGTGAAAGAAAACTTGTAAGCCCAGAACTGGTGGAGGAAATGATGGAAAAGGTGAAGGTAATCCAAAACCATATCAAAGCAGCTCAAAGTAGGCAGAAGAGCTATGCTGATAATCGAAGGAAGGATTTAGAATTTCAAGTCGGTGATCATGTTTTCCTGAAGGTATCTCTAGGGAAGGGAGTCATACGTTTTGGTAAGAAAGGTAAATTGAGTCCCAGGTACATCAGGCCTTTCGAAATTCTAGAACAAATTGGTGTTGTAGCTTTCCGATTGGCAATGCCGCCAAGTCTCTCCAAAGTTCATGATGTGTTCCACGTATCTATGTTGAGGAAATTTAGGCCTGACCCAACGTATGTACTCACCAATGAGGAATTAGAACTGGAACCCGATCTGACTTATTGCGAAAAGCCCATCAAGATTCTTGATACGAGAGAACAAGTACTGAGAAACCGGATGACTCGTCAAGTAAAAGTCTTGTGGAGAAACCATAAGATGGAAGAGGAAACATGGGAACCCGAGGAACATATGATGAAGAACCACCCGAGTCTTTTCAAGTGTTAGTATTCTAGAAATTTCGAGGACAAAATTATTTGAAGGAGGGGAGAATGTAACACCCCATGTTTCTACGGTACGCTTCCCATTGAATAATGTAATAGTGTGTGTTGTATGCAACATCGAGTTCTAACACACCACAACCAATCAAACTAGCTGTTATAAATAGTAATACCCACTTTTTGAAATTTATAAATTTTATTTTTCAAAATGGACTTCATTTTTGGATTCGGAATATTAAAATTAGACTAGGGTGAATTTTTGGTATTTTTCTGAAAAACTTCATTTTTGATGAATAGTGAAACCACTAAGTGGTAGTTAAAAAACTGAATTTTTCATAAAACATAATTTTACCACTTCTATGACTGGAATTTCGAAAATACACGAGACACGGTTAATATCAAGGACTAAAATGTGGTTCATTGTGATGAAAATAATTTTTGGTGAATAGTAGCTTAATAATTTTATTTACCACGGTTAAAAGTAAATAGGGTAATTAAGGGTAAAAATAATATTAATATTACCATTACTCATGTCCTAATTCTATGGGATAAGAATAATTCGACCGAAAACAGCCTTAGGAATAAAATATTATCATTTAGTTCCATTTGGATTAGATTAGGACATTTATTATTATTTAATTCAAAGAAGAGTTAAAAGAGTTAAAATCAAAGTTTATTTACTAAAACATTTTTAATATAGGGTTATACATAAGATAAATTAGATTTTAAATATTAATTAGAAATATAAAAAGATTTCCTACATAATTATATTTTATTTATAATTTTTAGACATTATATAATTTAATTTATTTATGACACAATGATGATGCAGTAATTACCATTATAGTGAAAAATTAAAATAATTGATATTATAAATACCCAAATAAATATTATATGAGACTTTTTAGGAATTAAACTAATTTTCTAGGTTAATATGATAGGTTAGGAAGGATTTAATTAACTTTTTTGAAGTAATAATTAATTTATTATTTCCACAAAAATCAATTTTCCAAATAGTGTCAAAATTGACATAAAAGAGTTTTTAAAACAAATATTATATTATTAATTGATATTCATTTCCTAAAAATATTAGGATAGTCCAATAGACTTATATTATGATATTTTTATCATTAATGGACCACTTGGGGGTCTCTTGGAGGTATATAGTATGTTTATTAACTATATAATATATAAATAAAAAGTGACATGGTAAGTGTCAAACTAATTAACTAAGAGTTAAAACAAAACGATAAGGTTAATATAATGGCCCAAACCTGTCTAAATCCTATTGGTTGAGTTGTTTTAGACCTATACACACCTTAACCTTTAAATAATCCACTTTGGAGCCATTAGAATCCGAATATGAAAATATTATAAAATAATATTTCTATCTTTTCCAAAGGTTCCCCTCACCCCTCTTATAAATGGGCACTCCCCCTTCTCATTAATTCACACATTCAAAACCATTTGGCTCAGATAAACTCTACCCAAATACTCTCTCAACTTCTCTCAATTCATCCTATAGGCCCTACTTTAGTCATAAACCATCCTAAGGATCCCTTCTGATCAAATCAAAAGGAAGACCCCGAAAAAGAGGTAATGATTTCACCACCCTTTTTCAGGTTCCTATCTTCTTCCACTTCTTCTTTCTTTTTTTTACCATGCTAAAATAATAACTATAGTATCTTATATATACTGTGATGTTATTATAAATATGTTACAATCATATTCAGTATTCTATCCATCCTTTGAATAACATGTCACCATACGTGCATACGTACGGCTTACCGTCTCCACGTCGTGGTGTAATTGTTATTCAATAAATTATTATTTGGATGGGTATAATAATGATGTGTAATTCATATAAATAATAAATATAACATGAAAATTATTCTTTATATATGATATAACATCCAATTATATATTATTTTAATATCAAAAGAATGATATTGTCGCTCGTGCGTACGTACGGACTACCGTCTCCACGAACGCAATGAGATTCATTCTCTATCATATCCATTCAAGTCTAATTATCATTTGATGATTAATAATAGTATCTAAGGACTTGTTATAATTCTTTATATGATTAATATACAACCTATCCATGAAAAACACGGCTTACGTAACAAAACATACAAAACAAAATAAGTAAGTTAATACCCGAAACAACGATAATACTAAGATATTATTAACAAAATCAATGTTAAAAGATCATATATGATATCATATTAATGTATATGATTCTTTTAAAATTTAATAACAATTATTTCACCATTATACAGTAGTTTAACCTACCCTCAACCAATGAAAAGTACAAGGTATGGGTTTATTTCACAATCTCTTCATTATCTTAGGTTGTTTATACGTAATAATCTACTGGGATTTCTTTATCGTCCACATCCATGTTTCTTAAAAATATATATCAAAACATTTTTACTATGTACAAGAATATGGGTTAAAGTCATTTATACCCTTGTTTTACTTTTTATAAGTGGTATATAAAGGAATATTTCCGTCATTTTCCAAACATTGTGCCTTTTATCCTTTTCGACAGAATTAAGGTAATAATGTTTATTTAACTTATACGGTGGGTGTGGCTATTTTCCGCCGTTATAAAATCTGCAAAGCTTCCTTTAAAATCTTATAAGAATATTTTCAATGTAAATGTTTTATTTTATAATTATGTGACTTTTAAATGATTAAAAAAACGATATATTTCTCTCAAATAGTTTTGATTTCATCTATGTCAACATCCTTTGATAAAGTTTAAGCTTATTTGAAGTTTATTTGTTATGATACAAAACATCCATATTATATTCTAGGTTTTGTGATATGTTTGACTGTGGATGTGTTATTTTTATACCATTCATGGTTTATGGAGAAAGTATTGACATTTTTTATGCTAGTTTTAAAATGAATGTTTATGTTATGTTTAAACCTGTTCATATGAGGAATGAATTGGACTTAATATGTGACAGGTGGAGCCTGCTATAGCTCCTCGATGCATCGGAAGGTCTCATGACACAAACTACTGTCTTGGCACAAGGCCTTGACAAAATATTATTTGTAGTCTTGGAACAAGGCCTTGGCTATGTTGTTATGATAGTCTGGAATTATGCATTCCATCATTATGAAAGCGGTTATTGATATTTAATGTGATTATTCGATTAGTAGAATATCCATGGGAATAAGTAGATGGCATTATTTCATTTTATTTTTTCCATACTATATTGATGTTCTAGTATAAAAGGCATTTGTTTTAGTTATACATTTCCTTAAATGTTTATTCTTATTTATGAAAGTTTCCGCTATATTGTTATCCTTACTGGGCATTTATGCTCACCCCTTTTCTATGTTTTATTTTTCCCAGGATGTGAAGAAGGAAATTATGAATGACCTACATGGATATTATAATGGGATAAGAGTGTAGACTATGGAGACTATGTTGTTTTAGTTTTCATTTTTATGATGTAATATAAAACATTATGAATATATCTAGTGTTTCTAAGGCTACTAAACTAATCGGCCTTTCGAGATTTGATCTTTATTGTGATCCTGCCAATGTTATGTAATAATGATCCCACTCTGGGTAACTGGGGTCGAGTTGTTACATAAATTGGGGACCAACATAGATTTTAAAATTTTATTACAGTGTGGGGTTCAAGCTTGTGGTTCCAGCTCAGTTCATGCTAATAAATTACTTAGAGAAAACGCAAAAATCAAAAAAAATGTTTAAAATAATTAATATTGTAAAATATAATTTGAAATTTGTGGAACATATTAAAAATATATTTACAGTCGAATATAAAACTAGAATACTAGAGATGGACAACACATAACTAGTGACATCAATCAAAGAAGAAGTCATAATGAAATGAAAAACATTAGAGTTAAGTAAAATGAAAAATAAGACACCTAAATCAATGAATTAAAACACCTACCTTATATATGTAAAAATAAAAACCCTATTGATGACCCACATCCTTCAGAAACCCTCATCGGCTACCGAAACACTATCCCTAGAAAGAACCCTAACCAAAAAACAAAAATCTTCTTCACCGGAAATCAGTCCTTACTTTGTTGATACTAACACTATATCTACAGTTAAACACTTCTCGAACACCTCATCTTTGCATGATAGGGTGATAATTTTTCTAAGACCTCAGTTCTTCTTGGTGCGGTGGCACAGTGTGACTCCCTTTCTTGCTCGCAGTCCACCCCAAAAAACCCAATTAGATTTTTCCCCAAAACTAGTTGTTCCCCACATACCCCTCTACCATGTTTTCCATTTTTTTTCCTTTCCATGATTTTTTTCTTTTTATAAAAATGAAATTTATATTTTATATTATCATTTTTATACAGAAATCATATTTAGATATTAATTTTAAAAAAAATTACAATCCAAATAATAATATTAATATTATTATAAAACATTTATATTCAAAAATATCATAATTTATAATGATTATTTTATAATTAAAAATGTTTATTGTTTTATAAAAAAGGTTATTCTAAATATTTAATAATAATTTATATTATCTTAATTAGAAGAATAATTTATAATATTATTAGTACAAAATTTTTTCATATAATTTATTTCTAAAAAACTAATCACTAGAAAAATATAAATCATATTTTAGTGTTAAATTTATAATTCTTAGGATTTATAAAAATGAATTTTTATTTCATCATTCAAAAATCCTAATCAACATAAAAAAATTATTTTAATTCTTAGAATCATTTTATTATAGTAACATGTATTTCAATTGTTTTCTTAATAATTATAATTTTATTATACCTTTGAATAGGAATTTAATTCATTATGAGAATAAAATAAATATGTTTTTAATTAAAATATTGTTTTTTAAAAAATAAAACCTCTTAACATAATTTAAAATATTAAATTAATGACAAATATTATTTTAATTAAACAAAATATCATATAAAAGTTTTTATTTATTACATTTTTTAGTTAATTATAAAAAACAATTAATTCAAATTTCTAGATAAATTTTTTGGGATTTTACATTATTTCCCAATAAAAATGAATTTCATCCCCATAATATATTACGTCGGAAAAAAAATGATTTCAAAATTTTTGACTTTAAAATTAAGAAAAACTAGGAATGATAAACATCTAGACTCTATTGCTTATACGACAAAAAATCTCAAAATATTTCTAGACCATTCCTCTATCACCAAATGTAACACCCTAAGACAACACTTTAGGATTTAATGCTAAAACATGTTGTGTAATTTTTTTATAAAATAAACTGAATAATTAAACAACACATTATGAAATCGAGGACATTTAACAGTTCTAGTTTTTGGTTAACTAGATAAAAATTTTTCATTTCAACTAAAATGTACAAAGTGAAATTAAATAATAAATTATTCATTAGTATGCTTCCTCCTCTAGAATAATAAATCACTATTAAATCTAATTAACGTTTAAAAAAATTATTTTAAAACATAGTGTGGGTATTAAAATAACTAGTAAGGGGTTTTAAAATCTTTGATAAATACCTCTAAAATATTCTTTTGAACATACTATCACAAATTAAATTTAGAAACACCTTTTGAAAACATTATTGAAATTAAATAGTCCTAAAAAATATTACATTTCATTGAAAATTAATTACACTATGAAATTTTGTAAACATAATCCAGTGGTTTTTGGAAACCAGTAACCATGATTTTGACAACAAAACAATGAGACCACTTGAACCTATATTTGTTCATAAGGGTATAATTATAAACCATTATTTATAATCACTTTTTAGACATTGAACAACCAAATATATTCATACTTAGACTTTCCATATTTACATGAAAGGTTAATCATCATCTATATACATAAAATTTCTTTCACAATATCATAAAAATCTATTTTGTAGATAGTTTGTTGAAATGAGAAATTTATACAATGTATATGATTAAATTTATACACACACACACACACAAACAAGAAAAAATGTATATATATATATACATGTATCCATATATTAATGTATGAAGTTTCATGAAAATCCATCAACATCTGGCCATAATCTAATTAGTGTATGACATATATATGACATGAAAAAATTATAATATTCATAACTTCTAATAAAACATGGTTAATTATAATTTATTTAAAATATTTATAAATATGAAAATTATAAATGTATATATATATACTTGAATAATTTAAAATTTGAAATATTTTAATACTGATAGATTTTATAGTCAATAAATATAGTACAATGAAGTAATTTAATTTCATAATCTGAGAATTAGGATTGAAATAAATAATTGAATGATTTCACTCACCTTCTAATTAAAAAAAATTGAAATTTACATAGATAGATATAAACACACACACACATGTGTGTGTGTACGTTGGTGAAATAACAAAATTTGATCAAAAATGTTAAACTCATGCAAAACAATAACTTAAGAAACATCGCTTACAAAAAAATTAAAGTTTCACTAAAATTATTTGTGTTTGAAAATAATTATTCGAGGATAAGGTAAGATATAATGAAAAATATATAAAAATAACATATACTTTACTGATTTTGAAAATTTAGGATTTATATGGCTTTGAAAAACAAAAAAAAATTCGAAAAAAATCAAAAAATATTTCCCTACTCAAATTGAAAAAATAAAAAAAAAGGTGTTTTAGTGGACTCCCATTCTCTAGACTCGATGTATGTTTTCCTCCAAATTAAATTTACACACTGGTTTAAATTGATTTTATATAAAAAATATCCATTTTTATATAATGATTTATATATAAATTGTTCATAAAACTATGGAGTAAAAGATATTTTCAAATAATTGTTACAGTGACAGGTTCAATCTTGTGGGGCAAGCTCAATGTATAATCATAAATTCTATAAAGAAAACCTAAAATACAAAAAGCATAAAAAATTTAAAATTATTACAATGTGATTATATAATCAATATCGATATACCATATTAAACAATATATTTATAGTCTAAAATCAAAATAGAAGACTAGAAATAGATTACAATTAACTGGTTACATCGATCAAATAAGAAATCAAATTAAATCAACAAACTATATAGTTAAAAAATGAAAACAAGACACCTAAAACAAATAAAAACAACACCTGTCTCAGAGATGGAAAATTTGAAACCCTGTTGATAATGCACGACAGTCAGAAACCATTTCTGGTAGTCGAAACCCTATCTTCATAAAGAAACCCAACAAAGAAACTCAGATATTATTCATTGGAAACCATTCTAGTCTTGGTTAAAATAGAAACTGGATCTACAGTCAAACACTTCTCAAACCCCTCTTGTATGATCAGATTGAGTACAATTTCCCTTGGACCTTGGCTCCTACTGGTGCAATGTCACATCGTGATTCCCTCTCCCACTCACGGACGACCACAGAAACCCACATAGAATTTTCCCTAAAACCATTTGATTCCCCAAGGACCCCAATACCTAGTTTCCCATTTTTTTAATATTTTTATTCACATTTTTTTCTTTTTTTAAAAAATAATTTTATATTTTAGATAATGATTTTTTATACACAAATCATATCTTAAATTTAATTTTATAAAACAAATTATAATCTGAAAAATAATATTCATATTATAATGAAACATTTATATTCAAAAATTTCATTATTCAAAATGATTATTTTATAATTCAAAATATAAATTCATTTATAAAAAAAATTATTTAAAATATTTGACAATAATTTATATTATCATTATTGGAAATAGAATTTATAATATTATTATTAATTTTTTTTCTTATAATAGTTTTTTATAAATTAACCAATTCAAAAGGTATAAATAATATTTTAGTGTAAAATTTGAAATTGTCATGATTTATAAAAATTAAATATTATTTCATCATTCAAAAACATTACTCAACTTTAAATATTACTTTTATATTTGGAAAAATTTATTATATTTACAAGTATTTCTATTTTTTTTAAAATGTTTTTCTTTTTATAATTACTTCGAATAAAAGTTAATTAATTATGAAAATTAATTATATTATTTATAATAAAATATTATTTTTAACAAAATAAAACCTCAATTAATAATTTTAAATATTAAATTAATGAAAATAATATTTTGATTTAGAAAAATATCTTATAATATATTTTATTTAAAACCATTCTTAATTAATTTTAAACATACAATTAATTAAAATTACAGGATAATTTTCATGGGATGTTACAATTCAATGTTCCATGTTATGTATGTGGATGACATGGGTTTTCCAAGATAACCTAGACCATGCCGTTTCCTTCTGGACATATCTATATAATTGAGCCTGTGTCCCTCTACTTAGGTACAACGCCATGTAATTCTACATGTGTTCCACCCATGTGATCCACCAAATGAGTTTACCAACTAGGGAAAGGGCACATTGTGTGTAGGAGGGCCACACGTCGTGTCATCTTTAAATTTTCTCAAAACCCAAGCCATTGTCGCTGAAGGGATATACACCATGTGTTCATACCACCACACGATGTGTAGTCAGGATTCATCTAGTTTTTCTAGATCTTCATATCTACTTCAAGTGCTTAGAATCAGGCCTCTCTACCACATATCAATTCCTATATCTGTCTAAATCTTATGGATCTGGTCATAGATCATGTTTTTTGGCCATCATTCACTATAAATTGGCCTCTATTGTTCTTTGGGGTTTCTTTGCACAAAAAATATGTCTCCAAGGCTTCCACCCTAGATTATTTGAACTCAAATCACCAAATTATCATCCATTCCACACAACAATACAAGATCTAAAATCATTTTGTCGATCCTTACATTTCTCATTGATCTATCGCAATTCTGGGGGTTTTATTGGGCTTAATACCCCAAAACAATGTCAACCCATGACTATAGGATCTTACTGGTGATGAATGCAAGGAAGATTTGGGGTAGAAGCATAGTAAAAATTATTTAATGGATCATTGTCCATGCGTTCTTGGACAATGATTAAGAATGGTGATCTAAGGATAGAAACTATTGAAATAAATTAATATTACAATACTTGGGTGGTTGTTATTGGCCCCAGATGGTGTAGATCCAAAAAAAAGATGTATTTTCTCAACAAATATAATCAATTGGCATAAATATCCAATTAATGAGTCTTACCTATATAATGGATTATTCGTTGAGGATGAATGTGCTCTCCCATAACCAAGAGAAATTTATGTGTTCATTGCATCTCAATCTTCTCTAATTTGGTGTTTCATCATTGTTAGATGTGGTCCTATAATGGAAGTAGAAAGGATATAATTGTTGGAGATTATAGGATTATGAGGATAAACCAATCCAATCCTTCATGATGATTTATATGTTGGAACATTATAGTTCAAATGAGTAAGATTAATTAATTTAATAAATTAATTAAACCTAATGAACACACCCCCAATGTAACACCCCACCCCTACCTCATTGGATTGAGGAATAGGTGAGGGTTACATGGCCTTAAGAGATAGTCCCCATGTGCCAAATGCTGGAAATAAATGTTGAGGGCTCCGAGAAAAATTTGGGGACAAATAATCCCTTAAGACAAAACCAACTAAACAATCCACTAACCACCACTATATTATGCATGTAAATAAAACAGACAGACATGCATTCCCAAAATACAACAATGCTGTACCACAATTCAACCGAAAACCAATACAAACAGACAATTCTACACCACATCAGAGCACAAGCAGAAACCAAACAAAAAACACTACAACCCATGACACTATCATATCTCCACACCAAGCTCCAAGCTCCAGGATCCACCAAGACATCACAATTCACCCCTAAAGGAGGGAGATACCTTACCTTTGACCAGGTCACGATACACAACATCTGCAAAGAATCCAACATGCCAAAGCAGGGGGTGAGTACTAAAACATAGTAGGTTTTCCCCAAATTAGTTCCCTACACATGCCACTAGGATAAAACCATTTCCACATTTATATAAAAAAATTATATAAAATAATCACAAGTACAACCATTTCCATAGGCCAAACATGCCCTTTCCAAGCCATCACACCCAACCCAAGCATCCAAGGGAACTCCAACCAAACATTCCACAAGCCATTTCATCATTCACACACTATCACAAAAATTTCCAACTTGTAAAGCAATGCACAACAAATAACCAAAACAACCAAATGGTGGAGATTTCGTCCAACCTGTTCACCCATTCTCACCTAGTGGTATTTCCCGACCACAACCAAATAGTTGATCTTCCATCCAACCCATTCACCCATTCACAACTAGTGGCTATTCTCATCCACTTATCTTTTGATGGTGGACCTTCAATCCACTATTCATACCCTTTTTATAGTAGTACTTTTCTCCAATTCCACACAACATTTCAATCAAGCCAAACCACGCATAAACCCACCCAGGTAAAAACATCATGCAATAAATCCATTCCATTGTATATCAATCCACTTCAATAAATCACCCATTTATTGAAAATCATTTTCCATGCCAAAACACATTTCAATAAAACATCATCTTTATTAAAAACCATTTCCATCAATCATTTCACAAATCCACCATTGCATTCCATTTTAAAATATCCATATTAAAATCCACAAGAATAGCATTTCATCATAAAACCCCCTTTTCCCCGAAAATCCCCAAATGGATTTCCAACAAACATTGCACATCAAAAAACAATTATTTTCACTCCAACCAAATTAATTGTAACTAAAAACCACTAGATCTAACTAATTGGAGTCGATAGAGAAGCCACCTACCTTTAGGGATCCCAAGAAAATGATCCACAAGCACCCGCACCTCAAATATGGAGAACGCACCACCAAAACCTCTCTAGATCCCCTTCCCTAACCATAAATATCCTTAAAATAATCATCCAAGGCAACCAAAACCATAGATATACACACATCATGTGTAGATCTAGAAAACAAAGCAAGAGGGAGATGGGGATCTAGAGGAAACCACACAAAAACCAAGAGGATAGAGTTACCTGACAGAAACCACCTTCAAATAACCAAGGAACCTCTTCAAAACGCTTCCAAACCAAGTTGGAGAGCACCCTCAACCTCTGAGAAACCGAAATCCCATGTGAGGATCGAGTGGGAGGAAGTTTAGAGAGAAACGACGCAAGCCCAAGTGAACCTAGGTTTTAAAACCCTATTTTTATGTGGCCTCACAGTTAGTCTGCACGGTTTGAAAAACTTTGCGCATGATACTTCCTCAAGAGAAAGGGACCACACAGTTGCCTCGTACGTTTTGGAAAACCTTGAGTAGGTCATGTGAAGCCTACTCCCTCTCCCTGCACGGTTTCCTGGATATTCTGTATGGTTTCCACTAACCATACTCAAACCATGCACCCATAGAAATGTCTCCAAACTCATTCAAAACCATTCCAAACTCTCTCATCCTATTCCCAACACATCCCATGCACTTTAAACAGATAAAAAGGCATAAAAAAGGCCACATATCTCAAACTTGGGGTGCTCCAACCAATGAGTGGGGGATCCGAATTCCCTATGATAACCTTTTTGTGGTTTCAAATGGGGTAAAAACACATTCTAGAATCATCTATGGTCTAAGATTTCTGATTCCTGATTATGCTCAAGGGTATCCATGTTTTCCTTAAGAATATACAAGTTCAATATTAATTATATTTAATATTTATATAAATCTATATCTGGGCACAACGATCCATGAAATCACACTCTTTATTAGCACATAGATCTATAAATATATATTTCAATATTTCAATTTCTTATAAGGAAAACCCCAATTCTCTAGATAATTACCTCCTCTGAGATTTTCATCCCCGAAAAGAAAATCTAACCAGAAAACTCAGGATAATGATCCCACACACTGCTCTCCCACTCCTAGGAACTCTCAAGAACATTCTTGTGCTTCCTAAATAAGAGAACCAAGGGGATGGTCCATCCATATTGGGTCCTCTCCCATCAATCCTCGATCGCCACCAGGTGCTCAATAATGGTCAATCCATCCTCGATGTCCATCTAACACCTGTCAATAACATTCATGGGGTCATACACATATCTCCTCAGCCAAGACACATTGAAAACACCATGCACCCACTCCATATGTGGGGGTAGGGTGAGGCAGAATGAAGCCTCACCAACACTATGTATGTTCTCAAATAGCCTATTGAACCGCAAGAATAGTTTTCCTCCTAAGTTGGACCTCATTAATTCTCATCATGGGGAGACTATTAAAATAATCTGACCTCCCTACTCAAATTCCAAGGGCCTATAATGGAGATATGTGTAAGATCTTTGTCTTCTCTCGGCCATCCCCATCCACTCACAGATGTTCTGGACTATCTTTTTCTTCACGTGCACCATCTCTTGTCCCACAAGATAGGTCTCACCAATCTCTATCCAGCATAAGTGTGACTTATAGGGTCTCCCATACAGGGCCTCAAAAGGTTACATGATGATATAAGTGTAGTGGATATTATTGCACACAAATTCAACCAAGATAAATTGGTCCTCCCATATATGCATGAAGTATAACATGCTATCCCTCATCATAACATCCAATACCTAGATAGTATTGTAAGTCTTCCCATAATTATAGGGGTGAAAATATATACTCATCCTCATTTGGGTGTTTAATGACTCTTATATTTATATCCTCAATCATGACATAAAATGTGAGTCATGATCATAGGTAATCAACAACGGAACCCCATGAAGGTGGGATATCTCTCATACAAATAATAACCATAAACTATCCCCTAAACTTTACTCCCTGATTTCAAGGAAGTGTTTCAACTTCATGATTGAGTCAACTATCACCCTGATGGAATCATGGCCCTTCTCTATGCATGAAATCACTACCAGAAAGTCTTTGGATATTTCATATTTTATCCAATCTAGGATCTAAAGAGGCTATAACAAACCTACCTGAACATGGTTCGTGGCCTTCACCTACTAAAAAGTGAGGCATCGAGAGACAAAATCATCCACACATTGCCTTATTCCAAACCACTGAAACAGCCAATGAATGTCTCGAAACATCTTCCCCTCACCGGGATGTATAACTAGGGGGATGTGTAGAACTCTCATATCACCTCCCCCCTACATCCTGACAGGAACTAGTGTTTGCCCTTGCAAAATGATGACGTGATCCCCTTATTTGTAATTTCAATCTAGTGTGTTTACTATTGATATATGATCACGTAATACCTAAAAATAGATATCCCCACATTGGGACTCCATCACATAGTCAAGAAGAAGAGGATTCAACAACATCAACGGTACAAAATTTGTACCCTCCTACTCCACCAGGGTTTGATTCAAGGAGGAAAAATTCTCTGAAGCCTCCTTCACTAAGATATCCTTGTACATCCTACTAATGTAATATTTTATAAAATTTCCCTTCCTTGTATTATATTCCATATTTGAGTCATAGTTCTACACGAACTCTAATGATGATTATTGTCTTAGGTTTATGTCTCTCTTTATGAAGACATACGTGAGACATTGACAGTCTGAGTAAAAAAAGTGCTTCTCAAAAAGATAGATCATCAACATCCTTCGGTTGAAGACTAAACCATCAAGATATAGTTCATGAGTTTCATTGTTATGCTCATGGGGTTTGAACTTCCTCAACTTGTAATCCATAATTACATGTCACTACATCAACACACATCCAAGATCAACTCCAGAGGAATCAAAATACACTATGAACTTCAAACATTCATATGGTTGTATCAACCATAGATAAATAAAATGTCTCAACCTAAAATCCTCAAATGACCTATATCCATGCTCAGACTAGATAAACAACTTATATTTCCATGTTAGTGCGGTCAGAGGGGATGTGATTCTGGAGAATGTTTTCACAAACATCTTGTATCACCCCACCAAACCAATAAATATTAATTCCTCTAAAATGATCCTAGATGGCTCTCAAGAAAGAATTAAATCGATCTCCATTGTTTACATGGATAAACAATTTTCAGAAATTAAATACCCTAGAATGTGAACCTCATGTATTCATAATGGGAACTTTATGATTTTACCATAAATCTAGTGCTCTCAAGGAAAATATTGGACTATCCTTAAGTGCAGTGTATAAACCTCCTATGATACATTGTTAATGAGTATGTCCTCAAAATAGTCAACAAAAAACATGTCCATGTATAAATGGAAGACCGAGTTTATCTAATCCAAAAACATAGTGGGTTCATTCATCACACCAAAGTACATCAAAAGAAACTCATAGTGTCCTTAGTGACATCATAATTCCAAATATTATCCTTGATAACCCTCAACTGGTGTTAGTTGGAGCTAAGATAGATCTTTGAGAACCATATCATGACTCACAAATGGTCAAAGAGTTTGTCAATTATAATAAATGGGTACATTTTCTTCATCATGCCCTAGTTCATGCGATGATAATTCATAAAAAGCCACAAGAACTCGTCCACCCTTTTCATAAACAACCATGAAGATACGTAGGGGGACACACTGGGCCTTATGAAACCCTTCTTTCAATGTTCCATAAACTTAAAACACTGATCTTGATGCTCATTTGGGAACATATAATTTTCCACATAAGATATTAGAGTGGTATTAGCATGCACATTGATGAAAAACTCCATTTCCGACTGCGAATGTAGTCCCAAAACATCCCGAGGATAAACTTCCACAAAATTTTCTATAACAAAACAAATCTAGATTCCCAAACATCCTACTACACTAGGGGATATACTTCCTAATTGATTAGTTATGGTATGTATCCACATACTCTCAAAACCTTCTTGTCCCTATATAATATATGAATGTCTAGAAATGGATAATCCCATCCCATCACCATGTAGGAATTTGACTTTTCAATGCGGATAGTAAATATGGGCTTGGACCATGAAAAACCAATCCATACCACAGATGATGTCATAGGGCCCCATCCTGATGACCAAAAGGTCCCACATGAAACTCTACCCATGAAATTATAGTTCTCACTACCATCAGATAAATGATATATAAGAATCCTTCCATGTAGGAACCTTAAGACGAAGCTAATGGGATTGTGTGTCAATAGGGAACTCTAGAAATTTCACCATGAGTATAGAGATGAAGGAATGAAAAACACCTATTTCTAATAATACTAATAAAATAGTATAATAAACACAGATTGTACCTGTAATCATCTTTTGTGTTGCAGGATCATAAGCCTCCAAATCCTGAAACTGTCTGCGACCCCAACCTCCAACTCCCTAATCATGATGTGGAATTCTTGGTGGTGGAGGTGGAAGGATATCATAACATCATCCAACACCCATGAATCTTATTGATCCTATTCTATATCTCCCTCTCAGGGGACCACCTTATCATCTCTTAAGATATCTCTAATCATGGTGTTGCCTCTACCATGGTGGTCCATCAGCTATATGTCTGCACTCCTTGAAACATCTTGTCGGGTAGTCATGTGCCATGCGGCCTCACCCATCACATGTTAAGAACTGGCCCTATCCAAGATTCCTTGGTGCTTTGATATTACATTGTACTATACGACCACACACTTGAGTCTTCTTGTGGAAGCATTTACTAGGCTGAGGTCCTATTGACTAGTGCCTGGTAGCTATCACTGATGACATAGCTCCATTACACCCACTGCCAGCTGAAATTGCTTGGAATCCCTCAGATAGAAATCTCTCTATCTTTAGTGACTTCTCTATAACCCCAAAAAATGTGGATATTCGCATGGGAACTATATATTCTGGAACATATCTCTCCATGGTTTCCCTTCTCAAAAGTCCAGCCTCGAAAGTATCCATCGTGAATCATGTCATGGGAGTACTAGGTATGGTCTTTAAACATCACTGGCTACTCAACGACCATCATCCCACCGTACTGTGTCATGTGAATATCTTGGATATGGACTGAGCCCAAGAATGAGGGGTAGTTCTCATCACAATACAACTGCTTGAATTCAGGCTAAAAGAGTGTTGACTCATTGTGCATCTGCATAACAAGACTCCACCAATGTAAAAATTCTATCTAGAAGAGGCTAGTTTCTAGTGGAAAAATCTAATATATTGGGTTTCATACAAGGGTAATGATACGAACCACTGAATTTATCCAATCTTCTATGTCTTAAAGATTTTTCTCTCTTCAGAACATTAGAATAATTTGGAATTGGAACTTGCAGAGTGTGTTAATCCTATATATGTACTTATCCTACCCTTCTAGAATGATCTGATACTCAATAGGTGTAGGTGTAGTTACCTACCCACCTCGAGTAAGGGGTCATTAAATAGACCCTGAACTAATGCCTCATTGCTCATTAGATCATATATATGATCTGGAACTGGTATCCTAGCTAGCTATCAACACAGAGGTTTCTTGATATTTATCAAGATGTACCACAATCATATGAGAATATATATATATATATATCAACAAGGAGTAGATGACTCTAGAAGGACATTGAAAGACTCATTAATATAGGATGCATGTACCGTTGATCCTTATAACCAATGTCTTGGTATACAAAGTTTAAAAGTATGTATCCAAGGTCATGGTTATTGGATACGCCAACCACCCACACAATCATTAGATTCCATAGAAATAGATCCACACTCAAGACACTAGGACACAGTTTCCTTAAATCCCAACCAAACCCTCAAAAGTGGACCATTCTATACAATTTCCCATGACTTGAAGCAACTATGTATAACGACCCATACTTTACATACATGGTTATTACTTCAAAATTGAAGTACACTTATTACAATATATTACGAAACCATGAAATGACCTTATAGGTATAGTGTCTTTAGAAACTGGGAAACATAAACAACTGGTTCATAAATCATATACGTTGTCTCCCATTTATTTCATCATATCTAGAGTCCCTTTTTGAAATATCCTACTTAATAACCTTATTCAAAACCTGGGGAATGAAAACATACAAAAGGGTGAGCTCAAATGCTCAGTAAGGGTAAAAAAAAGAAATATCAATCACATCATATTCATAAGAACATTACATTTTAGAAATATTAACCTTCAAAAGAGATCATAATTTCATAACATGGGATAAATCATAGTAGTGAAATGTAATCCCAATAATCATATCTTAAAACATGAAACTTTGTGTCATACACACATAATCATATAGAATAATTTCTTAGTAGTCAATTCTTATTTCCAAGACTATCTTAGCGGACAAAGTCTATTTCTGAACTGAGGTCACTCCTCGTTTCAGTCCTGTTTCACTTAACCGGTTTAACCTGCCATTCCAGCCATGTCTATCTCATGAGATAAAAATCTTTACCCAATGAATTGGAGAGAGATATAGGTCCCACCCATCTCATAATTATACCATTCTTATGTGTGCCACAAAATCATAAATCATTCATCATTGCATAACGCATGTAATAAAAATGGGATTCTTAATCATCGTGACATCATAAAACAATTCATATAAGATAAATGAATTCATAAAAATAATTCCATCACAACATAATCAAATCAATGTAATAATAGGGATAGAAACAAAAACCTATATTATCTTAGATGGAAAATAATTTTCATAAAACACATGAACTCCATTCTTGAGGAAAATATCCTTTCTACATCAAAAACATTTTTCCTTTCATAACATGTCATACAATTTTAAACTAAAAGAAGTTGATTAAAAATAAAATGAAAAATTTTAAAGAAAGCTTCTTGGAAATAATGTTTTAAAAATCCATTCATGTCGTATAAGTTAAAAAAAGAACATTCTTCTCGTACTTTGGCTGAAAAAGTCAAAAGGTACCTCGTACGAAAGACGACAAAATATTCATTCCATATCATTTACTAAAAACTCACCGAAGGGTAAAATTGGACTTAAAAAAATTATGTGAGGATAGATATAATATTACATATTTTAGAAACATGGATGTGGATGATAAATATTCCCCAGTAAATTCTGAAGTATAAACAATCTCGAATAAAAATTGGGATTGCGAGGTTGTCCATTACCTTAGGTCTGATTTTCTTCATAATTGTCCGAACCACCTGCATAATGATTTAAATAATGTTATTGACTTATTCCAGGATCATAAATATTTTTATGATATCATATATTATTATAATCTTAGCTTCTTATTAGTAATATTTCATAAATATTTGTTATTCGGATGTTTATTACTTTTTGTTCTTATGCATGTTTTGACGAATAAATTCTTATTCTTCATTTTAGGTTATAGATACCTCATTTACAGAATTTTATTAGTGTAATACATATCGTATTTATTCATTCAATTCATTTATGTAATCATTATGCAATGAAAATCATGTAGAACAAGTCACATCACATCGTGGAGACAGTATTCCGTACGTACGCACGAGCGATGATATTATTCCCATGATCGTGAAATTGTAATGGAGTGTATGTATAATATTTCAGAATCAATATCACTTTACAATAATCATATATAGTTATTATTTACACCATTATACCCATCCAAGTATGGTGGTGGTGGAAAATAGATTACACTACGGCGTGGAGACGATATTCCGTACGTACGCACGTGCGGTGATTTCATTTTCCGTAGGATGAATAGATAGTGAAATAGGGTTGTTTAATACTTATAATAACATATTAGTATATTATTGATACTGATGTTATTACTTCATAATGAATCAACTAAATAATAAGAAGTGGAAGATGAAATAAAGTTGAATGAATTCGAACGCACATTACCTCGTCTTTGAAGCGCCTCTTTGAGACCTCCTATTAGGGCCCTAAAATTGGTCTTTGAAGATTCCCAGGACCTCTAGGATGTTTCTAGGGAAGTGGATAAGTTAATTTGGCAGGGGTTGGCCGAGATTGAAGGCTCAAAGTGATGCGAGGAAGAGAGGGAGGAGGTGCCCTTTTATAAGGGAGGAGAGGGGCACCTTTGGAAGAACTAAAATTATTATTTTATTATAAAGTCATATTCGGTTTTTAATAGCTCCAAATTGATTTATTTCGAATCTAAGGTTTGTATGGGTCCAAATCCTCTCATACAATAGAATTTAGACATGTTTAGGTCATTACATTAACCTTATCTTTTAGTTTTAACTCTTAGTTAATTAGATTGACATTTACCATGTCACTTTGTATTTTTATATTATATAGTTCATAAACTTACCAAATACATCCATGAGACCCCCAAGTGGTACATTAATAATACACCTATCATAATATAAGTATCTTGGCCGAACCATAGATTTTTAGTAATATAATAACAATTAATAATATAATATTTGTTTTAAAACTTATTTTATGTCAATTTTGACACTATTTGGTAATTGATTTTTGTGAAAATCATAACAGATTGATTAGTTCGAAAAAAATTAATTAAATAAACACTAACATTTCATATTAAAATATAAAATTATTGGAATTCATAAATAGTCTCAAATTAAATTTATTTGTGTATTTATAACATCCATTATGTCAATATTTCTTTAATAAGATAATTACTGCATCATCATTGTGTCAAAAATAAATTAAGTTATTTAATGTCTAAAAATTAGAAATAAAATACCATTATGTAGGAAATATTTTTATCTTTCTATTGAGTATTTATAGTCGAATTTATCTTATGTATAACCCTATATTAAAAATGATTTACTTATTAAAATTTGATTTTAACTATTTTAACCCTACATTAAATAAATTAATAATGAATGTCCTAATCTAATCCAAGTGGGCCTAAATGGTCATATTTTATTCCTAAGGCTGTTTTCGGTCGAATTACACCAATCCAATAGAATTATGACATGTGTTAAGTTAATAATAATAACATTTTTACCCTTAATTACACTATTTACTTTTAACCGTGGAAAAAAAGTAAAAAGTTACTATTCAAAAAAGATTATTTTCTTCTCATTGAACCACAGTTTAGTCCTTGATATTAACTATTTCTCTCAGATTTTCTAAATTCTACTCACAGAAGCGGTAAAATTAAGTTTTATGTGAATTTGAAAATTCTCCTAGAAGGTGGGTAAAAGGCGGTGAAAAGTTCAATAAAATTTGTATATATCTAAAATTATTATAAAATGACTCCAATGAATTGAATTGAACTTATATAGGTATTATGTATCAATTTTGACTAAAAATAAATTTAAATAAAATAAATTATTATTTAAATAAACAGTCGGTTTTTAAATAGTAACCAGGTGTTTTCACTATTCATAAAAAATTGAATGTTTTCAGAAACATACCAAAATTTCACCCTATACGAATTTCGATATTCCGAATAAAAAAATGAAGTCAATTTTGAAAAATAAAATTTACAAAATTTCAAAAAGTGGGTATTACTATTCATAATGGCTAGTTTTAATAATATTTTAATAGCATGTCGTTATTTAGTGAAACGGGGCATTGCGGACGACGCAAGCTATCGAGGAAGGTCGTGTTTGCGTGTAAAGCAAGCCAAGCTAGTGTTGTGTGTAGTGAAAGATTCCTTTTATGATTTATATAACATAAAAACAAAATATTTCTCATAAAAGTCTCGGGCGTTACATTCTACCGCCCTTGAAATGAATTTCTCCCACAAAATTTGTCACTTTGTAACAAAAAGATGTGGATACCTCTCCCTCATCATATCCTCAAGATCCCATGTAGCTTATTCTAATTGGTGGTTCCTCCATAAAACTTTCACCAAGCGAGTGGTCTTGTTCCGTAGGATTTTTTCACTACGATCTAGAATCTCTATCAGTTGTTCTTCATAAGAATGATCTTGCTCCACCGGTACAACTTCAGAGTTGAGTACATGTGAAGGATCAGGTATGTACTTTATCAGGAGAGATACATGGAACACATCGTGAACTTTAGAGAGATTCAGTTGAAGCGCCAATCGGTAAGATACCTTTCCGACACGATCCAGTACTTCGAAAGGAACGATATATCTAGGGCTCAACTTCCCCTTGGTTCCAAATCTCATGACCCTCTTCCAGGGAGATATTCGTAAGAACACTTTATCACCCACTTCAAACTCTAGGTATTTTCTTCAGTTGTTGACATAACTTTTCTGTCGACTCTGAGCTTCATTTATGTGTTGTTGAATAGATCTGACCTTTTCTTCCATCTCATTAATAAGGTCAGGTCATAATAGCTTTCTTTCCCCAACTTCATCCCAGCACGTTGGAGTCCTGCAATTCTTTCCATAGATAGCTTAATAAAGAGCCATATAAATATTGGAGTGAAAGCTATTATTATAAGAAAATTCCACAAAAGGTAGGTGTTGATCCTAACCACCATTGAAATACATCTGTCTGAGGATGATAAGTAGTGATGAAACTCAACTCTGTATCCAGAGTATGCTGAAGACTTCGCCAGAAAATCAAGGTAAATCTCGGATCCCGATCAGATATAATAAAAAGTGGTACTCCATGCAATCCTACCACTTCCTTTACATATATCATGGCAATATGATCTAGAGAGAAATCCTCTCTATTAGAAATGAAGTGTGCGGACTTTGTAAGACGATCAACTATGACCCAGATAGCGTTATTGCCTTTGGATGTTTTAGGAAGACCGGTGACAAAGTCCAAAGTGATGTTTACCCATTTCCATTCGGGTATGGGTAATGGTTGGAACATCCCCTTGGACTTCTGTCTCTCAGCATTAACTTGCTGACAAACCAAGCATCGAGAGACATATTCAGCAACATCTATTTTCATGTCATCCCACAAGAAGTACTCTTTCTGGTCCCTATACATCTTCGTGCTTCCAGGATGAATAGAATATGAAGAACTATGAGCCTCATCCAGTAGCTCCTACTTTAATTCTGGGACGGGAGGAACACAAACCCGATTCCTGAACTTTATTATCCTATCACAATCAAGGTTGAATTAAGGAACATTTCTCACCTTCGTTTGTAACTCTACATATTCTTTCTGTGCCTCTTTAATCTTCACATTTATAGATGGTTGAACATTCATTTGAGAAAGATATGATTTTTCACCTTCCATTATAATTCCAAGATCCATCCTTCGTAAATCCATAAATATTGAATCTTTTGTGATCCTCATCATGGATAAATTGGCATGGTCTTGTCGACTAAATGCATCTTCTGCCATGTTTTCTTTCCTAGGGTGGTAATGAATTGAGCAGTCATAATCCTTAATCAGCTCCAACCATCTTCTTTGGCGCATATTCAGCTCCTATTGTGTGAAAATGTAATTTAAAATTTTATGATCAGTATAAATATCACACCTTTCTCCATAAAGATAATGCCTCCAAATCATTAATGCAATGATTACTGCAGCAAACTCCAAATCATGAGTTGGGTAATTTTGCTCATGGATTTTCAACTGTCGTGAGGCATATGCTACTGGGTAATTTTTCTCATGGATTTTCAACTGTCGTGAGGCATATGCTATCACCTTATCATTTTTCATAAGAACACACCCGAGAACCTTCTTGGATGCATCACTATAGATCACAAACCTTTCTCCACTACAAGGTAGTGTGAGTACAGGTTCATTGGATAACCTTATTTTCAACTCCTTGAAATTCTCTTCACATTCCTCCTTCCAAACAAACTTAACTCCTTTCTGAGTCAACTTGGTGAGTGGATTAGATAATCGTGAAAAATACTTCACAAAACATCGATAATATCTAGCCAAACCAAGAAAACTTTGGATATCAGTTACGTTTTTTGTTCTCGACCATCTTTTGATACCCTCTGTTTTTCATGGATCCACAGATATCCCCTCTTTTGAGATTATGTGACCGAAAAATTCAACTTTTTTAAACCAAAATTCACACTTGGTAAATTTGGCATAAAGCTTCTCCTTTCTCAAGGTCTCCAATACAATTCTCAAGTGATCTTCATGTTCTCCCTTGCTCTTTTAATATACTAGAATATCATCTATAAAGACTACCACAAACTGATCAATATATTCTCTAAAGACTCTATTCATCAGATCCATGAAGATAGCAGGGGAATTAGTAAGACCAAATGGCATCACTATAAATTCATTGTGTCCATACCTTGTACGGAAAGCCGTCTTTGGTATATCCTCCCTTTTGACCCTTAATTGATGATACCCTGAATGAAGATCAATCTTGGAAAAGTATTGAGCTCTGTGTAGTTGTTCAAATAATTCATCAATGTGCAGGAGAGGATATTTGTTCTTGATAGTGATCTTGTTTAGTTCTCGATAATCAATGCAGAGTCTCATTGATCCATCTTTTTTCTTAACAAACTGAATAGGTGCTCCCCAATGTGACGCACTAGGGTATATGAATCCCTTATCAAGATTCTCTTGGAGTTGCTTCTTCAATTCCTGCAACTCAATTGGGGCCATTCTATAAGGTGTATTTGAAATAGGTAAAGCACCATGTACGAGTTCTATTGAAAACTCAACTTCATGATTTGGTGGAAGACCCGGCAATTCCTCCGGAAAGACATTGTCAAACTCCCGTACAATAGACATATTCTTAATCGTGAGTTTCTCACCAACCATTTGAGATATATAACCCTCATTTAGTGGAATCAAGACCCATAAGATGGAAGAAATTTCCACTGGAAGGTTATGTTCATCCTTGCATCGATAGACGATCATAGAATGATTTGGAATATGAAATGTGACATCCCTTCTTTGGAAATTGATATGATCTCCATATAGATAATTCCAATCCATGCCAAGAATCGCATCAAATTCCACTATAGGAAGGATCACAAGATTTGCAGAAAGCACTTTCCCACAAACTTCAATCGGAGAAGAATTGTAATCTGTTGATGTGACTGTTGTGCCATTAGGAGTTGTCACAGCCAACTCGACATCTAATTGTTGAGGTAATATGGTGATACCATTAGAAAATTCTTTAGAAATAAAAGTGTGGGTGGATCCAGAATCAAATAAAACATTTGCTACTTTAGAGTGGATGGTAAGTGTACCTTTCACCACTTCGTTATCGTACTCCACATCGCTGATAGAAATTGCATGTGATATTCCTTTGTCTTTAGCATTAAGAGTTTTTTGACGTCAACCATCATCATCAACCCTTGGATTTGGGCATTGATTGGCATAATGCCCCATCTCCTTCCAATTGAAACATTAAAGTGTAGTAGGTTCATTCTGTGTATCCCTTCTTTTGTTTGCATCATTAGACATCTTATTTCCATCATTGCGGCATTCAAATGCCCAATGAACTTCCTTTCCACATTTGAAACATTTACTTGTCCCTTTAAGAAAACTCCCTCCATGTTTCTTTCCACACTTTGAGAATAAGGGAAAGCTCATCTTCTTTTCAACGTGCTCTTTAGATTTTCCTTTGAATTCCATTTTCCTCTTCTTATCAAACCCATATGACTGATGGGTTACACCAATATCCATCTCAAATATGAGAGCACATCGAACGATTTCCTCATAGCTATTGAAGTCCCTTAAGGCTAAGGCCCTTCGAAGACTTGGTTTTAGGCCACTAAAGAATCGATCGATCTTACTCTCAGGTTGGATAATAATACCAGAAGCGTACCTTGCAAGTCTTGTAAAATTTGCTTCATAGGTGCCAAAAGATTCATCGTCCTTTTTCATCAGTTCAAGAAACTCTTTCTCCATCTTTTTTCAGAAAATAATAGGGATGTACTTATTGAAAAATAATATCTTGAACTCGTCCCATTCCCTGGACTCAATTTCATCCCTTTGCCTCGTATTCTTAATAAGATTCCACCATTGATCAGCATCTCCTTCCAAACGATACACTACTACGATGAATTTATCATGTTCAGAACATTGAAGATCTAAAAATATCTTTTCAGTAGTACAAATCCATTGTTCAGCAACTAATGGATCAGTAGACCCGCTGAATGAAGGTGGACGCTGCCTCATGAAGGATTCAACAGAATGTTGCTCCTTCCTTTGCTCGTTTGGAAGTACTGCATGATTCAGAGCTTGTGAAAGTTGTGTGAGCATGGCTAAAAGATTTTGAATTCCAACTCCCATAATGTTTGTTTGCTCATGGGGACAATCATTGAATTGCCCGTCACATTCTGCATTAACACGGTTCCTTCGGGTTCCAGCCATTGACTAAAACCAATAAGAATAGTGTGAGCAACACTAATTATAATACGAAAACCACATAATCAAGAATAAAATTTCACAATTAAGGTCTTATCATAGGTTTATCATGGCCATTTTTAAAACACTAAGATCGTGTTCTATTCTTAGGCTTATCCTTAGGGTTCTTACTAAGGCTTTCACGTCCTAGTTACCAAAGGTTGACTATATCTTTCCCCTGATACCAACTATAACGACCCACACATTATATGTATGGTTATTACTTCAAAATTTATGTACACTTATTACAACATATTACAAAACCATGAAAGGACCGTATAGGTATAGTGTCTTTAGAAACTGGGAAACATAAACAACTGGTTCATAAATCATCTACGTTGTCTCCCATTTATTTCATCATATCTAGAGTCCCTTTTTGGAATATCCTACTTAATAACCTTCATCCTGACCTGGGGAAAGAAAACATACAAACGGGTGAGCTCAAATTCTCAGTAAGGGTAAAAAAAAGATATATCAATCACATCATATTCATAAGAACATAACATTTTGGAAATCTTAACCTGCAAAAGAGATCATAATTTCATAACATTGGATAAATCATAGTAGTGAAATGTAATCCCAATAATCATAACTTAAAACATGAAACTTTGTGGCATACACACATAATCATAGAGAATTATTTCTCAGTAGTCAAGACTCATTTCCAAGACTATCTTAGCGGACAAAGTCCATTTATGAACCGAGTTCACTCCTCGTTTCAGTCCTGTTTCACTGAACCGGTTTAACCTGCCATTCCAGCCATGTCTATGTCATGAGATATAAATCATTACCCAATGCATTGGAGGGAGATATAGGTCCCACACATCTCATAATGATACCATTCTTATGTGTGCCACAAAATCATAAATCATACATCATTCCATAACCCATGTAATAAAAATGGGATTCTTAAACATCGTGACATCATAAAACAATTCATATAAGATAAAGGAATTAATAAAAATAATTCCATCACAACATAATCAAATCAATGTAATAATAGGGATATAAACAAAACCCTTTATTATCATAGATGGAAAATAATTTTTATAAAACACATGAACTCCATTCTTGAAGAAAATATCCTTTCTACTTCAAAAACATTTTTCCTTTCTTAACATGTCCTACAATTTTAAACAAAAATAAGTTGATTAATAACAAACATGAAAACTTGTAAAGGAATATTCTTGGAAATAATGTTTTAAAAATCCATTCAAGCCGTATAAGTTAAAAAAATAACATTCTTCTCGTACGTTGTCCGAAAAAAGTCAAAAGGTACCTCGTACGAAAAACGACAAAAGATTCCTTTCATATCTTTTACTAAAAACTCACCGAAGGGTAAAATTGGACATAAAAAATATTGTATGAGGATAGAAATAATATTACATATTGAAGAAAAATGGATGTGGATGATAAATATTCCCCAGTAAATTCTGAAGTATAAACAATCTCGAATAAAAATTGAGATTGCGAGAGTGTCCCTTACCTTAGGTCCAATTTGCTTCGTAAGTGTCTGAACCTCCTGTATAATGATTTAAATAATTTTATTGACTTATTCCAGAATCATACTTATTTTTATGATATCATACATGGTTATATTCTTAGTTTCTTATTAGTAATATTTCATTACTACTTGTTATTCGGGTGTTTATTACTTTTTGTTCTTATGCGTGTTTTGTCGAATAAATTATTATTCTTATTTTTAGGTTATAGATACCTCATTTCCAGAATTGTATTAGTGTAATACATATCATATTTATTCACTCAATTCATTTATGTAATCATTATGCAATGAAAATCATGTAGAACGTGTCACATCACATCGTGGATACGGTATTCCGTACGTACGCTTGAGCGATGATATTGTTCCCATGATAGTGAAATTGTAATGGAGTGTATGTATAGTATTTCAGAATCAATATCACTTTACAATAATCATATTTAGTTATTATTTACACCATTATACTCATCGAAGTAAGGTGGTGGTGGAAAATAGATTACCCTACGGCGTCGAGACGGTATTCCATACGTACGCACGCGCGGTGATTTCTTTTACCGTAGGATAGATAGATGGTGAAATAGGGTTATTTCATACTTATAATAACATATCAGTACATTATTGATACTGATGTTATTACTTAATAATGTAACAACTAAATAAGAAGAAGTGGAAGAAGAAAAAAGTTGAAAAAATCGGTAACAGACATTACCTCTTCTTTGAAGCGCCTCTTTGAGACCTCCACTTATGGCCCTAAAATTGGACTTTGAATAATACCAGGACCTCTAGGATGTTTCTAGGGATGTGGAGAAGAGAATTTGGTAGGGGTTGGCCGAGCATGAAGGCTCAATGTGGTGTGAGGAAAAGAGGGAGGAGGTGCCCTTTTATAAGGGAGGAGAGGGGCACCATTGGAAAAACTAAAAATATTATTTTATCATAAAGTCGTGTTCGAGTTTTATTAGCTAAAAATTGATTTATTTCGAAGATAAGGTGGGGATGGATCTAAATCCTCGCATCCAATACAATTTATACAATTTTAGGTCATTATATTATCCTTATATTTTAGTTTTAACTCTTACTTAATTAGATTGACATTTACCATGTCACTTTGTATTTTTATATTATATAGTTAATAAACTTACCATATACATCCAAGAGACCCCCAAGTGGTCCATTAATGATACATCTATCATGATATAAGTATCCTGGCCTAACATTATATTTTTAGGAATATAATAACAATTAATAATATAATATTTGTTTTAAAAACTATTTTATGTCAATTTGACACTATTTGGAAATTGATTTTTGTGAAAATCATACCAGAATTATTAGTTCGAAAAAAGTAAATTAAATCAATACTAACATGTCATATTAACATACAAATTTATTGAAATTCATAAAAAGTCTCAAATTACATTTATTTGGGTATTTATAACATCAATTATGACAATATTTCTTTAATAAGATAATTACTGCATCATCATTGTGTAATAAATAAATTAAATTATTTAAGTCTAAAAATTACAAATAAAAAACCATTATATAGGAAATATTATTATATATCTATTGAGTATTTATAGTTGAATTTATCTTATGTATAACCCTATATTAAAAATGATTTACTTATTAAACATTGATTTTAACTATTTTAACCCTTCTTTAAATAAATTAATAATAAATGTCCTAACCTAATCCAAGTGGGCCTAAATGGTCATATTTTATACCTAAGTCTGTTTTTGGTCGAATTACACCCATCCAATAGAATTAGGACATGTGTTAGGGTAATAATAATAACATTTTTACCCTTAATTACCCAATTTACTTTTAACCGTGGTAAAAAAAAGTAAAACGTTACTATTCACCAAAAATTATTTTCATCTCATTGAACCACATTTTAGTCCTTGATATTAACCGTATCTCATGGATTTTATAAATTCCACTCACAAAAGCGGTAAGATTAAATTTTATGTGAATTTGAAAATTCTCCTAGGAGGTGGGTAAAAGACGGTGAAAAGTTTAATAAATTTTTTATATATCTAAAATTATTATAAAATGACTCCAATGAATTGCATTGAACTTATATAGGTATTATGTATAAAGTTTGACCAAAAATAAATTTAAATAAAAGAAATCATTATTTAAATAAAAATTCGGTTTTTAAATACTAACCCGGTGTTTTCACTATTCATCAAAAATTGAATGTTTTCAGAAACATACCAAAATTTTACCGAAGGCTAATTGTGATATTCCAAATCCAAAAATGAAGTCAATTTTGAAAAATAAAATTTACAAAATTTAAAAAAGTGGGTATTACTATTCATAACGGCTGGTTTTAATAATATTTTAATAGAATACCGTTGTTTAGTGAAACTTGGTATTGCGTATGACGCAAGCTATCGAGGAAGGCCGCAGTTGCGTGTAAAGAAAGCCAAGCTAGTGTTGTGTGTAGTGAAAGATTACTTTGATGATTTATATAACATAAAAACAAAATATTTCTCATTAAAGTCTCAGGTGTTATATTCTACCCCCCTTAAAATGAATTTCGCCCTCGAAATTCGTCACTTTGTCACAAAAATATGAGGATACCTCTCCCTCATCAAATCCTCAAGCTCCCATGTAGCTTATTCTAATTTGTGGTTCCTCCATAAAACTTTGACCAAGCGAGTGGTCTTGTTCCGTAGGACTTTTTCACTACGATCCAGAATCTCTATCGGTTGTTCTTCATAAGAATGATCTTGCTCCAGCAGTACAACTTTTGAGCTGAGTACATGTGAAGGATCAGGTATGTACTTTATCAGGAGAGATACATGGAACACATCGTGAATTGAGAGAGATTCGGTGGAAGCGCCAATCGGTAAGCTACCTTTCCAACACGATCCAGTATTCCGAAAGGACCAATATATCTAGGGATCAACTTCCCCTTCTTTCCAAATCTCATGACCCTCTTCCAGGGAGATATTAGTAAGAACACTTTATCACCCACTTCAAACTCTAGGTCTTTTCTTCGGTTGTCGGCATAACTTTTCTATCGACTCTGAGCTGCTCTTATGTTTTGTTGAATAGATCTGACCTTTTCTGCCATCTCATCAACAAGATCAGGTCCTAATAGCTTTCTTTCCCCAACTTCATCCCAACAAGTTGGAGTCCTACATTTCTTTCCATAGAGATCTTCATAAGGAACCATCTAAATACTGGAGTGAAAGATATTATTATAATAAAATTCCACCAAAGGTCCGTGTTGATCCCAACCACCTTTGAAATCCATAGAGCAAGATCTTAACATATCTTCTAGAGTTTGAATTGTTCTCTCAGACTGACTGTCTGTCTGAGGATGATAAGCAGTGCTGAAACTCAACTCTGTATCCAGAGTATGCTGAAGACTTCACCAGAACTTCGAGGTAAATCTCGGATCCTGATCAGATATAATAGAAATTGGTACTCCATGCAATATTACAACTTCCTTTACATATATCCTGGAAAGCTGATCAAGAAAGAAATTCTCTCTAATAGCAATGAAGTGTGCAGACTTTGTAAGATGATCAACTATGATCCAGATTGCATTATTGCCTTTGGATGTTTTAGGAAGTCCGGTGACAAACTACATAGTGATGTTTACCCATTTCCATTCGGGTATGGGCAATGGTTGGAACATCCCCTTGGACTTCTGTCTCTCAGCTTAAACTTGCTGACAAACCAAGCATCGAGAGACATATTCAGCAACATCTATTTTCATGCCATCCCACCAGAAGTACTCTTTCAGGTCCCTATACATCTTCGTGATTCTAGGATGAATAGAGAATGAAGAACTATGAGACTCATCCAGCATCTCCTTCTTTAATTTTGGGATGGGAGGAACACAAACCCGATTCCTGAACTTTATTATCCCATCACAATCAAGGTTGAATTCAAGAACATTTCTAACCTTATTTTGTAACTCTACATATTTTTTCTGTGCCACTTTAATCTTCACATTTATAGATGGTTGAACATTCATTTGAGAAAGATACAATTTTTCCCCTTCCATTATAATTCCAAGATCCATCCATTATAAATCCATAAATATTGGATCATTTGTGATCCTTATCATGGATAAACTGGCATGGTCTTGTCGACTTAATGCATCTGCCACCTTGTTTGCTTTCCCAGGGTGGTAATGAATTGAGCATTCATTATCCTTAATTAGCTCCAACAATCTTCTTTGGCGCATATTCAGCTCCTTTTTTGTGAAAATATACTTTAAACTTTTATGATCAGTATAAATATCACGCCTTTCTCCATAAATATAATGCCTCCAAATATTTAATGCAACGATTACCACATCAAAATCCAAATCATGAGTTGGGTAAATTTGCTCATGGATTTTCAACTATCGTGAGGCATATGCTATCACCTTATCATTTTGCATAAGAACACACCCCAGCCCCTTCTTGGATACATCACTGTAGATCACAAACCATTCTCCACTACAAGGCGGTGTGAGTAGAGGTGCCCTGGATAACCTTTTTTCAACTCCTTGAAATTCACTTCACATTCCTCTGTCCAAAGAAACTTAACTCCTTTCCGAGTCAACTTGGTGAGTGGATTATATAATCTTGAAAAATCATTCACAAAACGTCGATAATATCCTGCCAAACCAAGAAAACTTCAGATCACAGTTACTGTTGTTGGTCTCGACCATCTTTTGATAACCTCTGTTTTTGCTGGATCCATAGATATCCCCTCTTTTGAGATTCTGTGACCCAAAAATTCAACTTTTTGAAACCAAAATTCACACTTGGAAAATTTGGCATAAATATTCTCCTTTATCAGGGTCTTCAATACAATTTTCAAGTGATCATCATGTTCTTACTTTCTCTTTGAATAGACAAGAATATCGTCTATAAAGACTACCAGAAAATGATAAATATATTATCTAAAGACTCTATTCATCAGATCCATGAAGATAGTAGGGGCATTAGTAAGACCAAATGGCATCACTATAAATTAATTGTGTCCATACCTTGTACGGAAAGTCGTCTTTGGTATATCCTCCCTTTTGACCCTTAATTGATGATACCCTGAACGAAGATCAATCTTGGAAATGTATTGAGCTCCGCGTAGTTGGTCAAATAAGTCATCAATGTGCGGGAGAGGATATTTGTTCTTGATAGTGATCTTTTTAAGTTCTCGATAATCAATGCAGAGTCTCATTGATCCATCTTTTATCTTAAAAAACAGAATAGGTGGTCCCCAAGGTGACGCACTTGGTCATATGAATACCTTATCAAGATTCTCTTGGACTTGCTTCTTCAATTACTGCAACTCAATTGGGGCCATTCTATAAGGTGTCTTTGACATAGGTAACCCACCTGGTACAAGTTCTATTGAAATCTCAACATCATGATTTGGTGGAAGACCAAACAATTCCTCCGGAATGACATCGTCAAACTCCTGTACAATGGGCATATTCTTAATCGTGAGTTTCTCACCTACCAATTGAGATAAATAACACTCATTTAGTGGAATCAGGACCCATAAGATGGAAGAAATTTCCACTGGAAGGTTATGTTAATCCTTGCATCGATAGATGATCAGAGAATGATATGGAATATGAAATGTGACATCCCGTCTTTGGAAATTGATATGAACTACATCTATAGAAAGCCAATCCATGCCATGAATCACATCAAATTCCACTATAGGAAGGATCACAAGATTTTCAAGAAGCACTTTCCCACAAACATGAATCAGAGAATAATTGTAAACTTTTGATGCGACCGTTGTGCCATTAAGAGTTGTCACAACCAACTCGACATCTAATTGTTGCGGTAATATAGCGATACCCTTAGAAAATTCTTTAGAAATAAAAGAGTGGGTGGATCCAGAATCAAATAAAACATTTGCTACTTTAGAGTGGATGGTAAGTGTACCTTTCACCACTTCATTATCAAACTCCACATCGCTGATAGATATTGCCTGTGACTTTCCTTTGTCTTTAGCCTTAAGAGTTTGTTGAAATAGACCATCATCATCAACCCTTGGATTTGGGCATTGATTGGCATAATTCCCCATCTCCTTGCACTTGAAACATTGAAGTGTAGTAGGTTCATTCTATGTATCCCTTCTCTTGTTTGCATAATTAGACATCTTCTTCCCATCGTTGCAGCATTCAAATTCCTGATGACCTTCCATTCCACATTTGAAACATTTACTTGTCCCTTTAGGAAAACTCCCTCCATGTTTCTTTCAACACATTGAGAATAAGGGAAATCTAATCTTCTTTTCAGTGTGCTCTTTAGATTTTCCTTTGAATTCCATTTTCCTCTTCTTATCAAACCCATATGACTGATGGGTTACTCCAATCTCTATCTCAACTTTGAGAGCACATCGAACGATTTCCTCGTAGCTATTGAAGTCCCTTATGGCTAAGGCCCTTCGAAGACTTGGTTTTAAGGCACTAAAGAATCGATTGATCTTACTCTCAGGTTGGATAATAATACCGGAAGCGTACCTTGTAAGTCTTGTAAAATTTTCTTCATATGTGCCAATAGATTCATCATCCTTTTACGTCATTTCAAGAAACTCTTTCTCCATCTTTCTTCAGAGAATAAGAGGGAATTACTTATTGAAAAATATGTTCTTGATCTCATCCCATTCCATGGACTCAATTTCATCCCATTAACTCATATTCTTAATAATATTCCACCATTGATCAGCATCTCCTTCCAAACGATACACTGCTAAGATGTCTTTATCATGTTCAGAACATTGAAGAACTGAAAATATCTTTTCAGTAGTACTAATCCATTATTCAGTAACTAATGGATCAGTAGACCCGCTAAATGAAGGTGGACACTGCCTCATGAAGGATTCAACAGAATGTTGCTCATTCCTTTGCTCGTTTGGAAGTCCTACATAATTCATAGCTTGAGAAAGTTGTGTGAGCATGGATATAATATTTTGAATTCCAGCTCCCATAATGTTTGGTTGCTTAGGGGGACAATCATTGCATTGCCCATCGCATTCCGCATTAACATGATTCCTTCGGGTTCCAGCCATTGACTAAAACCAAGAAGAATAGTGTGAGCCACACTAATTATAATAGGAAAACCACATAATCAATAATAAAAATTCACACTTAAGGTCTTATCATAGGTTGTTCATGGCCATTTTTTAAACACTAGGATCGTGTTCTATGCTGTCACAACCCGTCCTCGGGGCCCGTGTCGTGACTACCCCAAGCCCACCTTCCATAGGACAGGGGCTGGCGACTAGCACAAAGGCGTAAATCCCGGTAAAAGGGAAGGCATTTCCTTTGTAAAGTAAGCCACAAACACCACTGAGCAAGTAGGAAGAAGTAAACACTAAGTAAAAACTGGTACAACAGTAAATGCGGAAAAGTAAGTAGGCCAGTATACAAGCCCAAACTGAAAGTAAAGTACAACTAGAAAGGGAAAACAACAACTGGAAAGTAAAGCTGAAACATCGAGCTGTCCACTGGAAATACCACCTAAAGGGTGGGTACAGATAGCCTCCTCTGTCCTCGGGTCTAGCCAACCGCTTCGAGTACGTCCTGCCCAGTGGCCCACCTCCAGGTACCGTCCTGCTCCACAAGCCTCAACCCCGATCAGTACTGTACATCGTCTGCAACCAACACAACGTAGTGTGGGCATAGCCCATGCAGGGGTGAGTATAAGCTAATTAGTAGGGACCCCGAGACCCCCAAAGGTCTCCCAGAATCCACAAAGGATAAACCACAAAGGAATGATACAATCACGAAGTAACATCTGACACTACTTATGTATATGCTCATACATATACCTAAGTCATCAATTCTCGTTCGGCTCCAACATCCGAGACCAAGTACAACCCAGTCCATAGAGGAAAGAAAAACGTAAATCCACATAGGATAGCACAACACAATCCACAAAGGAAAGCAAAACAGGATTCAGCTAACACAGGTATACTTCTTTGCATGACGATAGAGATGATCAGGTATTGCCACTGATTCATCTAAGTCGTCGGACCCACAAAGTATCAATAGGTACTAACCACCGAAATGACCCACAAAAGATCTGACCCACACAGGTTCGATCGGCAACTAACCCCCGCAATGACCCACAAAGGATCTGACCCACACAGGATCGATAGGTAACGAACCCCCGCAAAGACCCACACAGGATCAGACCCACAGATGATCTGTTGGCGCTGGCCCACACAGGACTATTGAGCGCTGACCCACATAGGATCGGACCCACACAGGATCTGTAGCGATGACCCACGTAGGATCGCTGAGTGTTGTAGTCGTCGCCATCGAATCCACTGAGGATCTATGCACAGTCGTCGTCGTCGCAGTCACAAACGCAGCCGGCTCTAGGGTTCTCGCACACAGAAAGCTCGTTCAGGAGGGTCCGCTCCACGAGCCGAGAGGCTGATACATCAACTGACACATAGTCCTGTGTTGATGTATCCAAAAGTTCTGTATCGTCAACAGGAACTCAACATCGCAGACGGCGCATCAATCAGATGCCCAGTCTGAGAGTTATTGGCTTTTTCGTCCTAGTGGCCCGGTTGGTTTTTATGGAAAAAACAACCTGACCATACTCCACCTACATCCAAACCTTGGATAGAGTGAGCCAAAAGATTCATCTCACTTAGAGGAATCCAACAAAGTCGATGGCACGTCAATCGGACGTCCGTAGCTCAAGATATGAGCGTTTCTGCTCCGAGGGCCCGGTTGGTTTCGTGTACAAACCAACCCGGCCAAACCCAAAGTATTCCGAAACCTTGAATGCGATATACCTAAACGACTGTCTCGATCCAAGGATCTCATCTCCACTGACGGTACGTCGATCGGAGGCTCATAGCTCAAGATACGGGAAAAGACCGAAAAGGTCCGAAAACGGGGTTGTCTAGGCCTAGACCGACCCGGCCCAACCCCCCTGGGTCCGTGCGAACCAGGTCGACCCGACCCGGCGGGGCGCGACCCGGCCCGGCCGCCAGGGGATGGCGCGACTGGTTACGGTCGAGCGGTGCGGGGGGCGTGCTGCCCCCACGTGAGAGTACCGCGGCCCCGCGTGGGGCCGCCCTTTGTCAGCGGGCGAGGCAGCCGGCCGCGTCTCGTCTCTCGCCAGACCCGCATGGTCGCGGGTCTGCCGGCTGCCGCCGCGGCTTCAGCCGCGGCGGTTCTCCTCGGCAGCACGACGGGCGCCACCGCCTTCCGCCGCCGGTGCCGCCGTGCTGGCGGGGCGTGCCGGCGGTTTTCTCCGCAGACCACCTGATGAGTTCCGGTGGTCTGAAATCCTTGTCGTCTTCCCCAAAAGTCCTCCTGGGGTCCTTCCTTCACTACGAGGACCCTGCATCGACCGTGCGGCCCCCATGCTCAACTGACGTGGTAACGGTGGGGAGGGGTTATGGGCTTGGTCGTGTGGTCAAGTCCCCGATCCAACGGTTTATATATATTTTATTGTGACAATTGGGCCCCGGTGACAGCACAACCACCCCGCCTTAACATGGCTGTCGGGTCCTGGCCCACCAGGTACCACTAGATGCCCCGCAGACAGGTGGGGCCCACCGCAGGGTCCACCCACGTGCCCGAACGGGTCATCTGACTGATGATTATCCCCATAGGCCAACACATGTCCTTTTTAGTGTGCTTTGTCCTCACTCAGACACATCCTGAGAAACATCCCAGGAGGTCGCCTATCCTGATCACTACTCCAGGCCAAGCACACTTAACTGTGGAGTTCTAATCAGACAGGATCCCGAAAAGGAAGGTGCACCTTGTTGACATGAGGCATATCATTTAGTCATTTAACCTTTTATCATTTGAGGATGTTACAATCACACCCCCCCCCCCTTTAGAGCACAATGCCCTCATTGTGGGCCCTACATCTCAACCCATGAAGTGCACCACACATAAGGCTAGGTACCACCTTTGGTACCAATTGTGAAAACTGGGCCCCGGTGACAGCACAACCACCCCGCCTTAACATGGTCGTCGGGTCCTGGCCCACCAAGTACCACCAGTTGCCCCACAGACAGGTGGGGCCCACCATAGGGTCCACCCACATGCCCGAACGGGTCATCTGACTAATGATTATCCCCACAGACCAACACATGTCCATTTCAGTGTGCTTTGTCCTCAATCAGACACATCATGAGAAACTTCCCAGGAGGTCACCCATCCTGATCACTACATCAGGCCAAGCACGCTTAACTGTGGAGTTCTAATCAGACAGGCTCCCGAAAAGGAAGGTGCACCTTGTTGACATGAGTCATATCATTTAGTCATTAAACCTTTTATCATTTGAGGATGTTACATATGTTTAGACTTGTCCTTAGGGTTCTTACTAAGGCTTTCACATCCTAGTTTCCAATGGTTGACTATACCTTTCCTCTGATACCAACTATAATGACCCATACTTTACAAGCATGGTTATTACTTAAAAATTGAAGTACACTTATTACAACATATTACAAAACCATGAAAGGACCGTATAGGTATAGTGTCTTTAGAAACTGGGAAACATAAACAACTGGTTCATAAATCATCTACATTGTCTTCCATTTATTTCATCATATCTAGAGTCCCTTTTTGGAATATCCTACTTAATAACCTTCTTCCTGGCCTAGGGAAAGAAAACATACAAAAGGCTGAGCTCAAATGATCAGTAAGGGTAAACAAAATAAATATCAATCACATCATATTCATAAGAACATAACATTTTGGAAATATTAACCTGCAAAAGAGATCATAATTTCATAACTTGAGATAAATCATTGTAGTGAAATGTAATACCAATAATAATAACGTAAAACATGAAACTTTTTGGCATACACATATAATCATAGAGAATCATTTCTCAGTAGTCATGACTCATTTCCAAGACTATCTTAGCAGACAAAGTCCATTTCTGAACCGAGTTCACTCCTCGTTTCAGTCCTGTTTCACTGAACTGGTTAAACCTGCCATTCCAGTCATGTCCATCTAATGAGATATAAATCTTTACCCAATGCATTGGAGGGAGATATAGGTCCCACACATCTCATAATGATACCATTCTTATGTGTTCCACAAAATCATAAATCATACATCATTGCATAACCCATGTAATAAAAATGGGGTTCTTAAACAGCGTGACATCATAAAACAATTCATATAAGATAAAGTAATTCATAAAAATAATTCCATCACAACATAATCAAATCAATGTAATAATAGGGATAGAAACAAAACCCTATATTATCTTAGATGGAAAATAATTTTGAAAAAACACTTGAACTCCATTCTTGAGGAAAATATCCTTTCTACTTCAAAAACATTTTTCTTTCTTAACATGTCATACAATTTTAAACAAAAACAAGTTGATTAAAAATAAACTTGAAAACTTGTAATGGAAGCTTCTTGGAAATAATGTTTTAAAAATCCATTCATGCCGTATAAGTTAAAAAAACATTCTTCTCGTACTTTGGCCAGAAAAGTCAAAAGGTACCTCGTACGAAAAATGACAAAAGATTCCTTTCATCACTTTTACTGAAATCTCACCGAAGGGTAAAAGTAGACATAAAAATATTGTATGAGGATAGAAATAATATTACATATTGAGGAAACATGTATGTGGATGATAAATATTCCCCAGTAAATTCTGAAGTATAAACAATCTCGAATAAAAATTGAGATTGCGAGATTGTCCCTTACCATAGATCCGATTTGCTTCGTAAGTGTATGAACCTCTTGTATAATGATTTAAATAATTTTATTTACTTATTCCTGAATCATACTTATTTTTATGATATCATATATGGTTATAATCTTAGCTCTTATTAGTAATTTTTCATTACTACTTGTTTTTCGGGTGTTTATTACTTTTTGTTCTTATGCGTGTTTTGTCGAATAAATTATTATTATTCTTTTTTAGGTTATAGATACCTCATTTCCAGAATTGTATTAGTGTAATACATATCATATTTATTCACTAAATCCATTTATTTAATCATTATTCAATGAAAATCATGTAGAACGAGTCGCATCACATCGTGGAGACGTTATTCCGTACGTACGCACGAGCGATAATATTGTTCCCATGGTCGTGAAATTGTAATGGAGTGTATGTATACTATTTAAGAATCAATATCACTTTACAATAATCATATATATTTATTATTTACACCATTATACCCATCCATGTATGGTGGTGGTGGAAAATAGATTACACTACGTTGTAGAGACGGTATTCCGTACGTACGCACGCGCGGTGATTTCGTTTTCCGTAGGATGGATAGATGGTGAAATATGGTTGTTTCATACTTATAATAACATATCAGTATATGAGTGATACTTATGTTATTACTTAATAATGAAACAACTAAAGAAGAAGAAGTGTGAGAAGAAAAAAGTTGAAAAAATCTGTAACGTACATTACATCTTCTTCGAAGCGCCTCTTTGATACCACCTCTTAGGGCCCTAAAATTGGACTTTGAAGAATACCAGGACCTCTAGGATGTTTCTAGGGGAGTGTAGAAGAGAATTTGGTAGGGTTTTTCCGAGCATGAAGGCTCAAAGTGGTGCGAGGATGAGAGGGAGGAGGTTCACTTTTATAAGGAATGAGAGGGGCACCTTTGGAAAAACTAAAAATATTATTTTATTATAAAGTCATATTCTGTTTTTAATAGCTCAAAATTGATTTATTTAGAAGATACGGTGGGTATGGGTATAAATAATCTAATACAATAGAATTTAGACAATTTTAGATCATTATATTATCCTTATCTTTTAGTTTTAACTCTTAGTTAATTAGATTGACATTTACCATGTCACTTTGTATTTTTATATTATATAGTTAACAAACATACCATATAAATCCAAGCGACCCCCAAGTGGTCCATTAATTATACTCCTATAATGATATAAGTATCATGGCCGAACCTTAGATTTTTAGTAATATAATAAAAATTAATAATATAATATTTGTTTTAAAAACTATTTTATGTCAATTTTGACACTATTTGGTAATTGATTTTTGTGAAAATCATAACAGAATGATTAGTTCGAAAAAAATTAATTAAATCAACACTAACATGTCATATTAACACAGAAAATTATTGGAATTCATAAAAAGTGTCAAATTACATTTATTTGGCTATTTATAACCTCAATTATGTCCATATTTCTTTAATAAGATAATTACTGCATCATCATTGTGTCATAAATAACTTAAATTATTTAAAGTCTAAAAATCACAAATAAAATACCATTATGTAGGAAATATTTTTAGATTTCTATTGAGTATTTATATACGAATTTATCTTATGTATAACTCTATATTAAAAATGATTTACTTATTAAACATTGATTTTAACTATTTTAACCCTTCTTAAATTAATTAATAATAAATGTCCTAGTCTAATCCAAGTGGGCCTAAATGGTCAACATTTCTTCCTAAGGCTGTTTTTGGTCAAATTACACCAATCCAATAGAATTAGGACATCTGTTAGGCTAATAATAATAACATTTTTACCCTTAATTACCCTATTTACTTTTAACCGTGGAAAAAAAGTAAAAAGTTACTATTCATCAAAAATTATTTTCATCTCATTGAACCACATTTTAGTACTTGATATTAACCATGTCTCTCGGAGTTTCTAAATTCCACTCACAGAGGTGGTAAAATTATGTTTTATTTGAATTTGAAAATTCTCTTAGGAGGTGGGTAAAAGACGGTGAAAAGTGCAATAAAATTTTTATATATCAAAAATTATTATAAAATGACTCCAATGAAGTACATTGAACTTATATTGGTATTATGTATCAATTTTGACCGAAAATAAATTTAAATAAAATAAATAATTATTTAAATAAAAATTCGGTTTTAAATAGTCACCCGGTGTTTTCACTATTCATCAAAAATTGAAAGTTTTCAGAAACATACCAAAATTTCAACCTAAGATAATTTCGATATTTCGAATCCAAAAATGAAGTCCATTTTGAAAAATAAAATTTACAAAATTTCAAAAATTGGGTATTACTATTCATAACGGCTAGTTTTAATATTATTTTAATAGTCTATCGTTGTTTAGTGAAACTCGGTATTGCGTACAACGCAAGCTATCGAGGAAGCCCGCGGTTGCGTGTAAAGCCAGCCAATCTAGTTTTGTGTGTAGTGAAAGATCCCTTTGATGATTTATATAACATAAAAACAAAATATTTCTCATAAAAGTCTCGGGTGTTATATTCTACCCCCCTTAAAATGAATTTCACCCTCGAAATTCGTCACTTTGTAAGAAAAAGATGAGGATACCTCTCCCTCATCATATCCTAAAGCTCCCATGTAGCTTCTTCTAATTGGTGTTTCATCCATAAAACTTTCACCAAGTGAGTGGTCTTGTTCCGTAGGACTTTTTCACTACGATCCAGAATCTCTATGGTTTGTTCTTCATAAGAAAGATCTTGCTCCAGTGGTACAACTTCTAAGATGAGTACATGTGAAGGATTAGGTATGTACTTTATCAGGAGAGATACATGGAACACATCGTGAACTTGAGAGATATTCAGTGGAATCTCTAATCGGTATGCTACCTTTCCAACACGATTCAGTACTTCGAAAGGACCGATATATCTAGGGCTCAACTTACCCTTCTTTCCAAATCTCATGACCCTCTTCCAGGGAGATATTCGTAATAACAATTTATCACCCACTTCAAACTCGATGCCTTTTCTTTGGTTGTCGGCATAACTTTTCTGTCGACTCTGAGCTGCTCTTATGTGTTGTTGAACAGATCTGGCCTTTTCTGCCATCTCATCAACAAGATCAGGTCCTAATAGCTTTCTTTCCCCAACATCATCCCAGCAAGTTGGAGTCCTGCATTTCTTTCCATAGAGAGCTTAATAAGGAGCCATTTGAATACTGGAGTGAAAGCTATTATTATAAGAAAATTCCTCCAAAGGAAATTGTTGATCCCAACCACCTTTGAAATCCACAGAGCAAGCTCTTAACATATCTTCTAGAGTATGAATTGTCCTCTCAGACTGACCGTCTGTCTAAGGATGATATGCAGTGCTGAAACTCAACTCTGTATCCAGAGTATGCTGAAGACATCGCCAGAACTTCGAGGTAAATCTCGGATCCCGATCAGATATAATAGAAAGTGGTACTCCATGCAATCTTACCACTTCCTTTACATATATCCTGGAAAGCTGATCTAGAGAGAAATCCTCTCTAATAGAAATGAAGTTTACAGACTTTGTAAGATGATCAACTATGACCCAGATAGCATTATTGCCATTGGATGTTTTAGGAAGTCCGGTGACAAAGTCTATAGTGATGTTTACTCATTTCCATTCGGGTATGGTTAATGGTTGTATCATCCCCTTAGACTTTTGCCTCTCAGCCTAAACTTGCTGACAAACCAAGCATCGAGAGACATATTCAGCAACATCGATTTTCATACCATCCCACTAGAAGTACTCTTTCAGGTCCCTATACATCTCCGTGCTTCCAAGATGAATAGAGAATGAAGAACTATGAGCCTCATCCAGCAGCTTCTTCTTTAATTCTGGGATGGGAGGAACACAAACCCGATTCCTGAACCTTATTATCCCATCATAATCAAGGTTGAATTTAGGAACATTTCTCACCTTCTTTTGTAACTCTACATCTTCTTTATGTGCCTCTTTAATATTCAAATTTATAGATGGTTGAACATTCATTTGAGAAGGATACGATTTTCCCCTTCCATTATAATTCCATGATCCATCCTTTGTAAATCCATAAATATTGGATCTTTTGAGATCCTCATCATGGATAAACTAGCATGGTCTTGTCAACTTAATGCATCTTCCACCTTGTTTACTTTCCCAGGGTGGTAATGAATTGAGCAGTCGTAATCCTTAATCAGCTCAAACCATCTTCATTGGCGCATATTCAGCTCCTTTTGTGTGAAAATATACTTTAAACTTTTATGATCAGAATAAATATCACACCTTTCTCCATAAAGATAATGCCTCCAAATCATTAATGAAAAGATTACCACAGCTAACTCCAAATCATGAGTTGGGTAATTTTGCTCATGGATTTTCAACTATCATGAGACATATGCTATCACCTTATCATTTTCCATAAGAACACACCCCATCCCCTTCTTGGATGCATCATTGTAGATCACAAACCGTTCTCCACTACAAGTCAGTGTGAGTACAGGTGCATTGGATAACCTTATTTTCAAATCCTTGAAATTCTCTTCACATTCCTCCATCCAAACAAACATAACTCCTTTCTGAGTCAACTTGGTTAGTGGATTAGATAATCGTGAAAAAGCTTTCACAAAACGTCGATAATATCCAGCCAAACCAAGAAAGCTTCGTATCTCAGTTACTATTGTTGGTCTTGACCATCTTTTGATAACCTATGTTTTTGCTGGATCCACAGATATCCCCTCTTTTGAGATTATGTGACCAAAAAATTCAACTTTTTGAAACCAACATTCACAGTTGGTAAATTTGGCATAAAGCTTCTCCTTTCTCAGGGTCTTCAATACAATTATCAAGTGATCTTCATGTTCTTCCTTGCTCTTTGAATAGAAAAGAATATCATCTATAAAGACTACCACAAACTGATCAAGATATTCTCTAAAGACTCTATTCATCAGATCCATGAAGATAGAAGGGGAATTAGTAAGACCAAATGGCATCACTATAAATTAATTGTGTCCATACCTTATACCGAAAGTCGTCTTTGGTATGTCCTCTCGTTTGACCCTTAATTTATGATACCCTAAACAAAGATCAATCTTGGAAAAGTATTGAGCGACGCGTAGTTGTTCAAATAAGGCATCAATGCGCGGGAGAGGATATTTGTTCTTGATAGTGATCTTGTTAAGTTCTCGATATTCAATGCAGAGTCTCATTGATCCGTCTTTTTTCTTAACAAACAGAATAGGTGCTCCCCAAGGTGATGCACTAGGGCGTATGAATCCCTTATCAAGATTATCTTGGAGTTGCTTCTTCAATTCCGGCAACTAAATTGGGGCCATTCTATAAGGTGTCTTTGAAATAGGTTTTCACCCGGTACGAGTTCTATTGAAAACTCAACTTCACGATTTGGTGGAAGACCCAGAAATTCCTCCAGAAATACATCTTCAAACTCCCGTACAATGGGCATATTCTTAATAGTGAGTTTCTCACCAACAATTTGTGATAAATAACCCTTGTTTAGTGGAATCAAGACCCATAAGATGGATGAAATTTCCACTGGAAGGTTATGTTCATCCTTGCATCGATAGACGCTCATAGAATGATCTTGAATATGAAATGTGACATCCCTTCTTTTTCAACTGATATGAGCTCCATATAGAGAAAGCCAATCCATGCCAAGAGTCACATAAAATTCCACTATAGGAAGGATCACAAGATTTGCAGGAAGCACTTTCCCACAAACATCAATCAAAGAAGAATTGTAAACTTTTGATGCGACTATTGTGCCATTAGGAGTTGTCACAGCCAACTCGACATCTAACTGTTGAGGTAATACGGCGATGCCCTTAGAAAATTCTTCAGAAATAAAAGAGTGGGTGGATCCAGAATCAAATATAACATTTTCTACTTTAGAGTGGATGGTAAGTGTACCTTTCACCACTTCGTTATCGTACTCCACATCGCTGATAGAAATTGCATTTGACTTTCCTTTGTCTTTAGCCTTAAGAGTTTGTTGACGTCGACCATCATCATCAACCCTTGGATTTGGGCATTGATTGGAATAATGCCCCATATCCTTGCACTTGAAACATTGAAGTGTAGCAGGTTCATTCTGTGTATCCCTTCTTTTTTTTGCATCATTAGACATCTTCTTCCCGTCATTATGGCATTCAAATTCCCGATGACCTTCCTTTCCACAGTGGAAACATTTACTTGTCCCTTTAAGACAACTCCCTCCATGTTTCTTTCCACACTTTGATCATAAGAGAAAGCTCATCTTCTTTTTAGTGTGCTCTTTAGATTTTCCTTTGAAATCCATTTTCCTCTTCTTATCAAACCCATATGACTGATGGGTTACTCCAATCTCCATCTCAACATTGAGAGCACATAAAATTATTTCCTCATAGCTATTGAAGTCCCTTATGGATAGGGCCCTTTGAAGACTTGGTTTTAAGCCACTAAAGAATCGATCGATCTTACTCTCAGGTTGGATAATAATACTAGAAGTGTACCATGAATGTCTTGTAAAATTTTCTTCATAGGTGCCAACAAATTCATCATCCTTTTGGTTCAGTTAAAGAAACTCTTTCTCTATCATTGTTCAGAGAATTAGAGGGAAGTACTTATTGAAAAATAAGTTCTTGAACTCGTCCCATTCCATGGACTCAATTTCAACCCTTTGCCTCGTATTCTTAATAAGATTCCACCATTGACCAGCATCTCCTTCCAAAAGATACACTCCTAAGATGACTTTATAATGTTCAGAACATTGAACAACTAAAAATATCGTTTTAGTAGTACTAATCCATAGTTCAGCAACTAATTGATCAGTAGACCCGCTGAATGAAGGTGGACTGTAACACCCCAAGATTTTATGAAAAATATTCCTTTTAATGTCTTTTGTTGTACGCTACACCAAAAGGAGCTTGCACAACACACATACTTGACTAGCCTTCCATTACACACAATCGTGACCTTCCTTGATAGCGTGTGTAGTACGCAATACCTAGTTTCACTAAACAACAATATGTTATTATTAAAACTAGCTGTCATGAATAGTAATAACCAATTTTTGAAATTTTGTAAATTTTATTTTTCCAAATGGAATTCATTTTTGGATTCGGAATATCGAAATTAGCTTAGGGTGAAATTTTGGTACTTTTCAGATAACTTTCATATTCTGATGAATAGTGAAAATTACTAAATTTTAATTAAAAACAACTTTCTTAATCGAAATAATTAATAGTGATAACTTATTAATTTTAGTGGTTTTAAATTATATTTAGAATATTTTTTTACAATTTAATACAATGTTGTTCATTGGATGTAATTTCACATTTAAACCAGAAATAAACAAGTTTCAATCTTTTGATATTTATTATCTCTTAAAAACACACAATTTGTATTGACGACGGGATTTAATTTTTAAATTAGTTAATGTAACTGAAATGTTTTGAATTTGGTAAAATAAACATCATATTTGAATTCATAATATCAAATATATCTTAGGCCTAATTTTTGGTATTTTTCTGGAAACTTTCATTTTTTGATAAATAGTGAAACCACTAAGTGGAACTTAAAAAACTCAATTTTCTTCTTGAAAATTAATTTTACCTCTTTTTTGAGTGGAATTTCAAAAATCCTAGAGACACGGTTGATGTCAGTAAGTAAAATGTGGTTCAATGAGATGAAAATATTTTTTGGTGAATAGTAACTTTTTACTTTTTTTACCACGGTTAAAAGTAAATAGGGTAATTAAGGGTAAAAGTGTTGTTATTATTATTACCCTAACACATGTCCTAATTCTATTTGATAACTTTAATTCGACCAAAAACAGCCTTAGGAATAAAATATGACCTCTTAGTCCCACATGGATTAGATTAGGACATTTATTATTAATTTATTTAAAGAAGGGTTAAAATAGTTAAAATCAAAGTTTAATAAGTAAATAATTTTTAATATAGGGTTATACATAAGATAAATTTGAATATAAATATTCATTAGAAAGCTAAAAATATTTCCTACATAATGGTATTTTATTTGTAATTTTAGACAATATATAAATTAATTTATTTATGACACAAATATGATGCAATAATTATCTTATTAATGAAATATTGACATAATTGATGTTATAAATAACCAAATAAATGTAATTTGAGACTTTTTATGAATTTAACTAATTTTCTAGGTTAATATTACATGTGAGTATTGATTTATTTCACTGTTTTTGAACTAATCATTCTGTTTTAATTTTCACAAAAATCAATTACTAAATAGTGTCAAAAATGACATTAAATAGTTTTTAAAACAAATATTATATTATTAATTGTTATTTTATTCCTAAAAATCTAAGGTTCGGCCAAATGACTTAGATAAGGATATATATATTAAAATTAAACAACTTGGGGTTTTTTTGGCTTGTTATAGTACGTTAATTAACCTTATAGTGTAAGAACACAAGAAGACACGGTAAAAGTAAAATTATTTAATTTAAAGTTAAATCTAAATGACAATGTTAAAATTGGAACCTAACACTGTCTAAATTCCATTGGATGAGAGACTTTCAACCCATACCCACCTTAGCTTCAAAATAAATCAATTTGGATCTATTTAAAACCGAATTTGGCATTATAATAAAATAATATTTTTTGTTATTCCAAAGGTGCCCCTCTCCTCCCTTATAAAAGGGCACCTCCCCCCTCTCTTCCTCAAACCACTTTGAGCCTTCAAGCTCGGCCAACCCCTGACCAATTATCTTCTCCACTTCCCTAGAGACATACTAGAGGTCCTGGTCTTCTTCCAAGACCAAATTTTGTGCCCTAAGAGGAGGACTCAAAGAAGCGCTTCAAAGAAGTGGTAATGTCTGTTACCGATTCTTTCAACTTTATTTCTTCTTCCACTTCTTCTTCTTAGGTTGTTTCATTATGAAGTAATAAAATCAGTATCACTCATATAATGATATGTTATTATAAGTATGAAACAACCATATTTCACCATCTATCCATCCTACGGAAAACAAAATCACCGTGCGTGCGTACGTACGGAATACCGTCTCCACGCCGTGGTGTAATCTATTTTCCACCACCACCTTACTTGGATGGGTATAATGGTGTAAATAATAACTATATATGATTATTTTAAAGTGATATTGATTCTTAATTAGTATACATACACTCCAATACAGTTCCACGATCATGAGAACAATATCATCACTCGTGCATACGTACAGACTACCATCTCCACGACGCGATGAGATTCATTCTCCATGTTAACCATTCATGAATGATTATAAAGTATATATAATATGTAATCATTAAATATATGACATAATAATGATACTGGATTTATGTGTTTATATATGTATGTCATCTACTTAATTCCATTCGACTCAATAAGGAAACGAAAACAGCGTTCATGCGTACGTACGGCCTACCGTCTCCATGAACGGTATATTTCTTTCCATTTACTGATTTATTATATATATGTATATTAGGAATATATATAATATATAAATCACGTTTTATATTCTGTAATTATGTAATCATGATCTACGTAATCATATGAATAATTACAAGTCAAAACACGGATGACAAATGAAATGATTTTACCCAAAACGCTCTTTAACATGGAATTTACAAAATAATGGGTAATATAAAGTCATAAGTGAACCATATATAATATCATAACAATGAGTATGATTCTAGAATAAGTCAATGACATTATTTAAATCATTATACAGGAGTTTCAGACACTTACAAAGAAAATCGGACCTATGGTAAGGAAAATATCACAATCTCATTTTTATCCGAGATTGTTTATACTTTGGTATTTACTGGGGTGTATTTTATCATCCACATCCATGTTTCCACAATATGTAATATTATTTCCATCCACATGCAACTGTTTAAATCCAATTTTACCCTTCGGTGAGATTTTTAGTAAAAGATATGAAAGGAATCTTTTGTCGCTTTTCGTACGAGGTACTTTTTGACTTTTCCGAAAAAAGTACGAGAAGAATGTTTTTTTACTTATACGGAATGAATGGATTTTTAAAGAATTATTTCCAAGAAGCTTCATTCACAAATTTTAGAGTTTATTTGTAATAAAATTTTTTAGTTTAGAATTGTATGACATGTTAAGAAAGGAAAAGTATTTTTGAAGTAGAAAGAATATTTTCCTCAAGAATGGAGTTCAAGTGTTTTATCAAAATTATTTTTCGTCTAAGATAATAAATGGTTATGTTTCTATCCCTATTATTACATTGATTTGATTATGTTGTGATGGAATTATTTTTATGAATTCCTTTATCTTATATGAATTGGTTTATGATGTCACGATGTTTAAGATTCCCATTTTTTATTACACGGGTTATGCTATGATGTATGGATTATGATTTTCTGGCACACATATGAATGGTATCATTATGACATGGGTGAGACCTATATCTCCCTCCAATGCATTGGTTAAAGATTTTATATCTCATGAGATAGACATGGCTGGAACGGCAGGTTATACCGGTTCAGTGAAACAGGACTGAAACGAGAAGTGAACTCGGTTCAGAAATGAACATTGTCCACTAAGATAGTCATGGAAATGAGTCTTGAATAATAAGAAATGATTTTCAATGATTATGTGTGAATTCCAAAAAGTTTCATGTTTTATGTTATGATTATTGGGATTACATTTCACTACTATGATTTATCCCATGTTATGATATTATGATCATTTTTGCAAGTTAAGATTTCCAAAATGTTATGTTCTTATGAATATGATGTGATTGATATTTCTTTTGTTTACCCTTACTGAGCATTTGAGCTCACCATTTATGTTTTCTTTTCCCCAGGATATAAAAAAAGGTTTTAGGTAAGAAAAAAAGGGAAGATATTTATGGGAGATGTTGAAAATCTTTCACCATGATTAGAAGATTACGTTCTGAGTTTCCAAGGACAATAAATGATTACGGTCCTTTTGTGTCTGTTTTTGTTATGTACTAAGTATTCCGCAAAAGTAATGTAATGTCCTTGTACGTCAAGCTTCGGGTCTCTACAGTTGGTATCAGAGGAAAGGTTTAGTCAACCTTTGGAAACTAGGATGCGATAACTTTAGTGAGATCCCTATAGATATTTCTACGGTATGTATAAGGATGTCCCTAAGGTTAGGTATGAGTATAGGTTATAGTACTAGAATTATGGTAACCTAAGATGTTAGATATTTAAGGTACTCCCCCTTTATTATGTTGTTTTCCCTAGCGTGATTTTTACCTCTCACACTATTCTTTTTGGGTTTTAGAAAATGGCTGGAAACAGGAAGATTCATGATAATGGAGGATATGATGGACAATGGACTGATATTCTTCATGAGAAACCAAATGAAACGGGATTTGGAAGTCAAAACATCGTTATTATGCCTAATCAGAAATCTCATAATATGATCAATAATCTCAACTTTGGTAAGTTTTCCGACTCAGATAATAAGAGAAAGATAGAGTTTCATGTTGATCATAGAGGAAAGAAAGTTCAATTTCCCTCATGTAAATCAGGTGGCAAGAGGCATCAGGGAGATTGTTTCAAAGGAACTGGAAGATTCTTTGGGTGTGGAAAAGAAGGACACAAAGCTAGTTAGTGAAAAGGAAAAGGTTCAGTTAACACCATGGATGAGGATAATGATATTGCTACGACATCAACAATGGTTAAATGTTTTAAATGTGGAATGTATGGGCATTATGGAAACCAATGCCCTAAGGGAAAGTCTCATGAAGAGAATCAGTATGGTTGTATGGGTAGTATTTATGTTGATGATGATGAAGAGACTACAAATGATATGTGAGATGAATGAATTTTTGAGCTTGGTCATTGGTTTAAGAAGGTAGTGGAATGATTAAATGTTTATCAAGTGTAATGTTGTATAATTAATCTCATGGTACTATGGAATAAAGAGACATCTAAGGATTTTTACACTGTTGTCTTTCCTTTAGTTTTGAAAGTGTATGATTAATGATACCAGTATCGATGAAAGGTTATTCAGATATATTTGGAATGTAGATGATATGCACATAATGAAGGGATAAAGAGAAAATTAAATGTTTGATAGTATTCATGAGATCATGACTGATATAAGGAGAAGGTTATATCATGGTTTGAGTGTATAGAATTTTTGGATTTTTGTATGAGGAAAGATTTAACTTTTGACAGCATTCATGTTTTCACTATGGTTTAATGGGTATTCATTTTTCAAGAGAATATATTATTAAGGTATTCACAGGATTGGAATGTGACCAACAAGATATATGGGGGATAAATGATGGTATTCACATGCTTGGTAGACGACATTTCAAGTAATCGTTTTCTTTATACTATGAGCTTGGACCGAAGTATTTTAGATAAGCCTAAATATTGGAATTGATTATGTTGATCATAAGTTAGTATTGTATAAGGATATAATTTTTTGGGATATTATTTATGCGATGTTATAGTAATGTAGTTTTAGAAAAAGGACAACCTGTAGGATGGGCGACATCCCATCGCGTCGGACAAGGCTATGGGAATCGAACCCACAACTGAAGTGCGACTGGCCTTTATCGTCTACCACTGGCCTACAAGAAGTCCCTATTTAGTAGAAACTGGTTTTATTATATTAAGCAGTATGATATATGAAGTATAAGTCCATTTTAGTAACTATATATGATTAATCTCAATATAGATGGACTTATGTAAGTTTTGATAACTTTTCTAACCTTTTGTTTGAGACCGATGGAATGACCCATCATTCTATCACATGATCTGCTAACGCATCATGAATGAAAAATTCAACTTCATTTCTTTAAGAGATGAAGTGAAAATTGTCCAAAGAACGACCAACGGTGAGACTATACCAAAATCACGAAAGTATTTCTTCTAATTCCAATTTCATCAACTTTAGGGAAATGATCTTGAAAACCAAAAATGTTGTCCTAGTGCTCTTATATTTGATGAATCAGATGGTACCTTAGATCATCACAAATTTCCGGCTTTGTGATTTCTGGCTTTTCCAAAGCCATGTTCTCTACCACTCTCCATCAGAACATGGTGGTTAGTTTTCTCTTCCATATCCATATTTTCACCTATATGGAAACCCAGGGATTAGTTTATTTGGGTAACCGCTAAATTTCATAATATTGTTTTTAAAGATTGGTTTTGGTATTCTTTTTTACGATGTGGGTTTCTATTAAATAAACTTTCGAGTAGTAAACCATTTATAACCCTGACGAATTTGGAGGGCGAAATTCATTTTAAGGGGGATAGAATGTAACACACCAAGATTTTATGAAAAATATTCCTTTTAATGTCTTCTGTTGTATGCTACACCAAAAGGAGCTTGCACAACACGCATCCTTGACTTTCCGTCTATTACACGCAATCTCAACCTTCCTCGATAGCGTGTGTAATACGCAATACCGAGTTTCACTAAACAACAATATGTTATTATTAAAACTAGCCGTTATGAATAGTAATAACCACTTTTTGAAAAATTTTAAATTTTATTTTTCAAAATGGACTTCATTTTTGGATTCGGAATATCGAAATTAGCTTAGGGTGAAATTTTGGTACTTTTCGGATAACTTTCATATTCTGATGAATAGTGAAAATTACTAAATCTTAATTAAAAACAACTTTTTTAATCGAAATAATTAATAGTGATAAATTATTAATTTGAGTGGTTTTAAAGTATATTTAGAATATATTTTTACAATTTAATACAATGTTGTTCATTGGATGTAATTTCACTTTTAAACCAGACATAAACAATTGTCAATCTTTTGATAGTTATTATCTCTTAAAAACACGCTATTTGTTTTGACGACGGGAATTAATTTTTAAATTAGTTAATGTAACTGATATGTTTTGAATTTGGTAAAACAAACATCATATTTGAATTCATAATATCAAATATATCTTAGGCCTAATTTTTGGTATTTTTCTGGAAACTTTCGTTTTTTGATGAATAGTGAAACCAATAAGTGGTAGTTAAAAAACTGAATTTTTTTCATAAAAATTTTTTTTACCGCTTATGTGAGTGGAATTTCAAAAATCCGACAGACACGGTTGATTTCAGTAAGTAAAATGTTGTTCAATGAGATGAAAATAATTTTTGGTGAATAGCAACTTCTTACTTTTTTACCACGGTTAAAAGTAAATAGGGTAATTAAGGGTAAAAGTATTATTATTATTATCCTAACACATTTCCTAATTCTATTGGATAAGTGTAATTCGACCAAAAACAACCTTAGGAATAAAATATGACCTCTTAGGCCCACATGGATTAGATTAGGACATTTATTATTAATTTATTTAAAGAAGGGTTAAAATAGTTAAAATCAAAGTTTAATAAGTAAAACATTTTTAATATAGGGTTATAAATAAGATAAATTCGACTATAATTATTCATTAGAACGACAAAAATATTTCCTACATAATAGTATTTTATTTTTAATTTTTATACATTAAATAAATTATTTTATTTATGACACAATGATGATGCAGTAATTATCTTATTAATGAAATATTGACATAATTGATGTTATAAATACCCAAATAAATGTAATTTGAGACTTTTTATAAATTCCACTAATTTTTTAGGTTAATATGAAATGTTAGTATTGATTTAATTATCTTTTTTCGAACTAATCATTCTGTTATGATTTTCACAAAAAATCAATTACTAAATAGTGTCAATAATGACATAAAATAGTTTTTAAAACAATTATTATATTATTCATTGTTATTTTATTACTAAAAATCTAATGTTCAGCAAAATGACTTAGATAAGGTTATATATATTAAAATTAAACAACTTGGGGTTCGTTTGGCTTGTTATAGTAAGTTTATTAACCTTATAGTGTAAGAACACAAGAAGACACGGTAAAAGTAAAATTGTTTAATTTAAAGTTAAATCTAAATGATAATGTTAAAATAGGAACCTAACCTTGTCTAAATTCTATTGGATGAGATTATTTCGACCCATACCCACCTTATCTTCGAAATAAATCAATTTGGATCTATTTAAAACCGAATTTGGCTTTATAATAAAATAATATTTTTAGTTATTCCAAATGTGCCCCTCTCCTCCCTAATAAAAGGGCACCTCCTCCCTCCCTTCCTCACACCACTTTGAGCCTTCAAGCTCGGCCAAACCATGACAAATTATCTTCTCCACTTCCCTAGAAACATACTAGAGGTACATACTAGAGGTCCTGGTCTTCTTCAAAGACCAATTTAGTGCCCTAAGAGGAGGACTCAACGAAGCGCTTCAAAGAAGTGTTAATGTCCGTTACCGATTATTTCAACATTATTTATTCTTCCACTTCTTCTTATTAGGTTGTTTCATTATGAAGTAATAACATCAGTATCACTCATATACTGATATGTTATTATAAGTATGAATCAACCCTATTTCACCATCTATCCATCCTACGGAAAATGAAATCACCGCGCGTGCGTACGTACGGAATACCGTCTCCACGCCGTGGTGTAATCTATTTTCCACCACCACCTTACTTGGATGGGTATAATGGTGTAAATAATAACTATATATGATTATTATAATGTGATATTGATTCTGAAATAGTATACCTACACTCCAATACAGTCCCACGATCATGAGAACGATATCATCGCCCGTGCGTACGTACGGACTACCGTCTCCACGACGCGATGAGATTCATTCTCCATGTTAACCATTCATGAATGATTATAATGTATATATAGTAAGTAATAATGAAAAATATTACATAATAATGATACTGGATTTATGTGTTTATATATGTATGTCATCTACTTAATCCCATTCAACTCAATAAGGAAACGAAAACAGCGTTCATGCGTACGTACGACCTACGGTCTCCATGAACGGTGTATTTCTTTCCATATACTGATTTATTATATATATGTATATTATGAATATATATAATATATAAATCATGTTTTATATTATGTAATTATGTAATCATGATCTATGTAATCATATGATTAATTACAAGTCAAAACACAGATGACAAATGAAACGATTTTACCCAAAACGCTTTTTAACATGGAATTTACAATAGAACGGGTAATATAAAGTCATAAGTTAACCATATATAATATGATAACAATGATTATGATTCTGGAATAAGTCAATGACATTATTTAAATCATTATATAGGAGGTTCGGACACTTACAAAGCAAATCGGACCTAAGGTAAGGAAAAATATCACAATCTCATTTTTATCCGAGATTGTTTATACTTTGGTATTTACTGGGGTGTATTTTATCATCCACATCTATGTTTCCTCAATATGTAATATTATTTCCATCCACCTACAATTGTTTAAATCTAATTTTACCCTTCGATGATTTTTTTAGTAAAAGATATGAAAGGAATCTATTGAAGCTTTTTGTACGAGGTATTTTTTGACTTTTCCGATAAAAGTACGAGAAGAATGATTTTTTACTTATACGACATGAATGGATTTTTAAAGAATTATTTCCAAGAAGCTTACTTTACAAATTTTCGAGTTTAATTTTAATCAAATTCATTTAGTTTATAATTGTATGACATGTTAAGAAAGGAAAAGTGTTTTTGAAGTAGAAAGGATATTTTCCTCAAGAATGGAGTTAAAGTGTTTTATCAAAATTATTTTTCATCTAAGCTAATAAAGGGTTCTGTTTATATCCCTATTATTACATTGATTTGATTATGTTGTGATGGAATTATTTTTATGAATTCCTTTATCTTATATGAATTGTTTTATGATGTCACGATGTTTAAGATTCCCATTTTTTATTACATGGGTTATGCTATGATGTATGGTTTATGATTTTGTGGCACACATATGAATGGTATCATTATGAGATGGGTGGGACCTATATCTCCCTCCAATTCATTGGGTAAAGATTTTATATCTCATGAGATAGACATGGCTGTAACGGCAGGTTATATCGGTTCAGTGAAATGGGATTGAAACGAGAAGTGAACTCAGTTCAGAAATGGACTTTTTCCAATAAGATAGTCATGGAAATGAGTCTTGACTAATAAGAAATGATTATCAATGATTATGTGTGTATGACACAAAGTTTCATGTTTTATGTTATGATTATTGGGATTACATTTCACTACTATGATTTATCCCATGTTATGATATTATGATCTCTTTTGCAGGTTAATATTTCCAAAATGTTATGTTCTTATGAATATGATGTGATTGATATGTCTTTTGTTTACCCTTACTGAGAATTTGAGCTCAACCTTTTATGTTTTCTTTTCCCCAGGATATAAAGAAAGGTTTTAGGTAAGAAAAAAAATGGAAGATCTTTAAAGGGTATGTTGAAGATCTGTCACCATGATTAGAAGATTACATTTCGAGTGTCCAAAGACACTAAACTATTACGGTATTTGTGTTTGTGTTTTTGTTTTGTACTAAGTATTCCGCAAAAGTAATGTAATGTCCTTGTACGTCAAGCTTAGGGTCTCTACATGGACGCTGCCTCCTGAAGGATTCAACCGAATGTTGCTCCTTCCATTGCTCGTTTGGAAGTCCTGCATGATTCATAACTTGAGAAAGTTGTGTGAGCATGGCTACAAGATTTTTAATTCCATCTCCCATAATGTTTGGTTGCTCAGAGGGACAATCATTGCATTGCCCGTTGCATTCTGCATTAACACGGTTCCTTTGGGTTCCATCCATTGACTAAAACCAAGAAGAATAGTGTGAGAAACACAAATTATAATAGGAAAACCACATAATCAAGAGTAAAATTTCACACTTAAGGTCTTATCATAGGTTTTTCATGGCCATTTTTAAAACACTAAGATCGTGTTCTATGCTTATACTTATCTTTGGGGTTCTTACTATGGATTTCACATCCTAGTTTCCAATGGTTGACTATACCTTTCCTCTGATACCAACTATAACGACCCATACTTTACATGCATGGTTATTACTTCAAAATTTAAGTACACTTATTACAACATATTACAAAACCATGAAAGGACCGTATAGGTATAGTGTCTTTAGAAACTGGGAAACTTAAACAACTGGTTCATAAATCATCTACATTGTCCCCCATTTATTTCATCATATCTATAGTCCCTTTTTGGAATATCCTACTTCATAACCTTCTTCCTGACCTGGGAAAGAAAACATATAAAAGTCTGAGCTCAAATGCTCAGTAAGGGTAAACAAAAGAAATATCAATCACATCATATTCATAATAACATAACATTCTGGAAATATTAACTTGCAAAAGAGATCATATTTTCAAAAAATGGGATAAATCATAGTAGTGAAATGAAATCCCAATAATCATAACTTAAAACATGAAACTTTGTGGCATACACACATAAGAATAGAGAATTATTTCTTAGTAGTCAAGACTCATTTCCAAAACTATCTTAGCGGGCAAAGTCCATTTCTGAACCGAGTTCACTCCTCGTTTCAGTCCTATTTCATTGAACCAGTTTAACCTGCCATTTCAGCCATGTCTATCTCATTAGATATAAATCTTTACCCAATACATTAGAGGGATATATATGTCCCAACCATCTCATAATTATACCATTCTTATGTGTGCCACAAAATCATAAATCATACATCATTGCATAACCCATGTAATAAAAATGGGATTCTTAAACATCGTGACCTTATGAAACAATTCATATAAGATAAAGGAATTCATAAAAATAATTCCATCACAACATAATAAAATCAATGTAATAATAGGGATAGAAACAAAACCCTATATTATCTTAGATGGAAAATAATTTTGATAAAACACTTGAACTCCATTCTTGAGAAAAATATCCTTTCTACTTCAAAAACATTTTTCCTTTCTTAAAATGTCATACAATTTTAAACTAAAATAAGTTGATTAAAAATAAAAATGAAAACTTGTAAAGGAAACTTCTTGGAAATAATGTTTTAAAAATCCATTCATGCCATATAATTTTAAAAAAGAACATTCTTCTCGTACTTTGGCCAGAAAAGACAGAAGGTACCTCGTACGAAAAGCAACAAAAGATTCCTTTCATATCTTTTACTAAAAACTCACCGAAAGGTAAAATTGGACTTAAAAAAAATTATATGAGGTAAGAAATAATATTACATATTGAAGAAACATGGATGTGGATGATAAATATTCCCCAGTAAATATTGAAGTATAAACAATCTCGAATAAAAATTGAGATTGCGAGATTGTCCCTTACCTTAGGTCTGATTTGCTTCGTAAGTGTCTGAACCTCATGTATAATGATTTACATAATGTTATTGACTTATTCCAGAATCATTATTATTTTTATGATATCATAAATGGATATATTCTTAACTTATTATTAGTAATATTTCATTACTACTTGTTATTCGGGTGTTTATTACTTTTTGTTCTTATGCGTGTTTTGTCGAATAAATTCTTATTCTTATTTTTAGGTTATAGATACCTCATTTCCATAATGGTAATAGTTTAATAAATATCATATTTATTCAATCAATTCATTTATGTAATCATTTTGCAATTAAAATCATGTAGAACGAGTCGCATCGCATCGTGGAGACGGTATTCCGTATGCACGCACGAGCGATGATATTTTTCCCATGATCGTGAAATTCCAAAAGAGTGTATGTATACTATTTCAGAATCAATATCACTTTAAAATATTCATATATAGTTATTATTTACACCATTATACCCATCAAAGTAAGGTGGTGGTGGAAAATAGATTACACTACGACGTGGAGACGGTATTCCATATGTACGCACGCGCGGTGATTTCGTTTTATGTAGGATGGATAGATGGTGAAATAGGGTTGTTTCATACTTATAATAACATATAAGTATATGAGTGATACTTATGTTATTACTTAATAATGAAACAACTAAAGAAGATGAAGTGGAAGAAGAAAAAAGTTGAAAGAATCGGTAACAGACATTACCTCTTCTTTGAAGTGCCTCTTTGAGACCTCCTCTTAGGGCACTAAAATTGGTCTTTTAAGAATACAAGGACCTCTAGGATGTTTCTAGGGAAGTATAGAAGAGAATTTGGCATGGGTTGGCCGAGCTTGAAGGCTCAAAGTGGTGTGAGGATGAGAGGGAGGAGGTTCCCTTTTATAAGGGAGGAGAGGGGCCCCTTTGAAAAAACAAAAAGTATTATTTTATTATAAAGTCATATTCGTTTTTTAATAGCTCAAAATTGATTTATTTCAAAGATAAGGTGGGGATGGGTCTAAATACTTTCATCCAATAGAATTTGGACAAGTTTAGGTCATTATATTATCCTTATCTTTTAGTTTTAACTCTTAGTTAATTAGATTGACATTTACCATGTCACTTTGTATTTTTATATTATATAGTTAATAAACTTACCATATACATCCAAGAGACCCCCAAGCAGACCAATAATGACACACCTATCATTATATAAGTATATTGGCCGAACCGTATAATTTTAGGAATATAATAACAATTACTAATATAATATCTTTTTTAAAAACTATTTTTTGTCAATTTTGACAATATTTGGTAATTGATTTTTGTGAAAATCATAACAGAATGATTAGTTCTAAAACAGTTAATTAAATCAACACTAACATGTAATATTAACATATTAAATTATTGTAATTCATAAAAAGTTTCAATTTCATTTATTTGTGTATTTATAACATCAATTTGTCAATATTTCTTTAATGAGATAATTACTGTATCATAATTGTGTCATAAATAAATTAAATTTTTTAAAGTCTAAAAATTACAAATAAAATATAATTATGTAGGAAATATTTTTATCTTTCTATTGAGTATTTATAGTCTAATTTATCTTATTTGTAACTCTATATTAAAAATTATTTACTTATTAAACTTTGATTTTAACTATTTTATCCCTTCTTTAAATAAATTAATAATAAATGTCCTAATCTAATCCAAGTGGGCCTAAAGTGTCATATTTTAATCCTAAAGCTGTTTTTGGTAGAATTAAACTTATCCTATAGAATTAGGACATGTGTTAGGGTAATAATAATAACATTTTTACCTTTAATTACCCTATTTACTTTTAAACGTGGTAAAAAAAGTAAAAAGTTACAATTCACCAAAAATTATTTTCATCTCATTGAACCACATTTTAGTCCTTGATATTAACCATGTCTCTCGGAAATTCGAAATTCCACTCACAGAAGCGGTAAAATTATGGTTTATGTGAATTTGAAAATTCTTCTAGGAGGTGGGTAAAAGACGGTGAAAAGTTCAATTAAATTTTTATATATCTATAATTATTATAAAATGACTAAAATTAATTGCATTGAATATATATATGTATTATGTAACAATTTTGACTTAAAATAAATTTAAATAAAATAATTAATAATTTAAATAGAAAGTCGGTTTTTAAATATTAACCCTATGTTTTCACTATTCATCAAAAATTGAAAGTTTTCAGAAAAATACGAAAACTTCACCCTATGCTAATATCGATATTCCGAATCCAAAAATGAAGTCCATTTTGAATAAAAAATTTAAAATATTTCAAAAAGTGGGTATTACTATTTATAACGGCTAGTTTTAATAATATTTTAATAGCATATCGTTGTTTAGTGAAACTCGGTATTGCGTATGACGCAAGCTATTGAGGAAGGCCGCAGTTGCGTGTAAAGCAAGCCAAGCTAGTGTTGTGTGTAGTGAAAGATTACTTTGATGATTTATATAACATAAAAACAAAATATTTCTCATAAAATTCTCGGGTGTTACACTATGAGACAAATTTTTTATGAACTGACCCAAGACAGGGTTGATCCTCAACTACCCTAAGCCCGCCTCTATAGGCCAGGGGCTGGAAAACAACATCTAAGGAATTACTAACATAGGGAGTCATTTTACTAAATATTTTTACAAATACACACATCCATATCAATAAAAAAGCGTAGAGGGAAAGTGTAAAATGTGAAATACAAATGGAATGTAATCCATGAATGTTTAACATATACACAGTAAAAGACTATGATAGTGTAAACCGAAAAATAAAGGGGAAGAATAAAATACTAACTAAAAAATGTCCCAACCTTAAAAAATAGAAAATTAAACTACTAATAGATCTCAGCTCATGAATCCCAAGATATGACCCCCATATGCGGTCCAAAGTTCAAGGTATCACTAAGCTCCTTTAAAGTCATTACTAATATATACATCTTCTGCATAAGACATGACATGGGAAGACAAATCCAATGCATGGGTGACTATATACATACCCAATAGGACACCCTGATAGATGTAGGGGGAGAAAGAAGAGAAAAAATAGTAATATATAGTCATTAGATGAAAGATATAGTCAAAGTGAAGATCTCAACCCAAACCAAAAGTAAAGGTAACCTTGTCCAAGAAAAGGGGCTCTCCACGGTGAGTATTTGAACTACACATCAAATCTTTTCCACCTATAGAAGAAGATTAGAGTCATCTTACCAAGAGAAGATGAACATGGAAATAACATGGAATACCCCATACGTCTTCACCACTTCTTGAAGGGTAGTAACCAAAAAAAAGGTGTGGATATAGAATAATATATATATATATATATATATATTCTTAGTCTAAATAATCCCAAATGATAGAGTAAGTGGATCTCCATAAAATTGATAAATTGAGGAAGAAGACCCAACAATTGTTCCAAAAGTCCAATAATCATGCCCATCATCTCATTTTTTTCCCCAGATGTATCCATCCAAGATATGTTACAGCTCTTCACTATGCCACAGAGTCAAAGGGAAACAAACTCTAGGTAGGGAATCCATGACCTCGTAAAATTGAAGGATCCCACTCAAATAGTCATCGAGGAAATCCACTTCCCATCTCTAACGGATGTGACTAATTTGAATTTATTTATAGAGGACCCACTCACATAGCGATGGGGGTCCTACTCAAGTAATCGTTGAGGACTCCACTCCCCAGCTCTACTGGATGGGAAACTCGGTAATCATCATGGAAATCGATTGCCTAACCCGGATGGACGGTTCCACTCAAAAAGGTCGTTGAGGAACTCTGATGCCTTGCCTTGTTAGAGGGTACCCCTCGGAAAATTTGTTGAAGAACTCCAATATATTGCCTTGTTGGATGATACAGCTCTGAAAGGTAATATAGGAACTTGACTGCCCTACCCAGATGAAGGGTATCATACTGAAATGTTGTCGAAAAACACTACTGCATGACCGTGCTAGAGGGTACTATTTATAAGTGTTATCAATGAACTCAATTACCCATCACTTCTAGAGGGTACCTCTTGGAAATTTCATTGAAGAAATTCATTGACCATATAAACTGGAGGGGGCCACATAGAAGGATAATTGAGGAACTTTATATTCCAGCCCTGTTGGAGGGTACTAATTAGAATGATTTTGGTGATACGACATCATCACTTAATAATCAGGCATTTCCAAACCAAGCATCATTCCCGAAACATTACACATTTTATCTCAAAATACACAATAGAGGTTACTATTGTGTTTTACATGAAAAAATACTCATCATATTCTACCCGTGATCCAAAATCTATTTTCAAACAGAAGAGATAATAATTATTAATGTTTCCTCAAAAGAGGCAAAGGGGTACATGAAATGTGAGGGGACCCACATGGAATGTTTTACTACTACACTACATGTCCATGTCCCTTTGGAAACACATATTCCAAGAATGTAACAATTCACCCATTGTAGGTGGACTACACGATGTGTCCAAGCCAACTAGGACTGGGCCATGTCCTTCGAGCCATGTGTGTATAGTTCACCCCATGTCAATGTATATAGGTCCATGTCAATGTAATTACACATGGGTTCCTGCCCATGACATTTTTCTTATGTGTTGGCCAACTGGGTAAAGGGTTCATGGTGTGTAATAGATCAACACATCGTTTCATTCTTAATTATTCCCAAAACCCTAGATTTGTCCACTAAAGGGATACTTTTTTTGTGTTCATAGCATTACAAGGCATGTGTTCGGGTTTCCTACGGATTTTAAATATCCTCATATCGACTTTTGGTGCTTCGAATAAAGCCTCTCTGCCTCAGATTTGGCCCTATATCCATCCAAAACATGCGGCTCTGGCTATATATTGTGATTTCTGGTCATCATCCACTATGAATCAGCCTTCGTTGTTCATCAGGGATTCACCAGATTAACCACCCATCGATAAGGATTCCATCGTTAATGATTTTATCTCAAATAATCTAAATGATCTTCCATGACTTGAATAATCCTAGATCTATCATCATTTCATTGATCCTTTCCATTATCACTGATCTATCATGATTATGGGGGTCTGATCGAGCTTGGTACCACTTGGTCATGTCAACTCGAGACCGTAGGGTCCTGCCAGTAATGAACACAAACAATATTTTGTGTAGAATCACCATAATAAGGTTTTAAATGATATTGGTCAAATATTTATTCTCCAACGATCAAGAATGGTGATATAGGGTTTCAAACCAATGAAATAAATTATGATTTCAATGCTTAGACACATGCAATTTGCCACAGCTGGCGTGAATCCATGAAAATGATATATATTGTCAATAAATTTAATCAAAGGGTGTCAATCACCAATTTATGATTAATACGTGAATATTTAATCACTCATTAATGAATAACATGTCCTCCAATGATTGAGAGAAGTTTTTTCCTTTGAGGCATCTTGATCTGCTCTGATCCAATATTTTGTCGTCATCTGATGTGATTCACCAATGAAAGGAGGAAGGGGAGCGTAATTGGATATTCCATGATTATGAGAGTAACTTAGAGGAATCCTTCGCGATGATTTATTTTTTGGAACATTCTAGGTTAAATGAGTGTAATTAATTAATTTAATAAATTAGTTGAACCCACTTAACATTCCTCCAATGGGAGAGGGATCCGAAATCCCCATGTCGAACCATTTTATGTCGCACATATGGTAAAAATCACGTCCGTGACTCAACTATGGCCTCATATTTCTCATATAAGATTCAATTTAATATTTATCTCATTTTATATAAGAATATTCACGCGTAATATCAAATATATTTAATATTTCTTTATAAAATTAATTCCGGGAACACAGAGCCTTTGAATCGCACATAGTATTAGTGCCTATATTAGGATATATATATATATATTAATATTTCAATGTCTTATAAAAAAACATGGATCACTAAAATTTATCCTAATCATATAATCTTTTAGAAAATATATTGAACTTTTGTAAAATAACATTAATCACCCAATCAATAATTCACTTTTCAAACCCATGGTTATTTATATGACAAAACATATAATCCCATTATGTTATAACCAATTTATATCAATTATACATAATAAAATAAACACCAAAGATCAAAATAATATTATATTTTATCCTTATCATTCAACTAATTTCCAAAAAATATATTATAATTATTCCTCAAACAACATTTCATTGAAACGCCAGTTAAATTTATGTGTTAAATATAACTCAAACTTATTTTAAGACTCAATAAATGTATCCAAGGTATTAAAATCACATACCAAAAAGTATTAGTTCCTTTAAAATTATGTTCAGGCTTAATATTTCCATTACATTATAACTCATGAATCCCTATATATAGACTTCTCGATCAATTAACGTTCTTCAAAATCAATTAAACACACTTTAACATCTTATTACTTAATAATTTATTCCTATAATCAAAAATTTAAATAATGTAATAAGATTATTCAATATCAAAACATAAGAAAATATATAATTGATAACTTTTATATGTAATTCATATTTTCATCATAATTGAATGTAATGGAATTAGACATTTCAAACCGTTAGTCTGTACAGTCTTGTTGATCCATTTCTTAAAATTTCCCTATATGGAATAGATTTTCATAATGATCATACTCCAAAAATATAAAATATTCAATTTATATTCTCGGAATAACTTTATTTCACTTCATGGTGATAATCAAACATTTACTTTTTCCTTAGTAGTTTATTTTTTTATACCATAATTTACCACATATAAAACATCTTAAAATTACATTGGGACATCCTTGGATTATATTCCCACATTATTAACACCTAAAAAATTGAATCTTTTGACCTTAATAATCTTTATAACTTAAACATGCATAGAACTGTCTTTTTATCTTTTTGTGTGTGTTATGAATCTCACCTAGGTTCAGGTTATTAATCATATATTATGATAAAAAGATAAAATTAATCAAAAAAGTATTCACTATATCTCTCATTCCATTTAGCTTCTTATTCAGACTACCCCCACATTGTCTTTCACATAAATTTTATTTTTTCTTCTTACAATTTCAAACAATTTAAAAAATAAAAAATGGTTAGTGTGAATACATAAAACCAAATTATAATAAACCATCTTGTGAGGAGAATATATAGCAATATATCCTTATCCATGTCATATTCTATTAAAATATTTCAAATTATCTGTATACCATAATTCTCCATACTAACCTTTCTAGTTATATAGGATTTTTATCTTATATTCAAATAACATCAATACACTTCATGTTATCTAAACCCTCACTTTGATAAATACTATAAATAAATTTCATTAAAAATTTACAAAATATTTAGTTTAAAATAAATAATCCATTTCTATACATTTTTAGGATTTTTAATGTATATAGTGTTAGATAATAAGGTTATAATAATTACATACTATACCCCTAAATTAAAAATTTTATACTTCCACTTAATATCCATTTTTTCTACCATACAAAACATAAAAAATGAAAAAAAAAGTAGGAAACATATTCACAATTTTAAACTTGACATCATAAGTCTTCCAATGCATCCTTAAACCATGTTTAGAACTTTTTATAATGTAGGATGCATACAAAAATCTCATCAATGGACATATCAAAAGAGAAAAAAAACATTTTATTCAATTTCACATAAATGAGATCATATAGGATTGTTTTCCTCTAATATAAAAATCAATGGTCTCAAATAATCATTTACTTATATATGAAAACTAAATTACTATATGATGCTTTTCATAAAAAATATAATAAGAAAAAAAATTTAAAAAACCGTATTCATGATAGTTTCTAAAAAACATGAGCACCCAAAAAATCATTTTCTTAAACACAAACATATTTACCCTTAATGAGTATAATCATTCCTTAAAACAAACAGTCCTCATCTTACCATACAGAACTAAAATATTTCCTTGAAAACATGTATAAAAATTCATTTAGGTGACTTATAAAAGCATCATTATAAAACTCTTACATTAACCCTTATAAGAACCCTTACAAATAAACTCTATGATTAATTCCAACATAATTCTCTTAAAAACATGAATATTTCCCATTGTATATAAGAGATATACCTAGATAAAACAATAAAAAACAATATCCAAGGACCATAATATATAAGATACCAACAAAATATTTCATTTCCATCATCAACTAATAAAACTAAACTTTTTAACCCATAATGAAAATATTTTTATATTTTCATTTATCCCTTTCCTTTGAATGAAAATTAACCAAACAAAAATACACAGGAAAAAAGGGAAAGGATGTTTTTTTATTGTAGATAACATGAATGATTAAATTTTTATCCAATAAACTAATGAAATTTTGGATGATGGGAAAAATATTTCAATGTTTTATACATTAAAATATAACATTCCAATTTCCTTCTGTAAATAGAGTCAAAATTGCCAAATAAAATATATAAAAATATTTCTTTTTAAAACCAGTGAGAGGAATTAAAAAAGTCATAAAATGATATTTATAATTAAATTATTCCAATATAAATATATCTATAATTGTTTTATGAATATTGACATGTATATAAAATATTTTTGAAAATACAACATTAAAACATTTAAAAATGATTTTTTAGGAAAAGTGTCCCTTACATATTTTCAGGATTATCATGTTCATTATAGATCTTATTGAATAAAAAAATTATTTAACTATTTTAATTATTATCTACATTTTTCAATTTCATTATTCTTTTTAATTTCACTTATATCCTTTTATGTGTAATTTCTTAATTACTAACTTTCACATCATACATTTGAAAACTTTTGGCTTATAATTCATAAATGGATTATGTAGGTTGATAATGGGGCAAAGGGGTCATTTTTCCATCATATCTATAATTTTAATCTTGGAATAATTATAATTTTTAAACATTAAATAAAATTTTTAATTATTCCATGAAATGAATGCATAGAAAAAAAATCAAATTACTTTGTGGAGGTGGTAGTCTACATATAGGAATGGATGACGTTATAATTTTTCAATGGATGGAATGGTAAGAAAATAGATGATATATTATATTTCAAAAATGATAATTATATCATTAATATTATATATATAAATTAATTATATACGTAATAATAACTATCCTTGTGAAGTGGTGATGAAAAAACATATCACTACATGGAAGTAGTAATCCAAATGTATGTGATGTTTTCCTTTCACATAGTATGTAAAAAAAAGATTACAATAGGGTTATAACATAATCATTAAAAAAATTAAATATATTTGTCATATTTGTGTTATTATTTTAGTATGGTTAATGAAGATTTAAATACGGTAAAAAATAAACAAACTTTATATAGGTCGTTTATGACTTACACCTTCTCCTCGGATAACAACATTATATTACACCTTAAACATTCTATGTTTTGATTTTAGTGATACTTGGAAGTATAATATGTGGGGAAGGATTTTGGTGAGAGATTTGGGTAGTTTATGGCTGATCTAGAGTTCTCAAAAGGTGTTAGGAAGGGAGGAGAGGATGTATCTTTTATATATAATATTAGTGTCACCCTTGGAAATAAATAATGTATTAAATTAATTTAAATTAATTTTGATGTTAAAGGGTGAAAACTGAAATATTTAGAATATAGGATATGAATAATTGGAAATAATCTCATCTAATATTATTTTGACATGTTTAGGAAATTTTTTCACCCTTATCACATAGTTTTAACCCCTTGTATCCTTTTGATGATTGTCAAAATATCAATGTTTTTTATTCATTACGTCTAAGGAATGTTATTTAAAAAGGAAAAATAATGAAATATTAATCATAAAATTTGCTATATCCCATTAACATTTTTACATATATTTTACTTATGTTTAATTCATTAAATAAAATATTATTTTACATAATATTCACTTAAATTCATTTTCAGGTCTATTCAAATATTTTGACTTTAATAACAACAATATATTTAGGGAATTTGAATCTAGGCATCTAAAAAATCACTAATATATATATATATTTAAAATTATTATAACACAATAATTCATTCAAATTGTATTATAGTTAATGTCTTTTCAAATCATTTACATGATATTTGTATTACTTGAACAATCACTATGTTGACATCACGTAAGAATTTAATGTAATTATTTGATAAAAAATTAAATTAACATGATAAAAAATAATAATTATTTCAAATTAATTATTTAAACCATAAATAAGCTATTTCCACCCTCAAATAATATTATATATATTTAAAACAAGAGAGTGACATTTTAAATTTATCCACTACTACAAATAAAATAAATTTTATAATTAAAGAAAAGGGGAATGAAATTTTCATATTTTAGAATCATGTATATTAATTGTAAAAAATAACTTATAAAATAAAATAAATAAAATTCAAAGGGAAATTTTAAAGTCTTATCCCTTAATTTTAATCTTATTTTACCATTACTAAGGTGAAAAATATTTTCACTATTTTCTATTTTTATTGAACAAAAAATAAAAGGGAACTATTTAAAAAATAGTAACTTAATGATTAATAATATGATATCCATTTATTAATATTCAATTTATATAAGTGATATAAATAAATTTTAATATAAATGTATAAAATTCAATAAAAATGGGTTTTTTTTTGAAAAATTTGTTTTTAAACCTAAAAATTAAACTATGAAAAAATCATTTATATTGTTTATTACTATGTAAATAATTATATTTTATCTAATAAAGTAATATTTATGTTGCATTATGGTATATTTAAACACATACTAGAACTTTTAAATTACTCCATTTAATGAAAAAATAGAATTTAGACAAAATTGGTATTTTTCACTTTTCACATAAAAAATAATTTCATAACAATCCAAAAAATTCACTCTAAGATAATCAGGACACGTTGTTTTCAAATATTATGTACATTTACACAAAAAAATTAAAAATGGTGGAAATTAATTATATTTCCCACAAACAAAATGTAATAAAGACAATTTGTTGAAGAGAAAATATTTTTAATGCATAAAATGACTTTATAGAAAATTAAGAACTTTTACATTAATCAATAATATATATAAACTTTATACACATAATTTTTATAATCTACTAATTCGTATTCATACCTATAATTTAATTACTAGCTTATTTAAATCACATTTAAATATTTAAATACTTATTGTATATTACAATTCCCTTAAATATCAGTGTTTCATGATAAGAAACAAATAAGAATTAATATTATTTGAAACTAAATTTTTAGTATTTTATATAAAATAGATTTACCAAAAACCAAGTAGAATAATATAGAAATAAATATTTATGAATTCACTAATAAATAGTATATAGGAATCCTCTCTATGCTAGTGTACTTGAGAGGAGAAACCAGGTTATTAACAACATGGATAAAATGATGCCTGTTAAAAAGAGCCTACTAGAATTTTTTAGAAATTTTTTTTTCTTATCATTAATCTTTATGTCTATATGATAATTTCAATGTGTGAAAGAATAAAATATTATATATGATCTATGGCAAGTAAAAACTAATGTTAAGTAGGGGAGAATGTAACACCTCAAGCTTCAATGGTACGCTTCTCTTTGAATAATAGAGCAGTGTGTGTTGTACGCAACCTCGAGTTCTAACACACCGCGACCAATAAAAGTATCCGTTATGAGTAGTAATACCCACTTTTTAAAATTTTACAAATTTTATATTTCAAAATGGTCTTCATTTTTGGATTCGGAATATCGACATTTACCTATTATGAATTTTTGGTATTTTTCTGAGAACTTCCAATTTTTGATGAAAAGTGAAAAATACTTAAAAACAACTTTTTTAAACAAAAAAAATTATAGTAATAATTATACTATTGAGTGGTTTTAAAGTGTAATTATAATATATTTTTACCATTTTATTCAATGGTGGTCATTGTAATTAATTTCACTTTGAAATTGGACATAAACAATTGTAAATCTTTTGATATATATTATTTCTTAAAAACACGCTATTTGTTGTGACAGTTGGAATTAATTATTAAAGTAATTAATTCAACTTATATGTTTTGAATTTTTTAAAATAGACATCTTTTTTTAATTTGGAAGATCAAATATATCTTAGAGTGAAATTTTGGTATTTTTCTGAAAAACATCGATTTTTGATGAATAGTGAAACCACTAAGTGGTATTAAAAAAACTGATTTTTCTTTTAAATGAAATTTTACCACCTCTGTGATTTGAATTTCAAAAATCCAATATACATGGTTTTCATGAATAAGTAAAATGTGGTTCAATGAGATGAACATAATTTTTTATGAATAGTAACTTATAAGTTTTATTAATTGCGATTAAAGGTAATTAGTGCAATTTAATGTAAATATAATGTTATAATAATTTGAAATTAACTTAACATTTGCCCGAAACTTATTGGATGAGTCATTTACGACCATGAAAATCCATGGGTCAACTTGGGGACCCCATTAAGCCACTTCGGCAAGAAAATGACATTAATAACTTTTTATTTAAAGTAAAAATAAAAATGTCACAAAAATATATTCTTTTACTAAAACAATTTTTACAAGGGAGTATACAAGTTATCTTTTTGATGATAAATATTCATTTGACAAATAAAAATATTTCCTACATCATGATAATTTTTTTAAATTTTTAGACATTAAATAAATTAAAATTTTTATGACACCATGATGATTCGGCGATTACCTCATTAATTGACGAATTAAATAAAATGAAAAGATAATGTAAAATCTTAGACATAAACTTTTCAAAAACCTATTGTATGATTATATTTAGAACCCTTATCAGCTTATCCTCGAAATATATAATTTTTGGACCTTTAAAATCCGAAACTCATTATATAATAAAGTAACATTTCTTGCATTTCCAAGAGTGCCCCTCCTCTCCTCTTATAATAGGCCCCCACCTCTACAACCTTATTCACACCATCAAACCATTTGGTTCGGCAAAAATATGCCCAGATACTCTCTAAACTTCCCTCTATTACTCCTAGAAGCCTCACATTGGGCATAATTCTTCCCAAGGAAGCCTTTGGCTCAAATCAAAAAGAGTTACCTGATTTTACGGTAATATCTTCTCTTATGTTCTTTTGTTTTATTTTGCTTCTCCAACCCCTTAAACTCTTTTTATTCCTTTCGTTTGTAACAACACCAGTATATTAAATATAATAGGATGTTTTTATGAGAAATATTTGATTTACAATTACACACACCATCGTCTAATTGTTAAAGAACATACTGTTTCTGTGTGTGTTGAAATACTGCCTCATGAAACGATGATTGTTCAATCTTCTTTTAACACATCTCATGGTGGCCATCAATATGTCACTATATTTATATATGATATAAATTATGTTTATGTTTTCCTTATTCTTCTGTATTTTGCATTTATGGCATGCCTTTATGATTTCCATTATGGGTAAACGCGATAATTTCTTTTTAGGAAGTGTGGACTACCGCCCCCTCAAAGTGATTTGAATCGTTAATGCCATATGTGGGACGTATAAAAGATGGAGTAAATGATATTATATATGCTATTATACTGGAATTATAATATACCTTTATATCATTATGATTTCATTCCATTAATTATGAAATAGAAATGAAAGTAGTGTTCATGCGTACGTACGGCTTATCGTCTCCAGGAACTGTGCATTTCATTTCGTACCTCTAAATGTAATGTTATATTATAAATGAATGTATATACTGTATATATATATGATATATATGATATCTATATCATTAATATAATTCTGTATATAATAGATATTTTACCACATGAATAACTTGTAATTATAAGAAGATTATTTTTGACTCAAGTACGAAAGATCAACAAAACGACCGTTATAAACTTAAATAATTACATAATGTTCATAACATGGTAATAAGTGATATAAAAGGAATAATTAACTTTAAAAATGTTCTTAAGCAAGTATAAATTAACTCTAGTTTATTATTAAGGAGGATAACGTTTGATCAAGTCAAGTTGGACACGAGGTAAGGGACATCATATCAATCTCCATTCATTGAGAAATATTTTGTTTTATACACAAATTTCTTTTATACGGTGTATAAACCCCTTTGAAATTTACGTTTATTCAAAAGGAATCTTTTTTATATGAAGTTTTTTACTAAATGACAAAAAGGAATTTTTTTTTGTCTTATGTGTGCGGTGACAACGACTTCTCCGCCGTCGTGGCCATTATTTGAGTTTCGACTTCCTCTATAAGCCATAACTCTTTTAAATGAAAAATAAATACCATATTTTAATTTAATTTTATTTAGGTATTGAAAATGGTTTTAATAATTTTTTTATTATATCAATGTGTTGTATTGATATCTTATGATTGAAATGTAGAAATGTTACGTTTCCTTTATGCATGTTTTATGTGATATGATTATGTTATGGTTTATGATATGTTTAAACCTTTTCATATAAGGAATGCATTGGACTTAGTAAGTGACTGGTGGATCCTGCTATTGCTCCTCGATGAATCGGTAGGTCTAATGAGACAAACTAGTGTCTTGGCATTAGGCCTTGACAAAATCTTATTTGTAGTCTTGGCACAAGGCCTTGGAAATGTGGTTATGATAGTCTGGCATTATGCATTCCATCTTTATGAAAGTGTTTATTGATATTTCATGTGATTATTTGACTAGTAGAATATCCATGTGAATAATTAAATGGCATTATTTCATTTTAATTTTGCCATATTATACTGATGTTCAAGTTTAAATGGCTTTTGTTTCAGTTATACATTACCTTAAATGTTTATGTTTATTTATAAAAGTTTCTGCTATATTATTATCCTTACTGTGTATCTGAGATCCCCCTTTCAATGTTTTAATTTTTCCAGGATATGAAGATGTATTTTATGAATGTCCTGTAGGGATAGTCGGAAGGGGATATGAGTTTGGACTATGGAGACCATGTTATTGTTGATTTTCACATTATGATGTAATGTAACGTTTATGAATGTATCTAGTGTTTCCAAGGCTACTAAACTTATTAGTCTTCCGAGAAATGATCTTTTGTGATCAAGCCAATGTTACATAATAATGCACCGACTCGGGGTAACTGGGGTCAGGGAGTTACATTTAAATAGTTCTATCATCATTAAAAAATAATGAGGGAAGTATGTTGGAGGCGGTAAATCATACCCCAACATTTATATTTGAATGTAAAAGGGTATAAGAGCATAATGAAATTTGGAAAAAATGAGAAAGGAAGAAATCCCTTACTTGGAAATGTGATACCAAAGGCTTGGGAGAGGCTTGAGAGAGGATTATTAGGTTATTGGGTTTCATTGGGAGGATTTTAGGGAGATGATATCAGATTTTGGTCGATATCCAAAGGTTTTTAGTGAAGAGGAATGGGATATTGAGTGGGTTTATATAGGAAAGGAAAGGAAATTCATTATTATTTAGGTTTTGGAAACTACACATTAAACTAGTCAAAACAACATACCATCCCTTTCTTTTTTCCATGTTTTTTTAAACATGGATTGGAATACATTATTTTATAATTCTAATGTCTAAACTTTTTGAAATATAATGTCTGATTATGTGGAGGTTAGTCACACTCTCAAGGAAATCATTCGAAAAAGTTAAAATATTTTATAAGTCTGGAAGGGTCCACTAAGCCACCATAAAATTAATAAAAAAAAATCTAAAATCACTTTATTTTAAAATTAAAAAATATATTGGACTAACCACTATTTTATAGTATTTTATTACATCACTATGGGGTCATCATGATGTCATAAAACACATTATATATTTAAACAGTATTTAATTTTTACCCAAAAATTCAACCGTCTCATAAAATTATAAAAAATTCATCATTAGATAATTTTGATGTCTTGAACCCAAAAATTATAATCATTTTATCTAAATAATTTTCTAAACATTTAAATTTTTACTTTTAAAATGAAAACTTACATTTATCGAAAATTCACGGGTTTTTTCAAAAAGGGATTTCAAACCATAATAAAAAATTTCAAATGTATTCATAAAAAATCTATGAAAATTTATATTTAATAAAATGTAATTTAGTAATATTATTTCATTAAAATAATTTTTAAATAAAAAATACATTAATTCCTCAAAATAGATTTCTTAATTGAATTTAAATACTAACTTAAAAAATAATTTGTGCTTTAAAAACAATTTACAAAGTAACTATCATAAAATGAATGTATATTAATTATTCTATATAAAAAAATGCATGTAATCATAGTGTTAGGGTCTTGTTACATGACCCCTTATAACACCCTCATAAGACATAAGGGTAAGGTGTGCAATATTGATAGACTCTTGTGGAGGCTCAGATAACATCGCTCTGGTGAAAATATATATTAACTTCCACTTCTCCTGTAGACGATTCTCTTCAAGCTTAACATGTTGAATCTCGACGTGGCCTTGGTCAAGAGTGATGACCATTGACGCTACCTCCTTTATGAGCTCTAACAAATGGGCATCGTATGGGGAAATTCTACTGGATGATTCCATCTCTTCTTTTTCTGAGTAAATTAGATTTGTTAATGTCTTATATTTATAATAATCATGGGATCACTATTCAATGGCTATATTAGAAAAACTAACTATTATTAATGGTATTTTGAAATATAAAAACATAAAACCATGGATGTTCATATGTTTTATAAAACCATTTTACATAATAAGACTTTTAATTAGATCAAGAAGAATTTTCATTAATAAATGTTTGGGTCATAAAAATTATACTGTACAAAAAAAAACTTATCTCTTTAATAATGAAGTGAGTATAATGGGATATGTGACCATCAAGATTCTATTGTTATAGTATTTTTGGTCAATTATGACCATTGGTTAGTAAGACCATTTGAAAATATACTTCTGATAATATTTTTAACATTATAATAAGTGATTATATGTTGAAATAACATTGGGTAATTACTGAAGCAAGGAGAATTGATAGCCTAAACCATTAAAGTTGTGACATATGAATCCCATTTTTCAGAACATGGGGGAATGTAGTGTCACTGGGGTTCTACCTTGACCAATCCCAAGCCAATATTCATCATGTAAATCTTGAATGAAATCACATACGGGAGAAGTTCAAGTTAGTGTAAATTAACACCTGGTCAATGTTAGCTGAGCCGCCCCATTAATATATCACTGTCACCAACCTTACAATTAGGTCCTATACGAGTTTTATAAGGGTTATGTTTCTTGTCCTTAGTTACTAAAATTTTAATTATGTTGTATAAATAATTTTATTGTCCAATCAATTCATTTTTAAGAGAATTTTTTCTTAATAAAATATAGGTATAATTGATATAGAATTTGATAAATTGACTTTTCATACACAAATTGTACTTTCTTAAAAAAACATATATATCTTTATAAAAAACCATTTTATTAGGAATAAAAAATAAATTAATGAAATAGTACGATAAAAAACTTTTATTTAAATATATATAATAATATAATTCTATTATGACCATAAGAAAATTAGCATCATTAATTCTATTATGCATACTAAGAAAGATATTTTCTATAAATAAGTATTTATGTAGTTCAAATTTGAAATTTTTATAAATTTTTAATTATTATGATAAAATAAACCACATTTTTTAATTTATCTCACTGAATGTAGGTATGGGTGAATTTATGATAATTTTCAAAAATACATTATTTTTTTATGAATAGTAATAATATAGTTTGATGTTTTCTGTATGTTTAATGACTTCATAATTATGTCATAATGATGTAAAAATTAGTTAACCACAATCCAAGGTTCAAAAAATGTTATCTTTTTAGTATTAATTATTTATGTATTTTTTAATCATCTTCCAAACATATAAATTACTTTCCAAAGTCTAAATTGGAAACGTTGATTTTTAAAAAATCACGTAGTGGGAAATTTAGTTTTCCTTGAAAAAAGAAGTAAGAAATAGTTTTGATCTATTATTATGGCATAAAATAACATAATATATCTCTCAAATGTCTAATGGATGAGGAAAAAACCATGGTATGTCCCGTAGTTTTTCTGTTCCCGCAACCTAGATTTCTAAGACCAATATTTGGAAAAATATTTAACAAATCATCCAATTATTCTATAAATACCCACACATGTATCCATTTAATTTAACTAAAAATTCATCCTCCATGAATATATTGTGTTTTTTCCTCCCAAAGAGTCCTCTTAGGGTGTCTTTAAGGCCCCATGGTCCCAATCCTCATGTTTTAGGTGTAACTTTTCAAGGTAAGGGAATTTTCCTCTATTTCTCTTCAATTCAAGAATATATTTTTTGTAAGTGTCTACTAATTGTTATGATTTATAATTTTTATCATCATTTTTACCATACCCTTATTTCCAAATTATGTTTTATAAATTTTATACCCATGTCCGCTCTCATTTTTCCAATTTATAAAAATATATTTTTTACTCGTTTTGCTACCAAATGTACATATCAAAATAACTATCTTCTCCTCAGAAAATTATCAATTATTTTATTTTTCTAAATACCTGATCCTAGATATTATCCATGGTTATTAACCTATATTTAAAATTTATTTATTTTTTTCTGGTATTAATATACATGAAACTTTTATTCCCTTTTTATTGGTTGAAAATGCCATAATAATCATGCTTTAAAGAACTTTTGAAACACCATGATTTTGATATGAAACCCCATATTTATTCTACATGGGTTATTTATGAAATTCTTGATTATGATCAATGTGGATTATATAAATTAAAAAATGAAAATTTTTCAATTATATTTCCCCAATTGATGGGTTAAGTAATTTAATATTTACAGATGACATGCTTTACGACACCTTGGTGAATAACCTTGAAAATTTTCTTTTACAACACCATGGTGATTAACCATGGTGATATACTTATGAATGTAAAAAATAAATGTTGTAGCCAAATTTCTATGTTATGAATCATTTTATTTTTATTATTATGTTCATATTTCACTATTTCTCATTACATAATGATATTTATCATTTTCTTATTGATATTCCTTATGAGTATATATAAATGGTTTCCCTTACTCAACCTTAAATTGACCCCTATACATTGATGATTTTCCCTAGGATATGATATTTTGTAACAGTACATAGGATAAAACCACACATAAAAATATCAAGTGTTATAGAATAATGTTTTATGTTTTCATGTTTTATGTAACCTTTTTCTAGGAAACTAAACTTTAAAATATATATTGTTTGTACAGTGTAATTAAAAGACATGTAATTGAAAAGTGGGACTCCATAGTTGGTGTTAGAGAGAGGTTTAGTTATTTATGGAAATTTGGATTTTAAAACATTATGAAGAAACCTATTCAGAAGTTTATATATTGGAAAAAATATATTATTTTGGTGAAGTATGAATTAATTAGTTTCCAATAAAAAAAATACATATCTAGATATGAAAAAGTGGATGTGACTCTTGGAAAAAATGTATCTTGTGGTAGCACCTAAAAACACAACTTTGAGCTGAACTCGAATAGAAATCGGTGCATGGAAACATGCCTTTTCCCCTCCTGGTTTGAAAATGCTAGAGGATATGTATGTTTAATAACAATCTTTTTATGAAGCATTGTGAAGGATTTATAGAAAATGTAATTGTTGTCAAAGAATAAAATATTTAAGAATGATGTTTTAAGAAATAAAATTCCTTTAGAATTATAATATTATTAAAAGAAACACATTTCTCACAATGTTTTTATTCTTTTATAAAATGGTGGGAAATAACAAGAACTTTATAAATGAAAAGAACAATGGATGATGTGAGGGTGATACTCCAATAGAATCTAAAATGGAAAACATCATCAGAATAATGAATAAACCATCTTGAGTTGTGAATAATAACTTGAATCAAGTCGAGAGACTAGATTCACCTTGAAGGTAACATCATTCGATATATTATTTTATGGGATATACAATACCTTCGTTTAGTGGATCTATCGACCTATTGATTACTGAATAGTAGAAAAGCTCAATAGAAAATATATTTTCTACATTCCTTTTTTTTTTGAAAAAGGGAAAGTCACCCCGGCTGTGTACTTCCTATATGAATAACCTGAGAAGTGTTGGACACTAATTAAAACCACAAATCCATGAAGGGATAATTATTTTATTGAGTGTTAAGTGTTCAAGGGAATGTTTTTAAATAAATATTTCCATCAGTCAATGGTAATAAAATACGGAGAATGAATCTTTTGAATTGAAGTAAAAGGAAAATGAATAATTATTAATCTATAAGATGAAATTTACCATAAATTCATGATACACATCTAGATTTTTTTTGGTTCATAAGGGAAAGGTCGATAGATTATTTGGTGGACTAAGACCCCATATACAAATGGAAATATCCAATTGAGAGTATGGATGATATAAGTAGATAGTGTAGAGTGATGTGAAGGTTGAACTAGAGTTCATATAGACACCATAGTCAAACAAATCAATTAAAAAGAATAGGTTTTTAGAGAAAAAATTAGGGTGGGACATTGATCATGGAAGAGTAAGAAATAATGTACAACATCCCACATTCAACAAATGATGGAATAGACATTCATGGAAGTAATTTCTTGTGAGTGGAAAATGATATTAGTGTATAATATATGACCATATAGCTCATAAATGTCATAGTGAGTTGAGTCCTAAACTTCTCAAAACTAATAAAAATAGAAATATGTTGCAGGCCAAGCCTGAAGTGAAATGTTATATGTGTGGAAAAAAATTGCACTTTTCTAAACACTATTCAAATCAAAAGGAAATGGAGATTAATCGCCATCAACTTTATCTTAGGAAATGGCATAACATCTTGTAATTTTCTATCACAATAGATAATGTAGAGTCTCCAAATGATGTGGTGCAAGGTAATATTATTTTTATCTCAATGATCACAAGTAAGGTGATTGAATTTTGTTTGATGCATTTATTTATTTCATTCATGTTTGAAAAGAATATAGAATTCATCCCTAAACTGATAGAAGTATAGTTTTCAATGAATACTCTTGGAGATATTATATAGAAATCAATAGTAAATAGTAACTCATGTATTGACTTTGGAAAGCACAATCTGATCATAACTAATGTATCCATTCTCTTGATGGATTCGACACTATACTAGGGATGGACTGGTTCTTAGAGGATAATTAAATGTTCAACTACACAAGAAATGAAAGCTTAGTTGTCTTGAATGAAAAAACTACTGTTATTTCTAGGGGAAAGATGAAATAACTTATGCTTTGTTTAGAATCACCTCCCTTATCCCTATTTATAGAGATGATCTATGATGAGTAAAAAGAAAATTAATGTATAAGAATATAAAATGTTCCTATTTTTCATGGATAGACTAATTTATTTCCTAAAGATTTACTTGAACCTCCCCTAGAATAAGAGTTATAGTTCTCTATTAAACTCATTCCTAGATATAATCCAATATCCAAATCCTAATATATAATATAAACTTTTGAGATAGAGGACTTAAATATAAAACTTCATGTTCTTTTGGAGAAGGGGTTTTTTACCTAGTGTGTCTCCTTAGGGAGCACCTGTTCTTTTTGGGAAGAAAAAGGATGGATCAATGTGGTTAGGCATTGATTATATAGAATTTATTGGGATTAAAGTGAAGAAATACAACCCTCTCCCAGGTATTGATGATTTATTAGACCATATTTATGGGGCTCACACTACTAGAAAGGGTATCATTCCCAACGCATTTATACTAAGGTTTAAAAAGAACCGTTGGTATAGATGTCCTTTACCAAGAGTTTTAATAAATTGTTGGAAAAGGTGTGGTTAGGGAAGGATTTCCCAATGGTTTGAAGAAACCATTGGGAAAACCATACTTTTCCCAATGTGTTTTAATAACAGTTGGGAAATCCATGCTTTTCCCAATAGTTTTTAATAACCATTGGGAAATACCACCCCCCTAATTCCCTTAAGCAGAACCCTTCCCCCGACTCCCAGAACCCGATTTCCAGTAGCAGATTCCTGTGAATCCCAGAAGTGCCTGCCCAGGTGAACCTCTTCCGTCTGATCAGCTAAAAATCCCCCATTCAGGTTAGACTCCTTCAACCCCATCCCATATTAGCTAATAATATCCTTATATTTTCAGCATTTCTCCAATTATTTCACTATTTAGAATGATCACGATGTTTGTCCAAATTTCTAGGGATTTTGGAAAATTTTATGATTCACTACTCCCATCAAGAATTGGGTACTCAGATAACTACATCAATGTACACTTTTTCTAAATAATTTTTTCATTACACAATACATTAATAAGGGCATGGTCTCTTTCTTATGTTCTAATTTTAAAGATGCATAGTTCTTTTTTTAATCACAATGCTCCAAATATTACAACTTCGTGTATAGGACCTCATAATAATTTTTTGTAATATTTATTCATAGTAATTCATGAAAATAATTCCTTTCATTAAGATCATGTCAAAAAATAGATCTTATTCATCTTCATTTTTGTACACTATGTGTGTTAAAAAACAAGTATTTATCGTGTTTCTATCAAAATATTTATATATATATAATGAAACACTATTCACTAATCCTTTTCACAATAGAACATATGGAGTATCTTCCACAACATTTGAAAATAGCATGTGGTCCCTAATTATTCTTTAGACAAGAAATAAGAAATACTTAACCATACAATCCAATGTTTTTTATGAATAAAATATCTACAAAGGGAACTCTCGGTGGGACCTCTCTTTCTCCAAGGTAGTACTTCATCCTTTTTCATGAAACTAATTCATAAAATAACAAATTCTCAATATAAATGAATATTATAGTTTCCTAATATAACCATTAATCATTATTCCTTAAACATCATACATGAGTTATTCAATCACCTTTTTAAAACACAGTGAACATTTTCACTGATTTGGGGTTCCTCAAAATTCCTGGAAAAATCATAAAAACACATGTATTAAATTGTGCTTCTCATATGGTTTCGTGGATACAAGTTCATCTTGAAAATCATGACTACATAGTCCAAATATCAAGAGGACAATGAGATTATTATTATTCACACAAATGAAGTTGTTTTGATATCTTCTTTTTTTGAACACAAATCTCATGATCCATTCAATTTCACTCCCAAAAATCATTATTCGTATGTGAGATAAAACACAATAGAACTTTAAGGTCCCTCTCCAATGAGTGACAATTTGGTTTTGGGTCACTAATTAGTGGCATCCTGGTTTGGGATGTTACAATTTCTGGATATCCATTTTATAGGTGTTTCTAATAAAATCCATACCTATAACAATTGAAGGTCCCTCTCCAAAATGAATTGGGATATTATTCAATGAATACACCCTACCAACCTATGATCTATGGACCGAAACCTAGGATCCTTTAATCCATGGTTATGTTGAAACTTGATGAGGCCATAACTACTTTTGATGTGATCCTCATCCAAATCCTCGTCCTGATCTCCATGAAGAAGTTAAAGTATAATACTCATGTACTCCCAACAAGACCCTTAAGGATTATGTATTCCATGATCCACTTCCAATATCTTACTGGGAAGTCCTTGAATACAAGCATTAGAAATTTTTTATCTTATTTTCTTATATACACTGTATTTTTTTTGTTTATTAATATGATTCTCATATATAGTAATGTGTGAGTTATACTTTTATATAATTTAATCAATTTCATTTAACTAAATATTTTTTTGTTTGATCATTAATATTACTGAATTTATTTGAAACGACTTACTGAAATTTTTTGGCAGAATGGATAGAAGTTGGTTGTATGAAACCGATTAGATTTCAACAGATTTTCAAAATAAATTGAACGTATTTTTAGATTTTTCATTTGACAGGGCTTCAGATAGTGGTCGCATACACTACTGATGTTCTAATTATGTTGGAAGACCATGGTTGAGTCGTGAAGTGGTTATCTACCATATAAGAAAATATGGTTTCCAAACAAACTATTATGTGTTGTATCATAATGGAGAGAAAATGGAATCTCAATATGTTGATGATCCAAATGATAGGACTAAATTGGAGAGTCTGGTATATGATCAGTTTCCATTTATTCAGCATCATGAGAAGGAAAGGTTGTCCAAACAACATGATTTCGATACAAGCACACATGATGCGTCCAATGAAAATGATGATGTTTATAGGGTGAAAAAAATTGAATTATGCTACGACGACTCCAGTACATCGGAAATGTGGTAAAATGAAAAAGTTTTAATTTTTAATCCGATTGTTTCAGGGGATAACTATGTATGGAATTTCAAATACTGCAATCGATTATATTCTTACCTTCATAAAGGGTATTCTTCTAGATGACACAGATATTCCCTCAAACTAATATATGGCATGAAAGTTAGTTGATGAACTTGGATTCTCAAAAAAAATTCATGCTTGCCCGAATGATTTCAGCCTATTTTGGGAGGAGACTGGTCAATGAAATGATTGTATAAAATATGGAACCTCCAAATGGAAGCCAAATGATGATGAAACACCATCTCATGTTCCAAAAAAAGTAATGTGGCACATTCCATTGATCCCCATATTACTGAACCATTTCATGTCTGATGAAATGTCAGTAAAAATGTGATAGCATGACACTGAGAGAAAAAAGAATAAGGAAGAGTTGGTTCACCCTGAAGATGGATTTTCATGGAAGAGATTTGATGCTCGATATACTGAATTTGTAGCCAACGTGCGTAATGTGAGACTGGTTCTTTCATGTGACAGTTTTAATCCATTTGGGCAGATGCTTACTTCACACAACACATGGACAGTTTTCATACTCATTTATAACCTTCCCTGATGTTTGTGTATGAAAAAGCCATACACTTTCTTGAGTATACTTATATCTGGCTCTTCTGATCCTGGAAATGATATAGATGTATACATGCAACCATTAATAAAAGAGTTGAAACTTCTTTGGGATGTGGGTGTGCCCACATACGATACATGTTCGAAAGACAAATTTCAGATGTGTGCTGTGCTTATGTGGAGAATCAATGAATTTTCTACTTATGTAATGATGTCTGCATGGAGCACAAAAGGAAAATTTTCATGTCATGTTTGTATGAAGAATACATGTTATAGAAGAATGAAATATCATTGTAGTTTTAGTTTTATGGGACATCGACAATTCATGCCAATGAACCATCCATATAGAAACAATAATATTAGATTTGACAACACCATGTAGACTGACGATCCACCTCATCGTATATATGGAACTGATGTGCTTAATGAATTGAAAGATTTCAGTTATTCATTTGGGAAGGGTGTACTGAAATCTAGATAGGGGAAAATGATTCCAATGATACCTATTACAATTGGAAAAATAAGAGTATATTCTTTGAGTTGTCGTGTTGGTCAACCAATTCATTACATCATTGCTTAGACATAATGCACATTGAAAAGAATATATGTGAAATTTTGCTTTCAATTCTTATAAATTTAAAGGGGTTGAAAAAAGATGATTTATGATCTCGTTGTGACTTGGTAGATTTGGGGATCAGACCAGAATTTCATCATGTCTGTATCAGTGAAAATAAATGGAACGTTCAATGTGCGTATTATGTGATGACACCTGGTGGAAAAAATCAATTTCTGGAAGTTATATAAACTATTAAAGTTCCTGATGGATATTCAATCAATATATCAAAACTTGTCAACATAAAAGAGTTAAAGCTGAAATATTTGAAGACTCATGATTATCACGTCCTTTTGAATGAGTTGATTCCAATAGTAATCCATCATCTCTTGTCCAATACTGTAAGATTCATAGTTATTTGGTTGTGTTAATTGTTCAGAGATCTTTTTGATAAGAAGTTGTCCAAATATTTCTTGAAAAAACTATTGGCAGAGACACCATTAATTTTGGGTAAGTTATAGAAAATATTCCCTCCATCATTTTTTACATGCATGTTGCATCTAACTGTCCATATTCTGAGCGAAATACTTCTTGGAGGACCCGTTTCTTTTCGTTGGATGTATCCAATTGAAAGAAACATGTACACATTGAAATCATATGTTCGGAAAAGGAATTATCCCAAAGGTTCTATTGTGAACTGTTACTTGGCTCAAGAATGTATGTATTTCTATTCAATGTATTTGTCTTATCTTACTATGAGAATAAACAGACCAATGGGAAATGAAGAATAACAGTATGAGGAAATTGAATCCAGTTTTCCATCACTTCCTCGGACAGGAGGAATTCTGGGATCATATATATTCATGACATTAAGACTTGAAGAGCAAGATATGGCACATCGCACAGCGTTGTGCAATTTTGATTTTTTCGATTAGTATATCAAGTATGTAACTTGTACATGTATCTCTTATCTTATCTCTTGTAATTTTAAATATTTGTTAAACTATTATTATTTTTATCTACAAGGAACATGCATAATTGATATATAGAAAGCATCGTTCTTTATATTTGAGAAGGAATGAGACTTTTCATAGTAAAGGGTTTTCTTCTTGGTTGAAATTGAAGGTAAAAATATTTCGGTAATAATTAAATAAAAATAATATTTAATTAAGTTTACTATTTGTTTATATTTTAGGTATCGAGTTTTCTTGCAGACTCTGTTTCTAAGGAAATAAGAGCATTGGATTTTGGTCATAATACCATGGTTCATGCTTGTAAATCACTTGTGATCAATGGATACAAATTCGTTATCACTAAATGAGAAAGAAACATGAGAACACAACATGATGGTGTTATGATAACAACCACTGTAGACTATCAATCAAGTTCATCAAATAATGGACCTCGAACTAAAAATGTAGCTTATTATGGATTCATGGAGAAAATAATAATTTTGGATTATTACTCGCATGGTCGAGTCACGAGGATTAAATGTCAATGGTTTGATTCAATGACGAGGCAATCGACCTTTATTGATGATTGTGGATTTTGAGTTATTGACATGACTCGCACCCTTGCCACCGATGAACTATATGTATGGGAATCAATGGTGAAAGAAGTTATTTATGTCAAATATCATCACCATTTTAAATTCGGTGTAATTTTTTATGTAAATCCCAGACATGTTTTTGATGATGGTGATGATGAAGTTGACACTATCCCTTCTGCAATTGGAAGCAATCCATTTATTACATATGATTACTCCAATAGCTCAATTTCCAGAGTTGATTGCAAACCCGAAGTTGTGGTGGGAAATAAATAGAATCATATTGTCGTGTTCTCACCTACCTGTTTCACCTACATCATTCAGAGTGTGTATCCTTGTAATTACCTTCACACCACCATAAATCTTCTGTTACTTTATGTTTTTTTATCAGAATGGGTTTTATATATTTTGTTTATTGGGTTACACATTACTTATCTGTTTCTAATTACATCTATATTTGTTTTCGTTACAGGAAATGAAACCCATTCAAGAGATGCTGCAGAAAAAGATGACATAAAATAATCATCGCATGACATAGATGTGAGATCCTCCACTCATCCTTATTGTGAGTATTTTATTCCATATATATATATTTCAATAAGTTATAATATAATGTGTTTACTTTTTTCTAAACTTTTTTTTAGGATCCACCACCTAGACGAGAGATATCCAATGAGGAGCCTGATATTTCTCCTAGTACGGAGGCTGGTGGTAGGCAGTGTAACACCCCAAGCATCCACGGTACACTTCTCTTTGAATAATACAGTAGCGTATGTTGTATGCAACTTCAAGTTCTAACACACACCACAACTAATCAAAGTAGCCTTTATGAATAGTAATAACCACTTTTTAAAATTATAGAAATTTAATATTTCAAAATGGACGTCATTTTTGTATTCGTAATATCGAAATTATCAAAAGTTGAATTTTTTGTAATTTTCTGAGAACTTCCAATTATTTATGAATAGTGAAAAATACTTAAAACAACTTTTTTAATCAAAATAATTTATAGTAATAAGTTATACTATTGAGTGGTTTTAAATTATAATTTGAATATATTTTTACCATTTTATCCTATGGTGTTCATTAGAATTAATTTCACTATGAAATTGGACATAAACAATTGTCAATCTTTTGATATATATTGTTTCTTAAAAACACGCTATTTGTTGTGACAGCGGGAATTAATTATAAAATTAATTAATTCAATTTATATGTTTGGAATTTCATAAAATAGACATCATTTTTGAATTCTGAATATCAATTATAGCTTAGGGTGAAATTTTGGCATTGTTCTGAAAAACTTCAATTTTGATGAATAGTGAAACCACTAAGTGGTAGTTAAGTAACTGATTTTTCGTTTAAATGAAATATTACCACTTCTGTGATTTGATTTTCAAAAATCCTACATACATGGTTGTCATTAGGAAGTAAAATTTGGTTCAATGGGATTAAAATAAATTTTTGGTGAATAGTAACTTTTAAGTTTAATTAAACGCGATTAAAGGTAATTAGTGAAATTTAAGGTAAAAATAGTAAAATAAAAATATGTAATGATCTTTACACATGTACAAACACTATTGGATGTGTCATGGCCGACCAAGAAAATCCATGGGTCAACTTGCGGACCCCATGGAGCCACATTGGTCGGAAAAGGACATAAATAACTTTTTATTTTATGTTAAAATAAAAATGTCACAAACATAAGTTGTTTTACTAAAACAATTCTTAAATGGGGTTATACAAGTCATATGTTTGACTATAAATATTAATTAGAAATCTAAAAATATTTCCTACATCATGATACTTTTTTTATAATTTTTAGACATTACATAAATTAGATTATTTATGACACCATGATGATGCAGCGATTACATCATTAATTAACGATTTTTATAAAATGGAAGGATAATGTAAAATATAAGCATTAAACTTGTCCAAAGCCTATTGGATGAAAATATTTATAACCCTTATCACCTTATCCTCGAAATATATATGTTTGGGACCTCTAAAATCCGAAACTCATTTTATAATAAAGTAACATTTCATTACTTTCCAAAAGTGCCCCTCCTCTCCACTTATAAAAGGCCCCACCACTACCACCTTACTCACACATTCAAAGCCTTTTGGCTCAGCCAACATCTGCCAAAATACTCTCCCAACTTCCCTACCTTACTCCTAGAAGCCTCACTTTGGGCAGAATTCTTCTTAAGGAAACCTTTGGCTCAAATCAAAAGAGTGACCCGATTTTAAGGTAATGTCTTCTCTTATGTTGTTTTGTTTTATTTTGCTTATCCAACCCCCTAATCTCTTTTTATTCATTTCTTTTGTAACAACACTAGTATACTAAATATACTAGGATGTTGTTATCAGATGTATTCGAGCTACAATTACACACACCTACATCTAATGGTTAAAGAACATACTATTTCTATGGATGGCGAATTTCTGCTTCACGAAATGATGATTGTTCAACACTCATATAACACCTTCAAAGGTGTCCATTAAGAAGTCACTATATTTATATATGATATATAATATGTTTATTTTTTACTTAAGGTTCTGTATTTTTCATTTATGGCATACCTTTCTTGTTTCCATTATGGGTAAACGCGATATTTTCATTTTAGGAAGTGCGGACTACCGCCCCCTCAAGGTGATTTGAATCTTTAATAACATATGTGGGATGTATAAAGGATGGATTAAATGGTATTATACACTATATTATACTGGAATTATATTATACCTTTATATCATTATGATTTCATTCCATTAGATATGAAATAGAAATGAAAGTAGCGTTCATGCGTACGTACGGCTTACTGTCTCCATGAACGGTGCATTTCATTTCTTACCTCTAAATGTTATGTAATATTATGAATGAATGTATATACTCTATATATATGAGATATATTATATCTATATCATGAATATAATTCTCGATATAATGGATATTTCACCACATGAACAAATTTTAATTATAAGAAGTCTATTTTAGACTTAAGTACCAAAGATCGACAAAACGACCGCTATTAACATAAATAATTACATAATGTTCATGACATGGTAATAAGTGATATAAAAGGAATAAAATACTTGAAAAATGTTCTTAAGAAATTATAAATTAACTCTAGTTTATTATTCAGGAGTTTAAAGAACGGTCGAGTCAAGACAGGACGCAAGGTAAGGGAACTTCTTAACCCAATTTCCATTATTTGGGTTAATATCCTACATTCAAATTATGTCATGATATTATTATGTCCTATCTTGTATTTTTACTTTATTTATGTGTATGTATAGTGAATACACATAATAGATCAATTTTATTTAAAAAATGATCTTTTTAAGGGACTTCGTCTCAATCCCCATTCATTGAGGCACATTTTGGTTTTATACACAACTTTCATTTATACGGTGTATAAACCCCTTTGACTTTTAAATTTATTCAAAAGGAATCATTTTATATGAATTGTTTTACTAAATGACAAAAAAGAATGTTTTTCTTTTCGTACATATGCGGCGACAACGACTTCTCCGCCGCCATAGCCATTATTTGGGTTTCGGCTTCTTCTACAAGCCATAACTTTTTTTGAAATGAAAAATAAATATCAAATTTTAATTTTCTTTTATTTTGGTATTGAAAATGGCTTTGAAAGTGTTTTTATTATATCAATGTGTTGTATAGATATCTTGTGATTGAAATGTGGAAATGTTATGTTTCCATTATGCATGTTTTATGTGATACGATTATGTTATGGTTTATGATATGTTTAAACCTGTTCATGTGAGGAATGCATTTTAATTAATAAGTGATGGGTGGAGCCCGCTATATATCCTCGATGCATCGGTAGGTCTCATGAGACAAACTAGTGTCTTGGCACGAGTCCTTGACAAAATCTTATTTGTGGTCTTGGAACGAGGCCTTGGCTACGTGATTATGATAGTCTGGAATTATGCATTCCATCATTATGAAAGTGGTTATTGATATTGCATGTGATTATTCGATAAGTAGAATATCCATTTGAAAAATTAAATGGCATTATCTCATTTTACTTTTGCCATATTATGTTGAAGTTCAAGTTTAAAAGGCTTTTGTTTTAGTTATACATTGCCTTAAATGTTTATGTTTATTGATGAAAGAATCCGCTATATTGTTATCCATACTGAGCATCTGAGCTCACCCCTTTCAATGTTTTAATATTTTCCAAGATGTGAAGAATTATTTTATGAATGACCTGCAGGTATAGTCAGAAGATTATATGAGTGTGGACTATGGAGACTTTGTTGTTGTAGTTTTTCACTTTATGATGTAATGTACGTTTATGAATATATCCAGTGTTTCCAAGGCTACTAAACTAATCGGTCTTTCGAGACTTGAACTTTTGTGATCATGCCAATGTTACGAAGTAATGCACCGACTCTGGGTAGCTGGGGTCGGGCGTTATAGTTTGTATCAGAGGCAGTTTAGTACTAACCTTGAAATCTAGATTTAGATAAACTCTGATTAGAGCACATAACCCAAAGATAGACTTTGAGGATTAGCATAGAAGAACTTCCTAGAATTTTGTTGTTGTAGAGATTTTGTGAGTTTTCCGAACAATACAACCCTGTCTGGATACGAGCAGGTAGAGGAGGCTCTGGCACAGATGTACCTAGGGGTAAAACCCAAAAACACCGCTTTGATCTAGACTCGAACAGGAACTGGTGCACGACAACGGGCCTTGCTGCACTCTTGGTTACGACACTCCCGGGGATATGCTTAGGATAATTCTCATTTTCTTTACAAACCACTATGAAGGGTTATGAGTATATACTTCCTCAAAGAAAACATTTTTTATGATTATGGATTATATCCATAAATAGTTCAATTAGTGTTAAGTGTTTTACAAGTATGGAATTATGTATTTTGATTCATGAACTAATCTAGTTTATGCCAGTGTATAGAAATGGTGCCTAGTGGAAGGAATGGAAACCGTATCAATGCACACACTCCATGTAAGGATTTCCCTCCTACTCAAGATAATTATTGTGGATCTGGAGATACAACTGGTGATGATCAACTTATTACCATACTGGGAAAACTCACTCAGGTTATTAATAATAACTTTACTCGTATGGAGCACCATGATCCGCAACGTGGAGGATCAATGTTAGACCTCTTCATCAGGCAACAATAGCCAACATTTAATGGGGGTAAAAATCCATTAGTAGCTGAGCAATGGATAAACTCCTTAGTGAAAATATTCCATGCCTTGGGGAGTAGCGAAAGGGAGAAGGTTGTCATGGCAGTCTACCGCCTCACTGGAGATGCCGATCAATGGTGGTCATTGATTAAAAATAGAAAGGAAGATGAAGATGTATCAAGTATGTAATGGAGAGAGTTCAAAGATATTTTCTTAGAAAAATACTTTCCACATGACCATCGAGCAGATATGGAAAGGCAATTTCTGAGTCTGAGAAAAAAGGAGGATGGGAATGTCGCAAAGTATGAGGAGAACTTTACAAGGTTAGCGAGGCATGCAGCAGATTATATATGTAACCCAAGAAGTAATATTGATCTTTTCATTGATGGGTTAAAACCATTTCTTCATCGATCATTAGTCTCACAAACCTTCTCGTCGTATGAAGACATTGTCTCATGTGCTATCAAGACAGAAAAGGAATTCTCTAAATCTTATGACAATAATGTAAAGCAAGAGAAGAAGAGAACTATGGAGCAAGAGACAGATAATGGGAAAAAGGGAAAGAAGGATTTTCCATTATGTGATAATTGTGGGAAGAATCACCCTAGTACTTACCTAAAAGGAAAGGGAGTTTGTTATAAATGTGGAGAAAAAGGTCACCAGGCGCGTGATTGCAAGGGAAAGAAAGAGCCTATCAATGTTGAATGCTACAATTGTAGAGAAATGGGGCATTATGCAAATGAATGTCCTAAGTGTTGGGGAAACTTACCTCAGAAAAGGCCAAGGGATCAAGGACAATCTTATGTTGTTACTACAGTTAAAGCAGAATAATTAATGTATTGGTGCTTTTGGACTCATGGATTATATTCTGGTTATTAAAATAATGTGATATATATATAAGGATTGTACTGCAGTACTTGTTGTTTCAGTAAGGTTTTAATATGATGAAGGTAATCATATTTTTAGTATGTGACAATAAGAGAAACTTTGCTTTGTTTGGGGAATCTGAAAAATTTATTTTGTAATTAAGAGACCTTTTAGAGAAAGTTTGGACAGAGGTATTTTGGATAACTATAAATGTTGGGATGGATTAAGGTGAACTTTGAATAGTATTGTTTATGTTTAAAACATTTCTGAAGATTATTTTTGGAATACTATAATACACTATTTTTAGGAAAAGGACAACTTGTAGGGTGGGGCATAACCCGTCGCGTTGGACAAAGCTGCAGGAATCGATCCCACAACCATAGTGCGACAGGCCTTTATTACCTACCACTAGCCTACAGGAAGTCCCTGGTTATTAAAAACTAGTTTTACTAATCTAAATGGTATGTGGTAATATTTATAACCTTATACAATTAGGATAAATAGAATATTTTTGAGTTCTGTTACCATTTAGAGTTAAAGATGGGTTTGTGGTAAAAATTTATTAAGGAATGAAAGTCTACACGACAAGTAAGTATATTTCCTTATGTTCTTGGAAAATCTCTTAAATAAATTCCTCAACTTTATAAAAGGTAACTTAAAACAAAAACGTTGTCGGTTAACTTTTCCAACTGGGGATTCAATGACCGTTTAACAAATCACAAGTTTGTGATTTTCGTATGGTTAACTTTCTCCTAATCCAGTTCTCTACAACTCTCCATCAAACCTTGATGGTTTGTTTTTCGTCCATATCCATATTATCAAAGAATCCTATTATGTGTTATCTCGGGTGCCCTTTGTACTTGTCTTTCTTTCTTTTAAAGTTATATTTTTATTAAACTTATTTCTGATGTGGGTTTCCACAAAGGTATTTTCTATTTTCAACCATTTATTTTCAAAGAAAAATTTCAAATTGTGAGGACGGAATTTATTGAAGGAGGGGAGAATGTAACACCCCAAGATTCTATAGTACACTTCTCTTTGAATAATACAGTAGTGTATGTTGTACGCAACTTCGAGTTCTAACACACACCACAACTAATCAAAGTAGCCTTTATGAATAGTAATACCCACTTTTTAAAATTATAGAAATTTTATATTTCAAGATGGACTTCATTTTTGTATTCGTAATATCGAACTTATCCAATGTTGAATTTTTTGTAATTTTCTGAGAACCTCCAATTTTTTATAAATAGTGAAAAATACTTAAAACAACTTTTTTAATAAAAAAAATTTATAGTGATAAGTTATACTATTGAGTGGTTTTAATGAATAATTAGAATATATTTTTACCATTTTATCCAATGGTGTTCATTACAATTAATTTCACTTTCAAATTGGACATAAACAATTTTCAATCTTTCGATATATATTGTTTCTTAAAAACACGTTATTTGTTGTGATAGCAGAAATTAATTATAAAATTTATTAATGCAATTTATATGTTTTGAATTTCATAAAATAGACATCATTTTTGAATTCGGAATATCAATTATAGCTTAGGGTGAAATTTTGGCATTGTTCTGAAAAACTTCAATTTTTGATGAATAGTGAAACCACTAAGTGGTAGTTAAATAACTGATTTTTCATTTAAATGAAATATTACCACATCTGTGATTTTATTTTCAAAAATCCGACATACATTGTTGTCATTAATAAGTAAAATGTGGTTCAATGGGATTAAAATAATTTTTTGGTGAATAGTAACTTTTAAGTTTAATTAATCGCGATTAAGGGTAATTAGTGAAATTTAAGGTAAAAATAGTATAATAAAAATATGGAATGACCTTTAAACTTGTCCAACCACTATTGGAAGTGTCATGTCCTACCAAGAAAATCCATGGGTCAACATGGGGACCCCATGGAGCAACTTTGGTAGGAAAAGGACATAAATAACTTTTTATTTAATGTTAAAATAAAAATGTCACAAACATAAGTTGTTTTACGAAAACAATTTTTAAATGGGGTTATACAAGTCATATTTTTGACTATGAATATTAATTTGAAATATAAAAAGATTTCCTACATCATGATATTTTTTATATAATTTTTAGACATTAAATAAATTAAATTATTTATGACAACATTATGATGCAGCGATTACCTCATTAATTAACGATTTTAATAAAATGGAAGGATAATGTAAAATCTAAGCATTACACTTGTCCAAAGACTATTTTATGAGAATATTTCGAACCCTTATCACCTTATCCTCTAAATATATATTTTTGGGACCTCTAAAATCCGAAACGCGTTTTATAATAAAGTAACATTTTATTACTTTCCAAAAGTGCCCCTCCTCTCCACTTATAAAAGGCCCCACCACTACCACCTTACTCACACATTAAAAGCCTTTTGGCTCGGCCAAACTCTGCATCAATACTCTCCCAACATCCCTACCTTACTCCTAGAAGCCTCACTTAGGGCAGAATTCTTCCCAAGGAAGCCTTTGGCTCAAATCAAAAGAGTTACCCGATTTTAAGGTAATGTCTTCTCTTATGTTATTTTGTTTTATTTTTCTTATCCAACCCCATAAACTCTTTTTATTAATTTCTTTTGTAACAAAAACAGTATCCTCAATATACTAGGATGTTGTTATGAGAAGTATTTGAGCTACAATTACACACACCTACATCTAATGGTTAAAGAACATACTGTTTCTGTGGATGGTGAATTTCTGCCTCGCGAAACGATGATTGTTCAACACTCATATAACACCTTAAAAGGTGGCCATTAAGATGGAACTATATTTATATATGATATATAATATGTTTATATTTTACTTAAGTTTTGGTATTTTTCATTTATGGCATACCTTTCTTGTTTCTATTATGGGTAAACGCGATATTTTCATTTTAGGAAGTGCGGACTACCACCCCTCAAAGTGATTTGAATCGTTAATACCATATGTGGGATGTATAAAGGATGGAGTAAATGTTATTATACACTATATTATACTGGAATTATATTATACCTTTATATCATTTTGATTTCATTCCATTAAATACGAAATAGAAATGAAAGTAGTGTTCATGCGTACGTACGGCTTACCGTCTCCATGAACGGTGCATTTCATTTCATACCTCTAAATGTTATGTAATATTATTAATGAATGTATATAATGGATATATATGAGATATATGATATCTATATCATGAATATAATTCTGGATATAATGGATATTTCACTACACGAACAACTTTTAATTATAAGAAGTCTATTTTTGACTCAAGTACCAAAGATCGACAAAACGACCGTTATTAACATAAATAATTACATAATGTTCATGACATGGTAATAAGTTATATAAAAGGAATAAAAAACTTGAAAAATGTTCTTAAAAAATTATAAATTAACTCTATTTTATTATTCAGGAGGTTAAAGAATGGTCGAGTCAAGACATGATGCAAGGTAAGGGAACTTCTTAACCCAATTTCAATTCTTTGGGTTAATCCCCTACTTTCAAATTATGTCATGATATTATTAAGTCCTATCTTGTATTTTTACTTTCTTTATGTGTACGTATAGTGAGTACACATAATAGATCTATTTTATTTAAAAAAATGTTTTTAAGGGACTTCGTCTCAATCCCCATTCATTGAGGAATATTTTGGTTTTATAAACAACACTTCATTTATACGGTGTATAAACCCATTTGACTTTTACATTTATTCAAAAGTAATCTTTTTATACGAAGTGTTTTACTAAACTAAAAAAAGGAATGTTTTTCTTGTCGTACGTATGAGGCAACAACGACTTCTCCGCCGCCATGGCCATTATTTGGGTTTCGGCTTCCTCTACAAGCCATAACTTTTTTGAAATGAAAAATAAATATCAAGTTTTAATTTTCTTTTATTTTGGTATTGAAAATTGTTTTGAAAGTGTTTTTATTATATCAATGGGTTGTATTGATATCTTGTAATTGAAATGTGGAAATGTTATGTTTCCTTTATGCATGTTTTATGTGATACGATTATGATATGGTTTATGATATGTTTAAACATGTTCATATGAGGAATGCATTGGACTTAATAAGTGACGGGTGGAGCCCGCTATAGCTCCTCGATGCATCGGTAGGTCTCATGAGACAAACTAGGGTCTTGGAATGAGGCCTTGACAAAATATTATTTGTGGTCTTGGCACGAGGCCTTGGCTACATGGTTATTATAGTCTGGAATTATGCATTCCATCATTATGAAAGTGGTTATTGATATTGCATGTGATTATACGACCAATAGAATATCCATGTGAAGAAGTAAATGGCATTATCTCATTTTATTTTTTCCATATTATGTTGAAGTTCAAGTTTAAAAGGCTTTTGTTTTAGTTATACATTGCCTTAAATGTTTTTGTTTATTGATAAAAGCTTCCGCTATATTGTTATCCCTACTGAGCATCTGGGCTCACCCCTTTCAATGTTTTAATATTTTCCAGGATGTGAAGAAGTATTTTATGAATGACCTGCAGGGATAGTCAAAAGAGGATATGAGTGTGGACTATGGAGACTTTGTTATTTTAGTTTTTCACTTTATGATGTAATGTATGTTTATGAATGTATCTAGAGTTTACAAGGATACTAAACTAATCGGTCATTCGAGACTCGATCATTTTTGATCATGCCAATGTTTCGAAGTAATGCACCGACTCTGGGTAGCTGGGGTCGGGGCGTTACAGGCGGGGGGTGGTGTCAGAGTTAGACGATCATCTGGTGGTCCTGGTACTGAGGTTGGTGGTATGAGGGCTCATGGGGCAAGAGTTAGATGATCCACTGGTCGTACCTGATTAGACTATTCCCCCATCCACAATTGTATCTTATATGCCCCATTTTGATCCTGGTGTGTCTTTAGAGACACACATGATATTTAATCCAATGTTGTTTACACTACCAGTTGTCCAGACATCTGTTCCATCATCTTTTTCTTCTGGTTCATTATCCCAGAGCTATTATATTCCATCTTCTTCGACTCCTGCTCCGAAATAGTATGTGGATGAAGAGAATACACTAAGGGACACTCCACCTGTACAATATATTCCTTCAGCTTCTGCACGTCCTGTGATTCCCATTGATCCGACTACCACAGGAATATTTATATAACACTAACAAATTTTTATAACAAAAATTATTTTTATTATAACTTGTTCTGATATTTTTTTTCCATTAATAAGATATTAATCTACTAATATGAGGTGGGGGAGGGGGAGTACACACCTGCGTGCAGTATGGAACCACCAAACACAGTTGATGGTTGAATACAATGATTATGGATAGAAGATTGGTAAACCTAGGCAGGAATTTCGGGGTTTTTTGACGATGCTAGCCAAATACTCCGACATCATTCCGGTCAGCCCTCTCCCATTGAGACATCTACCACAAGAAGTCATGGATAATGTGTGGGCACAAATATGGGTAAAAAATCTATAGGATTTAATTTATGGTTTTTTTATTTATATGAATTAATCTATTGGGTGTCATCTTCAGTTTAACTTCTCTGATGGTGAAGGTGCACGAAGAACACATTTATAGGAGCTAGGAGAGCATTGGAGAGCATATATGCATGAGTTGTATATTGTCTAGTGAGATAGAGTGGGCAAAGAGTTGAAGACAATACCTATCATGGATGACTTCTTGATAGAGTAATATCTCCAAATGATTACCCATTGGGTGACTGCCAAATTTAAGGTATTAATCCCATTTGATGTATTTAAATGATAGTTGTCATATTTTTCATTAATATTATCTTATTTATTATTAAAAATTATTTAGGAATCTTCGATAAAAACAAAAAAAACATTGATTAATATAAATACCTCCACACCTTGGGGCGCACTACTATGTCGGATCATGAGAGGTATCTTGTACGGTATAGTTGTTTATAATTTTTCATTGGGACTTTCCCTTTTTATTGTTTCCTACATAAATTATGTGATTTACTGAATATTGATTATATGATTATACTTGCAATTTATATTTTTTAAATGTCATTAAAGAAGCACAAATTGAATATTGATGGGCGTCTCCCTCGAGTAAAATTGTTTTTCTCGAGTTGAAGGAAAAAAGATGGAACTGCGGTTAATGAACCGACAAAAGAAATGATTTTATGTTTTAATTTTTTTATTTCAAATTTTAATATCTATTTTAAAATTTAATAATCTATTAATATTTTTAAAAGTATACTTTAGAGGCCCTTGATGCCCAGGAGCCTGACAATTTTGGGCCACACAATCATTTATATCTGGTTTTATGATATGAGCACACTGGTCGAGTACGCTGCCGACCAGGTAAGAATATAGTCCTGACGAGGTGTTGGTCCTCTATAGGTATCAATTATAGTACCACCAAGTTGGAACAGGTCATGGAGCATGTAAGAGAGTCTGATAAAAGGGTCACAGAGTTGGAAGAACAGGTTCAAACGAGGGAGAATGAATTTATGAAACTGATCAAAACATTGTCTTCATCACTTCCAAAAGAGGCCAACGTGGCTTGTCAGACATATATGTCGTCGATGGATGCATTTTCCAATGAAACAGGAGGTATTTCTAGTGGCGGTCGAGATGATGATGTTCCAGGTGATGAAGAAGATGCTGAAGAGGATGAGGGAGAGGGTGAGGGTGAGGACAAGGGAGAGGATGGGGCCGAGGGAGAGGATGGGGCTGAGGATGAGAATGGGGATGATTATGAGGAAGATGATGAGGATAGAGACGGAAGAGAGGATGATGATGATGATGACACTGGTGATAGTGACGGTGATCAGGGGAATATTGATCTGTTACATTTTTGAATTCAGTATAACTCTTTATTTTTGAACCTGGTTTTTCACTCTTGTTCAGATATTTTTGAACCTGGGTTTTCACTTTGGTATGGATAAATTCTAATTCAGTATAACTCTTCATTTTTGACCAAATATGGAAGTGTAATTATGTTATAATGGTTTATGGGGCTTCTAGGGCTTGTTCAGAGCTCGGAACCCTTGTCAGCGTAGAAAAACACTATACCTCACAGTTATTAAAACATTTAATTCCATCGCACACGGAATCTACCAACCGTATAGGGATATATATTAGAAAAAATGTGCATGATTTTCCCTAAACATGCACCAGAGGATGCATATCATGCACAATGTCTATAGTTTTAGTATAAGATACTATCACTGTTGTTGCACGATTCGTCGAACTGGCATACAGAAAACGAACCAAGAGCAATAGGATTGTGTTTATACTTTAGTAAAATGATTCATGAGTAATATGTGATGTGTAAAAGTCAACCTAGCCTCAATCTGAGGCACAGTGTGGCCTGTATCACTCAAAGTGTCTCCCATTTGTTTAAAAAGGACACCCTTTTATGTAAAAACAACTCGCATATAGAAAACTGACAAAACGTATTTGGATTGTGTTGATACTTTAGTAAAATGATCCATGGGTCATATGTGACGTGTAAATATCATCTATGACTCAATCCAAGGCATAGTGTGGCATGTACCACTCAAAGTGTCCCACTTTTATTTGAAATGGACAACAATTTAATTGAAAACAAAAACTGACATACAAAAAACAACAAAAATGTATTCGATTATAATGATACTTTATCACAATGATACATGGGACATTTTTGATGTGTAGGAGTGAACCCCACATCAATTCAAGGAACAGTGTGGCCGGTACCACTCAAAGTGTCTCGCCTTTATTTGAAATGATAAACATTTTAAGTTAAAACAACAACTGGCATACTGAAAACCTACCAAACACATTAGGATTGTGTTGATACTTTAGGAAAATGATCCATGGCACATTTGTGATGTGTAAGAGTCAACCTCACATCAATCTGTGGCACAATGTAGACAGTACCCCTAATATTGTCTCTCTTTTGTTTAAAATGGACAATGTTTTATGTAAAAACAACTAGCATATGGAAAACTGACCAAACGTATTTATATTGTTTTGATACTTTAAGAAAACGATCCATTGAAGACTTTTGATATGTAGGAGTCAACCCCAGATGAATCCAAGGCACAGTGTGGCTGGTACCACACTAATTGTCTCTCTTTTGTTTAAAATGGACATCATTTTAAAGTGAAAACAACAATTGGAATATGGAAAATCAACCAAATGCATTCGGACTGTGTTGATACTTTAGGAAAACGATCCATGGGACATTTCTGATGTGTAAAAGTCAACCATCCATCAATCTTAGGTATTGTGTGTCCGGTACCACTCTAAATGTCTCTCTTCTGTTTAAAATGGACATCATTTTAAGTGAAAACAACATTTGGAATATGGAAAAGCAACCAAATGCATATATATTATGTTTATACATTAGGAAAACAATCCATGAGTCATATGTGCATGTACTACTCAACCCCGCTTGAATCCGAGGAACGGTGTGGCTGATATCACTCAAATTGTCAGTCTTTAGTTTAAAGTGGACACTGTCTTAATTAAAAACAACTCGCATACAGAAACCCAAACTATTCGGATTGTGTTGATACTTTAGGAAAATGATCCATTGGTCATATTTGACATGTATGACTGAACCTTGCATCAATCTGAGGTGCAGAGTGGCTGGTACCAGTCAAAGTGTCTCATTTTTATTTGAAATGGACAACATTGTAAGTGAAAACAACAACTGGCATATGGAAAACAAAACAAACACATCCGTATTGTGTTAATACTATAATAAAACGATCCTTGGGACATTTGTGACGTGTACGAGTCAACCCCGCCACAATTTGAGGCACTTTTTGGCTGGTACCACTTTAACTATCTCTCTTTTGGTTAAATTGGACAATGATTTAAGTGAAAACAATTGGAATATATAAAACTAACCAAACATATTTGGATTGTGTTGATAGATTAGGAAAAAAAATCCATGGGACATTTTTGACGTGTAGGTGTCAACCCCACATCAATCTGAGGTGCGGTGTGGCCAGTACCACTCTATGTGTCTCTCTTTTGTTTAAAATGGACTTCATTTTAAGTGAAAACTACAACTAGCATATGGAAAACCAACCAAACGCATTCATATAATCTTGATACATTATTAAAACAATCCATGGGACATTTTTAATGTGTACGAGTCCACCCCAAATCAATCCAAGGCATGGTGTGGCCGATACCACTCTAAGTGTCTCTCTTTTGTTTAAAATGGACAATATTTTAAGTAAAAACAATTGGCATATGGAAAACAAAACAAACTTATTCATATTTGGTTGATACATTAAAAAATGATCCTGGGGACATTTTTGACATGTAGGAGTCAACCCCACTTCAATCAGAGGTGAAGTGAGGCCGGAACCGCTCTAAATGTATCTCTTTTGTTGAAAATCAGCATCAGTTTAAGTGAAAACAACAACTAGATTACAAAAAATCAACCAAATGCATTCGCATTGTGTTGATATTTTAGGAAAACGATCCATGAGTCATATGTGATGTGTACGGGTCGATCCCGCCTCAATATGAGGCACGTTGTGGCCGGAATCACTCAAAGTGTCTCTCTTTTGTTTAAAATGGACACTATTTTATGTAAAGACAATTGGCATACAGAAACCAAATGTCTTCATATTGTGTTAATATTTTACGAAAATGATTCATTGGTCATATGTGACATGTATGACTTAACCCCGCATCAATCTGAGGTGTGGTGTGGCGAGTACCACCCAAAGTGTCTCACTTGTATTTGAAATGGACAACATTTTAAATTAAAACAACACCTAGCATACGGAAAACCAACCAAATGCATTCGGATTGTGTAGATACATTAGTAAAACAATGCATGGTACATTTCTGACGTGTATGAGTCAACCCCACATCAATATATGGAACGTTGTGGCTGGTACCACTATGTGTATCTCTCTTTTGTTTAAAATGGACAATGTTTTAAGTAAAAACAACTGGAATATGGAAAACCAAACAAACGTATTCTGATTATGTTGATAATTTAGTAAAACGATCCATGTGACATTTTTTATGGGTAGGAGTCACCCCACATCAATCTGAGGTGCAGTGTGGCTAGTACCACTCTAAATGTATCTATTTCGATTAAAATGTACATCATTTTAAGTGAAAACAACAATTGGCATATGGAAAACAAACCAAACACATTTTGATTGTGAGGATACATTAGGAAAATGATCCATTGGACATTTTAACTATATAAAAGTCAACCCCACAACAATCTAAGGCACAGTGTGGCTGGTACCACTCAAAGTGTCTCTCTTTTGTTTAAAGTGGACAATGTTTTATGTAAAAAAACTGGCATATGGAAAACCAATATAATGTATTCAGATTGTGCTTATACTTTATGAAATCAATCCATGGGGAATTTTTGACGTGTTGGAGTCAACACCACATCAATATTAGGTGCGGTGTGGCCGATACCACTCTGAATGTCTCTCTTTTGTTTAAAATGGACACCATTTTAAGTGAAAACAACAGCTGGCATACAGAAAACTAACCAAACGCATTCTAATTAGGTTGATACTTTAGGAAAAATAAACATAGGACATTTTTTAAATGTATAAGTCAACCCTGCAACAATCTGAGTCATGGTGTGGCCGGTACCACTCTAAATTTCTCTCTTTTGTTTAAAATCGACATCATTTTAAGTGAAAACAACAACTGGCATACTGAAAACCAACCAAACGCATTTGAATTGTTTTGAAACATTAGGAAAATAATCCATGAGTCATATATGACATTTAAGAGTCAAACCCGTATTAATCTGAGGCACGGTTTGGCCGGTATCACTCAAAACGTCTCTCTTTTGTTTAAAATGGACACTGTTTTAAGTAAAAACATCTGGCATACATAAACCAAACGTATTCGGATAGTGTTTATTCTTCATGAAAACGATACATTTGTCATATGTGACGTGTATGACTCAACCCCGCATCAATCTATGACACGGTGTGGCTGGTACCACTTAATGTGTCTCACATTTATTTGAAATGGACAACTTTTTAAGTGAAAACCACAACTGGCATACGAAAAACCTACAAAATGCGTTAAGATTGTGTTCATACTTTAGGTAAACTATCCATGGGACATTTTTGACATGTATGAGTCAACCCCGCATCAATCTGAGGCACAGTGTGGCCGGTACCACTCTAAATGTCTCTCTTTGGTTTAAAATGGACATCAATTTATGTGAAAACAAAAACTAACATACGAAAAATGAACCAAATGTATTTTTATTCTCTTGATACTTTAGGACAACGATCCATAAGTCATTTTTGATGTGTACGAGTCAATCCCACCTCAATATGAGGTGCGGTGTGGCCGGTACCACTCAAAGTGTCTCACCTTTATTTGAAATGATTAGCATTTTAAATCAAAACAACAACTGGCATACGGAAAACCAACCAAACACATATGGATTCAGTTGATACATTAGGAAAACGATCCATTTGTCATTTTTGATGTGTAGAACTCAACCCCGACTCAATCTGAGGGACTTTGTGGCAGGTAGCACACTAAGTGTCTCTATTTTGTTTAAAATGGACATTATTTTATGTCAAAACAACTGATATACGGAAAAACAACCAAACATTTTCAGATTATTTTGATAATTTATAAAAACAATCCATGGGTCATTTATGATGTGTATGAGTCAATAGAGCCTCAATCCGAGGCCCAGTGTGGCCAGTACCACTCAAAGTATCTCACTTTTATTTGAAATGGACAACATTTTAAGTGAAAACATCAACTGGCATAAAGAAAACCAACAAAATGCATCAAGATTATATTGAGACTTTATGAAAATGATCGATGGGTTATATGTGATGTGTACGAGTCAACCCCACCTCAATTGGATGCACAGTGTGGCCAGTATCACTCTAAATGTATCTCTTTTGTTTAAAATGAAAATCAATTTAATTAAAGACAACTGGCATGCAGAAAACTGACCAAACATATTTGGATTGTGTTGATACTTTAGCATAACGATCCACGGTCCAACCTCACACAATCCAATTCTCATGTGATGAAATCCTACCCCTATTCTAAAACACATGAAATTTAATACACCAAGGAAAACTATATTCCCTAAGTCACACAATCTCATTGATACACACCCATTATCGTCATCACTAAGTTCAAAGACACCCTCCCAAAAACATGACATTATATTTGTGTTTTGTTGAAATAATTTATTCATTTTTTTATTTTGGGTTATTAGCTTCTAATTTTGGAATTCCATCATGTATGCATTATAAAAAATGAAAATTTTGTATGTATTCATAATTCTGTATCACATATAATTACATATTCAGTTTTTAATGTATTGTATTCATAATTGACTATTAAATTATATATCCTTCTAATTATCAGTTTTTAATTATTTATCCTTATTATGTATTGTATTGTATGTATTCTGTTCAATTCACATAGAATCACACAGAGCAGGCTGCTGAAAGCCTATATCAACGGCTTCAAACTGTTGGTATAGGTTCTGTATGTTTTTTTACCAACGGTTCTGAACCATTGGTACAAAACCTTTACCAATGGTTTAAACCATTAGTATTGTGGTGAATAGAAGACTAAAAAATATATGCCAACGGTTTTGAAATTGTTGGCATATGTGTTGTATAAGAACTCTATGCCAATGGTTTTATAAAACCATTGGGATAGAGTTGATTTCTTCCCATATACCAACAGTTTATCTCAAACCGTTGGTATATGTCTATTGTCACAGGTTACTGGGCTACGATTTCTAAAACTGTTGGTATGATTTATAACAACCGTTCTCTACACTATACAAACTGGTTTCAACCATTGGTATACCATAAATTTCCAGTAGTGTCAATTATTCTACAACATTGATATTTTAACTAGTTTTCATAAATTTATTGTGAAGAAAGAAGATATTATAAATACCACCTTCCGATCAAGATATAGGCATTATTATTCTTTTTTTACCCCATTAATCATGACTAATGCACCTTCTATATTTATTTATTTAAGTAATAGATTAATTAAATGCTGACCTGATAAATTTGTGGTAGTTTTTATTGATGATATTCCGATATATTTTTCAATAGTCACATGGAACATAAGGATAATATAAAGGTTATATTGAAATCATTGAGTAAGGAAAGGCTATTCTGAAAGTTCAAGAAATGTGAATTTTTGTTACAATACTATGCTTTCTTGGGGCACATTATAACCAATGAAGGAATATCTATTTATCCAACCAACTCAATGGTTGTATAGGAGTGGCCTCATCCTACAACTATAAATGATATTCATAGTTTCCTTAGTTTAGTAGGATATTATAAAGTGTTTGTGAAAAAAATCATGAATTTATATTCCACTAACCAAGCTAACTTGAAAAGGGGAAAATTTCATTTGGATTAAGGAGTGTGGATGTAATCATTAATAGACTAAGAAGATATTGGTTACTAGAACTATTTTAACTCTACCCTATATCATTGAAGGATTCATTATTTTTATTGATACATATCTGAAAAGAACTGGGTGTGTCCTGATGCAAAATGAGAAGGTGATTGCTTATGCATCTCGACATGAAAGGCCTCATAAGAAGAATTATATAATGCATGACCTAGATTTAGCTGCGGTTATTTTTTCTCTAAAGATATAGAGGCACTATATTTATAGTCTGGAATGTGATATATACATAGACAACCAAATTTTTAAGTATATATTCACACAAAATGAATTGAACATGAGACAAATAACATGGTAATTTTTTATATAAAATATGACTATTCAATTCATTATTAACTTAGATGATGGAAAAAACATTGATGAATTAAGTAAAAAATATAATGTTTTTGTGGAAATGATGAGGATTCATTGAGATCCTTTGATCAAAGTCCTAGTAAACTAGACATGGGAATTGTAAGGGAAAGGACATCATCATCTCTTTCTAAAATGATTTCTTAACTATAACAACTACATAAGATCAATAAACCTCAATGAGTAGACCTCCTGTAACAAAATAAGATAAATGATGTAAACAATGGAAAATTTCCTTAGTTAAATATTGATCAAGAATACGTACTGAAATTTTGTACAAGAATATGTGTTCCATTTATTCCAGAAATAAAGGAGCGAATGGAAGATCCTCATAGGTCTACATTCTCTATAAATCTTGGAAGAACATAAATGTATAGGGAACATCATGATCATTAATGGTGGGATAATATGAAAATGGAGACTAGCAACTATATTGAATAGTTCTTTGTAAGTCTGTTGGTGAAGGCAGAGTGAGAGCTTCCCAAAGGGGTATTGAAACCACTACACATACCAACATGGATGTTGGAAAATATCAATATGGACATTGTCATTGGTCTCCTAAGAACATATAAAAAAAATCATATATTAGTTTTAGTGGACCGAATCACCAAGAATTCACATTTCATCTCCATTTAGGATGATTTGTCTTTTGATCAACATTCCATGATTTACATAACATAATTGGTGAGGTTTCATGGAGTTTCACATTCTATCATTTCTAATAATGATCCAAGGATTACATTAAATGTCTAGAGAATTATTCAACATGATATGAGTAGTGAATTGAATTTCAGTTTGGCCTATCACCCCCAAACTAATTGACAATATGAAAGGAAAATTCAAACACTCGAGGACACGTTTAGAAGATTCTCAATGGAATTTAAAGATTGATGGGATTAACATATCCTGTTAGTTGAGTTCTCACACAAAAAAATATTTTTTTAAAGAATTCCAATGGAACCCTATGACGTTCAATATATGGGATGAATAGTAGAACTTCTACTTTTGGGGATGAAGTTGGTGAGAGAAAGATACATGGTCCGGATCTTGCGCATGAGATTAGAGAAAAGGTTTATTCCATCCAATAACACATAAAGGCTTCATAGATTCGGAAAAAGAGATATGCTGACAACCATTGAAGGGAATTGTAGTTTGATGTTTTTGACAAAATTTTCCTTTGAATATAACCATGTAATAGGGTCGTGTGATTTGGGAGGAAAGGGATGCTTAGCCCTATATACATTGGCCCCTAAGAAGTCCTTGATCGCATAGGAGCAATAGACTACCAGCTAGCACTTCCACCAAATATAGCTCAAGTTCATGATGTATTGCACATATCTATCTTGAGGAAGTACATATATGACCATTCAAATGTACCAAATCTGATGTTGGTATAGCAAGAACATGAAATCTATTATAATGAGAAGGTGATGGAGATCATGGAATGTAGAGACACGGTTCAATGAAATAATACTACCAACTGTGTTAAAGTGTTGTGGAGGAACCATAAATATGAAGAAGTAATTAGAGAACTAGAGGAGGTAATGAGAAAAAATTACCCACACCTTTTCTCAAATGATTGAGGGAGTATAAAATTTTTGGGACAAAAATTCTTAAGGGGGGAATAATGTAACGACCCAGACTTTTTGAATGATTTTTTTTCTAAAATATGTGTATTATATTATATTTTACACAATAAAACCATATCTCTTTAATAATGAAATGAGTATAATGGTAAATTTTACCATCAGTATTCAACTATTATTTGACCATTCAATATGACCATTGGAAACTATACATTTGAAAATCATTTTAACTTTATAATTGGGTTTTTATGTAGGAATGGGAAATGATAATTAACTCCAAAAGGAGAATTGATGGACTCAACTAGTAGATTTTTATTGTATAAATCCCATTTTTCAGAACATGGGAGAGATGTAGCATCAATAGAGTTCCCCGTTGACTAAGCCTAATCCAAACTTCAAAAATTGAATCTTGAATGAAACCTTCTACAAGAGAAGTTCAAGTTAGTATAAATTACCACTCGATCAATGTTAGCCGACCTTCCCTAAGAATCTATCACAATCACCCACCTTACCATTATGTTATATGAGAGCATTAAGAGGGGTTTGATGTTCATACCTTAGTTACTTAATAATTCAAATAATTTATTTAAATAAAAGTCTTGTTCTATAAATTCAATTTTAAGAATATTTTTTGTGAATAAATTATCTGTTTATATGGGATGGAATTTTAGAAATTGACTTTTTTTACCAAAATATTGATTTTCATAAAAATATAAATCATTATAATAAAATAAGATATTATTAATAATTAATATTTCAAATAAATACTAGGAAAAAACACTTATTTAAATATATATGACAAAAAATTTTATTATGCCCTTAAAAAATTTTATGTGTTAGAAATTTTACTATGCATTTTCAACCAGCAATTTTTTTTAATAAATAAGGATTTTTATTGTTAATAGTTAAAATTTTCATATTTAGATAATTATTATGATAAAATAATCATCTTTTTTTAAATCATCATGTTTAATTTATGTTAGGATGTATTTACGATAATTTTCTAAAATTCCTTATTTTTTCATGAATAGTAAAAATAAAATTTGATGTTTTTAGTATGTTTTATGTCCTCATAATTATTTAATAATGATGTAATAATTATTTAACCACAATGCACGGATGAAAATATTTTATTTTATTAATATATATTATTTTAAAATATTTTAATCAATTTTCATACCTATAAATGAATTTCCCATGTCTAAAATAGACCATTTGATTTTAAAAATAGTACCTTGTGGAAAATTTAATTTTCATTGAAAAAATAAGTAATATAAAATTATGATCATTTATTAAGGTTTAGAATAACATGAAATATGTCCCAAATTTCCAATACCATGGGAAAAACCTTGATCAAGCCCATGGTTTTTCATTTTCCACAACCTAGATTTCCAAGGCCTATATTTTGAAATTATTAAAAAAAATCATCCACATTTCAAATTAATACCCACACATTTAACAATTTAATTTCACCAAAAATCCATCCTCCCTGAATATTTTGGTAGTTTATCCTCCCAAGGAATCCTCCAAATGTGTCCTCATTCCCCCAAGGTCTCAATCCTCATGTTTTAGGAGTAACTTTTCAAGGTAAGGGAATTTTCTTTCGTTTCTCTTAAATTCAAGAATATCTTTATGTATGTGTATTCAAATTGTTATGATTTTTAATTTTTATTATCCTTTTGATCATACTCATAATGTTAAATTATTATTTTTATCAATGGGTCACCCTTCTCTCTTCTCATTTTACCATTTTTAAAAACACGTTTTATATTCGTTATTATGAAAAACTTACTTCTCAAAATTTCTATCTTATCCTCACGAAATTATCTTTTATTTTATTTTTTTGAATACCTACACTGCTTTATCTTCCAAGTATATTCACCTATATGTGAAAATGATTTATTTAATTATGGTATTAATATACATAAAATATGCATTCCCTTTCTGTCAATTGAAAATGACACATTGATCATGTTTTTAAAACTTCTAAAATGTCATGATTTCGATACGAAACATATTATTTATTATACATGGGTTATTTATGAAATTATTTACTATGATATATGTGGATAAAAATAATTAATACTTATGAAGATTTTACCTTGATTTCAATACAATTCATTGGTTAAATAATGTTATCTCTATAAATGACATGTTCGATAATACCTTGGTGAATAACCTTCATAATTTTCATTTACAACACCTTGGGATTATCCTTGATTATATGCTTATGAATGTTTAAAATAAATATTGTAGCCAGATTTCAATGTTATGATGCATATTTTTTTTTTATGATATTACTATTTTTTATAACTCAATCCACAATTATATTTATAATTTTTTAATTGATATTCCTCATGAATATATTTAAATTGTTTCCCATATTGGGCCTTATACTCACCCATTTCCATTGATATATGTCCTCAGGATATGAGATGTTATAAATATACTTTCGATAAACTCATGAAGGAGAAATTAAATTGGATTTAAATAATTTTTTATGTTTTCATGATTTATGTTCCATTTTTTTCAAAAAAACTGAATTTTAAAAGATCCTCTATTTCTACAATTTAATGAAATGTTATATTATTAAATGGTTGGATTCCATAACTATGACTAGATTCTACGTGTCCCAGACACCATCACCCCTTCATAATATTTTTTTAGGATTCCAAGGATTTCCAACACCATCACCCCATCATAATGACATTTTAGGCTTCCACACCTCTTGGTCACCATCACCCAATCGTATCGAAAATCATAGACTCCATGCCTCCCAGGAGCCATCGCCCCATCGTACTGACATTCAAGGATTCCATACCTCATGGGCACCATCGCCACCCCATGTAGTCATTCCATTCTTCCATTCCTCTTAGGAATCATCTCCCTATTCTACCACCATTATAGGCTCACACACCTCAAGGAAACCATCACCCCATTGTACAAACATTTCAGGCTTCCATGCCTCCTAGACACCATAGCCCCATCATACAGATGATCTAGGATTCCACACCTCATTGGAACCATGACCCTATTGTACCAAAATATTAGTATTCCATGCCTCTAGGGAATTATCACCTTGTCTTATCAATGATCCGGTAATCAACACATCTCTGGTGTTGTCACCCAATCGTATCATTGATCTAAGCTTCCAAACCTCCTAGATTACATCACCCGATTATACTATTTTTCTAGGATTCCACGCCTCAAAAGAACCATCACCCCATCTTAAAAACATTCCAATTTTCCATGCCTCTATTGTTCCATCTCAACATCTTACTGATAATCCAGGATTATGTGCCTCCCAAAGACCATCACCCCATCATACAAAAATTCTAGGATTCCATGATTTTTGGGAACCATCTCCCCATCAGAGAGACATTAAAGGCATCCATGCTTATCGATCACCATCACCCCATTATACTAACATTGTAGGATTCCATGCCTTCTGATCTCCATCACCCTATGATACTGATGTTCCAATATTCCATGCCTACTGGGTACTATCAACCCAGCATACCAACGTTCCAAGATTCCATGCCTCTTGGTCTCTATCGTCTCATCATACCAGCGTTCAAAGATTTCATACCTTAAAGGAATCATCACTCTATTGTACCTTCATTCCAAGAATCCATGCCTCTTGGGCACGACCTACCCTATTATACTAATGTTCCAGGCTTCCATACCTCCTAGGGTCCATCTCCTCATCATACCGATGGTCCATGATTCCATGCCTCTTGTGTTCCATCCCCCTGTCATAACCATGTTCCATGAATATGTGCCTCATGCTCGATATTTCCTTGTCTTACCAGTGTTACATTAATTTACACCTTCTGGGAACTACCTACCAATCATACCAATATTCCAGGATTCAATACCTCTTGGGTTCCACCACCCATCATATTGACATTCAAGACATCATCACCTCCCAGGTGCCTTCGCCCCATCATATAGATGGTCCCGAATTTCATGCCTCCTAGGTGCCATCATTCCATTGGAGAAAGGTTCAAGGATTATAAAATTATAAATAATCATCAACTGATCTTATAAAAATTTCAGTCTCCCACGCCACTCATGCACCATATCCCCATCATATTGATGTTCTATGATTTCACCCCTCTCGAGAACCATTTCCCCATCATACCGATGATCTAGGATTCAATGTATCTCAGTCACCATCATCCCATCATAATGATGTTTCATGATTCCATGACACCGAGGATACATCTCCCAATATTACCAATATTCTAGGATTCCATACGTTATGAACACCATCCACCCATCATACCGACAATCTAGGATTCCACAATTTTAGTGCATTATTACCCTCTCCATACAGGGAGGAGGAAACTGTTCCAGGATACCAACCTAACATTAGGGGAATCCTATAATCCTTTACCCAGTCAACCACTCTATAATAGTTCATGTGGACCCTTCAACCCACATGTCACTACATGTCCCCCTAATCCTTATGTGAAAAAGTGTTCTTATCTAACTAGAATTAGTACCCCAACCGTCTTCTAGGCATGTTATGTTGACTCTCTAAGCAACATATGCCAATAGAAACTACAAAGGTCCTCCCTATGGACCCAACACCATCCCATGGAATTATCCCCATGAAATTGATCATATTTCACTTGGAGAACATATTCACATACACTAGATAATGTTTTGGTTAATCCCATGGTCATATTCCCCCCTGATTTTAAAGGAACATGAATCATCATGATGGGGTTGAAAGTACCCCTCCTTTACCACCATGATCCCTAGGTTCAGATCTCCAACATAATTGAATGAGATTATTAAAGATGATACAACATAATTATGTTTTTAGGGACATGGTCAACCCTATATCACATTTCCCTAGTTGGGAACACAATGTGTAAATAAAATTCCCCAATAATCATAGTTACATGAAATTAAAAAATAGAACAACCATTATCTCGTTCACATGACATTAAACAATGAGACAATTTATTGGTCACATGATGTTAAACTATAAATTTTTTTTGTCAAAGGTATTTGACCTTAAAATAAAGCAACTACATGTCCTTTCTGATAGATGTTAAACTTCATTGTACATTACATTGTTCAATGATGTTAAACTATATAGAATCAGTTTTATGACCTCTATATGATTAAAATAGTAGCATCCCTTTAGTCTAAGCAACGCAACCTTCAACTATATGCAATTTTTCCAAGATATATGACCTTAAACTGAAAGAAAAACTTTCGTGTTAGTTGTATTACATTAAACTGCAAAGCCTAAAATCATCAGAACACAATACTAAACAATATCCTTACCCTATATGGAAAACACCAAATGCTTCATGTGGTATGCAAGAGGTGACTCTATATACTAATAAACTATGTTTAAATACGAGACTAAATACCTGATTCACATGACGTTTAACTATGTAATTGGTCCGAGCATTAGATCCATATACAAATATAATTCCTATGGTCCAAACAGTATAACATTAAATTAATTTCAATTGGGTACCCTCATAATGTGTTGTGTGGTATTTTCCCTCATTTTCCCTCTATTAATGTCTTGATTTTCCCCCTACCACACTACCCATTCATGTATGATGCTCCCCTTCAGTCCTTATAGTATGAACTTGAACTATCTACAGCACCCAGGTTCTCAACCCTCGGTCCATATTGGTCTTTATCCCACCTCATGAACCCCATCCTTGAGAATGGATTCTAATAACTCTTTCTGATTCACTCCATTAAATTTCAATAATTCACATTGTCATGGAACCTAGAGTAATGGGTTCCACATGAACAATACCCCAATCTATCTCCGCACTTTAGTTATTCCTCGATATTGATCCTCATGATCCTTTAAATCCAAATAGTCCCTATTACGGTGATTTTTCCTAGAAAAAATGGCTCTCCTACAATCCTAATATAACACCATGATGTATATTTTAGGACAAATTGTTGTTCCTATGTTTCAAACAAGGTAAATTTTTTATTATATATTTTTTATCCCCATCCATGATTTATTTAGTTGCGGAACCTATGTTTGAAGTAAGGTCAATAGTTGTTCCTTACCCTTATATCTAACTCCTTTCATGGTTTAGATCTTGTATATAATGATTTACCATATTTTAACCTCCTTATGTTTTGGTGGGATTATAACAACCTTGGTATAACCCCTATATGCATCCATGCTCATTGAGTAAGTTGGTTCATGTTTTTGGGTCATTCTCAAATAGATATATCTATTTATTTCAAGTACACTTCCATGTTATAAGAAAATCCCCTCACCACTCACTGTCTCCCACACCGATCATGACTCACATAGGCTTAGTATTCTAGGCAGGTTTTGTAGTTTCATGATGGATCTTCACAAAATTGAAGTCCAAGCATTGTGATTTTAAACTATGTTTGATTCATCTCAAGAATGTGTTCTATGGCCTTGTTCCTCCATGGTCATCCAATTGTGTTAGTTTTGTTACTCTTCCACAGTGTACATATCCTTTTGAGATTTTCACATATGGTCCGATATTTAGGACCAAAAAATAATATTATCCCCATGTTTCATGAAACACAAAACAAAATTTTTTAATAGCTCTAAATGTTATTAATTTAAATTTTTTTAGAACTTATAGCTCTTGTTATATGACTTTAAACTGTAAATCCCAACATCCTCAGAACACGATAATAAAGTATGATCTTAAAAAACATAAAACTAGGATTCCTCTTAATAAGAGATGATTGTTTTATTCTTTCTGGTACGAGTATTCCTCACACAATATGTATAGGATGGTGATAAAACCATACCCCATACCTTGTACATGGGATTCTTCCACAACAGTCATGATTTTCCTCAGTTCCTTCACTGGAGAGGATTTCCCCTAATGGCATCGGTCTCCTACCCTTGTGTGTTCCAAAAAAACCAATGACTTGATTCAAATCCTCATGGTATATATAGTGATTCTTGGAATTCAAATCTCTATGAACGATGAGAAAATTATCAACCCTTTAACCCCTTAGCCCATGTTATGGTCCCAGAATCATGATCCTGAACTCCATGAATATGGTCTCAAGGTATTCACATGGGACGCAAGCTTCCTTGACTCCTTTCACTTTGAGTATTAATTATACCATGCCACACAGACTCCCTTGATACCAAAATCATCCATGATCCATGAATTATGACACTAAAATGTTTACAATATCTATTTTAGTAATTTTGTGGTATGGGGGCCTATATTCCCTCCTATCATTTCAAGTCCTACCTCTTTATTTCATTCCATTACCCAAGAAAAAAACACTCTCTATATTCCAAACATGTAAAATTTAAATAGATTTCCCATAGTCTATGTACCATGAATTTAATTTTTTTTCCTAAGGACAACATAAAATGACCATTAATTGGTTACCATTAGTCCAAATATCGTAACTTAAACTGATTACCATAGTCTAGATTGTATGCCCTCAAACTATGTGAATCTAGCATAAGGACTGGTTTATGTGGTGTAACGATTACATGGATCCCTTCATATAGGGTTTTGAGATTTGGACCATATGAACATTCTCAAATCCTCCTTATCATGGTTTGGTCACTATGACCAATACTGTGTGAATTCACCCCTCAACTGCATGGTTTTCTGTTCTCAAATCCTATGCTTCCAACATCTCTTCAGAATTACATGAAGCTTGATTCTATCCTCATGGGATATTTAGTGACACCCTAATAATTCATATTTGGTTCACCCGCCTTCATATACTCATTATGGGGTCCTCTCATGTCAGGTTTTCACTTTTCTATGTCATGAATACCATTTTGAGACACCTATTCCCCCTGGTTAACGCTGTGAAAACTTAAACTAGACAGGTCCCTTACAGTCCATGTTCAATGATTTTAATCTATTAATAACCCCTATAGTCTGATTTGTATGAATTTATACCTCCAAGCCGAACATCATAAGTAAACTCCATTAAACTATAGCTTTAATGCATAAAAACCCAAGATGCCTCTTTATGAGATAAGTTATTACACCATATAGAACATGTATGCCTCATATGACAAGTATGAGACGATGATTAATCCATCAGGAAACTGGATGCCTCATATGAAAAGTATTATATGAATCACACATTACCCCATATTAAACTAGGATGCCTACTAATGTGAGTTGATATGATATCCTTGATAGAGAGGATTCCACCAGAGAAGTGTTGGTTTACTATTGCACCGTATGTCGATATATCTGTGCTTTACCCAATTTGGATTAACAAAATACTCCCTAACAGAAATGATTTTTGGCCACACTGGCTCCCTTACCATCCTAGGATCACACATGAAAATGAATTTTATAGAAAATAATAGATTCCATGTATCGAATGAAGTAAACAGTCAATCATATTTTTTTCATCACATCTATAGCTGATGAGGGTATTGAACCTTTGTTTCAAACATGTTTAATAGTTTTTCCCCATCCTTCTGTTATTACTCATTCACAATCTAGTCCGTCGAAGTCACAATCACCCTAGTGGGGTTTTTCAGCCACTTCTACCCCTCATTATATTATCCATCCCAAACAATGGGAACCCCATACCTCTCATTGTTTCTCACACTAAGCATGGATCACAAGGGATGAGGAGTCAAAATGGTGTTTTCCCCAACACATGGTGGTACCTGCAATAAAAACATATCCAAACTCTGTTACCTTAACTTTAAAAATCACAACATCATAACATTAAACTATGTGATAGTCACCTCAAGAATGTGTTGTGTGGAGTTAGTACTCCTTGGCCCTCTATTCATGTTGGGCTTTTCAATCAGCCACACAACATGTACAACTTGAGATTATTAACCTCAAAACTAAATCATTATGTCCTTAAACTAAGATACAAGGTTCAAAAATCATAACCTTAAACTATTTTAAACCTTCCCCTTATGTTATGTGTGACATGTGGGCCTCCCTTATCCCTTAATCCATGATGGGTTTTTTATCCTTCATGCTACATCAATCATTTTGGGGTGATAACTAGTTCAAAATCATTGACCTTAAACTAAGAATTGAGACTGATTTTAGACATCATGTATTTAAACTCTGTAAAAATAACCTAAGGAATCTGCTGTATGGAATCAGACCTCCTTTGACACTCAATTCATGTCAGGTTGTCACTCTTCCACATTAGACATTTCCTTATTGGGTTCCCACTCATGTTCCATGATTTTTTAACTTAAATAGAAATCCATGATCCAAAAATTATGACCATAAACAATATTTCCTTGGTCTACAAATCAAAACCTTAAACTATGTCTATACAAATTTTCTCTGTAATATTCCATGTGGCAGGGTCTCCTTCATTCATCATCAATGCTAGTTTACGCATCCTCTCATATGACATTAAACACTATCCCTACCCTATGAAATGGATAATAGATACCATATTGTCCTAACAATATAATTAAATGATGGAAATATTAGTTCATAAGCATTCATACCATATCTCAACACTTGAATTTAACCTATTAAATTCAAATTCCTTACCGTATAATGGTAAAATATGTGTCTATCATCCCCATTTTCCAGAAAAAAACTTTGAAGAAACCTACAATCTTTATTGAGAGGCTATTTCATTTCATGATAGTCACATACTTCATCATTGATGATAATTGACCATCATCTGGTATCTGAGGGGACAATCTCCCTGGAAGACTAGTTTGACCTAATTCTGTATCGATACTACCACAAAAACATCCTCTAAGGAATTAGGAATAATTATAGTAGTGTTGGAATCCATTTGATCATTCCATCAATTCTTCTCCAGAAATTGGGTGCTACTTATTTGGATTATCATCCTCTTACATGTATAAATATATCTCTAATGGATATGGTTCCTAGCCAAAATGTCTAACCTATCATGCTGGGACAATGCCCCATATTATTTTGTAAAACATTATGAGAAATGTTTCAGGTTTCGAACATGGTCAATGGTTGACCCTAGGTTGGTAATACCCATTTTTTGCTAATATTACTAATTAGGATTTTCAGAAATGGTCAATAGTTATCCTATTTCACCACACCACCCCCCTTGTGTTCCATATTCTAGGAATCCTGATTTATATTTTCCATTCCCCTTGGTTCGGGTAGAATTCAACTCCCACGACATTACCCCATTCATGAAATAGCGCATATTGTAAAATAAATTAAATTGTCCCTAGATCCCCTTTCTCTAGAAATAGAAAATGTTATTTCAAAAAATCTCAATGGTGATCATTATCCTATTTTTATCAAGATATAGTGAGCCCAAATTTATTCTTTTTCCTTAGTAATTCCCATAGAAAACGGTCCACCTTTCCCTTCTTGTCCTTGTTGGACCCCATTCTGAGGGAGAATATTTCGGAACTAGAAAAATTTATCTAAGAGTGAAATAAATTATTAGGATTCAGATTTATAAGTAGAAATATTTTTTAGGATTCGAATTGATTGGATGTAGAGCCTGATCTGAGTTACAAATAATAAGTTATGTCAGTTTGAAGTCTGCCTACTGAAAAAGGATTGTGGATGTCTATTCCCGATAGACTATTCACGAATTCTGATTTTTAGAGTACCATTTGTGGAGTCCCATTAACCAATATTCTCTTTATATATTTATGTTATCGAAGTTCTGTTTTTAGAGGTTTGGTGCGCAGATGTCCCATTCACAGATATACCTTCACAAGAAAGTGAAGGGTTGATGGTAATATTTGTTAAGCAACATTTTGATATGCATATCCTAACCACTAAAAATTCTCTTAAAGCTTATTGAATCCCTGTATCCTTTTTAGAAACCAATAAATATTAATAACCACTCACTACTTAATAAGAGGGGTCTTACTGTTGTGACATTCCTCTCTCAATTCCCAAATCACCAATAAGATTCATGAATTCATGAACCTCATAACCCCATTGGTAATTCCTTATAAATTTCCATGCCTCGTGAGTCTCCCATTTTCTCCATGCTCCAAATCTTCCCAAAATAGTTTTTTCCATTTCCCTTTGGGTCCATCCATTATGATACCATGAGCTACATGAATCCCAAACCATTGCAGGACCCTAATCTCTAAGAAGCCTCATCCATTGTAGGACCCTATGCTCCATGAAGTCTTATCCTTTGTGAGAACCTAAGATCTATAAATACCCATCCTTCGTGATACCCAAAGCATTTTGAAGCCTTATCCTTTATGATAACATAAGATCTAAGAATCCCCAAACATCATAAGACCCTAATCTCCCCGAATTCCCAACCTTCGAGAGATCGTGAGCTCCATGAATCCCCATATTTCATGAATCCCCGATCTTTTTGCTCAATGGTCCATACATTGGGGATGTACCACCTCAACCACACTTGTGATCAATACCGAGTTGTGGCCACGGTCCTCTAGTTTAGTCACTTCACTGCCATCACTGGCCCCCATGAAAAATGAATAATACCACTATGAAATTTTTTGTACCTAGTTGAGGAAATTATGGGTTTCATTCTTATACGGCCCTAATATCCACCCTTGGAATACTATCATTAGAGAAACTCCTTGACACTCCCTAAAATACCTATATTCAAACTTCTCCTCTGTGTCCCTTTCTCATTCAATGACTTGAGGTTCTCCTCTTCAATTCCTCGAGTTCCTTAAGTCAAAACATTCCTCATGTAACTCTTAAAAACCTATCAACCAACTCATATTCCAGGTAAAAGTATAATGGGATGATCCTATATAAGACCCAAACAATCCATTAATAGACAAATTCATCTCTGTGTCCCTCTCTATATGACATTAAAATGTAGAAAACCCTATATAAAAAAATGAAGTTTAACTCCTGTGACACATATGAGATGTTTTATTCATCAAGAATAAGATACCTCGTGCCATAATCATGAAAATATTCCCTTAGCCCTTACCATATGACATTAAACTATAGTTTTTATTATCAATCAATAATAAGAGTCCTTTCGTGTCAAAAATAATATCCAACAACTAATGATCATAAGAAAACCACCAAAAATACTCTATTGGCCTCCTTTTAAGGTGTAATCCAAATTTATATACCTTAAATAACTAGAATTTAGTGATTACATTATGATTTTACATGATGAAGTTGAACGGGCCACCCTAGAGTGCATTCCCCACATGTATCCCTACTGCACCCAAGTAGCCCCCTTGGGCCACCTCATTAGATGAAATACCCAACCACCACATCCATTAACATGACATTAAACATTAATCTTACCCCATGAAAAGTACATGGGATTCCCTCATGAACTAGAATGAAGAAGACATATTGGAAAACTTTCTTGCATTGGCCCCACACCATCATTCCTAATCCTTGAATATGATACCCATGCCTAAGAAGAATTCATGTGTGTTCCCCACACCATTCTACCAAGGGAAGATTATAAGAAGAATATACATACCCCCTCAAAGTCACTCATTTTGTGAAATGATAATCATTACCAATTGATGTAAACCTACACTGATCAGTCACATCACACGACAATAAAATATGGCATCAAACTATGTGGATTTTTTTCAATTCCATCCTAATAGGTTATGTAGGATGACTCCCTAATATTCAATCATGAAATTGGTAAACTATCCAGGTGTGAAATCTTCCCTCCTAGGGACACACCTCCAAGATTTTCCTCCACTATGAATTCAGATCCAGAACTCCTGATATTCCTCCACTAGACATTCTGATCATTTGGTTAACTATTCGGGTTTGAAAGCTTCTCTCTTAGGGATGCACCTCCTGGATCGTCCACAACTTTGTGTTCTGATATAAAACACTATATCATCCTCCATTGGATGTTCTGAACAATTGGTAAACTATCCAGGAGTGAATAATTCCCCCTAGGGATGAACCTCTCAGATTCGACTTCAATGGGAGTTCAAATCCACTACTCAAGATTCCACCTCCACATGGTGTTCTAATCCAATGGTAAATTATTTTGGTGTGACATATTCCCTACTAGGGATGAAACTCTCATATCCACCTACATAGTTAATTTTGATCCATCATTAAACCCAGGTGTGAAATCTTATCTTTTATGGAAACACCTCCCAGATCTATTACCATATGGCATTATGATCCACAACTCTGAATCATTTTTTATAGGGAATTCTGTTCCATTTATAACTATGTGACATCTAACATCATTGATAAAAATATATTTATCTGCTTCATATGGTGTTCGATCTTAATAGTATAATCAGGTTTGACATAATCCATCATAGGGATAAACCTCCAATATCTCTCTTCACAGGGCATTCGGTCTGTCTCCACAAGATGTTAAACACATGCCCTTGTCCATCTCATCGAGATTTTTTGATCCATATTTGAAAGGACATATAACTATTGACCTTACCCAAAATAAAAACCCCATGAAATAAATTTGGGAGGCCTAAAGTAAAAAATCCATGGAAGACATACATCCCTATCATTAATTTCATCGTGATCGACACTGGATGTCTTAGGTTCCATTGCTAAGATGTCGTACACATGATATTCCTACAAATTAAAATGGTTAATAATTTAAAATTTCCCAACACAACCAATGTCTCGTGATTCCTAGACATGCCTAAAATAACCATATAATCCAAAAAAAAAATTCTACCCTATCAGGATAGAATTAGTTTAATTAACCGACGTACCCATATCGATGACCCCAAGAATGAGTTTCATGAACATGAATCAAATCTATGAGGGAGCCCTGGACTAGGAAATAATAAATAAGGTAGAATAATTGTAAGGAAGAACTAATAACCCATCATCTAATTTCAATCAAGGATAATACATCACTAATAAATGTGATGGAAATATCCAACCTTTGGAAAGTGGGAATGCAGGACAATAGAAAGTCAGTACTTAAAATTCAGTGTATAGGTAGGCCCTGGTGAATTTATTGGAAACAATGTGGTCAATTAATATATATTATATTTATATTATATATTTGATTATATAAAGATATAATATTATTTACCATATAACAATTCCATCTATTTTAAAATAACAACTATTGTCGTGTGTATAAGGGGATTACCACTGATATGAATTGATTTGATTAATTTTTCATTTTAATATTGCATGGATGGTTAAAAAAATATTTAATTTATAAAAATGAAAATAATTTCCTGACTAATATTATATATATGATGTAATAATGATCCCTAATACAATGGTTAACCAACTTATGTTGTATTGGGATTATTAACCGACTATCCTCAAAACACCCAACACAGACTTAACTAATTTAGTAACTATATAATAAATGTAAATAAATGTAAAATGGTATTATAATAAAATGATAAACATTGATTTTTTTAAATAAGTAAATAATTAATATAAATTTATCACATAGGAATTAATTAACTAATTTGGGAATTAATACTCAAGGTAAAATTTTATTTAGAAATCTCATTTTTATTTGAGATTATACAATTTTAGACTTCTATTGGGATAATTATATGATAATATACTTTTAAAGCACATTTATTATATTGAACTCTATTTATTTAAATGGTTATCAAGTATTATTTCCATTTTAACTCTATTTTATACTCAAAACCATAGATATAACGTTTTTATGAAAATAGGACCCTATTTCTTCTTTTTAATGAAGAATATTTTTCCACCATATCCATAGGTTCCTCATTTTTCTTAGGGGCACTTTTATATTTCATTAGATTATTGTTAATAATATTTTTATATTACCTTTTACATTATTTATTATACATTTAAATGAATCATCCTTTCATGTTTTTATAAGACATTTTTTTATTTTTATAATTATAGAGAAATAAATTTTTATTATTAATCACAAAACCAAATTTTTACCACTATTATTTCCATTATTAATTATCATAATTCCTCTAAAAATTTTAATATTTTTTTTAAGAAATCCAAAACCCATGATTCTATGATTTTATAGTTAAAAAATATTTTTAAAAAGTAAATGATATTTCTTCTTTTTTTAATGACACATTCTAAAGAAATTATATATCTATATATTTATAACCAACACAACTGTATTAAATTAATGATGATACATCAATTTAATGAACAATTAAACATAAAAACACCAAAGGAAATATAAATTTAAAAATGAACTAAATATGGTATACATAAGTCCCTATAATGATTCTCCAAACATATTATACAACTATATCTGTATTTAGTTTCAATAATCATCTCCACAATCATAAACTACCACACACTGCCATGCACTACCATGCTCCACTAGACAATATTTCTAAATAAGACACATTAGCTCCATGTCCACCAAGGCAATCTCTAAATGTTGTATCATCTAAAAAAGACAAAATATGTGGCTTGTAAGGCTATGTAGGGGTAATTAGATGCATACTCAGTATGATTCCACTAAACCACAAAGGAAATATTGGAAACAAGTCATATCAAACACCGGTAGAAAGAAGTAATTGGGTGGAAGTAGAAAATGATAAATATTCTCTCTACAACTATAAGCCTTAGGGATGAAATGAAGTCCCATTATAATCATCTACAATCATTGAAGGTAAAACCTCATGGAAACTATGAATCCTTGGGTACTAAAAATATCACAATGTCTAACATCAGTAGGAAAGATATACATAACATATTTAAGGACACGAAGTGGTGAATAATGAGTCAAAATTCTTGAAGGAATTTAATATTCTCAACAGCATAAACATCAACATAACCATTAAAAATCATAAAAGAGTACCTACTCCCTATTGAATCTTTTATGATAGTTGAGGCAGTACTGAAAATTTCAATACAAAATTACAAATAACTGTTTTAGAAACCAATAGGTGATCTTGCACCTCATAAAGGGATAGGTATATGTAAATTAATATGTACCAACTATAGGTTATGTTTTATAAGAGGGTAACCAACCCTAGTGGAGGAATAATTCCTCATCATAGATCAAATATGGTGGGTAATGATTTTATAGATAATGGAAATATGACCAAAGTATGTGGGGGGTACAAAACCCTATCTATGATGTGGTATATCGATTCCCTGACATTAAATAACCTTTAAGTTATTAGAAATCCCAACAATGATATGATATATATACAAAAAACCTTACCTCAAACCTACAAATATATATAAGATGAACTGATCATATCACCACATTTCTTACCACAAACCCCAAAGAGAAGTGTTTTATAATGTATGACGTAGAAAAAAAAGATAGGGTAGACAACTAGTGTTACCAAATAGGATTATTAATTAAGGAGATATGAAAAACATATTATGGATAGATCAATAAACAATAAGTAATAAAGGGTTATAAAATTTTTATCCCCTATTATGAATCCTCTTCATGAATTTATCCTCACATGGAATGGGATATCATTTTATATAGAATGTTATATGATGTACATGGCGTGTTGAGGTGACTAAGTACCTTTTTTGTTTCCCTAATGCATGGGTCTATTTATTATCTATGTACACAATATGACTATGTTGGTATAGGTTGTGTGAATCCTATTTTAGGAACCAATGTATACTACTAAAAAAGGAGGCATGTTGTATGATCCTGAACTTTTAATGAGGTTTTAACCATTTCTATTTTTGTTAAAATCTTTCTTACATGGTTAATGAACATTTTTACAAGTTAATGTTGATGATTGAAGGTGTTACGAGGGTTAGGGACATGAAAAATGGAATAAAAGAGGATTTCATTTGTAGGTTTCACATTTTGAATATGCTTAGTAGTAACCGTGCACCATAATCATGCCACATGTAGGGGAGGGTTCATGGTTGAAAAAATGTGCAAGGGTGGTCTTTGAAACTATGTGAATTTAGAAAGAGAAATTTCACATGGCCACTATATGGCTTTTCAAACTATGTTGTCTCTTAGGAGACCATGTAACCCAGACCCCCTTGGAGAGAGAGTGGCTATGATTATCACATGGTTGAGCTAACTTTGGAACAAAACCGTGTGCCTTTTTAAATATGGAAGAAAATATCATTCCCCGCTTGGGCTTTGAGGGTTTTAACCTGAATTTCCTCCCATTTGAATTTCCAGGATCCTGTGGGAAGAACATCATTATCCAATAAATCCAAGGGAAATTTTCCATTCGATTCATGGCTATTTAGAGTGAATTTGAGTGATAATAAAATTTATAAGAGAGACTTACACTCCACTTCCCAGTATTTTCTAGAAAAGGACCTATTTAGTTATTATTTTCTATTTTAATCCATAAAACCATATTTTTCTATTGTTTTTATTTTGGGGTTTAGATGATTTTTTTTATTTCAAATCAAGGTCTAAGGATAATATATCCCCAATCAAAATACTTTTGGTAGGTGGTCTAGAGGTTATATCATATAGTATTTATTCCATATTTAATATGGGAATGTTTTTGTTGTGACATAATATTTATGTCCATTTGGTTCCATGGAAGGATATGGTAAATGGGCTCATCGATTGATTAATTTCACCCGTCGTGATCCCTATTGGATTTGATGAAAATGATTATATCAAGCCTATGGAAACCCATGGGGTGTAATACTCCCTTAAACATGAAATATTGAGATTTTAAATGATAAATTGTGGGGTTTATGATATTAAACCAATGGTGAATGTGATTGAACTATTAACATGGAATGATGAGATGTTTGGATTAACATGAAGTGTTATGTATTTGGTGATTGGGAAATTTATATGTGTGATAATTGGTTAATGGGGATTGGCGTCATGGGTAAATTTCTTGGAAGGGGTATAGATGTTTGTAATGTTTTAAAATGTTAAAATGGAATAATATTGTATAATAAGAACATTATGATGGTAAAGAACCATGAGAATGTCATTTAAATTGGAACAGATCACCAAGTTATTTTCTATGATAAAATGGTTAATGATGATGAGGCTATTTGAATTTCATAAATTGTAGTGGAATATTGGACTAATTCTTCACTCTCATCAGTTGAATAGAATGATTCTATAGGATCATCTATTAACATTAGTTATTATAATAATTGACTAATGATCATGAACCCAAGTGTATGGACATGGGATTCCATAACATGGGTGGGATGGTCAGACATGGCGTTCTGAATCCTGGTCAGATCCATGGATGGAGGCTCTATAATTTTTAAACTGTGACTATTTGAATCATGGATCAGAAGACCAACATGGGCCAATTTAGGTTTTATGAAATATGGGGAAAACATGGAATTGAGAATTAATGTATTTGATCTAATAAATTTTAAATGTCTTGAACTATTTAAATTTTCCTTCATTACTACCTAAACGTATTCATACTCTATAATTGACTAGATTTTTTGTAGACACCATCGGTGGTGTACCACTAAGTTGTACTCACAACCAAGTCTGGCCTCAATTGGGTACCTGAGTAAACTCCATGGTTTCAGGTCATGATAATGGAAATGGACTTATTCTAGAGGGATGAATTGGGCTGAGGGATGTTCATGGATTAGGGCACTAGACCTGATGATGGGAATCATTTTGGGGATTCTTCATTTTCTCTATATTTTGATTTTATTTTTATCTTGGAACTGTATGACATGGCATGTAATATTTACTATTCAATTTTGGGAATTTACCAAATTTTGATAAATTTTTTTGGTAATGAATCATTATATTTTATTTTCTTTCTATTATTTTTTATTTTATCTACTATGGATTCCTCTGATAAAGAAGGTATAGTATCCCAAAATGATTCATTAGAACCTCAATACTAGTCTGAAGCCTCTGACATATGGGGAGGAATGCATGAGATCATGTAATGAACCGTCACAGTGTACCAGATAGTGGATTCCAGACCGGGATATTAAAATGTGGTATTATAGATTATATTTTGTAATTTATTTTATTTGGGAAAGGAAAAAAAAGTTATGAGGAGGTATTAGTCTTCATAAATGAGCTCATGAATGGGAGTATCTTATTCATGTATTGGGGGTAAATCAAGTTACATGGGAAGGATTGATGTTCTTGAATTTTTATATTATAATTTGAGGATATCTCACCTTGATTGAATCACTTATAGTATGATGTTAGAAATTTTTTAGATTTCATATGTGTACCGACATGGCAATTGGATATATATGAATGCATCACTCTAGGAACATAGGGACACATGTGACATGTATTATCCAAAAAACACACAGAAAAATTGGGCCTGGTTGGTATGGGAGTTGAAAAGGCACCATGATTCTATTATAATTTTAAAGAAATTGTGCCTAATAAAATTTTCAAAATTATGGTTGGAATTTGATGATGGTTTTGGTGTGGTTAAAATGATATCTAATATAATGTGAAGATTTGGGAGTTGGTTTACCCTACATTATAAATGGACAAGGATGGGAGTGGAAGAGAATAGTGTCAGGATAGTTGTTATCACTATTCAGATTTTATATATGGGATGTCATGTTTTTAATTGATGCAATATTTCTTTTGTGCCATTGTTAAAATCCTATTTCATCTTTTTTGAGATGTTCATTTGGAATTGTAGAGATATTCCACCATAAAAATTTCAACCACTTGAGAGATAAGAGGATATCACTGAGAATTCTTTTTAGGTAGAGAAGAAAGAACACCCATTAATTTCAAGTAACAGGGGGATGAGATATTTTGGGAGAACCAAGATAGTTCCATGAAGCTTATGGTGTTAGAGCCATGGTGGGATATACTGAGTATGTTCTACATGACAAGGGATTTACATCTATAGACACTTATAATGTTTTCTGGATATGGTGGTCTTGAGGCATCATAATTTTGGATTGAGTGTATCCTGATGATTCTTGATCACTTAGTGACCATACCTAAAAGGAGAGTTAAGTTAATGACTATCATGTTAAGAGGACCAGAAAAACGTTGTAGGGTTATATAGGCCTCAGATGAACAGATAGATTACATGGCATGGAAGGACAAAAAAAGAGATGCTACTAGAACACTTTTACCTATAGACATTGAGGTATAGGAAGGTTGAGGATTTTATTCACTTGACTTAGGGAATAATTATGGTGATGCATTATGTTATCCACTTCATATATCTATATCATTGTCCTCCAATTTTTCTAGGAGATCAAATCATTATGTCCAAACACTTCTAGGATAGTCTTATATGTGAGATCAAATCCTATGTAAATGTCTTCTGTTTAAATAGGTTTGTAGAGGTGGTGGATCAAGATCTCTTTTCTGAAGGGAACCGAAATTAAGATTCTAGTTATGGAAAAATCATTGAAGTTGGGTGAACTATTGTTACATCTTATGATACTAGGAATCATATTTTTGATAGTTTCCACTAGAGTAGTGGTAAATTGATTAGTAAGGGAATAGGGATTATCTCCCAAGGGAGTTTCTTAGTCATCTGCTATCAGTGTGGAAGGTTAGGTCTCATGTGGGCTCTGTGTCCATTAACACCAGTGTAATACTGAGAATTCGATAGGATGGTTCATATAAAGTGGTTATGAAGGAACCAAAAATATGAAGATAGTGGCGGTGGATCTAGTCTAGTACCAACCACAGGTAGAGGTATATATACTTGGTATCAGTCAAGAAGTTAGAGTTCCACCAGCCATATCAGTCGATGTGGGGGATGTTTCACTTTTTTGTAGGAGAATCCCTAACATTAGGGTAGTGAAACACTTGGAATTAAAATTAGAGCCTAAGGTAGAGAGGAAGGAGAGTTTTATGTAGTTCATACTACACCTAGAGGCTGCATGGTTGGGACATCAACTATTTTAGGTATGGTTCTTGATGTTTCAACTCATTCTAGTTCTTTATTTGATATAGGGGCCTCAAATAGTTTTATATATTCTTATTTTTTAATTTTTTTTGTAACAGTAGTGGAACATATGTTTGGGTTTTTTCATTTGACACACCATTGTGAGTAAGATCATAAAATGTTTGAAAATGAATGTAGTTTTCTCTCATGTTTGGTAGGTACCATTTCCTTTGGGGGTTGTTTATGCTCGAAATGTTTGGTTTTGATCTTCTCTTGGGGATGGAATGATTGGTATCATATTAATAGCATATCAAATTTTACTACTTAATGGTAATATTCAAGTTCATTTATAGTGACACTTATGTTCAACCTAGATAATGTGATATCCATGAATGATATTCAGGGGAAGTTCATTAGTATTTAGGGGATGTCATAGCGCAAGTTGCATTTCATATTCATGATGATGGGGGAGTATATCATTATGACATCCTAGATTTTATTGATTTTTTCATGTATTTCCCAATAAAATCTCAGGGTGTCTACCTGATATAGAGATTGATTTAATGATTAATATTATGTATGGTGTTGAGATTATTTCCATTATTCAATATAGAATGACACTAGTAGAATGTTAGGAACTCCAGAAACAGTTTGAGGAATTTGAGAGTCAAGGCCTCATTCATCCCAGTACGTCACCTTGGGAATCACTAGTATTGTTTTCCATGAATTTTGAGTGATCATTTCACTTTGTGATCAGTTACAAGAAGTAAAATAGGATCGTAGTAAAGAAATGGTATCCTCTTCCCCATATCAATTATATTTTTGACCAACTCATGGGTGATTGTGTGTTCTCCAAGCTCAATTTAAGGTCAGGGTATCATTATATGAGTGTGATACCATATGATAAACCACACACTACATTTATAAGAATGAATGGGTTGTATAAGTCTTTTTAATTCCCTTAAGGTTGAAAAATGTTTATTCTGGGATTATGGCCTCAATGAACCAAATCAACCTTCTTGGCCTAGATTATTTTGTAGTCGTTTTTGTAGATGACTTCATGGTGCACTCCTAGACATTAGAAAATCATGCCAAACAACTTGAAATCACACCGAGTAGAATAAAGGAGAATAATCTATATTATAAGATATCCAAGTGATTTTATTTTGATCTACAAGGTGAATTTATTGATTTACATCCTCTCTAAGGTAGGTGTGTTAGTGAAACCATAAAAATTGAAAGTAATTGTAACCTGTGAAAATCCCATGAATGTTTTTGAAATCAGATTTTTTTGTGCCTAGTGATCTATTATCAAAGGTTCATCAAGGGCATATCATTCTTGAAATCACCACTTTTTGCGTTTGTGAAAAAAGTGTTAAAAGTATTAATGGTCTAGAGAATATGATAATTCCTTCTAGGAGTAGAAGAATCATTTCACTACGGTGCCAATTTTGATCCTACCCATGTTGGGAAATGAATTTTTCTTTTTTTTTTTTTTGATATTTTCAGGTTATACATGGAGTAGCATTGGTAATTTTAGATTGATTCAAGGTGTATGAAATGAAATTACCTTATTTCCAACCTTGAGTTGGCCATGGGAGTTTATGATTTTAAATTCTTTTGTCCTTAATTGTTGGGACAATGGTTTGTTGAGTATGATAACAATAAAATATTGATTTATATCTTTTTTAAAAGGGAATTTACCCTCCTACAGTTAATATAGGTTGAGTATATGAAATATTTTGATTTTTATTTGGCATATATTCTTGTAAAAGGAAATAGTTTTACCAATGCTCTAAGCCAAAATACATATCCTTGGGCAGTTTAAGAGTATGTTATTGAGTGGAAATTGAATAATTTTTTCATTGCAATGTAATAGAGGTTTAGGAGGACCTATGATAGATGACCATCAAATCCTTGGTAGTTGAGTCCACACCTCTGATTCAGGTAATGGAGAGGTAGTATGAGTATCTGGAATTTTTTCATTGAGGAAAACCCTTGAAGGCTAAGAGTCACCTCTTAAATGGACTATTAGTGATGATGAGATTTTTATGTACATGGTCATGTTTATGTGCCTACGTATACGTGAGAGGTGCTAATGTGTGAGTTACATGATTCAAATTGGGTGTTGCAAGTTATTTTAACCAAAATTTATCATGATCTTTGTAGATAATATTAGCAGTCATGGATGATGAAAGAGGTTGATAATTTTTTGAAGTGTTGATACATCTGTCAGCAAGTAATGGTCAAGAATTAGTGGCTAGGTGGTATGCTACAACCATTTCAAAATATAGATTGTATTTGGGATTATTTCACTAATTAATTCATGGTAGGTATATGGAGGAATCCTTAGAAGAATGATGTGATATGAGTAATTATCAATCAGTTGAAAATGGCATTGCCCTTCTTACCAATTCGAGATACTATTATGATGGATCCTCTAGGTGGCTTGTATATTTGGGAGAATGTAATAATGATTGGGGTTCTATAGAGTATTGTTTTAAATCATGATCATTGTTTTAGTTCACACATATGGGAAATGTTGAAGAAGTATCATGGTACATAGGTTATTCTGGGCACGACTTTTCACCCAAAGATAGATGGGAAATCAAAGTGCATTATAATGGTTGTAACACCCCGATATTTTATGAAAAATATTCTCTTAATTTCATTAATTTCTTGTGTTGTATGCTACACCATGATTACCTTGCGCTATACACAACACCGTATTAGCTTGCAGTATACGCAACACTATTCTTGGATCGTGTTACACACAATTTTGATAATAGTTATTCTACAGAACATTGAGTATATATATATATATATATATATTCAATGTATAAATGAAATATGGTTGGATTATGTTATACGAAACAACGAAGGATTCTTGCACAGCACGCAACCCTGACTTGGCTTGCATTACATGCAATCGCGACCTTCCTCGATAGCTTGTGTTGTACGCAATACCGGGTTTTACTAAACAACGATATATTATTATAATATTAATATGAACTAGCTGTTATGAATAGTATTAACTAAATTTTTAATCTTATAACATTATTATTCGTCTTACATATTTTCTAAAACATGGTATAAGAACAAACTAATTTTTTTGGGTAAAATAAGTATTTCTCAAAAAATGCAGTTTTGCCACCTTTTGATGGAGCACCCACTTTAAATCTAGTTTTTTACATGTTTATAAGTTCAATTTGACAAAAAAAAATTCTTCTTTGGAATCATGAAATAAAAATTTACATTGGATAAATTTTTCATATTATTCTGGTAACTTTCTTATTTTGATGAATAGTAAGAACACGATATATTTTAATTAAAAACAACTGTTTTCATCACAATAATTTATATGGTTAAATTATAATATTCAATGGTTTTAAAGTATAAATCGAATATATTTTTACCATTTAATATAATGTATGTCATTAGCGTTGATTCTACCTTGAATTCGTAGGATAAATCAATTCAATCTTTTGCAATGTTTTAAAGTTAAACTCGTTTTCTTTCGACAACGAGATTAATTTTAATTTAATTTATGCAACTTTTGTGTACTGAATTTGGAAAAATGGATTCCATATTTGGAATCAGTGGATCCAAATTATGTTAATAAGCAACTTTTTATTTTTGTGAATTATGAATAGTAACTACGGAATATTTTATTTACCATAGTTGAAGGTAAATCGGGTAATTAAGGGTAAATATAATATTATAAAATTATCCTAACACATGTAAAAATCCTATTTTATGACTAAAACTCGACCTATATCACCTAAGGGCTGGATTAGATTCATTTAATGGACTTTTCTCTATGAATATAATTTAAATATTATTAAAACCAAAGAATGTGACAACATGTTACTTTCTTAAATCTTATAAGTATAATAATTTTAATTTAGTGATAAACATCATGAAACTTCAAACATGAATAGTCTCCAGAAATATAATACAATTATCTACATCATAAGAATTTATTTAGAATTTTTAGGCATTAAATAATTATCATTTATTATGACACAAAGATGATGCAGTAATTATCTTATTAATGAAATATTGACATAATTGATGTTATAAATACCCAAATAAATGTAATTTAAGACTTTTTATGAATTAAACTAATTTTATAGGTTAATATGACATGTTAGTATTGATTTAATTATCTTTTTTCGAACTAATAATTCTGTTATGATTTTCACAAAAATCAATTACTAAATAGTGTCAAAATTGACATAAAATAGTTTTTAAAAAAAATATTATATTATTAATTGTTATTCTATTCCTAAAAACCTACAGTTCAGACAAATGACTTAGATAAGGTTATATATATTAATAATAAACGACTTGGGGTTCGTTTTCCTTCTTATAGTAAGTTTGTTAACCTTATAGTATAAAAACACAAGAAGAAAGAGTAAAAGTAAAATTATTTAACTTAATGTTAAATCTAAATGATAAGGTTAAAATAGGAACCTAAACTTGTCTAAATTATATTTGATAAGAGGATTTCGACCCATCCGCACCATAGCTTCTAAATAAATCAATTTACAGCTATTTAAAACCGAACGTGACTTTATAATAAAATAATATTTTTAGTTTTTTCCAAAGGAGCCCCTCTCCTCCCTTATAAAAGGGAACCTCCTCCCTCTCCTCCTCACACCAATTTGAGCCTTCATTCTCGGCCAAACCCTGCCCATTTCACTTCCCCACTTCCCTAGAATCATCCTAGAGGTTCTGGTTTTCTTCAAAGACAAACCATATTCCCTAAGAGGAGGTTATGAAGAGGCGCGTCAAAAAGAGGTAATATCCATTACCGATCCTTTCCAAATTATTTCTTCTACATCTTCTTCTTTAGTTGTTTCATTATGAGGTAATATCATAAGTATCACTCATATACTGATATGTTATTATAAATATTAAACAACCCTATTTCACCTCTTATCCATCCTACGGAAAACGAAATCATCGCGCTTGCGTACGTACAGAATACCGTCTCCACGCCGTGGTGTAATCTATTTTCCACCACCACCTTACTTGGATGGGTATAAGGGTGAAAGTAATGAATATATATAATTATTTTAAAGTGGTATTTATTATGAAATAGTATACATACACTCCAATACAATTCCACGATCATGGGAATGATATCATCGCTCATGCGTACGTACGGAATACCGTCTCCACGATGTGATGCGATTCATTCTACATAATCTTCATTGAATAATGATTATATAAATTAATTGAATGAATAAATAAGATATATATTACACTAATACCATTCTGAAAATGAGGTATCTATAACCTAAATAGAATAATAACAATTTATTCGATAAACACGCATAAGAACAAAAAAGTAATAAACACCTGAATAACATGTAGTAATGAAATATTACTAATAATAAGCTATGAATATGACCATATATGATATCATAACAATAATTATGATTATGTAATAAGTCAATGACATTATTTAAATCATTATACAGGAGTTTCGGACACTTACGAAGAAAATCAGTCCTAAGGTAAGGGAAATATCATAATCTCATTTTTATCCGAGATTGTTTATACATTGGAATTTACTGGGGTGTATTTTATCATCCACATCCATGATTCCACAATATGTAACATTATTTCCATCCACCTACAATTTTTTAAATACAATTTTACCCTTCGGTGTGTTTTTATTAAAAGATTAGAAGGGAATATTTTGTCGTTTTTCGTACGAGGTACTTTTTGACTTTTCCGACAAAAGTACGAGAGAAATGTTTTTTTAACTTATACGGCATGAATGGATTTTTAAAACATTATTTACAAGAAGATTCCTTTACAAGTTTTCAAGTTTATTTTTAATCAACTTCTATTAGTTTATAATTGTATGACATGTTAAGAAAGGAAATTTGTTTTGAAGTATAAAGGATATTTTCCTCAAGAATGGAGTTCAAGTGTTTTATCAAAATTATTTTCCAACTGAGATAATAAAGGGTTATATTTCTATCTCTATTTTTACATTCATTTGATTATGTTATGATGGAATTATTTTTATGATGTACTTTTATCTTATAGGGATTATGTTATGATGGCATGATGTTTAAGATTCCCATTTTTATTACATGGGTTATGCAATGATGTATGATTTTTGAATTTGTGGCACACATAAGAATGGTATCATTATGAGATGGGTGGGACCTATATTTCCCTACAATGAATTGGGTAAAGATTTTATATCTCATTAGATAGATATGGCTGAAACGGCAGGTTAAACCGGTTCAGCGAAATAGGACTGAAATGAGGAGTGAACTCGGTTCAAAAATGGACTTTGTCCACTAAGATAGTCTTGGCAATGAGTCTTGACTAAAAAGAAATGATTCTCTATGATTATGTGTGTATGCCACATAGTTTCATGTTTTAAGTTACGATTATTGGGATTTCAATTCACTACTATTATTTATCCCATGTTATGAAATTATGCTCTCTTTTGCAGGTTAATAATTCCAAAATGGTATGTTCTTGTGAATATAATGTGATTGATATTTCTTTTTTTTATCCTTACAGAGCATTTGAGCTCACCCTTTTATGTTTTCTTTTCCACAGGATATAAAGAAAGGTTTTAGGTAAAAAAAGGGAAGATCTTTATGGGAGATGTTGAAGATCTTTCACCACGATTAGAAGATTATATTCTGAGTTTCCAAAGACACTAAACTATTACGATCCGTGTGTGTCTGTTTTTGTTATGTACTAAGTGTTCTGAAAAAGTAATGTAATGTCCATGTACATCAAGCTTCGGGTCTCTACAGTTGGTATCAGAGAAAATGTTTAGTCAACCTTTGGAAACTAGGATGCGAGAACTTTAGTGAGATCCCTAGAGATATTTCTAAGGTATGTCTAGGGATGTCCCTAAGGTTAAGAATAAGTATAGGTTATAGTCCTAGAATCGTGCTAACGATCTTAGAATTAATCCTAAGATGTTAGATATTGAAGGTGCTCCCCCTTTATTATATTGTTTTCCCTAGCGTAATTTTTTCCTCTCACACTATTCTTTTTGGGTTTTAGACGATGGCTGGAACCCGAAGGAACCGTGTTGATCAATGTAATGGACAATGCAAGGATTGTCCTCCTGAACAAACAAATGTTATGGTAGATGGAGTGAAAAATCTTATTTCTATACTTACACAAGCTATGAATCATTCTACACTTCCAAATGACCAGAGAAGGGAACAACATTCTATTGAGTCCTTCATGAGGCAACGCCCAACTTCTTTCAGTGGGTCTTCTGATCCACTTGTTGCTGAACAATGCATCAGTACCACTGAAAAGTTATTTTCAGTTCTTCAATGTTCTGAACATGATAAAGTCATCTTAGCAGTATATCATTTGGATGGTGAAGCTGAACAATGGTGGAATCTTATCAAGAATACGAGGCCAAGAGATGAAATTGAGTCGATGGAATGGGTCGAGTTCAAGAACTTATTTTTCAATAAGTACTTCCCTCGTATTCTTCAAACAAAGTTGGAGAAGGAGTTTGATGAACTAAAGAAAAAGGCTGATGAATCTGTTGGTATATACGAAGCGAATTTTACAAGGTATGCATCTGGATTTATCATCCAACCTAAAAGTAAAGTTGATCGATTCTTCAGTGGCTTAAAACCAGAACTTCGAAGGGCATTAGCTATAAGAGACATCAGTTGCTATGAAGAAATTGTACGTTGTGCTGTCAGGGTAGAAATGGAAGTTGGTGTTACTTATCCATCTCATAGTTTTGACAAGAAACGAAAGATGGAGTTCAAGGAGAAATCTCCAAAGAATGGTGAAAAGATGATGAATGTTTCCTTATGCTCAATGTGTGGAAAGAAGCATGGTGGAGATTGTCTTAAAGGGACAAGTAAATGGTTCAAATGTGGAATGGAAGGTCATCGGGCATTTGAATGCCGCAATGATAGGAAAAAGATGCCTAATGATGCAAACAAAGGATGGGATACACAGAATGAACCTACTACACTTCAATGCTTCAAGTGCAAGTAAATGGGGCATTATGATAATAAATTCCCAAATCCAAGGGTTAGTGATGATCGACATGTGAAACCACTTAAGGAAAAGGACAAATGGAAGTCACATGCGATCACCATTGGCAATGTTGAATATGACAACGATGTGGTGGAATGATTAAGTGTTTATGTAATGAGATTCCAGAATAATGTTGTATATAGTATCGTGGAATATTGGAATATTTATGTATTGGTCTATTGTGGTTTTCAATAATTCTTTGGCATCGGTAACCATGAAAAGTGATTGAAATATTTTTGGAAAGCAGATGATATGCACATAATGAAGGGATAAATAGAATCTAATATGTTTGATAGTATTCATGAGCTCATGATTGATATAAGGACTATGTGATATCATGGTTTGAGTATATAGAATTTTGAGGATTTTGGTATGTGGAAAGTGTTAACTTTTAACTGCATTCATGTTTTCACTAAGGTTCAATGGGTATTCATTCTTCAAGAGAATACATGATTATGGTATTCACATGTTTGTAATTTGACCAACAAGATATATCTTATGATATATGGGGGATAAATGATGGCATTCACGTGATCATTTTCTTTATACTATGAGCTTGGATCGAAGTATTTTAGATAAGCGTAAAGATTGGAATGGATTATGTTGGAAATAAGTTAGTATTGTTTAAGGATAAAACTTTTTTTGATATTGTTGATGGGATGATATAGTAATATATCTTTAGAAAAAGGTCAACCTGCAGGACGGTCGACAGCCCATCGCGTCGGACAAGGCTGTGGCAATCGAACCCACAACCGAAGTGCGACTGGCCTTTATCGCCTACCACTGGCGTACAGGAAGTCCCTGTTTAGTAGAAACTAGTTTTATTATATTATGTAGTATAATATAAGAACTATTATCCCATTTTAGGAACCATATGTGATTAATATCACTATAGATGGACTTACATATTTTTTTGATAACTTTTCTAACTTTTTGTTTGAGACAGTTGGAATGACCCCTCATTCTATAACATGATCTGCTAACACATCACGAATGACAAATTCAACTTCATTTCAATAAGAGATGAAGTGGAAATTGTCCAAAGAACGACTAAATGTGAGACTATACCTAAATCACGAAAGTATTTCTTCTAATTCCAATTTCATCAACTTTAGGGAAATGATCTTGAAAACAAAAATTTGTGTCCTAGTTACCTTATATCCGATGAATCAGATAGTACCTTAGATCATCACAAATCAATATCTTTGTGATTGTTGGCTTTTTCATAGCCATGTTATCTACCACTCTCCATCAGAACATGATGGTTAGATTTTTCTTCCATATCCATATTTTCACTTATGTTCTCCTACGTGGAAACCCAGTGATGAGTTAATTTGGGTAACCGTTATATTTCATACCTTAGTTTTTAAAGCCACGTTTTGGTATTCCTTTTTACGATGTGGGTTTCTATTAAACAAACTTTCGACTAGTAAACCATTTATAACCCCGACGAATTTCGAGGGCGAAATTCATTTTAAGGGGGGGGGGGTAGATTGTAACACCCTGAGAGTTTATGAGAAATATTCTTTTAATTTCATTAATTTCTTATGTTGTATGCTACACCAAGATTACCTTGCGCTATACGCAACACCATATTAGCTTGTAGTATACGCAACACTATTCTTGGATCGTGTTACACACAATTTTGATAATAGTTATTCTACTCAACATTGAGTATATATATATATATATATATTCAATGTATAAATGAAATATGGTTGGATTATGTTATACGAAACAACGAAGGATTCTTTCATAGAACTCAACCCTGACTTGGCTTGCATTACACGCAATCGTGACCTTCCTCGATAGCGTGGGTTGTACGCAATACCAGGTTTTACTAAACAACGATCTATTATTATAATATTATTATGAACAAGCCATTATGAACAGTATTAACTAAATTTTTAATCTTATAACATTATTATTCTTCTTACACATTTTCTAAAACATGGTATAAAAAAAAATAAAATTTTCGGGTAAAATAAGTATTTTTAAAAAAATGCAGTTTTGCCGGCTTTTGGTGGCGCACCCACTTTATATCTAGTTTTTGACATGTTTATAAGTTCAATTTGACAAAATAAAATTCTTCTTTATAATCATGAAATAAAAATTTACTTTGGATAAATTTTTCATATTATTCTGGTAACTTTCTTATTTTGATGAATAGTAAAACACGCTATATTTTAATTAAAAACAACTTTTTTCATCGCAATAATTTATATGGTTAAATTATTATATTGAATGGTTTTAAAGTATAAATAGAATATATTTTTACAATTTAATATAATGTATGTCATTAGCATTGATTCTACCTTGAATGTGTAGGATAAATCAATTCAATCTTTTGCAATGTTTCAAAGAAAAACCCGTTTTCTTTCGACAACGGGATTAATTTTAATTTAATTTCTGCAACTTTTGTGTAGTGAATTTGGAAAAATTGATTCCATATTTGGAATCAGTGGATCCAAATTATGTTAATAAGATACTTTTTATTTTTGGGAAATATGAATAGTAACTATGGTAAATTTTATTTACCATAGTTAAAGGTAAATCGGGTAATTAAGGGTAAATATAATATTATAAAATTACCCTAACACATGTAAAAATCCTATTAGATGACTCAAAGGTGACCCATATCACCTAAGGGTCGGATTAGATTCATTTAATGGACTTTTTTCTATGAATATAATTTAATTATTATTAAAACCAAAGAATGTGACAACATGTCACTTTCTTAAATCTTATAAGTATAATAATTTTAATTTAGTGATAAACTTTATGAAACTTCAAATATGAATAGTATCTAGAAATCTAATACATTTATCTACATCATAGGAATTTATTTAGAATTTTTAGGGATTAAATACGTATCATTTATTATGACACAATGATGATGCAGTAATTGTCTTATTAATGAAATATTGACATAATTGATGTTATAAATACCCAAATAAATGTAATTTAAGACTTTTTATGAATTAAACTAATTTTATAGGTTAATATGAAATGTTAGTATTGATTTAATTAACGTTTTTCGAACTAATCATTCTGTTATGATTTTCACAAATATCAATTACTAAATAGTGTCAAAATTGACATAAAACAGTTTTTAAAACAAATATTATATTATTAATTGTTATTTTATTCCTAAAAATCTATGGTTGATCAAAATGACTTATATAAGGTTATATATATTAATAATAAACAACTTGGGGTTCGTTTGTCATCTTATAGTAAGTTTATTAACCTTATAGTATAAGAAGACAAGAAGACACGGTAAAAGTAAAATTATTTAACTTAATGTTAAATATAAATGATAAGGTTAAAATAGGAACCTAAACTTGTCTAAATTATATTTTATTATAGGATTTTGACCCATCCCCACGTTATCTTAGAAATAAATCAATTTGGAGCTATTTAAAACCGAACATGACTTTATAATAATATAATATGATTAGTTTTTTCAAATGAGCCCCTCTCCTCCCTTATAAAAGGGCACCTCCTCCCTCTCCTCCTCACACCAATTTGAGCCTTCAAGCTCGGCCAAACCCTACCCATTTCACTTCCCCGCTTCCCTATAATCATCCTAGAGGTTCTTGTCTTCTTCAAATACCAACCCTAGTTCCCTAAGAGGAGGTTAAGAAGAGGAGCGTCAAAAAGAGATAATATCCATTACCGATCCATTCCAAATTCTTTCTTCTACATCTTCTTCATTAGTTGTTTCATTATGAGGTACTAACATCAGTATCACTCATATACTGATATGTTCTTATAAATATGAAACAACCCTATTTCACCTCTTATCCATCCTACGTAAAACGAAATCACCGCGCGTGCGTACGTACGGAATACCGTCTCCACGCCGGGGTGTAATCTATTTTCCACCACCACCTTACTTGGATGGTATAAGGGTGAAAGTAATGAATATATATATGATTATTTTAAAGTTTTATTTATTCTGAAATAGTATACATACACTCCAATACAATTCCACGATCACGGGAACGATATCATCGCTCGTGCGTACGTACGGAATACCGTCTCCACGATGTGATGTGATTCGTTCTACATAATCTTCATTGCATAATGATTATATAAATGAATTGAATGAATTAATATGATATATATTACACTAATAACATTCTTTAAATGAGGTATCCATAACCTAAAGATAATAATAATAATTTATTTGACAAACACGCATAAGAACAAAAAAGTAATAAACACCCGAATAACAAGTAGTAACGAAATATTACTAATAATAAGCTAAGAATATGACCATATATGATATCATAACAATAAGTATGATTCTGGAATAAGTAAATGACATTATTTAAATCATTATACAGGAGGTTCGGACACTTACGAAGCAAATCGGTCCAAAGGTAAGGGAAATATCACAATCTCATTTTTATCCGAGATTGTTTATACTTAGGAATTTACTGGGGTGTATTTTATCATCCAGATCCATGTTTCCTCAATATGTAACATTATTTCCATCCACCTACAATTGTTTAAATACAATTTTACCCGTAGGAGTGTTTTTAGTAAAAGATATGAAGGGAATGTTTTGTTGTTTTTCGTACGAGGTACTTTTTGACTTTTCTGACAAAAGTACGAGAAGAATGTTTTTTTATCTTATACGACATGAATGGATTTTTAAAACATTATTTACAAGAATATTCCTTTACAATTTTTCAAGTTTATTTTTAATCAACATCTATTAGTTTATAATTGTATGACATGTTATGAAAGGAAAATTATTTTGAAATATAAAGGATATTTTCCTCAAGAATGGAGTTCAAGTGTTTTATCAAAATTATTTTCTAACTAATATAATTAAGGGTTCTATTTCTATCCCTATTTTTACATTGATTTGATTATGTTATGATGGAATTATTTTTATGATGTCCTTTTATCTTATATGGATTATGTTATGATGGCATGATGTTTAAGATTCCCATTTTTATTACATGGGTTATGCAATGATGTATGATTTTTGATTTTGTGTCACACATAAGAATGGTATCATTATGAGATGGGTGGACCTATATATCCCTCCAATGCATTGGGTAAAGATTTTATATCTCATGAGATAGACATGGCTGGAACGGCTGGTTAAACCGGTTCAGTGAAACAGGACTGAAACGAGGAGTGAACACGGTTCAGAAATGGACTTTTTCCACTAAGATAGTCTTGGCAATTAGTCTTGACTAACAAGAAATGATTCTCTATGATTATGTGTGTATGACACAAAGTTTCATGTTTTATGTTATGATTATTGGGATTTCAATTCACTACTATGATTTATCACATGTTATGAAATTATGCTCTCTTTTGTAGGTTAAGATTTCCAAAATGTTATGTTCTTGTGAATATGATGTGATTGATATTTCTTTTGTTTAACCTTACTGAGCATTTGAGCTCACCCTTTTCTGTTTCCTTTTCCCCAGGATATAAAGAAAGGTTTTAGGTAAAAAAATGGAAGATCTTTATGGGAGATGTTGAAGATCTTTCACCATGATTAGAAGATTATATTCCGAGTTTCCAAAGACACTAAACGATTAAGATCCTTATGTGTATGTTTTTGTTATGTACTGAGTATTCCGCAAAAGTAATGTAATTTCCATGTACGTCAAGCTTCGAGTCTCTACAATGGTACTAGATTACATGTAGAAATAACATGTCATAGACTTTGGTGGGTCATGGGAGAATTATTTTTCAGTCATGGAGTTCAAAAGTAAAAACATTTATTAGGATAAAATTCATATTGAACCATATGATGTTATCTATGGTAGGTCATGTAGATCAATATTGTATTGGATAGAATATATGTAATCAGAGTTTTTGGGGTCGAGTCTCATGATGGATACATCATAACAGGTTCATTTTATTTAGAAGTGTATGGATACATCTCATAAAAGGTAAAAGTTTTATGTTGATACACATTGATGACCCCTTGAGATTCTAGCGTGTGATCATGTGTTCCTTTGGGTTTCTCCTAGGTTGGGTCACTATAAAATTTAGAAAAAGGGAATGTTGGAAGCTAGGTATATCATGGCATTTGAGATTGTGGAGAGGATAAGATCAGTAGTGTACCGATTGAATCTTTTTCAATAGTATAGTGGAATGCAAAAAATTGTTTCATGGGTAATGAATTTAGTTGTATTACCCTCACCCTTCCGATGCAATAAATATTGATAATGTAGAATTTGAGGCTGATTCATCTATTAAAGAGCATCTAGTTGAAATTGTGGATCACACTGACAAAATCTTTTGAGGTAAGACCATGTTGATGGTTCAAGTCTTTTGGCAGTTCTGTAATTCGTAGAAAGAGACATGGGAGATGGAAAAAACATGTAGTCCCAACGGTCCAATATTTTGACCTTTTAGACTAAATAATTCTTTTGAGTATATCTCAAGGACTAGCCATTATAAGGGGGTGAGGTTTTAAGATCCCAAATTTCTAATGAGCAATACTACATTAATGTTTTGATATAACTATTTCTTTTATTGGTAATGAAATAGTTCAAGTGTGTTTGTGTATTCTTGGAGATGTATTGGGGATTCCAGACATGAAATTTCAACAAAAAATGGTTTACTAGGAAGGGTGGATTATAACTGCATGGTTAATAGTAACTGTGTGCCATAACCAAGAAGCCTCTAGGAGAGGGTGCATGGTTTACAACCCATCCAAGGAGGATCTAGAAAATCCTGTGAATTTGGAGAAATCCACTTCATGGAGACACTCTATATTTTTTCAAACCGTGTGGGCTCCCAAGAGACCGTGTTTCCAAAACCCCCCTTAGATAGAGTATGTCACGCTTTGGCATATATTTTTTCCAACCGTGTGCCCAAAACATGAACCTCATTAAAGAGGGGAAAATTCACATTTCTCCCATTGATATTTAAGGAATTTGGTATTAATTTCTTCCCATTTCACCATATATCAACCATTGTGATTAAATTCCTACTCCGAATCCTCCAAGTGATTTTTCTCTTTTTATTATTGGCTGTTTGGAGTTCATTTTGGTGCAGATCAAAAATCTGGTTGTGTCTAACAATCCTCCTCCCTCTATTTTCTGGAAAATGGTTTATATACTTGTTCCCCTCCATACAAATACATAAAACATTGTTTTTTATAATATTAAAGGTTATAGAATTGATTTTTGATTGAATTTAATCAAGGTATAATGTAAAATGAGCTCTCATATTTGAACATGAGGTCAGTGGTCTATAATTTATATCCCATAGTCCTGATTCCATATTTAATGTGTGTGTGGTTATGTTGTCGAATATTATTACAGAGCATTTGGTTCCATGGTAGGAAATGGTAAATGGGTTAAATTATCAATTAATTGAACCCCTCAATATCATTGTGGGATCTGATGAGGATGAGTGGATCTAGCTTATGGACACCCATGGGGTGGACCACTCCATTAAACATGAACGATTATTATGTTAAAAGATAAATTATGGGTTTTATGATATTAGACCAACAATAAAAGTTATTAACCCAATATCATTGTAATATAAGATTTTGGGATTAACTTTAAGAGTTAGGTAATTGATTATGGGTAAATGGAGGTATGTGATAATTGGTTAATGGGGATTTTCCTGATGGTTAAATGGGTTGGAAATGGGATAAATAGTTATAGTTTGTTAAAATGATAAAATTGGTTAATATTGGAAATTAAGAACATGATGATGGTAAAGAACCATGGGAGTGTTATTTAAATGGAAATGTTGAAACCTTGTTCTTTTATGTGATAGAATGGTTAATGTTAATGAGGCTATGTCAGTGGGATAAATGGTTGTGGGATGTTGGAAAAATTATCCACTCATGTGGGTTGTCTAGATTGATTCTCTAGGGTCCCCTATGCATAGTACTTATTTAGGGATTGGACTGATTCTCTAGAACCTAAGGGTATAGACATGGTGTTTTATATCATGGTTACTATGGTAAAATAAGGCATTCTAAATATAGATTGAATCCATGGATTGAGGATCCATGTTTTAAAGCCTATGATATTTTTACACATAGATCAGATGATCAAAAAATATTAAACTAGTTTGGACGAATGTTTGGTAAAATATGGAATTTCGAATGAAATTAGTTGATATAATAAATGTTAAAATGTTGTAACCTGCTTTATTTTTCTTTCCTTACTAACTACACTTCTTCATAATCTATATTTTATTGGATATTTTGTAGACACCATTGGTGGTGGATTTATGATTCATACTCACACCCAACTCAGGTTTCCTTTGGGTACCAGAGAAGACTACATGGTTGCAAGTTAGGATAAGGGTATAGTCTTTCAAAATATTATATTATACCCTATCTTCTAGTCAGTATCCTCTTGTGTTCAATGAGGTGTCCCTGAGGGCATGTAATGAATCAGATTGGGGAACTAGATAGTGTCTTCCTTGTTTGGAAGTTACACATATAGTCCTTAGCTACGTGATGTAACTTATTTAACACAATGAATGTAGTTGATGGTGTCACCTTTAGAATGTAATATTTCATGAGTTGTGTCATATAGGGAATACATGACATGTACTCAAACAACATTTCATGTGATTAGGCATTTACTCCTATGTACAACTTAGAAAACATTATGTGTGTGTTTTTACTAGAGGTATTATTATATTTATATCCTTTTAAAAACTAGAGATTTTTATCTCAGGAGGCACATAAATTGAGTTACATTGAAATAAATTCTATATAGACGTGTTCTTATGCTAGATCAATAAATTAATTTTATTTTCAGGATATTTCCACTTTAAATCACCCCTAATCATTCCATTATAAAACCAATCATCATCCTATATTATTTGGTTTCATTAATATAAATATACTTATCCCTATCTCACCCTCGCGAAACCAATTTATCTTCCCACAATGAATCTATGATACATTCAGCCCTTGAAAATATATATGTTGACATCAGACACCCTCCCAATCACTTTCTATTAAATCTACCTCAACATCATCATACAAAAATCTACACTTTCATCTCAATACATCATCCACGATGGAGGATGAAAGTATAATCTATAATAAGGTAGTGATAAGATCAAATGGAGGTGGGATAATCATGGCCAATGTAAATAAAAAATTCCCAAATTTTTTTCCACTCCATGAATAATAAATAACATCGAGAAATAAGATGTTACATTGATTAAAATGTGATAGAAATATAAAAATCACAAAAATAGATATTTTCAAACGAATGAGACTCTATATTTAGGAAGAATTATTTAGAATGATCATTGGGATATTAGATGTCTATATAATATATAACAATTAAAACCACAATAAAACCTATAATAAGGTATTTGAGAAAATTTAATATTACTAAGAATGAGTCATGAATTTGTAGGAAGTATCACAACCTCATGGAATTATGGTCATCTCTTTAATCCACTATTGATGCTAGGTTTATGATTGTTTTCATTTCATTATATGATCAATGATGTTGTGACGAATCCATTTTCATTTCTTCAATATGATATTTACTCCCCAAATATCATGTTACTTGTCTTGTGTCTCAATAAAGGGTTATGTTAGTGACAGATATTGATTAACCTATAGGGTAATTATGATAAGTTATTTATGGAGAAATTATAGGGTTTCACAAAAAAAATTATTTAATTAATTATTTTATTAAGACACCCACAATTGACACCTTAGAGGCCTAAAAAATGGGGATTACAATACTCTCTCGGAAAACTCACATCTGTTTATGGGATATTGTCATCCTTCCTCATGCAATAAATATTTATTTAAATTATAAATATAAAATTCCCCATTAAAATTAAAAGAGATCCAAAATTCACAAAAAATAGCCTCATAGTAAACACCACATCTCAAAATCAACACAATAATCATTTTTCCAAGGTCGTATGTTTGTGTAATTTTACTATTTTACCCTTGAGGTAGTCCTAGGACTATGAAACTAAAAATTTATCTATATATCAATTGAAGAAAACCTATATATTTATAATAGATGTATAGATCAAAGAATATTTGATAGTATTGAAAAAATTATATGTTATGAACATTATTTTTAGTTAGATATTATGTGGAAAATATTTTTTAATATAATGGTCATGTTTTGAATATAAAGAATATAAGTCATAATATTAATATTAATCAAACAATATTTTTTCTTAAATGTTGTCTCAGTAATGGATTTTACTTGCATTGGATTGTTAAATGGTCACAAAGTGATGTAGAAGGTGTTACATAGTAATATAATATATGTTATATGACATGTAACATGTTAAACAAGACAAAAAATGTATCAAACTTAAGGAATTTTTATTTTTATTTTGAATTGGATATTTTAAATATGAGTTCTTGTGTATAATATTTTTATTATTCTTAAGAGTTTATGATTATGAACAAATATTCCTGTTATACAAAAGGCTTCTCTAGTTTATATTTTATTTTGGTGGGATATATATTTTTTCAAATGAATTCACTATTAATCCCACAAGGTTTGAATTTGATTTTCCCTTAATATATTTTCATAATATAGATTTATTTTTTGAGATGATAATGGAATAATAAAATTATTTGGGGAACATACAGAGATACTAAGTATCAGTTATGAGCCACTAAAATAGTTTTGTTTGTCAGCTGACCCACTATGTATTCTACATGGAATGTCATTCATTATTAAATTAATATAATAGGGGATAAAGAGTTATATAAATCCATATTGCTAAATGTTTAAAAGTAATCTCACATGTGAACCTTATTTTGTTTGATACTTTTCTTAATCTAATCTAAATGATGAGATAATAAGGGGTAGTTATGTATGCTGCAAATCATGTGGCAGAATTTTATTTATTAAGATGAGACATTTTAAACAGTATCATAGGAATAATATTTTGACCCATATATGATAAATAATAATGAATTTTATAATTGAAATTGGGTATATTACATTTGATGTACTTGTCTATTTAGTTAAGTAACATTTGATACACTATTCTTCATAGATTAAATAGATGGTAAGTGCTCATCCATTATTTTTAATATTTAATCAGGGATTCTAGAATATATTAGTTGGTCCATATCAAATTAATTTATTCTTTATATCTTGGTCAATTTATATGTTATTTTAATATATTTTATAATTATTCTTTATATATGTGATACATCTGGTTTACACAGGTATGAAGAATCATGTGTTTGATGGGTATAAAAAATTATCCATTTCTATCATGAGTATGATTGAGTATTTTCTATAATACACACATTTAATAAAATTATGTATTTGTGAATTTATTATGTTTACCTTATAAAAAAGGTTCATTAGGTCTCGTATAGTGGTTGTGTGAATGAAAATATTTTTTTTTCAATAGTGTGTTTGTATTAAATATTGAGATGATAATGATGATTTCTCTTAAAATATTTTCATCGAATTAAAAAAATGAGTTTTGGATATAGTTTAAAATTGGTTTATATATGATTTGTCATAAGTTGAAAGTGCACAATTTTTATGATACTTTAGTGACAAAAAATATTAGATGAAATAGAAATTAAATAAAAACTATAATGGGATGAATGACATCCCATCATGGTTTATACATTATAAAACCATGTAAATGATAATTAAATTTCGTCATTGTTTGTTTAATTATGTGAATTAACTACATGATAACGCGATATTTAAATTTATCTTATATCTAAGCTGTCAAGATGATGTAATCCATATTGGATAATGATTTTAAAGTATTCATACTAATTTTTTAAACACTGAAGTACATATAAAATAATGAATCAGATGTTATAATGAGTTTTAACTTAATTAACTTTTAATAAAATTTCATGGAATTACTAATAAACATTCATAAAATATTCATAACACAAGGATTTTCTATTGTATTATATTTAATGTGGTTCACACATTATAAATGAAGCTCAGCTATTGTACCTGAGTTGTGATTTGAATATAGAGACTCATTGAAGTCACATATATCTTCTCACTCACCGATTTAACATAAATATATAGTAGTCCATGATCAAGATATAAATCATACCAATAGTTGGTCATAGTAATATAAATAAAATCTGGATGCATTTATGGATGAATCATGTGATTTCCAATAAGATATTTTCCTCAGGATCATGTATAATTTCTTGGAAAGATTGATTTAAAATAAAAATTGAGTTATGGTATGCACATATATTTTATTAAATTATAAATAGTAGTTAAATCTTATCAAAAAGGTTTATAATGGTTTTTTTAATTTCATTTTGACTTGTGTTGTCCTTAACAAAACCTAACATTTACATCTGTCAGTAATTTAAATTGAAAATGTGGATTTCGAATTGAATTGAAATGGTTGATTTAATGAGGTGTGTTTAAAATTATTTCTATTAAAAAATGAAAATTTAGTCGATAAATGAATCATTTATGGGGAATTGGTTTTCAGAAAAATACCATTAGTAAGGGTTGGAATTTGGTGAATGGTTTTGTTGTGATTGATTTTATAATTTAATCATAGTGCGTCTATACATAAAAATTGTATTTCCAAGGAGACTTTTTTTATACTATATACTCTAACAATGATAAATAGAAAAATTAGATAGAATGAATTAATATGAGAAAAAATGGAATAATTGGGGATATAGGGACACTGCCACTCATTTTATTGGAAAATATATTAGTTTCGAGTCTGACATGTGAATGAGTGCGGAATGTTTTAAATAATATGATTTTGAATTTTATTGTATTCTAGTTAAAAAAATATGGATAATTATGGATAGATATATATAAATGAATTGACTATATTTCACTCAAAATTTGTGTTATTGTGGGAATATTTTTAGTTAATAGAGAGTCATTGTAATTGATTTTTTGAAATATAGAGTTTTCATGGATGATTTTTAATTAAAGGGAAATTCCATTAAGGGTCATGAAAATGGGGAGTTTTTCTATAATGGTGTTTTTATGGAGAAAAGATTTTTTTAATGTTGAATTGAAATTAAATATTTGATTGTGAGTACACTCGAAAATTTAATTTTAAAAAAAACTAAATGTTTCTAGATTTAATATCCTCCTTTTATAATCTTTTTAATTCAAAAATGTTTTTTGGGTAAAAAATTATTTTATTTATTAATATTGATTGACATTTCATTTTTTTAATTTCTCATACATGGAGAAATATTAGAGTCATCAGAGAGATCCTTCTAAATTTATACTTAACCATTATATATTCACTTAAGTGAAAATGTAAATATGATTGATCACCATAAATGGAAAGATAGACCGCAATCATTGTTAGTAGATATTGTTGATCCATGTTTTAGATATGTTTGAGGTCTTCATGTCATAGGGTTTCAGTCTCTTTATTTTATTTTGGTCAGCATAATTATTTGGTTATTTTTAATACTATTGGGTTTTTGAAATGTACCTCTTTTTTTATGAGTTTATATATTAAATTATTTTTAATAAAATAGTTTATATCAACATGTATATTTTATTATTTTGGGATTATGTATTTATGGTAATATTTACAATAAAAATGGGTTATTGTATCCCGTAGACCACATTTTTATCTACATAAAAATGGGGAGTATACTTTATATATTATGGAACTCAGATATGGGACTTGGGATTCGGGTCCCCACATATGGTGTATATGTCCTTGATAAATATAAAATTGTTTTAAAAACCACATAATATTATAAGAGTCATTTGTTACTTGAAACTCAATTATATCATCCAAAATATAAATTGAATTACCTTTTTGTGTTATAATAACAACATATTATGAATCACCCAACCCTATGAAGGAAATCACCTTATAAATTTATAAACAATATGCTCACCATTACTCCCTTAGGAATATAAAACTTCATGGAAAAATATTTATATATATATATATATTAATCCATATAATTTACATACTATAATATTTCCTCTAGACTTATCATCCTTGATGGAACACCTTCAATGAATATACCCCACACTCTATCCTTTATTGGTCTATGCCCCTCCTTTAGTAAGTTCACAAATTGAATTTTCACTTGAGTAAAACTCTAAGAAAGAGAAATCTTTTTCTCATTTAGGTGCATGGAATATAATATAAAAAATTCTTTTAAATGACCTATTGAAAGAAACAACGCCACAAAAATTTGTAACTACATTTTATAAGTTACATCTTTGAAAAAAATATGATTTTGTGGTTTATGGTTACATGAAATGGTCTATTGTATTACCTTTTAATTTTATGTGTTTTACAAAAAATGTTTTTATAAAGATCCTTGTAAACCATTATTTGATAGTGGGACCATGAATTTTTTGGAATGAATTTTTTAAATGAAGTGTCAATATTATGGATACATTTCTCTAGGAGAACATAGACACCACATACATTCCTTATGTATTTTAAAGGATATTAATGTAATTCAATTGGTTAATAATTAAAATAAAGTTGATATCATGTTATGATTAATTTCATGTTGAAGATAGAATTTTGAAAAGTCAATGTGCACCATTTCTAAAATTATAGACTATGAATTGGTGGTATTTAGCTAGCTGAATTTCATTTGATGGAAAACAGTGGAAAAAATAAATTTTTATGATGAAAAAATACCACGAATTTCAATGGATTCTTTGACTAAGGTCACTACATCAAGGTGGAATAATTTCAATCTATATTTTTATGGATATCAATTCAATCTAAGTATTTTTATCCTATAAGATTTTGAAAATGTCCAAAGAGATTCATGAAGTTCATTACTCAATATTTATATATGATTGTGAAAACCTATTAGTGGGTAAATCACATGTACCATGATGAGAAATTACTCGATTTAATAAAATAATCCTATATTCATTCATGGATTATATATTGAAAAATGATTATATATTGATGAAATTCACAATTAAAAGAAACAGAGATATAAAGATAATTGTTTGATTAATATTGAATACTTATGAATAATTAAAATAAAATCTTGTTTCATTTGGATGAATTTATGTTTTGATTATAGAGAATAAGATGCTTGTAAAATATATACATAGATTAAAAAAATATGGTTTGTCTTAGTAGTTCCCTGAGGATGTATGGTTTAGATTTTCTCATCGACATGGTCTATAGTGGTCAGGGTGTCGTCAGGTGGGAAAATTGGGAAGATAGTTGATGAGTGTCTATAGAAAAAAATATTATTTAAATATAAAAAATAATTTTATATTATATTATAATTAAAACTATGTAATATAATATAAATAAATATATATAAATATATATCAGGACAAAATATAATAGTTTAACAATGTAGGTACTTAAATATTATAAATCCATACAAATTGATTAGAATTTACAAAAGTTCCACAATAAAGAAATTTAATAAATAAATTCCAAAAATTTGATAACGACCTAAAGTATGTATAAATTTTTTTTATAAGAATGATAAAATTAAGAACATTAATTTGAAACCACCTTTTATATCTATATTTCCAAATAGATAATAATCACCATATGTGGTAAGCAAAAGTGATTATTAGTTTTAAATTTTATTTATATTTAATTATATTATTCCTTATAAAAATTTAGTGTGAATGTTAATGGATATAAATTGAATTTTCTTGTAAATTGGACCACATCTATTGAAAATAATGAATGAATAAAGAATAAAATGTATTTACTTGGTTTACATGCATAGAAAACTCATTTTTGTTATATACATATCCTAATGTCGTCTTTTTTTGTTTTAACATTTGGTGTTATTCCATTATTAATAACATGGGTCAACTCTATCATGTTTCAGCTTATTAATAAGTGATATCCCCGTGATCTCCTCTATTAGAACATTGTATAATGACTATCGCTAAGGTATCTATGTGATCAAGGGATTTGTTTCCTCTAAAAAAATCACAGACTGTCAAACGTCAATAATCCCCATAGCATCCATGAGATGTAAAGTGAATAATATTATATATGAATATATATAAAAAATTCTATATTCAATGTTAATAGATAAATAGATATTTACAAGTAGAATTATGTTATCCCAAATATATTCCATTCCCAATATTGAGTCAGTTAAGGTGGTCATCATAATGGTATCTTCACACCTCTAGCTACCCAAATCAATCATACCTCTCCAGATTCCTTTATTGTCCAATATACACATATACTAAACTATATAAAAATAAGAAGAATAATGTGCATATGAACATGAAGGGATAAATAGACAAGTACTCACTATAGTAATACCATGTAATGAGTTGATCATATTAACATAAAGTGTCTAATTATTTCAATAGTATATAAATTATTGGATAGATCATTCCATCATTAGTCATAATGAAAATAACGATCAATCCAAATCAATCAACACATGAATCATATTCATTATTCTCCCACGATTTATATAATTTTCAAAAAATAATATATATATATATATATATATATATATGATCCCACATACATTTAAATATATAGCATCATATAATGTTCCCTAAATGGATTGACCATAACATGCTATAGGAAATAAAAATATCTCAATATATATAAATTTCATGAAGAAATAAAAATCTCCAAATATGAAATCAATATACATGTATAGATTCCAATGGAAATATACATTTATAGGGTTATAGTAGTATATCATGTAACTAGATGCAAATATACATATATTCCTCCTAATATCGTGATTTTTGAGAAGTATAAGTGTGAGGACCCAACTCGAGAGTTCCCGGAGCTGGTGCCCGTGATACATGATGTACCATAATTATCAAATTACATTACATTACCAAAATCCCATCATGTCCCATGCTATAGAGGATCATGAGGTTCATGTTCTGGGAACAACCAGCTGCATTATGAAGCTTCATTGATGACATGACTGATACCTCAAAATTTTAAATTTAAAACGTAGGGTGAGAAAAAGTAAGTCTAGTAAGGTGTTTGAAAACAACATGAAAATAATCTTTCTTTATTGAAAAGGAAATAATACTCTTGAAAATAATCTTAAAAATTGGAAAATTAATTAACTTGAAATAAAGGAAACTATTAACACAACATATAATCATGATTAGAGTATGCAGGAATAAACAAGTTATAAATCCCTTGGACAATAATTATACAATACTAATCTGTTGGTTATGAATGTTACTTATAACAAGGCATAAAAATGATACATCAACAAGGAATAATCTGATTACACATAACATGACATTGTTATTCCAATTTTCTCACATGTAGTAGCATAAAAACTGCTGATAAATGGACCCAGTCTTAAATTTTTAAAACATTACTTGTCAACGCTTTTAAACCATCTATGCACACATTAGGCTCTGTACCAGGGATATAATACTAGTTGGAAAATCCCATGGTCTGTCACATACTAACACATTAAAAGGATGGTATAATTCCAGACTATTTCAAGGACTTCTTCCAAGACCATACATATCTTTTTCTGAGAATTTCACCTGAACCATAACTTTGGTCAGGCCTCATGCTATGACCATAATTTGTATCATGAGACCTACTGATACATAGAGAGGCTATAAAGGGCCTCACCTGTCACATAATCATCCCAATACAATCCTATTATGTCTTAGGGGTTGTGTATCCAAGGCGTCCCATACCACTTTGGATACCCGGTTTAAAATAATGTTATTTGGGGTGTCCCATACCTCTCCAAATAATGGGTTCTTAGATTAATTATTATTATTTGGTGTTTATCAATAAAATAAAAATATGAAATGAAATTTACTAAAGAAATAAATGCATTAAACAAGATTATAACATGAATTATACATTTTATCAAATGATAGTAAACATACATGGCATATGCACAATGAAATTCTACCCAAATGATACATGTATTATTTCCACGCTCATATGGGTTCTACATTTCAAATATATGATCCTATGTTATTAATTCTAGGTACATGATTTCATAAATGTAACCCATACAATTGAAATTAATATCAAGTACATAGGACTTTTAATTGGTTAAATGAAAAACCCTTTTTAAGAATACTTCTATCACATTACAATTTAATTCTTAAACTGATAGGGTTTTTAACATAAAACACCCATACACATTTCCTGTAAATTCAGATATTTGTAGTAATAAATTGCACCAAAAGTAGGAAGAGATAATCTTCTGACAAGTATATAAAAAAATTAGGGATCATTAAATGTTGAGATCTATTCATTAATCAAAGGTTTCAAAATCCATGTACATGGTATATGTGTACATTAATAAAAGTGAAACATATATGTATATACAACATAAAACACCATTTTTTCATGCAATTTAAGGAAATCTTCTTTGCATGTACATGAACTCCCATAAAACAGAGGGCTTTTTATAGGGGTTATGGCTTTCAAATAAAATTTGACAACCCCCTACACACACACATATATATATATATTTACACAGTTTGTATATTGTATAAAAACCTTTTGCATAAAATTTAAGAAGGCAAATCCTTATACGTTTACATAAACAATTTAAAATATGAATCTTATAGGGAGGATAGGAGTTCTAAAACCGAGTCAATAAATTTATACATGAAATATACATATAGGTTGCGTATATAGGCTGTGTATATAGTCCGTGTGTGTATATATATTTGAAATTCGTTTGCATGAAGAGATGAAAACAAAACAACTTCACCAATGCGTGCTAACCTAAAAACATAAGGCAACATAAGAGGTTAGGGGTTTTAAAACAGGTATAAGTGTATATATCAAAACTTTATATATATATATATATTTATTTATATGAAAACCCGTTTGTATGTAAAAGGAAAATGAAAACACCCTTACCTTTTTTTATATGCCAATTGCCTTGTAACAAGACTCAGATTCACAAAGGGGTTTAGTGCTCAGGTTGGGTATGGAAGAACCCCAAGCGTGTGTGCAGGACCTTATTCGAGTAAAGAATTCTGATCGTGAGCAGTAGCCCAGTCCCATTAAAACACTCTTATATAGTATTTATATATCTCTAACTTGTTGAATGAATTATAATAAACATATATATATATATATATATACATATTTTTATATTGTGACCCAACTAAAACAGATGTCCCAATCAAAACAGTCAAAATTCATTATCTATTGAACAATGATGTATGAATATAAAATGAAATTGAAGAGTACATAAACGGACTAAATCCATTCAAAAAGTTTAAACAAAAATAATTTATCCTTAGTCCACTGATGAACAAAGAAAGACAGAACATAAACCCAAAATGGATTACCTACCCTGCTAGGTCTGGAAAATAAAAAAACGAAACCCTAAACAGATGTTGACAAAGCACATCCTCAACCTGATTTTTCTGGTTTGAAACGAAGCTCCCCGGACCCGATTAGCATGATCACCACTGGAATCACTCATCCATCCACGGTTCACCACAGTAGGGCCGCGCCTCCTGTTCTTTGAATCCGACGGTTCCTCACGGATGAACCCACCAACTGAAACCCTACCATCCTCCTACTCGACATTCGCAACATCAGACTTGGCTGAGTACTTCCTAGTGTGATGCTCCCCGACCTGCAAGAGATCTCCAGCATTGGACGTCACTCAACTCTCCCTCTCCATCGCCTCGCACTCGCCGACATGCTGAAACCCGAAGACTGGACCCCCCCCCCCTCGCGGCATATTCTTGGAGTGCAAGTGATACACCCCCACTCTCGAGGCGGTTCTTGTGGGATTCCAAAAATCCCTTCACGAGATTTTTTTTTTCTTTTTTATTACTTCTTTTGCCCGATTATCCCTTTTTTATTGTTTTATGTTTTTTAGTCTGTTTTGCACGTAATATCCAATCCAAGATTCCCCTTTTTTTCTTCGTTCAATCATACTATTATATTCTAATAATATTGTTACATTTATAACATTATTACTAATTAATTATATTTTATATTCTTACCACCACATATTATATTATCACTTATTTTAAATGTAAAAAGTTTTTATAAAACTAAAATTACATTAAAACTAATATTCCATTAATATAATTTAATAAATCTCATATATTCATATATTAAATAATTGTCTGCATGTTTAGAGCACATGCGTATCATATTTTCGAAAAATATATATATAACCCATGTAATGATTCATATAATAGATTCAAGATTATATTACATGAGAAATTGGGTTAAAAAAAATCTCGATGTTATATATAAAATTATTGTACTAGTTTTATATAATTATAATATGCTTACGCTTATATATATATCATATTTGGAAAAAGCAGTAAAGTAGTTGTATTCATATTTATTATTAAAAATATTCTATTAATTAATAATTCCAAAAGAATAAAATAATTATTTTAAACTGTACGTCTAAATAAAAAAATATAAATTTTCTGTTCATGTTTACGAGAAACAATCGTTAAATTATAACTATATACATATAATTAAACATGAAATATCAGTATAAAAAAACTCCAATGGTTACTCCATTTGAACTCCAATGAGGCCAACAAATATATTTATAGTCGTTATAGTTACATGGTTTCCCAAAGTAACGACCAAATTAGTATATTTTAAATCTAGGACTTAGGGTGTCATAAAACTCATGTTGATTGATGGAAATGGTTCATGTTATACCTCTAGTTCTTAGTGTGGCTATTGTGGATTCGTCCATTCTTATGTTCGTTATGATTGATACTAAGGAACCCTATCGTCTTCTTGGGGTTCTCGTTGTTTTTGAGTGGTCTTCCTGTAATCATAAGAGGGTTTTTAATAGGTATCATTGGATAGCTTAATTTCCCTTGTTAATCTCATTTTTTTGTAAACACTATGGTGTTATTAGTTGAATAAAACCCCTTGTGTATATTTCGTGTGCTTTACTCCATTGCATCATATTATTATTTTATAAGAAATAAGTTTCGTTCGATTAATAGAAAAAATAAATTATATAAGTTACCATTATATGAAACACAAGTATTTGAAGAGTTGCATTATTCCCCCTAAAAATAATTGCGTCCTCGCAATTCTATTCATTAACTGGAAAAGAAATTATCACACGATTATCAACACCAAAACAAGAGATTCATCTCCGTCAACGGAATACTCAAGTTGGTATTCAGTTCCTTCGCTTCTCTGGCCTAGAAACACCTCAAGCAGTATGTTTTGAACTCCAGCTCATGAATTCTACACTCAGGCTTCTACAGGGATGCCCGAGTGGTAATAATCTCGGAGATGTCCGAATGGACACATTCTCTAACGCCTCATCAGACTAAATCTCACTCAAGATATTTGATTGGAATGATGCGGTTAAACATATTGAGGTTCAAGATCTGGAACATAAAATCTGCTCTGAGGTTCTCAAGTTGGGAAACTACTAGGAAACATGCTCTGGCAGAAGCATTTTGTGCCAGAGTGAAACATCAATACAGACCCTCTAAGTATCTCCCCCTTCACCTATGACTGGGAAGTTGGGTAATGGAGAAGAAGTGGAAGACTTGGTCATTCCCTTGATATAAATGAAGGATCTTAGGGCTGTTAGAAAAGTCAAACATACATTGACACAATCTTTGTGGGTGGAGGAAAGAAGGATAGTCCATAATGTAAGTTCTAATTAAGATATCCCCCAATATTTCATTGGGTAGGGATGGGATATTTGTTTGTTGAGCCATCTGAAAACATATTAATGAGAAACCATTTTGAATGTTTAGATAAAGTAACGACATGAATGGGAAAGAAAATAATTCAATAAAACAAAAGTTCATTACTTAACATCATTTCCTGAGTTCCCTTAATGATCTAATACATGAACTCCACAAAGAGAAGCAAAGCTCCCTATCTCCTCAAACCAAACACAGGCTGAGCATTCATGGTTAAACCCATAGAGACACCCGTGATGTCTCCTGAGTGTGGCATGAGGGGAATGAAGTTGGGAGATATCTAAAAACACTATTTTCTTGCAAGAAAGTCTGTTGGACTCATCCTTTACCATTCCTATGTCCAACAACTGGCCCCAAAAGCCGTCATTAAAGATTTGGCAATGATTGGCCGCTCAGAGGTCTCTGGCAGTAGCAGCTTCTTGAAAAGTATCGAGGGCCATAAAGCCAATGTCCTCACCAGCATGAAAACTTGGTAAATTAACACATGGTATCTTCCTTGACGTACATAGGAAGGGAATTGGGTCATCATCATAAGAAGGTAATCTAATCCTAACCCCCCGTGTAGCTAAAGCACCTGAGGTTAGTTTGACACATCATACAGGTGTTTGCACGTCATGCTGATATCAGCATAGTTAAGAAAATTCTCTCGGATAGCTATAGACACAATGGTCTCTAGGGATTCAACGAGGAGTGATAGTAGATTGGTACACACATTTTCATCTACCATCTAAAAGTTATAATAAAATCACTTTGTAAGGTTTAGTCGTAGCAACATATTTCTATTACCTAGTTTTTCAATAATTTTCTGAACATATCTCCTGAAACCAACTGTGAGGATCCAGCCCGAGAGTGCCTGGAGCTGGGCCCATGAGACATGATGTACCATAATTATCTCATTACATTACATTCACAAAATAAAATCATGTCTCATGCTATAGAGGATCGTGAGGTTCAGGTTTTGGGAAAAACTACTGCATTCTGAATCTTCATTGAAGACATGACTAATACCTGAAACATTTTCACGTAAAACGTAGGGTGAGAAAAAGTACGACTAGTAAGGGGTTTGAAAACAACGTGAAAATAATCATTCTTTTCTGAAAATAAAATAATAAGCTTGAAAATAAACATAAACATTGGAAAGTAAATTATCTTGAAATAAAGGAAACTATTAACACAACATCTAATCATGATCAGAGTATATAGGAATAAACATGGTGTAAAGCCCTTGGAAAATACATAACCAATACTAATATGATGGTTATGAATGTTTCTTATAACAAGGCATAAAAATTCAACATGAACAAGGCATAATATGAGTTCACATAACAGGAAATTATTATTCAAAGTTTCTCACATGTATTAGCATAAAAAATGCTGATAAATGGACCAGTCTAACATTTCTGTAACATAACTTTTCAATGCTTTTAAACCATCTATAAACACATTAGGCTTTGTACCAGGGATATCCTAGTAGTCAGAAAATCCCATTGTCAGTAACATAATTACACATTAAGAGGAGGGTATAATTCCATACTATGTAAAGGCCTTGTGCGAAGACCGCACATATCTTTGTCCAGGAATTTCACCTGAACCATAACATTTGTCAGGCCACGTGCCATGACCATAATTTGTCTCATGAGACCAACCGATGCATCGAGAGGCTATACCGTGCCTCACCCATCCTATAATCAGTCCAATACAATCCTCTTATGTCTTGGGGGCTATGTATCCAAGGCTTCCTGTACCACTTTGGATATCTGATTTAATTTATTGTTTTTTGGGGTGTCCCATACCACTCCAAATAATGGGTTCTTAGATTCATTAATATTATTTTGTGTTTATCAATTAATTAAAAATATGAAATGACATTTACTAAATAAATACATGAATTAAACGTGACATTATAACGTGCATTAAACATTCTATCGAATGATAGTAAACATACATGGCATATGCATAATGAAATTCTACCCAAATGATACATGCATTATTTCCAGGCTGATATGGGTTCCAAGTTTCAAATATATGAACCTATGATATTAATTATAGGTACATGATTTCATTAATATAACCCATAAATGAAAAATTAATATCAAGTAAAAAGTAATTTTAATTTTTTTAACCAAAAACCCTTTTTACGAATACTTCTATCACGTTTAAATTTAATTCTTAAACTTCTAGGGTTTTTAACATAAAATACCCATACACATTTTCTATAAATTAATTTATGTGATATAATAAATTGCACCAAAATTAGGAATGGATAATCTTCATACAAGTATATAAAAAAAGTAAAGATCTTTAAAAGTAGATATCTTTTCATTAATCAATGGTTTCAAAATTCATGTACATGGTATATGTGTATATTAGTAAAAGTGAAATGTATATGTATATACAGCACAAAACACCCTTTTTCATGAAATTTAAGGAAATATTCTGTTCATGTACATGAACCCCCCTAAACCAGAGGGATTTTTACAGGGTTTATGGCTTTCAAATAAAATTTCACAACCTCGTACTCACACACAGATATATATATTTACATAGTTTGTATATTGTATAAATACATTTTTCATAAAATTTAAGAGGGTAAATCCTTATACCTTCACATTAACACTTTAAGACATGAATCTTTTAAGGAAGATAGGAGTTTTAAAATCGAGTTAAAAAATTTATACATGACATATACATATAGGACATGTATATAGGCCGTGTATATAGGCCATGTATATATATATATTTGAAAACTGTTTGCATGAAGAGATGAAAACAAAACAACTTCACCAATGCATGCTCACCTCAAAACAGAAGGCACCAGAGGAGGTTAGGGTTTTTAAAACAGGTAGAAGTGTATATATAAAAACATTATATATATATATATATATATGAAAACCCGTTTTTATGTAAAATGAAAATGAAAACACCCTAACCTTTTTTATATGAAAATTGCCTTGTAAAAAGACTCAGATTCACGAAGGGGTTATAGCGCTCAGGTTGGGTATGGAAGAACCCCCAACGCCTGTGCAGGACCTTATTAGAGTGAAGAATTGTGATGGCGAGCAGTATCCCCATCCCTTTAAAACTCTCTTATATAGTATTTATATATCTATAACTTGTTGAAGGAATTATAATAAATATATATATGTGTGTGTGTGTGTGTGTATTTTTAAGTTGTGACCTAACTAGAATAGACGACCCAATCAAAACAGACAAACTACATTATCTATAATACAATGATGTATAAATATAAAATGAAACTAAAGAGGACATAAATGGAATAAATCCATTCAAAAAGATTAAACAAAAATAATTGATCCTTAGTCCACCAATGAATAATGAAAGATGAAACATAAGTCTGAAATGGATTACCATACCTAAAAGGTCTAGAAAATAAAAATAAAAAGAAACCCAAACCGGATGTTGACGAAGCACAACCTCAAACTGTTATTTCTGGTTTGAAATGATGCTTCCCAGACCCGGTTCGCATGATCACGATTGGAATCACTCGTCCATCCACAGTTCACCACGGTAGGGTCGTGCCTCATATTCCTTGATTCTGACAGCACCTCACGGATGAACCCGCCTGCTGAAACCCAACCGGCCTCCTGCTCGATGTCATAAAAATCATACCTGGCTAAGGACTCACTAGCGCGACTCTCCGCGACCTGCTCGAGATCCCCGACACCGGGCATCGCTTGACTCTCCCTCTCCATCACCTCGTGCTCACCCGACCTGCTAAAACCTAAAGACCGGACCCCCCTACAACCTATTCCTGGAGTGCATGCGACGCACCCCCCCACTCCCGAGGTGGTTCTGGTAGGATTCAAAAATCCCTTCACGGGATTTATTTCGTTGTTTATTACTTCGTTTGTCCGATTGTCCATTTTTTTTATTTTTATTTTTTTTATTTTTTGTCAGTTTGGCACCTAATCCCCAATCCAAGATTCCCCTTTTTTTCTTCCTTCAATCAAACTATTATATTGTTATAATATTGTGACATTTATAACATTATTACAACTTAATTATATTTTATACTCTTACTACAATATATTATATTATCACTAATTTTCAAAGTCAATCATTTTTGTAAAACTAATATTCCATTAAAATCATTTTATTATTACTTTTAAAGAGGTAATTAATTTTCTCTTATTATTATTAAACACATATATATTTAATGTTATATACATATACGTTATAAATTAAAAAAATTGGAAATGTATTACATAGAAAATAATTGTTATATTTGGTTACAACAAATTTGTAAAATTTATTATTACACACATATATTATTTAGAGTAACAATAATTTTTTTATTAAAATATCCTTCATATATGTAATATTTTAATCATTCTATTAAAAAAATTCTTAAACATTTATAATTTTATAAAAAAAAATTAAAAAAATTAATAATGATATGGAACTTTATTCAAAAATTTATAATCTCATAATTATGCATAAATATCAGATATTCATATATTAAATAATTTTCTGCAAGTTTAGAGTACATACATATCATATTTTCGAAAAAAAATATATAACTCATGTAATTATTCATATAATAAATTCAATATTGGATAGCATAAGAAATGGCGTTAAAAAATTAAATCTCGATGTTATATATATAATTATAGTATTTGTTTTATATAATTATAATATTATTATGCTTATATATATATATACCATATTTTAAAAACAAGAAATAAAGTAGTTGTATTCATATTTATTATTAAGAATATTCTATTAATTAATAATTTAGAAATAATAAAATAATTATTTTAAACTATACATATAAATTATAGTATATAAATTCTCTATTCTTATTTACAAGAAACTATCGTTAAATTATAACTATATACATTTAATTAAACACCAAAGATCATTAGACAAAAACTCCAACGGTTACTCCATTTGAACTCCAATGAGGCCAAATATATATATTTATAGCTCTTCGAGTTCCATGGTTTCCCACGGCAATGGTCACATTAGTATCATATAAATCCAAGACATAGGGTGTCATAAAACTCAAGTTGATTTATGGAAATGGTTCGCGTTATACCTTTGGTGCTTAGTGTGGCTGCGGTGGCATCGCCCATTCGTATGTTCATTATGATGGATGCTAAGGACCCCCATCATCTTCTCAGGGTTCTTGTTGTTTTGAGTAGTCTTCATTTAATCTTAATAGGGTTTTTAATTGGTATCTTTGTTTATCTTAATTTCCCATGTAAATCTCAGTTTGTTGTAAACACTACGATGTTCTTTTTTGAATAAAACTCCTTGTGTATGTTTCTTGTGCTTTACATTATTGCATCATATTATTATTTTATAAGAAATAAGTTTCATTCGATTAATAGACAACATAACTTATATAAGTTACCATTATGTGAAACACAAGTCTTTGGGGAATTACAATAAGTGATAATATATTGTACATTATAGTGAAACATAATCCCATAGATATGGAAGGTAAGGAGTGCCACCATTTTAATGAAATATCATACATCATTTCTAATATCTAAGATTATTGAAGAATTACCCATCTACTCTTATCCCAGTGTTGAGATGCTATAAGAATTAGCCAACTCCTCATATCTTCTAGAAATATATAATATGTATTGACATAGGTCATCTCTAAGGACCAAATCATTATTCAACCCATAATTTCATTTTTCAAACAAGAATTAATTTTCTTAATACCCCTAATTTATTTTTATGTTTATAGAATTGTATAATTAATTGATAAATATTAATTAATAAACACATATATTAAAATTTGGACACTTCCTCTCATTATTAATTTCTTTTACAATAAAACACTTTTAAAATGTAATATGATGTAATTTCATAAAAAATTTGATAATTTTTTACTTGAATTCATCATTATTCCAACACATCACTGAACCCTTTAAAAACATTTGATAATGTTATATGGGGACACTAACATTCATAAGAGACATATATAGTGAAGAAAAGAAACACATTATTCTATTTCAAAACTGTGATATCATATAATATATATTTTTTATAACATAATAAACATTTAGCAAAAAAATCTACTTATACATGAACTCATATTAACAACCAATATTTTTCCTAAAACAGTAAATATGAAATCCTAAAAGAAAAATAATAATCATAATGTATTATTAGAAAAAATGAGAACCCATGAGAAATATTTTCTTGAAATCGTATATTTTTTACATAAAAAGGAAAAATAATTCATCTAAAAAGAAGATTGTTATATTAAATTTGGAAATTAAAATATTTCGATGAAATTTTATTTGAAATAATAAAAAATTAATTTGTGAGAGTTTGTACATTATCAGCAAATATACCTTATATGAACTACTACAAATTGAATAACATAATTTGTTAATTCCAAGATAATTCTATTGTATACATAACCATTACCCAAGGAAATAGAAAGATATTTTAGGCTCAAAAATCATTCTAAAAAATTTGAATGTACAATAAAATACATGAAAAACGTATAATCATTCATTTAAATCATAAAACTCATAAAAATATACTTTTAAACCTATAATTAATGAATCTTTATATATTTATATATCCCATTTTTTTAAAATATAATTTCTAAAACTAAAATACCAAGAATAATTAAAATGAAAGTTTTTATTAAAATAAAACATTAATGATTGTAATGTAATCCAAACATCAAATAATTATTTCATGGGTGTGAAAATACATTGATGGTGAATATGTTAAAATAGAATATTTATTTTTTACTTTTTGTATAAAAATACAATACATTCCATATAATATACATAAAAATATCCCTTTGAAAAAACCTTTGAATGAAATTCAAAATTTACATATTATTACTTGTATAATTAATATATTTTAGTTTAAATACATCCATAAATTTAATTTATGAATGTAGACATGTAGGAAAAATATTGGAAATAAATCATTAAAACATTTAAAATGTGGTTTTAAGGTAAAGTGTCACTTACCTCGAGTTTGAATTTTTATGTACTTCATTTTTCATTAAGATTAATAAACCTATATTAATTATTTAATTAACTAATATCTCTTTTTAAGTCTATTATTCATTTTATTTCACGTATATCATTATTATAAATTTTTACTTAATCAATTTTTCTCAGGTTTGACATTTTAGGATGTCTGCTTCATAAGTTTAATATGACTTCTCTGGGTTTAAAAATTTCCAATGGATCATGATTATATAATTTCCATAATAAAATTAATGTTATAATTGTCATTTTTATACGTTACTTATAATTTTATAATTAATCATTTAGGAGGGTAATGAAAAATATATTATGTTACAACTTGAAGTTGGTTGGTCATACATATGCTTCAATAATGTTTCAATGTTTCTATAAAAATAATGAAAAGAAGTTAAGAATAGTTTTATCATTCCATTTCTATGATTATTCAATAAGTTCCATATTATTTAATTAAATCCAAAAATTTATATATAATCCATGTGAGGTGTGATAAAAAAATAAAATACATTGTTTCACGATGCGGTAGTGTGACCACACACAAAAGTGGGGTTTTTTATTTTTCATTTGATGGTAATGAAAGATGTAGAATATTTATTTACAATTAAATAATTAAATGTATTTCATATATTTGATATAATATTATTTAGATCCATTATTATATTAAACTATACAACCGGTTTATGAAAAATAAAATACATCATCTTGTGAGGTACTAGTCCATAAGTATGAACGCGCAATGTTTTTTTAGATGGTCAAATAGAAAAAAGGGTTATACCATAAACATAAAAAAATATGGGATATAATTATAATATTATATGAAAATGTATAATATATGTTGGATAGAGGTAAAACAATAACTGAAAAACACACTTCGTAAAGAAGTTGAACTCTTCTTCTCACAGTATCTTTAGGATTATACCAACAGCCATCCAAGGATGGAATTTTGATAAAACTATGAAATATATGAAATTGGTAGAGATAATGGGAGGTTATTTGGGTATGTATTGACTATATAGAAGGATCGTGATTTTTGGAGAAGAGGGGATGTGGGCTTCCATTTTATAAGTGGGAGAGACAAACCACATGGAATATTTCTAAATATTAAAATTTATTAATCTATTACTCAATCCAAATGGCACAAATATGACTCATATTAAAATAAGAGAAAATATATTGTCTAAATAAGTCAATAAAATAGTATTTAGAAACATTTTAGGTCATTTTAAACCTTATATTATTTTTGTAAACACTTTTAACCCATTTTAACTCTTATTGTGGTAACTGAATTTTTTACTATAGATACTATTCATTACCAAAAAATGAATGTAGACTCATTACAAAATATGAAATTTTTTATTGAAAATTCGGATCCCAAATTATAAAAATTAAATTTCTATAAATAGAAGAAATAAATTTTAAAATAATCAAGAAAAACATGACGAATAGCGGTTTTTCATAAAAATGAATTTTTATGTACAAAAATATTGTTATGAATAATTCATGTATAGTACTGATTATAAAGACAGAGATTGAATTATTTTTAATAAAAGGTAGTAATTCAATTTTCATATTATTCTAAATATTAGAGTGAATTTTCAATTATATTAAATTAAACTTTATTTTTCTTTAAAATCATTAATTTTTACTATTTAACCACAAATAAATATTTTTATATTATTCTGAAAAAACATTTTAAGATAAATTTGACTTGATGATAAATAAAATAAATAATATTTTTTAATATTCATGTTAAAATTTTTGTAAATTAATATTTTGAAAGAAAAATAATCTAGTGAATTATGTTGATCCCAACTTCCATAGTATCAAATTGAATAATATTGAATCCTTTATTAAAATTTATGGATCATTTGATCTGATTATCCATCAGATCATGTATGAAATGATTTTTCGAAATATAATTCAGTACCCAATTACTTTGGATGGTCTTTGAAAAAATTATAAGTAATCATGCGATCAAGTTTAAGTATAATGCAGAGTGTAACTAACTGTAACCTAACTATTTCCATGATAAATATTAACAAAATATTATATTAATAAATAAAATTTAAAATAGATTTGAAATATACAGCTTTAGTCATTCAATTACAAAAAATACCATTATTATTATTACCTTAAGATATATTTGGAAATCTCACCATGAAATCCATTGATATATTTTCTCACTTTCCCTATTGCATTTGAAAAAGATGAATAAATCGCTTCACTAATCCTACTTAAACAATAACATATTTATAAGTCAAATATTTCATAGTAAAATATATAATCTCATTCTTCATTACATCCCACTCAAAACACTCCCAAAGGTCTTTATACATTTTAGTAGTGCCCTGATGACCAAAAAAAAGAAAAATTTGAGCATCACTAAACAATTATCTCTTCAAATAGGAATCACTTGGAAAACCAAACCTTTTTAAAAAAATATCCTACCATTTTATCGATATTAAACTCTTTCCACCTACCATTCATGAATTATTCAAACATTTCCTATAAAACTCAGTCCTAAATTTGTGATTTCTAAATTCAGTCTCGAAAAGGTGAATGAACTGACACTTGAAATAAAATAGTGGTAGTTCCTACATGAATTATTTCTAGACTACTTTTAATAAAATTATTTAACAAAGTATATTTTTATAAATGTATTGTAGTCAATGTAGAATTATCTTTTCAACATATCACATTAGATACTCTGTTTGATTTCAATATATTTTATTGAATGATGTAGTCATAATCCTTAACCAGTTTAATAAATATTTTATAACTCATGTGAGACTCTTTTTGAGTAAATATATTCTTAAAAAATTTATGATGAGTATATATTTTACACATTAATCCATATAAATGGAACCTCTATATTATTATTGAAAACACTACAGTCGCCAATTATGGGTTATGTGTTGGATAATTTAACACATGTAGTTACAATTGACACAGAACATATGTAATAACCTAACAATTATATAGTAAAACACATCTAAATCCCTAAAATTAATTATCACTATAGATAAACAAGTCACCCTTTATGGATGATAGGGCCAAAATTGGATAATTATCCAATCTTGTTTTTAATTCATGGAATCATTCCTTAAATTATTTATTCTTGATAAATTTAACTCTTTTTGTGTTAAAATTGTTAGTGGGTTAGATAACTATGAATTTCTTCCAAAAATAATTAGTTTTATCCCACTAATCCGTGAAAACTAAGAATAATTGATACATTTATTAATCATGGACACTCTATAACAAAATAAATTATAGTTTCATCAATATTTATGCCATATTTTTTTGTAATATGTCTAAGGAATGAAATATATCTCACCCAAAATATAGATTTACTAAATTTTCTATGTAACTAATTTTATTTAAATGTTTGATGAACAAACCTCAAATGTTTTTAATGATCATCATAAATATTAGAATATATCAGGAAGTCATCATTTAAAAAACCAAAAAATTATCAATGAGCTCTTGGGGAACTATATTCATAAGGTTTATAAATATAGTTGTAGAATTTTATAATAAAAAGGGAATGATCAAAAACTCTTAGTTCTGATATATATTATAAAATGTCTTATTTAGAATGACATCCTCTATCACCTTCATAAAATGGTTGTTGGGCATGAGGTTAATAATAAATAAGGTATGACTTCTCTAAATTTCATCAAAATAGTCATCTATATGTGGAACATGTAATTAATTTTAACATGATGTTATTCAACTCACTATAGTCAATGGAAATACCCAGAGAACTGTCTTACTTTTTAACAAATGCGTAGGATCACAACATGGTCATGTTCTAGGATAAATCAAGCATCTTTTTAGAAAATTTTGTAACTTCTTTCTCAATTCCAAATTTTCTACATGAGACATTCGGTAAGGTGGTTTTGATATTATTTTAGCATCATGAACTAAGTCAATAGTAAATTAATTATCTCAATCAGGTAGAATACAAGGAAATTTAGCTATAAATTCATCTAGATAATCATTTAATATAAGAAAATCACAAATTTTAACAGTATTATTTTTCTCAACAATATGTGTAAGATAAAATTCATTTCCATGTTTAATAAATTTCTCAACTACTAGATTTGTTAAAAAAGGTATAAATCTTTTACTGTATTCAAACTAAAACTCATTTTCAAATAATCATCATTATCTCTTCAATCTATATTAGTATGATAAATAGAAATCCAATCGATATCCATAAAAAAAACTTTTCAAGGGTAATAAAATCATGGTTTTCATGTATATAATAAAATGATGATTTTTATAATTTATTTTTTCTTTAATTGTACCCCACATGTTTTTACCAAATGTTTTGGATTCATTTATTGAGGTGAAATTATCAATTTTTCTATAAATTTATATGAAATGAAATAATTTATAGACCCCAAATCAAACAAGACTTTGGCATAATATGAATAAACATGTAATTTACTCAACACCACATCTTTATATGGTGAGACATCTTCGTAAGTAGTCACAAATAATATATCCACATGTATTTTCTTATGATCATTGTGACTACTATCCTTGATTACTATATTCAAAAAAGTACTCAAAAAATTACCCATTTCATTAAAAATAAGGTATCATAGTCACAATATTACAGTATTTGACTGATCATTACTATGATAATTTTATTTTGATTTCATGAGCCATATGTGAAAACGTAATACATTTTAAACAATTCCAATATTTTATAAGGAATATTCCTTGGTTCATTTTAGGACACCTATCATAATATTATGATTTTAATTTCTTACCTTCATTTTTTTTGATTGATGATTCCCAATTTTATACAATATAGACCTATTTTTCATATGGTCTTCATAGAATCCATGATCATTGAAAAACTATATTTCCACCCTTATGAATCATTGAAAAGTATCCCATATTCTTTCTTAATTAACACTTATCCAGTGCCCTTTTATCTATTGGATTCAATCTAGGTTAAAACCTGTTTCTTTTACTATGAATACCACATATTCAATTTGGTTCATACATTCACTATATGGTGATGTTTGGTTCATATGTGACCACTAGATATGTAACCATCTGTCTATAATCAATGAATTTTTTTCCGTAATATATATAAATTCTTTAGGAAAATACTTCTCAATGAAAAAAATCATAAATTAATTCCATTTTGAGATGTAAGTATCTTGCCTCTCTCTAATATTATAAACCATTAACCAACAATGATTGGATTCACCATTAAAATACTAAGATACATGTTTTTCATTATGATTTTCTGAACAAATGGGGACATCAAATGCATTCTCTAGGGATTTAAACTATCCATTAGAAATCACAATGTTAGATGGTCTACTAAATGCAAGGGGGTTATGTTTCATTAAATGATATATAATGGACATATTCCTCTTTGGTGGAAATGTCCGATCTCTCATATTGATACCACGACCATTTATAGAATGTATCAACTGATCCATATCACTAAAAAACTACTATATTCTAATTCCAATCATTCCATGTCGCTCATTTGGATAGATATTAACCCCTTTGTGTCTTCTTATTTTTTCTTCCCAATTTTATCAATAAAAAACGATTCTAAAAAACATATTTTAGATGAATAAATGTGGTAATATTATATTTATATATCATGATAACCATATTTTAGAGTCTCTTAACATTACATACTCAAATTATCTTAATCTCTAAAATTATATAAACCCTTCTCAAATACCAATTATAAGGGCTTGATCCTTATTCAACCCATAATTTAATTTTTTTTAAATAATATTTCATTTTATATCATTCCTAGTGATCTTTTTAGGCATTTAGCTTTAAATAATTAGTTAATTAATCATAATTAACAAACCCATACATTTCATGTTGGAAACTTCCACTCAGTATTCATTTTATAATACATTAAATTTACAATAAAACATGTTTTATTTTCATGGTTTTTTTTTCGAAATTTTCAATATTAGATAATTATTATTGCAACTAATCCTTAAACCTTGTGAAATAAATTTTAAAATGTGGGATTGTAAAAAAATTACATAAATGGAAAAATAATAAAAATAAAAGAAACTCACTAATTAATTTCAAGACCATGATATCATGTAAGAAATTCCTCCTTTAACATAATATAAATTTAGATCAAATAATCATTCACTTAGACATGAAATAATATTTCATGCCTAAATTTTTCTAAAACCAATTATAAGAAATAATGATGGGAAAATTATAATCTTCACAGTTTCTTATGAAATTTGAGAACCCATGGAAAACATTTTCTAGAAAATAAAAAATTCAACCCTAAAAGGGTTTAATCATTCCATTAAAAAAAATATAATTATCTTATCTTGAGATATAAAATGATTTCCATGAAAAATCATTCAAATCCAATAAAATTAATGTAATTTCTTTGTAAAAAACATCCATCAATCCATTATAATAACACTGAAAAATAAAATAAAATAAATGTATAATTCCACATAATTCTTTGGATAACATATTTTTTACCCATTTCATTAGAGAGATATATCAAGATTTTCTATCATTATAAAAAATTTATAATCACATATCATATATAAAACACATAAAATATTTGTTTTATATCATTAAACTCAAAAAAATATACTTTTGAACCCATATGTAATACATCTTTAGATAATGATATATATATTTCCTTTAAAAACCAATTTCAAAAAAATTATTGAGAAAAAAGGGTATAATGGTTTTTCTAAAGGAAAACATGGATTATTTTAATAGAATACAAACACCAAATAATGATTATCATGAAGGGAGAATAAATTTATGCCTTAAATTCTAAAATATAACATTCCTTTTCCAATTTTTAAAGAATGTTGAAGCGTTCGATATACAATATGTAAAAAAATTAATTTTGAAAACAAATGAAATAAAGTTAAAATATAGATAAAATTTCCATCATAATTTATTATTTAAATATAAATACATATATTAAATAGATTTAAAATTATTTACATGGATGAAAATGATTTAGAAAAATAAATCCTTATAACATTTATAACAGGATTTTAATGCAATGTATCTATTACATCGAGTATAACTTGTCACATACACTATTTATCTTCATTAATAATAATTTTTTTAATTATATAATTAAATAATAATACATTTTATGTTTATTAATACTTTTATTTTAATTATATTAATTTTTTAGTTAATTACATACTCAATTTAGTTCAGAGAGGACGTTCTTAGGATTTTGGGATTATATGAAAAAAATGACTTTGGTGTGTCGAATTCGATCAAATGGATCATGATTATATCATTACAGATTTTTAATCATGATATTATCATTATTTATATATATAATTTATAATTTTTTAACAATCCATGGAATATGGTTATGTAAAATGAATTTTGGTATAATATAGAGATGGTAAGTCTACATACCCATAAGTAATGTTTCCATTTTCCATCAAACATAAAATATATAAGGTAATTATTTTTTATATTTCTACAATTATCATTAAATAATACATATAATATTATTTCTTTAAATTTATATATATATATATATATACATTCCATGTGATTCCATGATGAGAAATAAAATACATCAGTTTATGAAGTCTACACGTGCACATGAGCGAGGTTTTAATATTTCAATGGATGGTAATGAAAAAGTATAATATTTATTTACAATAAAAATATTAAATTTATATCTTATATAACATAATATTTCATTTTGATACATTATTATTACAAACTATAAAATTCAGTGATTAAAAATGAAATAAATCATCTCTCGAGGTGGTCGTCCACACGTTCACATGAGTGATGTTTTTGTTTTAAATTAAATAATTAATTTGTTAAACAATTGTTACATAATAATCATAACAACATTTCAGAATATTTTAGATATTTATTATGTTATATGATAGGTTTTGATATAGGTTTGTTGGAGGTAACAAAATAAGTAAAAATAAAATACTAAGTTAAGAAATTTACCACTTATTTGGAAAACCTTATAACATTTTATTAATATTTTTTAGGCATCAATAAACCCATATTTTAGTTGATAATTTGTTGGGTTTCGTTTGGGGTTGTTTTTGGAGAATTTATGAAAATTATGGAAGTTTCTGGGCTACTGCACAGTTGGCGCATGGCTGTCGGATAGTTTTCCAAACTGTTCACCCTGCCGTAGAAAAATGCAAATTTTGGACAGAGAGCTATGAATGGCCTGCACAATGTTATTCAAGATATGACACCCCTTAATAGAAACTATGTGACCCAGTTATAATGAGTGCATATCCTGTGAAATGTTCATCCTAACCAAGTTCCATTTCCTAAGAAATTGTGTGGACATGAATTTTATAGATCCGATTTTTTTTTAAAATACCCCGAACTAGATTTTTAGGTTATGGAAAAACCTCCTTCCACTCAAATTAGTTTTTTCAACACCTAGATCTCATAAAAATGATTAATGTCCCTTATTACCCCCATTAAAAATCTATATGAATCTAGGAGAATGTCGGTCGATCCTCTTCCAATTAGTATCTTTCGATCATTTCATGATCTCATGCGATCTCTGTCATTCTCCCTAGGGGTTTGTATATATAATTATATTGTTGGGGGATATAATAACCACTATAATGGATATAAACCTAGGTTTTATTCATGTTTCTCCCAAATCCTATTTTTTTTCTTCCTCAGCAAATCAAGATTAGGGTTTGATGTTTCGAGATATAGTGGCTATGAGGTGGGTGGTTCTATTACGATGCCCAAATTATATTAACCTAATTACATTTTTTAAATTTAAAGTGTTAAATTTAAATGAAAATATTTTGTTTTGGATATTATTCCTTTCAATTGGTTTTTGAAAAAACCAAATTACACTGAATTTTGATGTTTTAGAAAAATGGGTTTTTGGAATGGAATTGGAAATTGGAAAGAATTTAATTGTATAATTTAGATTTTATGATTTAATTGAAATTTAATTAATTAAATGTTTTCATTTTATTATATAAATAAATTTGATGGAATATTTGTGAAACACCTCAATTATAGTGAATTGAGGGTTTGTTATGAAATTGATTGAATTTGTTTGAAAAGTATAATTTTAAATTTAATTTTGTGAAAGTAGATTGTGAAATTTCAGGAATTGGTTTCAAATCCTTATTTGTGAAAAATGGAATAAAATTGTTTTGATGGGAAAATTGTGGTTTCATTGTTAAAAATCATGTTTTTTATTATTTACCCATTATGGATTCTAAAGGAAAAATTTAAATATTGAAATGGAGAATGGGATTTAATTTTATTTTAACAAGTCTTAAAATAAATTGCCCATCCATGTTTTGTATTAGAGAACACAAAATCCTTAGGTAGTTAGTGAATTTTTTTGGAAGAAAAATACAATTTAAAATGTTCTAAAACATCATATCATCACATCACATCTCTTAAGAGATGGTGATGAGTACTCTTGGCCTTGGTTTAAGGGGAGTATGTACATACTTTCCGTTTCATAGTGTTGGATCCCTTTAGCATTGGACTATCATAGTTATTTAAAAAATGACTAGATTTCTCGCTTGTTCGTGTTTTAAATGAATACATTCCACTATTGTAAACATTTTTACATGGTTTGTGAATTTATATACACTATTTTATATAAAAGTGATTATTGAAGAAATTTTTCGAAAATTTCCATTTGTGTAAAGTACCCTTTCAGTAAAGGTAAATTCAATCTTCTGAAAATTATTTCCATCACTTGAAATGTAAATAATGAGTCGATAATGTATTTACATCTTTTAAATTGTAGACAATGATTTGTTTAAATTTGATTTTTAAAATTCTAAACTTGTTTATTCGAAAATTGAAAGAGCATTAGTGGTTAATTTCATGTTAGAATCTTATTATGGAATCTTTTGGGAAATCCTAATGGGAATTGGCTCACACCCTACTTGTGCCTTTGTGTGTTTTTAGATTATCTTCTTCTACATTTGAGCATGGTGAATGGATATCCTGGTCTTGGATCCATCTATTGATCCTTGGACTTTGTGAGTTGCGTCCATAAGGACTTAGGATATTTTTCCCTATATTGTACTTGGGTTGTAATAATTTTGGGATTTTTTATGCCTTATTGACTTCTGGAACATTACTCCCTGTGGATTTTCATTTGATATGTAGAATTATTTATTTCTTTCACTTCCACATTGTTAATGGAAAAATCATTCACACTTATATATTTTATTATGCTAGGCTCTAGTCGTCGACCTGAGGGGATTGGGAACACCCTTCAGGCTAAGCTAAGAGTGACTCAGTTATCGGGTTACCAGGGTACCTGGGCTGGTTGGTGAAAAATTTATATCAAAGATCTAGGTTTAGATTTGGTCTTGATGTTAGTATGCGTTTATGAAAAAAAAAATTGGATTTAGGATGTAGTTGTGATTGAGTTATAGTCCAGCTCTCACTATAATGAACACTATGTCTCAATGGGTGGTTATGGAGATATGTCTTGTGGATTAGTTATATTATTTTAACTAATTTTATTTTTATATATTGAAATCCAAATCTTATTGGTTCTATAATTTGAGATTAATTTCCCTCATTTCTCGGTTTGAGAGTTATCCAATATCTTATTTATTGCCTTTTGATGTTGTGTAGAATCATTCCTCTAAGAAGAAATGTGAATCAGATCTAGGAGGAAGCTGATACTGAACCGAATCATGTGAATACTCTTATATAACTAATCTGATTTGATGTGATCATGGTAATTGTCAATGATTTGGTACATTCACCACGACTTGTTCTCATTCAAGCTCCAAATTTGGAACCACATAGGGATGTTATCAATGTTAGTTATCAGGATTTCATTCTCAAGAAACCATCACTATTTAATAGATCAAATGATCCACAAGAGGTTGAGGAATTGTTGAGAAGTATAGAATGTTTGTTTGGGTTCTTGGACACACCCGATATGATCAAAGTGAAGTGTTCGACTTTCGTGCAATAAGGACCTATCATAAGATGGAGGGGCACTATCGTGACGGTAAAAAAGAATGAGGGATTAGAGTTGAAGGAATTCAAGGTACTTTCCACAAACAATTTATATTTAGATTCGATGTTGTTGACAATGTGTTTGGATTTTATCAAACTTGATTAGGCTGATAAGACTATGATAGGTATGAAAACCATTTTGATGAGATCATGCATTTTCACCTAAGATTATATCGAATGAGAAGTTGAAGGGTCGATGGTTCGACTTGGGACTTCATTAGGATATTGATTATTAGAATTTCTTGCTAAAGTTTCATTCTTACGATGACATAATGGATATAGAGATTATGATTGAGATGAACCTATCTATCAAGTCAGGGTTATTAATAGTTTCTTTCCCTCCTAGTGGCATTTTTAGTTCCTTCAAGGGAAAGAGGAAGCATGATGATTCTTATAAAATTTATCAAAAGTAAGGTAATATAGGCCTCCTATAGTACCTGGTAGATGTCATTGGGTTTTCTAACAATATTGAATGGTAGGAAATTCAAAGAGGGTATTCACTAAGGCACCCAATAAATATGTATCTTGTGAAAGATCATGGAACTTGTTGTGATTTTCCGTATTCGTTCCACTCATAATTGTGGAACAATATCATCAGGTCCTCTAAAATATGTGGGGAAATCAAATTCTTCATTTATAATGTGGTTCTAGCCATAGTAATTTGTAACCAAGCTTATTCACATAGTTGAAGATTCTCCATAGGATGTAGATATGGGTCAAATGACTATGAGAGGTACCATTAATATAGCTTTGTCATTAGTGACTACTCTATTTGATACTGGTGAATCTCATTTGTTAATTTCAATATATATTGTTAATCTTCTTAATATGCCTATGGTGTTTATATATTTTACAATGTATATTACTACATCCCTTGGTATGAAGATAGAGCATGGTCACCATAGTGTTTCTTGTGTTTTCTCTCTATCATATATCTAGATGTATTAGACTTTTTTGGTTCTCAACATGATAATTCTTGACGTCATATTCGGTATGGATTGGTTCATTTCCAATATTGTCTAGATTGATTGTTATCTTAGACGGGTATACTTTACTACACCCTATAGTGTGTGCTCTGTCTTTCACGGAGAATGGGACCCAAGGTTGATCAGTGAGAGACCTTTTTCCAAATTTTGGGAAAGTGATATATATTTTTTTCATTGATCAGGAGTGATTATAAGTGAATGGGTAACTCCCTATAGACATTGGCGAGGTTCCCGATGTGTTTCCTTTTGAATTATCTAGTTTTACACATGTAAGAGAGGTTGAGTTCTTTATTTACTTAATTCATGGTACTGAGTTAGTCTCTATTACCTTTTACTGCAAAGAACCATCAGAATTGAAAGAGTTGAATTCCCCATTGGATGATCTTTTAGAGGAATGATTGATACCCTCAACTATGTCTCCTTGGGTGGTGCCTATTCTCTATGTGATGAAGCCGTATGGTTTACTTCACATATGCTTTAATTATCTAAATCTCAATCGAGTTATGATAAAGAACAAATATACGTTTCCATGGATAGATGATATATTTGATCAGTTGAAAGGGGTGTAGTGGTTCTCAAATATTGAACATTTATATGGTTACCATAAATTGAGGATAAAATAATCTTAAATTTAGAAAATTTCCTTTCACAGTAGGTATCACTTCTACAAAACTGGGTTTATCGAACACTAGGGTTTTAACAACGTTAGATAAAAACAATTTTAAAGACCCCCTTTAGTGATAAAAAAGTATTGTTAAAGAGGGACCTTTATCAGGGTTTTATTACTAGCAATGATAAATGGGGTCTTTTATCATCACCTGTAAAAAACATTGATAAAGGGCGGGTTTATCAATGCTTTTTTAGAAGTGATGATAAACACCCCCTTTATCAGTTCTTTTTTACACGAGCTGATAAAAGTACACTTAAAAAAATTATATATTTGATTAAAAATAATATATAAATATGTAAATAAATTTATATTGATATATATAAGATATATTTTTTGAAATATGTTTTAGATAAGGTAAATGGTAATTTACACATAAAATATAAGATATTTAGTGAAAATTAATTATAAAATAATTAAAAAATATTGTTAATTAAAAAATTTCATAATATTACCTAGTAATAGTCATTTTATTTTAATTTAAACCTAAAAATCAAGAAAATAATAAATTTTATCAAAGGAGTTGAAAATGTTACTCAAACTTCAAACAACCATACTTTTTTATCCGAGTGTCCATTTGGGCTCTATCACATATCAAATCAAAGAATCTGACGAGCTCTATGCTTTTAGGATTAGGGTGAACCTCAGTAACTATTTTTTCAAGGGGAAAAATACCCAATACATCTCTAAAATTGAGTTTTTAGTTATGTTACCCCATTTTTATAACTTTATATGGATTTTAAATCTCATTTATGTGGTCTTTTTTTCCCTTTTTCGATGGGAAAAAAATTTATTCATACGTATCACATTCATATTGATATTATGGATTTTAAATTTTATCGTTTTTCAAAAAAATAATTTTTTTTGTAACAAAATATATAATAATATATACATATTTTTTATATATTCACACATAAAAATTTAATTTTATAAATAAATAAATTTAACAAATTTAAATATAAAATATATTTATTAATATATACAAATATATATAATCATAAATATTAATATGTGGATAAAAATATTGGATGAAATAAAAATTAATACAAAAATATATCATAAAATGTAAAACAAATGAGTATATGGTAGTGGTACATTCACTGGATTTATAAGAGGGAGGTCTTTGGTTTGAAACTCACTAGAGGTGGGGGTGCATGCCAGAGGCTAGGATTATCTAAAGCGCTGATAAAGGGGTAGGTGAGTGGGAAGTGCTGATAAAGGGGATGGGTAGGAAATGCAAAAAAAAATTATATACCCTTTATCAGTAGAGCCTTTATCATTGATTTTTTAGCACTATTAAAGACACCTTTTAACATTGCTAACAAAAGAACTGATAAAGGGGGCCTTTAACAGTACTAAAAAAAGCACAATTAAAGGACCCTTTCAACAATGCTTTTTATCACTGTGGAAGGGGGCCTTTATCAGCTCTTTTTTAGGGAGAATAAAATTTTTGGTATTTTAACCTTGCTTTGATTATCAGCACTTTTTTAGTGTTGATAATGGCCTTTTGTAGCATTGTTAAAGGATGATTTTGTAGTAGTGTATGGTCATTATGAGTACCCTGTTATTCACTTTGGTCTAATATATTTTCCTTCAGTTTTCATGGAATTAATGAATAACGTTTTCCATGATTTTCTTGATACCACCGTGGTTATTTTTGTGGATTAAATACTCATTTCCTCTATGTCCATGGAGAATCATGTGCATTTTGTATGAATAGTATTTGAGTATGCTAAAAAATCAACGACAATATACCAAAGATTTAAAGTGTGATTTATGGATTTAATAAGTGAAATTCGTTGAACATGTGGTGTCAGAACATGGTATTTCAGTTTATCCGGAAAATTTGAAAGTTTCTACGACATGGGATTGACCACATTATGTTTTTGATATTTTTAGATTATTAGGATTAGTCGAATATTATTTTCAGTTTATCAAGGAATACTCAAATTTGGATTCTATGATGACTGATATAACTTATAAGGGAGTAATGTTTTCTAGGAATGATAAAAGTTAGAATCATTTTGTTGAGCTAAAACATATTTTTATTACCACACTAGAGTTGAAACTTCCAGATACTGGGCAGGGCTATGTGGTGTTCTGTGATGCATTTTGTTTAGTCTTGGGATGTTTTCTTAAAAAAATTAACCATGTCATTTCATATGGGGATCATTAGCGTATTTAACAAGAGAAGAATTATCCTACCCAAGACCTTGAACATGAAGTTGTGATTCACTCCCATAAGTGTTTTTGGGATTACCTTTAATGATAATGGTTAACTGTGTTTTCAGACCATAAGATCTTGAGTAATACCTCCTCTGAAAAATATTTCAATCTTCACCTGAGGAATTGGGTAGAGTACTAATAGTATTTCAACGTTGACATCACCTACAACATAGGTAATGGAAATTTCATTTCTGATTCTTTGATCATGAAATTTCTGATTTACGAAATGAGAGAATCATTGGAAGAGTGGAACATGATGGATCTCTTTGAGAATTTTCATATTAGAGTCGAGGAATCAAGTGATGAAGTTTCCTTGGATATTTTTCAATTGAAAGCCCCTATTATCAATTTGATTCTTCAACAAGAGTATCTTATTGATGAGTTTTGTACGATTAAAGACTCTCTTAATGCTGGTGAGACCGTTACAGATTTTTTATTCCTTAAAGAGGTAATAATATGCTTTCTGAATCATTTTTTGGTACCATCTTTGTTACAGAAAGATGTGAGGGTGAGTTTCCAAAGTTCCCATTAGTTTGTGAACCTAGGAACCAAAAAGATGTTCTATGATAAGCGACGGTACTTCTGGTGTCATTGTATGAGGTGAGGCATTGCTAAGTTTGTCTCTCATTTCTATACAAGCTAGCCGGTGAAGTCTGAGCACCAGAAATCTTTAGGTTTACTTTATCCACTTCCATTTCCTACTTTGAAGTGAGATGAGATATCTATTGACTTTATGGTTAGGTTTCCATGTACAAAAATAAATAACAATGTTGTATTGGTTTTGATCGATAGGCTAATGAAATATTCTCACTTCATAACCATTTATAATATTGCCAAAGTTGAGGAGTTGGGAAATCTTTATGTGAAAGAGGATGTTTGTTTTCATAGAGTTTCATCTGCAATATTCTCTGATTGGAATTCTTTGCTAACTTACTACTTTTGTATAATCCTTTAAGAGGCAATGGGATCTCACGTCCATTTGATCGCCTCATACCATCTATAGTTGGTTGGATAGAAAAAAAACACAAATAATGATTCTTTATGATATTCTTTTTTCTTTTTTTTCACGATTTTTTGGGTCTTGGGAAGATCACTAGGGCCGGTTTAGTTTTCCTGTAATAATAATTATTGTTCCATGATCAGAATTTCTACTTATGAGGCCTTGTATAGTCAACTGTGTAAATATCTATTATATTGGTCAGAGATTGGTGAATTTTCTATTGTTGGGTCAATTGTGGTGTAAGATGTGACAAAAATGATTCAGTTGATTCATCATAGAATGTTGATGAAAAATAGATGATATATTTCTAATTCTTATTGTCACTTTATACCTTGGGAGTTCTTAGTTTGTGGCCATGTGTTCTTGAACGTTTCACCTCGGTTGGGTCATCGATGACTTGGGAGGCAAGGGAAGAATTATCCTCATTTTTTGGACCATTTTAGGTTGTTGATTTGGTGGGTAAAGTTTCTTTTCATTTAGATCTACCATAATAGGTGATGTTGATACATGACCTATTCAATGTATCACTGTTCTGAATGTATCTATCTAATTGATCTCATGTTATGAGCTAGAGTGACCTGGTAGTTGAACCTAAATTATATGTGAATGAATGACCAGCCATGATAGTTGATTTTGTGACCATGGTACTTCATGGGAGGAAAATACCTTTGGTTATTTTGATATGGTATCACAGTTATGATTCTAATGACTTGTGGGAGAGGGAACCACTGATGAAAGAGCAGTTGTAACACCCGAGACTTTTATGTGAAATATTTAATTTTTATGTTATATAAATCATCAAAGGAATCTTCCACTACACACAACACTATCTTGTCTTGCTTTACACGCAACTACGACCTTCCTCGATAGCTTGCGTCGTACGCAATACCGAGTTTCACTAAACAATGATATGCTATTAAAATATTATTAAAACTAGCCGTTATGAATAGTAGTAACCACTTTTTGAAATTTTATAAATTTTATTTTTCAAAATGGACTTCATTTTTTGATTCGGAATATCGAAATTAGACTAGGGTGAAATTTTGGTATTTTTCTGAAATCATTCAATTTTTGATGAATAGTGAAACCACTAAGTGGTAGTTAAAAAACTGAATTTTTCATAAAACATAATTTTACCACTTCTGTGAGTGGAATTTCAAAAATCCGAGAGACACGGTTGATGTCAGTAAATAAAATGTGGTTCAATGAGATGAAAATAATTTTTGGTGAATAGTAACTTTTTACTTTTCTTAACCACGGTAAAAAGTAAATAGGGTAATTAAGGGTAAAAATGATATTATTATTACCCTAACACGTGTCCTAATTCTATTGGACAAGTTTACTTCGATCAAAAACAGCGTTAGAAATCAAATATGACCATTTATTCCCACTTGGATTAGATTAGGACATTTATTATTAGTTTATTTAAAGAAGGGTTAAAATAGTTAAAATCAAAGTTTAATAAGTAAATCATTTTTAATATGGGGTTATGCATAAGATAAATTCGACTATAAATATTAATTCGAAGGCTAAAAAGATTTCTTACATAATGGTATTTTATTTGTAATTTTTAGACATTAAATAATTTAATTTATTTATGACATAATGATGTTGCAGTAATTATCTTATTAATGAAATATTGAAACAATTGATGTTATAAATACCCAAATAAATGTAATTTGATACTTTTTATGAATTAAAGTAATTTTATAGGTTAATATGACATGTTAGTATTGATTTAAGTAACATGGTTCGAACTAATCATTCTGATATGATTTTCAAAAAAATCAATTACTAAATAGTGTCAAAATTGACATAAAATTGTTTTTAAAACAAATATTATATTATTAATTGTTTTTTTATTCTTCAAAATTTAAGGTTAGGAAAAATGACTTATATAAGGCTATATAATTTAATAATATAAAACTTGGGGTTCGTTTGGCTTGATATAGAATGTTTATTAACATTATAGTTGTAGAAAACAAGAAGACACGGTAAAAGTTAAATTATCTAACTTAAAGTTAAATCTAAATGATAATGTTAAAATTGATACCTGAACATTTCTAAATTCTTTTTCATGAGAGGATTTCGAACCCTAACCACCTATTCTTCGAAATATATCAATTTAGAGCTATTAAAAACCGAATTTCACTTTATAATAAAATAATAGTTTTAGTTATTCCAAAGGTGCCCCTCTCCTCCCTTATAAAAGGGCACCTCCTCCCACTCTTTATCACACCACTTTGAGCCTTCAAAATCGTCCAAACCCTACCAATTTATCCTCTCCACTTCCCTAGAAACATCCTAGAGGTTCTGGTCTTCTTAAAAGACCTATTTTAGTGCCCTAAAAGGAGGTCTCAAAGAAGCACTTTAAAGAAGAGGTAATATCCGTTATCGATTCTTTCATCTTTATTTATTCTTCCACATACTCTTCTTTAGTTGTTTCATTATGAAGTAATAACATCAGTATCACTCATATACTGATATGTTATTATAAGTATGAAACAACCCTATTTCACTATCTATCCATCCTACAGAAAAAGAAATCACCGCGCGTGCGTACGTACGGAATACCGTCTCCACACTGTGGTGTAATCTATTTTCCACCACCACATTACTTGAATGGGTATAATGGTGTAAATAATTACTATATATGACTATTATAAAGTGATATTGATTCTGAAATAGTATACATACACTCCAATACAATTCCACGATCATAGGAACGATATCATCACTCGTGCATACGTATTGAATACCGTCTCCACGATGTGATGCGACTCGTTCTACATGATCTTCATTTCATAATGATTATATAAATTAATTTAATGAATTTATATGATATATATTACACTAATACCATTCTGGAAATAAGGTATCTAAAACCTAAATAGAAGAATAAGAATTTATTCGACAAAACACGCATAAGAACAAAAAGTAATAAACACCCGAATAACAAGTAGTAATGAAATATTACTTATAAGAAGCTAAGAATATGAACATATATGATATCATAATAATAATTATGATTCTGGAATAAGCCAATAACATTATTTAAATCATTATACAGGAGGTTTGGACACTTACGAAGCAAATCGGACCTACGGTAAGGGAAATATCACAATCTCATTTTTATCCGAGATTGTTTATACATTGGAATTTACTGGGGTGTATTTTATCATCCACATCCATGTTTCCTCAATATGTAATATTTATATCCTTCTACAATAGTTTATATTCAATTTTACCCTTCGGTGAGTTTTTATTAAAATATAGGAAAGGAATCTTTTGTCGTTTTTCGTACGAGGTACTTTTTGACTTTTCCGAAAAAGGTACGAGAAGATTGTTTTTTTAACTTATATGGAATGAATGGATTTTTAAAACATTATTTCCAAGAATCTTCCTTTATAAGTTTTCAAATTTATTTTTAAACAACTTCTTTTAGTTTAAAATTGTATGACATGTTAAGAAAGGAAAATGTTTTTGAAGTAGAAAGGATATTTTCCTCAAGAATGGAGTTCAAGTGTTTTATCAAAATTATTTTCCATATAAGATAATATAGGGTTCTGTTTCTATCCCTATTATTACCTTGATTTGATTATGTTGTGATGGAATTATTTTTATGAATTCCTTTATCTTATATGAATTGTTTGATGATGTCACGATGTTTAAGATTCCCATTTTTATTACATGGTTTATGAAATGATGTATGATTTATAATTTTGTGGCACACATAAGAATGGTAACATTATGAGATGGGTGGGACCTATATCTCCCTCCAATTCATTGGGTAAATATTTTATATCCCATGAGATAGACATGGCTGGAACGGTAGGTTATACCGGTTCAGTGAAACAGGACTGAAACGAGGAGTGAACTAGGTTCAGAAATTGACTTTGTCCACTAAGATAGTCTTGGCAATGAGTCTTGACTAATAAGAAATGATTCTCTATGATTATGTGTGTATGACACAAATTTTCATGTTTTATGTTATGATTATTGGGATTCCATTTCACTACTATGATTTATCCCATGTTATGAGATTATGCTCTCTTTTGCAGGTTAAGATTTCCAAAAGTTATGTTCTTACGAATATGATGTGATTGATATTTCTTTTGTTTACCCTTACTGAGCATTTGAGATCACCCTTTTGTATTTTTTCTTTCCCCAGGTCAGGAAGAAGGTTATTAAGTAAGATATTCCAAAAGGGACTATAGATATGATGAAATAAATGGGAGACAGTGTAGACGCTTTATGAACCAGTTGTTTATGTTTCCCAGTTTCTAAAGACACTATACCTATACGGTCCTTTCGTGGTTTTGTTATATGTTGTAATAAGTATGCTTCAATTTTTAAGTATTAACAATGTATGTAAAGTATGGGTCGTTATAGTTGGTATCAGAGGCAAGGTATAGTCAACCTTTGGAAACTAGGATGTGAAAGCCTTAGTAAGAACCCTAAAGATAAGTCTAAGCATAAAACACAATCTTAGTGTTTTAGAAATGGCCATGAATAACCTAGGATAAGACCTTAAGTGTGAAATTTTATTCTTGATTATGTGTTTTTCTTATTATAATTAATGTTGCTCACGCTATTCTTCTTGGTTTTAGTCAATGGCTGGAACCCGAAGGAACCGTGTTAATGCGGAATGCGACGGGCAATGCAATGATTGTCCCCATGAGCAACCAAACGTTATGGGAGATGGAATGGAAAATCTTGTAGCAATGCTCACACAACTTTCTCAAGCTATGAATCATGCAGGACTTCCAAACGAGCAAAGGAAGGAGCAACATTCTGTTGAATCCTTCATGAGACAGCGTCCACCTTCATTCAGCGGGTCTACTGATCCATTAGTTGCCGAACAATGGATTAGTACTATTGAAAAGATATTTTCTGTTCTTCAATGTTCAGAGCATGATAAAGTCATATTTACAGTGTATCGTTTGGAAGGTGATGTAGATCAACGGTGGAATATTATTAAGAATACGAGGCAAAGGGATGAAATTGAGTCCATGGAATGGGACGAGTTCAAGAACTTATTTTTCAATAATTACTTCCCTCGTATTCTCCAAAAAAAGATGGAGAAAGAGTTTCTTGAACTGAAGCAAAAGGATGATGAATCTGTTGGTACCTATGAAGAAAATTTTACAAGACATACAAGGTACGCTTCTGGTATTATTATCCAACCTGAGAGTAAGATCAATCGATTCTTTAGTGGCTTAAAACCAAGTCTTAGAAGGGCCTTAGCCATAAGGGAATTAAATAGCTACGAGGAAATCATTCGATGTGCTCTAAAAGTTGAGATGGAGATTGGAGTAACCCATCAGTCATATGGGTTTGATAAGAAGAGGAAAATGGAATTCAATGGAAAATCTAAAGAGCACACTGAAAAGAAGATGAGCTTTCCCTTATGCTCAAAGTGTGGAAAGAAACATGGAGGGAGTTGTCTTAAATGGACAAGTAAATGTTTCAAGTGTGGAAAGGAAGGTTTTTAGGCATCTGAATGCCGCGATGATGGGAAGAAGATGTCTAATGATGCAAACAAAGTAAGGGATACACAGAATGAACCTACTACTCTTCAATGTTTCAAGTGCAAGGATATGGGTCATTATGCCAATAAATGCCCTAATCCAAGGGATGATGATGATGGTCATTGTCAAAAAACTCTTAAGGCAAAATACAAAGGAAATTCACATGCAATTTCTATCAGCGATGTGGAGTACGATAACTATGTGGTGAAAGGTACACTTACCATCCACTCTAAAGTAGAAAATGTTTTATTTGATTCTGGATCCACCCACTCTTTTATTTCTGAAAAATTTTCTAAGGGTATCACCATATTACCTCAACAATTAGATGTTGAGTTAGCTGTGACAACATCTAATGGCACAACAGTCGCATCAAAAGTTTATAGTTCTTCTCCGATCGAAGTTTGTGGGAAAGTGATTCCTGCAAATCTTGTGATCCTTTCTATAGTGGAATTTGATGTGATTCTTGGCATGAATTGGCTTTCTTTATATGGAGCTCATATCAATTGCCAAAGAAGGGAAGTCACATTTCATATTCCAGATCAATCTATGATAGTCTGTCAATGCAAGGATGAACATAACCTTTCAGTGGAAATTCCTTCTACCTTATGGGTCTTGATTCCACTAAATGAAGGTTATTTATCTCAAATGGTTGGTGAGAAACTCACGATTAAGAATATTCCCATTGTACAGGAGTTTGATGATGTCTTTCCGAAGGAATTACTGGGTCTTCCACCAAATCGTGAAGTTGAGTTTTCAATAGAACTCGTACCGGGTGCTTTGCCTATTTCAAAGACACCTTATAGAATGGCTCCAATTGAGTTGTAGGAATTGAAGAAGCAAATCCAAGAGAATCTTGATAAGGTATTCATACGCCCTAGTGTGTAACCTTGGGGAGCACATGTTCTATTTGTTAAGAAGAAAGATGGATCAATGAGACTCTGCATTGATTATAGAGAACATAACAAGATCACTATCAAGAAAAAATATCCCCTCCAATGCATTGTTGACTTATTTGACCAACTACGCGGAGCTCAATACTTTTCCAAGATTGTTCTTCATTCAGGGTATCATCAATTAAGGGTCAAAAGGGACGATATACCAAAGACGGCTTTCCGTATAAGGTATGGACACTATGAATTTATAGTGATGCCATTTGGTCTTACTAATGCCCCTGGTATCTTCATGGATCTAATGAATAGAGTCTTTAGAGACTATCTTGACCAATTTTTGGTAGTCTTTATAGACGATATTCTTGTCTATTCAAAGAGCAAAGAAGAAAATGAAGATCACTTGAGAATTATATTGAAGACCCTGAGAAAGGAGAAGCTTTATGCCAAATTTACCAAGTGTGAATTTTGGCTGCAAAATGTTTCATTTTTGGGTCACATAATCTCAAAAGAGGTGATATCTGTGTATCCAGCAAAAATAAAGGTTATCTAAAGATGGTAGATACCAACAACAGTAACTGAGATCTGAAGTTTTCTTGGTTTGGATGGATATTATCGACGTTTTGTGAATGATTTTTCACGATTATCTAATACACTCACCAAGTTGACTCAGATAGGAGTGAAGTTTGTTTGGATGGAAGAATGTGAAGAGAATTTCAAGGAGTTTAAAAGAAGGTTGTCCAGTACACTTTTGCTCACACTGCCTTGTAGTGGATAAAGGTTTGTGATCTATAGTGATGCATCCAAGAAGGGATTGGGGTGTGTTCTTATGCAAAATGATATGGTGATAGTTGATGCCTCAAGATAGTTGAAAATCCATGAGCAAAATTACCAACACATGATTTGGAGTTAGCTGCGGTAATCTTTGCATTATAGATTTGGAGGTATTATCTTTATGGAGAAAGGTGTGACATTTATACTGATCATAAAAGTTTAAAGTATATTTTCACACAAAAGGAGCTGAATATGCGTCAAAGAAGATGGTTGGATCTGATTAAAGATTATGACTGATCAATCCATTACCACCCTGGGAAAGCAAACAAGGTGGCAGATGCATTAAGTCGACAAGACCATGCCAGTTTATCCATGATGAGGATCACAAAAGATCCAATATTTATGGATTTACAAAGGATGGATCTTGGAATTGTAATGGAAGGGGAAAAATATTATCTTTCTCAAATGAATGTTCAACCATCTATACATGTGAAGATTAAAGAGGCATAGAAAGAAGAGGTCAAGTTACAAAATAAGTTGAGAAATGTTCTTGAATTCAACCCTAATTGTGATGGGATAATAAAGTTCAGGAATAGGGTTTGTGTTCCTCCCATCCCGGAATTAAAGAAGGAGCTGCTGGATGAGGCTCATAGTTCTTCATTCTTTATTCATCCTGGAAGCATGAAGATGTATAGGGACCTGAATGAGTACTTCTGGTGGGATGTCATGAAAAGAGATGTTGCTGAATATGTCTCTCGATGCTTGGTTTTTCAGCAAGTTAAAGCTGAGAGACAGAATTCTAAGGGGATGTTACAACCATTACCCATACCCAAATGGAAATGGGAAAACATCACTATGGACTTTGTCACGGGACTTCCTAAAACATCCAAAGGCAATAATGCTATCTGGGTCATAGTTGATCGTCTTACCAAGTCTGCACACTTCATTTCTATTAGAGAGGATTTCTCTCTGGATCAGCTTGCCAGGATATATGTAAAGGAAGTGGTAAGATTGCATGGAGTACCACTTTCTATTATATCTTATCGGGATCCGAGATTTACCTCAAAGTTCTGGCGAAGTCTTCAGCATAGTCTGGATACAGAGTTGAGTTTCAGCACTACATATCATCCTCAGACAGACGGTCAGTCTGAGAGAACAATTCAAACTCTAGAAGATATGATGAGAGCTTGCTCTATGGATTTCAAAGGTGGTTGGGATCAACACCTACCATTGGTGGAATTTTCTTATAATAATAGCTTTCACTCCAGTATTCAGATGGCTCCTTATAAGGCTCTCTATGGAAAGAAATGCAGGACTCCGACTTGCTGGGATGAAGTTGAGGAATGAAAGCTATTAGGACCTGATCTCGTTGATAAAATGGAAGAAAATCTCAGATCTATTCAACAACACATAAGAACAGCCCAGAGTTGACAGAAAAGTTATGCCGACAACCGAAGAAAAGACCTAGAGTTTGAAGTTGGTGATAAAGTGTTCTTACGAATATCTCCGTGGAAGAGAGTCATGAGATTTGGAAAGAAGGGGAAGTTGAGCCCTAGATATATCGGTCCTTTTGAAATACTGGATCGTGTCGGGAAGGTAGATTACCGATTGGCTCTTCCACCGAATCTCTCTCAAGTACACAAAGTGTTCCATGTATCTCTCTTGAGAAAGTACATAACTGGTCCTTCACATGTACTCAGCTCAGAAGTTGTACCGCTGGAGCAAGATATTTCTTATGAAGAACAGCCGATAGACATTCTGGATCGTAGCGAAAAAGTCCTATGAAACAAGACCACTCACTTGATGAAAGTTTTATAGAGGAACCACCAATTATAAGAGGCTACATGAGAGCTTGAGGATATGATGAGGGAGAGGTATCCTCATCTATTTGTTACAAAGTGACGAATTTCGAGGGCGAAATTCATTTTAAGGGGGGTAGAATGTAACACCCGAGACATTTATATGAAATATTTTGTTTTTATGTTATATAAATCATCAAAGGAATCTTTCACTACACACAAAACTATCTTGGCTTGCTTTACATGCAACCACGGCCTTCCTCGATAGCTTGCGTCGTACGCAATACCGAGTTTCACTAAACAATGATATGCTATTAAAATATTATTAAAACTTGCCGTTATGAATTGTAATAACCACTTTTTGAAATTTTATTATTTTTATTTTTCAAAATGGTCTTCATTTTTGGATTCAGAATATCGAAATTAGCCTAGGGTGAAATTTTGGTATTTTTCTGAAAACTTTCAATTTTTGATGAATAGTGAAACCACTAAGTGGTAGTTAAAAAACTGAATTTTTCATAAAACTTAATTTTACCGCTTCTATGAGTGGAATTTCGAATATCCGAGAGTCACGGTTGATGTCAGTAAGTAAAATGTGGTTCAATGAGATGAAAATAATTTTTTCGTGAATAGTAACTTTTTACTTTTTTTTACCGCGGTTAAAAGTAAATAGGGTAATTAAGGGTAAAAATGATATTATTATTACCCTAACACATGTCCTAATTCTATTGTACAAGTGTAATTCAACCAAAACAAACCTTAGGAATAAAATATGACCATTTTTTCCCACTTGGATTGGATTAGGACATTTATTTTTAATTTATTTAAAGAAGGGTTAAAATAGTTAAAATCAATGTTTAATAAGTAAATCATTTTTAAAATGGGGTTATACATAAGATAAATTAGACTATAAATATTCATTAGAAATCTAAAAATATTTCCTACATAATTGTACTTTATTTGTAATTTTTAGACATTAAATAATTTAATTTATGTATGACACAATGATGAGGCAGTAATTATCTTATTAATGAAATATTGACATAATTGATGTTATAAATACCCAAATAAATTTAATTTGATACTTTTTATGAATTAAAATAATTTTCTATGTTAATATGACATGTTATTATTGATTAAGTAACTTGGTTCGAACTAATCATTCTGTTATCATTTTCTAAAAAATCAATTACTAAATAGTGTCAAAATTGACATAAAATAGTTTTTAAAACAAATATTTTATTATTAATTGTTATTTTATTCCTAATAATCTTAGGTTCGGAAAAATGACTTAGATAAGGATATATATTTTAATAATATACAACTTGGGGTTCTTTTGTCTTGATATAGTATGTTTATTAACCTTATAGTGTAAGAAAAAAAGAAGACACGGTAAAAGTTAAATTATCTAACTTAAAGTTAAATCTAAATGATAAGGTTAAACTTGATACCTAAACATGTCAAAATTCTATTGGATGAGAGGATTTAAACCCCTACCCACCTTATCATCAAAATATATCAATTTGGAGCAATTAAAAACCGAATTTGACTTTATAATAAAATAATATTTTTAGTTATTCCAAAGATGCCTCTCTCCTCCCTTATAAAAGGGCACCTCCTCCCCCTCTTTCTCACACCACTTTGAGCCTTCATGCTCGGCCAAACCCTGCCAATTTCTCCTCTCCACTTCCCTAGAAGTAACCAATAGGTTCTGGTATTCTTCAAATACCTCTTTTAGTGCCCTAAAAGGAGGTCTCAAAGAAGCACTTCAAAGAAGAGGTAATGTCTGTTACCGATTTTTCATCTTTATTTCTTCTTCAACTTCTTCTTCTTTAGTTGTTTCATTATGAAGTAATAACATAATTATCACTCATATACTGATATGTTATTATTAGTATGAAACAACCCTATTTAACCATCTATCCATCCTACGGAAAAAAGAAATCACCGCGCGTGCGTACATACAGAATAACGTCTCCACGTCGTGGTGTAATCTATTTTCCACCACCACCTTACTTGAATGGGTATAATGCTGTAAATAATGACTATATATGACTATTATAAAGTGATGTTGATTCTGACATAGTATACATACACTCCAATACAGTTCCACAATCATAGGAATGATATCATCACTCGTGCGTACGTACAAAATACCGTCTCCACGATGTGATGCGACTCGTTCTACATGATCTTCATTTCATAATGATTATATATATTAATTGAATGAATTAATATGATATATATTACACTAATACCATTATGGAAATATGGTATCTATAACCTAATGAGAAGAATAAGAATTTATTTGACAAAACACGCATAAGAACAAAAAGTAATAAACACCCGAATAACAAGTAGTAATGAAATATTACTAATAAGAAGCTAAGAATATGACCATATATGATATCATAACAATAAGTATGATTCTTTAATAAGTCAATAACATTATTTAAATCATTATAAAGGATTTTCAGACACTTACGAAGCAAATCGGACCTAAGGTAAGGGAAATATCACAATCTCATTTTTATCCGAGATTGTTTATACTTTGGAATTTACTTGGGTGTATTTTATCAGCCACATCCATGTTTCCTCAATATGTAATACTTATATCCTTCTACAATAGTTTATATCCAATTTTACCCTTCGGTGAGTTTTTAGTAAAAGATATAAAAGGAATCTTTTGTCGTTTTTCGTACGAGGTACTTTTTGAGTGTTCCGACAAAAGTACGAGAAGAATGTTTTTTTAACTTATACGGCATGAATGGATTTTTAAAACATTATTTCCAAGAATCTTCCTTTAAAAGTATTAAAGTTTATTTTTAAAAAACTTTTTTTTGTTTAAAATTGTATGACATGTTAAGAAAGGAAAATGTTTTTGAAATAGAAAGGATATTTTCCTCAATAATGGAGTTCAAGTGTTTTATCAAAATTATTTTCCATCTAAGATAATATATTGTTCTATTTATATCCCTATTATTACATTGATTTGATTATGTAGTGATTGAATTATTTTTATGAATTCCTTTATCTTATATGAATTGTTTGATGATGTCACGATCTTTAATATTCCCATTTTTATTACATGGGTTATGCAATGATGTATGATTTATGATTTTGTGGCACACATAAGAATGGTATCATTATGAGATGGGTGGGACCTATATCTCCCTCCAATGCATTGGGTAATGATTTTATATCTCATGAGATAGACATGGCTGGAACGGTAGGTTATACTGGTTCAGTGAAACAGGACTGAAACGAGGAGTGAACTTGGTTCAGAAATGGAATTTTCCACTAAGATAGTCTTGGAAATGAGTATTTACTAATAAGAAATGATTCTCTATGATTATGTGTGTATGCCAAAAAATTTCATGTTTTATGTTATGATAATTGGGATTCCATTTCACTACTCTGATTTATCCCATGTTATGATATTATGCTCTCTTTTTCAGGTTAAGATTTCCAAAAGTTATGTTCTTATGAAAATGATGTGATTGATATTTCTTTTGTTTACCGTTACTGAGCATTTGAGCTCACCCTTCTATATGTTTTCTTTCCCCAGGCCAAGAAGAAGGTTATTATGTAAGATATGCCAAAATGGACTATAGATATGATGAAATAAATGGGAGACAGTGTAGACGCTTTATGAACCAGTTGTTTATGTTTCCCAGTTTCTAAAGAAACTATACCTATACGGTCCTTTCATGGTTTTGTTATATGTTGTAATATGTATGCTTCAATTTTGAAGTATTAACAATGTATGTAAAGTATGGGTCGTTATAGAAGTGGCCTCATCTCTTGACATGGAAGATTCTTCGTAGGATTTCTGGGGATAAAAACATTCTACGATGGGGAGGATATAACATCCCATTACTATTTTTAGGCATTATTAAACCGATATTTTTATTGATTTATGGTTTGGATTCATTTGGGGTTGTTTCATGTTAATTTATAAATGTTTTGTATGTCTTTAGGCTAGTGCACGGTTGACGCATGTCTGGAACATGATTTTCCAAACCGTTCACCATGCTATAGAAAAATGGAAAATTTGGACTTAGAGATCCACATGACTTATGCCTAATGGACAGTTTCCCCCCCTCGGGATAACCTATGGGACCCATTAATAATGGGTTCATGTCTTCCACATGGTTTTTCCAAACTGTGCGCTGTTTTCCAGGAAATCGTGCAAACTAGATTTTTAGTGATTCAAATTTTTGTTTACATTTTTGAACCCTCGTTGTACGTCCAAAACAAACCTCAATCTATAAAATTTAGTTTCTATTAACCATAGAGCTCCCAAGGATGATTCTTGGCCCCTCACACGCCTCTTAGAAGTGATCTGAAGCGAGGATAACATCTATTGATCCTCTTCCTCTTAGATTCCTTCTCCCATTCTTGATCTCCCACAATGTCTCTTTCGTTCTAGTGTTTTTTAGATATACATATGTATATAAAGTATATAATACCATATATTATGGATATAAAACTAGGATTGAATCCTGTTTCACTTGGATCATATTGTTGTTTTTCTTCCTTAGAAAATCCCGATTATAGTTTGACACTTCGAGATCTAGGGGCTCTAGGGTAGGTTGTTTTGTTACATTACCCAAATTATATTATACAAAATTACTCAATTTAAATTTAAATGTTTTAATTTAATTTCAATTCTATAGATTTATAATTTATGACTTTCAATTGGTTTTTGAAAAAAAAAACAATTTCGATGAATTGGGGTTTTTGAGAAAAATGGGTTTTTGGCATGGAATTAGAAATTGGAAATATTTAAATTCATTAACCTAATATTTTTATTTTTAATGATATTGAATTAAATTTTAAAAAATGATTTGATGGAATTTTTTTACAATGAAAATTCTATTAATTTAAAGGGTTGTTATGAAAATGATAGAATTCGTTTGAAAATCAAATTTTTTAATTTAATTTTTGAAAGTAGATTGTGTAATTAGATGAATTATTTTCAAATTATTGTTTTCGAAAAATGGCATGAAAATCGTTTTGATGGAAACCCAATGGTTTAATTGTAAAAATTTGTATTTTTTATAAAAAAATACTCATTTTGGGTTTTAAATGAAAAATTTGTATATAGATATAGAAAATGAGATTTAATTTTATTTTAAGCAGTATTAAAATATATATTTCATCATTGTATTATATTTGAGAAAATGAAAGACTTAAGTATTTAGTGAGTTATTCTGGAAGGTACATTACAATTTAAAACATTAAAACACATCCTATCAGTATAACACATCTCTTAGTAAAATGTGATGAGTCCTCTTTCCCTTTGTTCAAGGGGTGTGTGTATATACTTTCCATTCCATATTGTTGGATCCCTATATCCTAGAACTATCATATCTATTTTTCAACTTACCATGTTTATAACTTTTTTTTTTCAAATGTATATATGCTATTGTTGAAAACTGTTTCACTTTCCTTGTGAATTTATATAAACTGTTTTATATAAAAGTGAATATTTATGCCATTTTAATAAAGGTTACATTTGTTTAAAGCATACTTTGATTAATGGTAAATTCCATATTTTTAAATATACTTCCATCTTTTGAAATTTGGAGCATTAGTTTCTATAATATTTCCAAATTTTAAATTGAAAAGAATGATTTGTTTAAATATGATTTTAAAATTTCCAAAATTGTTTATTTGAAAATTTAAAGCACATTCTTGGTTATTTTGAAGTTGTATTCTTGTTATGGGATCTCTGGTGAAATCCTACTTGGATTTTCCCCACACCCTACTTGTGCCTTGAGGTGTTTGTAGATTATCTCTTTCAAGGTTCAATCATGGGATACAGATCTCTTGGTGGTGGATCTTTCTATTGATCCAGGGACTTGGTGAGTTCTATATTTAAGGACATGGGCTGTTTTACCTTGTTTCATACTTGGGTTGTAGTACTTTGGGTTTTTTTATGACATGTTTACTTCTGGTACATTACTCCCAATAGAGTTTCATTTTATATTCATATTGTCTCATATCTTTTACATTCACATAATTAGTGACAAAATTGTTCCCACATTCCTATTTTAGGAGGCCAAGTTCTAGTCACCGACATGTGGAGATGAAGAACTCCCTTCAGGCTATGTTAGGGACTGCTCAATTATCGTGTTACCAGGGTACCTGGGCCTATTTGTGAAAAATCTCATTATGTTTATACATAATTCCTTCCTTTGATGGTATTATGATCAAACTAGAACCATTATGTTGAATGATGGATTTTAGGTAGGGATTTTGGTATATATTTTCTAAGATACAATTTTCATGATGGTTGGAGAAGTGGGTAGAGTAGTACCCATTTATATGTGAGGGAGAGTAAAAAATTTGGATTTATTTTAAAGAATAAAAAATATTACGGTCTTTCTCAAGCCAAATGGATCCAAACATACTCATATTATAATAAGAGATAATATATGTCATGATATGGTCATCCAATAGTATTTAGACAAGCATTTAGGTCGTTTAAGCACTTATATTTTTAATTTTAACCCTTTCAACCAATTTTAGCTCTTATCGAGCTTACTACAATTTTTTGAAAGTTCAAATTCATGATGTCCACTAATGAAAGTGGTATCACTTCCAAATTTTGATATTATATTTTAAAATATGGATTAAATGTCACCAAATTGAGATTCTATAACTTGAATAAATTACTTCTAAAATAAATTTCAAAAAATTAAGGAAAAATGTATTTTTATAAAAAATATTCATTAATTATAAAAATATTTTTATATAAATTTCAAGTACAATTCTAAATCAAATGACTTTTATTAAATTATATTTAATAAAAATGAACTAATTTAATTTTATAAGTAATCTAATATAATATATGACTTTGAAATTACATTAAAATAAAAGAGAGTTTTCTTAGAAATCAATATTTTCTATATTTCCCCCGAAATTAACTTTTTCATAATCATATCTAAAAAAATTAAGATTAATTTATGTTAATGATATGAAATTTTAAGTTATATTATAAAATTAAAATTTATAAAATTAATATGTCCATATTTTATAAAAATACATATAAAATATATAAATAAAATAAGAAAAAATTAAAAAAATTACCTTTTTATTTAAAATTTAATGAATTAGCCCTAGATTCAATCCACACTAATTATTAAATAAACCAAATAAAATTCATGATCCCTAAATTATATAAGAAAGCACATGAGAATCTATAAAAATATGGTGGTGGTAATTTTTACCAAAATATTTGAAACAAAGTCAAGGTACACCATGAAAACATCATTATATAAATTAATCAATACAACCAAAACATGTTACAAGAAAATAATAAAAAATTGAAAGATAAATGAAACTATAAAAAACCCATGTCCCTGTAGTCCATGTCCACAAAACATGTCTCATGTCAATTGACCTTAGATAACCAACCTTGAATCCACATTGGATGATTATGAGAACGCACACACTTTCTACGAGATCATAAATGCTACAAACACCAAATAGTACAAGAAGGGTGTGAGCTATATCCTAGTAGAATATCACCAAAGTGTCTATAAATTTACATCAGAAGTTAATTTAGAAGTTCTAAATGATTGTACGATAAGAGAGATCTATAGCCTACATTTTTGAATTGGAAACCAGAGAAACTGGAGACATTTCCAAATCATTCGTTAAAATCAAAATCAGAAACATGGATTTTACATTTTAAAAAGAACCCATTTTCTTGAAAATATTTGAAATATATTTCTCAAGTTAATCGTATATAAAATGAGAAAATGAAATAATGAACCCTATATATCATCAAGTTACATAAGAGTCAGTACGATAGATTCAAGGTGAAATATCTCAATTTGAAGATCAATTGAGAATAGTAATCAATCATGTAGGAAACTCTATTGGAAAGTAGTGACATTGAACACTATCATGCATTGAGTATAAAGTATAATGATGTCATGGATATAATCTAGATATGATATTTAGTGAATCAACCCCAAGATAATCAGTAAATTATCATTGTTGATCGCTAGAATTATATTTAATCTCATGGGTCTGAATCAAATGATGTCCATACACACTAGACTTCCGAGATGCACATGCATAACTTGAACCTATCATCTTCTCCACGGACCCACAAAATGGGCAGTGAGTTTACTAGAAAAGAATATATCTATGTCAACTCATACAAATATCTTGGTGCCCTTGGCTATTCAATGAAGCTGAAATAGATTTTCAAGAAGTATGGAACATAATGGGGATCCTCATTTGCAACAACATATACCATTAACGTTCTATATCACAAAATGTCCACATCTCTCTCCCACCCCAAGCTCCCTCAATGTGAATAATTCATTTTCCCACACCTATAAATGGGAATCACAATAATCAAACAAGTCATAATAGGGGACTATAATAAGAGAGGATCATCGTGTAGTGACAATCGGGAGATCAAACATCGTCAATTTCAAAATAAATCCTTTAATATCAAATCAACACAGAATTGGAAAATCACACCCACATACTTTCATAATTCAATATCAAAAAATACAAATGGTCCTTTAATCATTGCATTTCTTTTAATATGGCCTTAATGCATTCAAATGATGTTATAAAATTTAAAAGGGTTGAATTCATTTTAAAATGTGGGTCAACACCCTTTTCCACGTGAATTATTCATTCTTTAAAAATAACTAAAGGCTACACTTTTTATAAACTAATAGAATCATCCAGAAGGGATCTTAGTCATTTAAAAACTAGAGAATTCAAATCTAGGTGTATAACATTTAATAAATAAATCACTTTCTTTTAAATGATAGCTTTTCACTTTAGAAATAAAAATCCATCCTAAACCATAGTTTTCAAAAAAAAAATCATTTAAAATATCAATAAAAGGAATGAAACCCATTGTGGAATAAATATATATAAGATACTATGATGAAATAAAGATCATAATAAAGTAAGGATTGATCAAAACAATATCACCCATTCCTTGTTTAACTCAAATGGAATAGAATCAAAGATGAGTTATTTCAGGGTAAAACATTCATAGATCTTGTCTTAGAAAATAAGAAATTCATACAAACACACATAGATATAGATATATATATATATATATCTATACACATACATACATACATTATACATACATACATACATACATACAGATATATATACATATGGGTGTGTGTGTGAATATTCCAGCAACAAAAAATAACCAAATGAATGAACTACATAATGGATATTCTAGAAACTCCAACCACTAGAGAGAAATTATACAAGAACAAGATATTTTTATATGGAGTATAACGAACAAACTCTTGTCAATAGGATACAATAAAATTGAGGTTCGTGTAGGTTTAGTTATTTTACAATTAGATAGGTCATTAATATTTGAATAATATAAACACACAAATTAAATTTATGAAATAATTTTCCATTTCACTCGAAGAGTGAATGTTAAGGGTTTATAAAATTTCACATGGAAGTTAAAATATTTAAATGGTTTAATGAAAACTTTTCCACAATTTCATGAATTTGAAAAGGATAAAATGATGTATGAGGATGATTTGTGGAAGAAGAAATGAAAAAGATAGTTTAAAATCTTTTTTAAACAAAATTGACATAATGTATGTGTAACATGATGTACCAATATGTACCACATATGCATCGCGTAAGGGTGTAAAGGTTTACCTTACACAAAATTTACCATTACGTAGGGCCATAATACTCTTATGTAGGGCCATTAACAGAAATCCCTACGGTACCACTGAGGACTGAAGAAAACCAGCCTTTTCAAGAAACGAAACCACAATGGCCAATTTGAGTCTGAACTTGTATTGAAGAAGAAGTCAATCCAAAAAGAACAATGACCAGAGTTTCAATATAAAGATGATCTGAGCCAAATTTTGCCACCGCTGGAGATCCCAGATCCAGTCGCCAGACCCTATTCTCAATGAAGCCAATGTAATATTGAGATCCATTGAAGATGACCACAGGAGGATGCCACTCTTGGCAGACACAACACACAGAATAGCCCCCCTCCTATTATAATTCAAGACCCACGAGCATATATGAGAAGAATAAGGAAAGATAATAATTAAAAAATAAAGAAAATAATAAAATAGAATAAATAAATACAACTCAATTAAATTAACAACATAATATATATGTTATTCTATTAATAATACTAATAATGATAATGGAAGTTCATATTCATCTCATGAATATGCTCATTGTTTACCCTAATGTTGGCCATATATATTAAAGTACTGTACTTGGTGCATTCACTCATTTCATATATATATGAAAATTTATGTTCTAATAAATTCTTAAAATCAGGATAAATATATTTAAATAAATAATAAATGTATTTATTATATTTAAATATATAAATATTTAGTTTAATATAATTTTATAACTTTTAAATATATTATATTTTATAGTAATTATATAAAAATAATTAAATATTAATATGTTTAAATAATTATAAAATTAAAAAATATTTTTGTAAATGATAAATATATATTTATGAATACGTTTTTTATATATTTATTTATAAATATATGTCTTTAACGAATATATACACAGACACAGACATAAATGTATTTAAATACTTATGAAACTGAAATTAGAATTAATAGATAAATATATAAATATATGTTTAATTATAATTTAAATTATATATATATATATGTATATAATTAAAATATATACACATACACATACACAAACATAAATATATATATATATATATTAAATTATAATTTAAATTATTATATTATAATAAATTTCTTAATTATATATATTTTCAAATTTGTAAATATAATAAATATATTGGTTATAATTTTTTAATTATTAATGAATTTTATGTTTTATCAGCACTAACTAAAAAGCATTGATAAATGTTCGTTTTATCATCACTTTTCAATTTAGGGCTGATAAAACATACATTTATCAGCGCTTTTTACTAGCACAGATAAATGTTTCTCTAGATTTTACAGAAGAACCCTAACTGTGTCCTCTTTCTTCCGCAGCCCTCAAGCTCTCGCAGAAACCTAATACTGTGTCGTCTGATCCTCCTCCTCTGTGTGCTGCTACAGCTGTTGACTTGTCCTCCACATCCTTTGTGGACTCCTACTCCTCCTAAATTGTTATTGCTATAAATGAATTCTCGTACTCCTCCAATGATGTGGCCACCTCCTATTCGTCCTCTTTTGCCACTGCCACCCCCTTCTCCTCCTCTGTCGCCGCTGCAGCCATTGCCTCTACCACTGACTCTGCTACCTCTTCTACTGCTGCTGCTGCCAGTAAGGGTACTCTCCCTTCTAAAGTACCTTCATTTCTTCTTCTTCTTCTTGAAAGAGTAATGGTTGATGCTATTTGTTTGTTCTCTTGTTTTGATTATTCTATAATATTTTTTTCATATTTATTCTAAATGTTTTGTGATATGATATTGTGATATTTTGATCCATATTGAGTGTATAGGTGATTTTGGCATCACTTTGTTCTTTTGGGGTGAAAATGGGAAAAGATCCCAAGTTTCAGGGTTAACTCACATGGTCTAGAAAACAATTTAGACACCATGAAGTTGGGTCTATAACCATTGAGATTGGTTTTTCATGGTTATTTCATGGTTATATAACCCATGTGGTCAAACCATGCATAATTATTCTTCCCCCTAGATTTCTAGTTTTTGATCCTTTACATTTTTCACTAATCTAAAAAGTTCCTACCATTGGTGTGTGCCTGAATAAGAGAGTTTAATGGTGGTTTTACATTGTTGGGTGTTGTTTAAATTAAATATTCGGGCCTTATTGTGTGGTCTTGTGTTTTGAAATGTTGGTTTTATTTTATAGAAACTTTTATTTTTTTGGATGAAAAAGTTGATTTTGATATTCATAAAGTGTTTTGAAATTTTATTCTTAATCTTCATTTTAATTGGGAGATATTTTTGAATAGATATTTTTTTAATGTTTATTGGTTTTTAAAATTAGGCATAACGGTTTATTTGTAAGAGAAATTTTTATTATCTTAATGTTTATAAAAAGTGTTTGATTTCATTATGGAAATTTAAAATGAAATTAAAAGTTGCAGAAATTTTATTGACATTATTTAAATTTATTAAAAAAATTTGAAATGAAAGTGAGTTTTTATTTTCGTGTAAAATGAAATATTTTCAAATCAAGTGTGTGCTTTGGGTAAAAAGATTCCTTAGACTCCCTTTAAATGTGGAAATCAAAAGGAAGTTCGTTTTTGTGAGTGTTCAAATTTTAGTGAAGCATTTTTACAAGGGGTAAGATTATTTTCAAAGAGTGTACGTCATCAGAAATAATTAACATGGGACTTTTATAGAAGTGGTGTTTCTTAAAGAAGAGTGAAAATATTTAAAGAGTTTTTTGTATGTTTTGGGCTTAATAAATTTTTTCTATTTGATTTATTTACATGGTGTGCATTAAGATTCCTTATATTAGATTGTGAAACATGAATGGGATAAATTTTTATTTACTATGTGGTATTTTTAACTCTAGGAATGGTCTTGATTATATGTGAAGAAACATACCCTAAGGTGAATTATCCTCATGAATAGTTATATCTATTTGTGTTTTGGGATTTACCAAAACATTAGATGTGGTGGTGAATCTAGGTCATCATTTTCTTTAGGGTTTCATAAATTTTCATCCATCCTTCCGTGGTGATTAAGGTCCTCCTAAGGTTGTGAAGTGGTTAGGTTATTTTTTAGAATCCATTGAGTTGAATTACCCTAAGTGGTTTGGCGTGGTTGTTTATTTTGGAACATGTGTTTATTGAGTTGGAATGTCTTGAGGCTTTGAGTTAAATTTTATTTTATGTATTCCATGTTGTTTTTTGGTACTTCTTATGTGAGGGTTTGTTTATAGAGGTTGTGATTATTCTTTAGGGTCTACATATGGATTTGACGAAGTTGTAGAATAAACCCTCACAAAAATATGAAATTTCTCAATTACGTTGGGAAATAATCGACTAATGAAATTTAAGCCGACATTATCCATGATCGGTGTTCTAAATAAGAATTATATAAACATTACCTATTTTATAAAATATTGAAAAAAAGGATCAAATGTGGGGGGGGTTAGAATGATATATTGGCTAATTGAGGAATCCCAAAAAAATGGGAGGTTGGTTAGGGAACGAACCTTCAAGAATGACTTTATTTACTTATATGTATAGTTACTTGTGGGTCTAAGGCCAATGTCATTTGAATTCTAGTAGAATAAATTAGAGTGAAAAAATTACACCATCATGAATTGGGAAAATCATGTGGCATGTTAGTATATGTGGGTGTTAATCATTTAGAGAGGATCACTGTGAGAGTGTCAAGCATGGGGAGGGAACCCAATAAAGGAGGATCTATCAAAATGTATCAAGCATGATTGTGAAGTGTGGACTAAAGTTTGTATAGTTTAACATAATGTTTAAAGTGTCTCTCTTGTGATTTATCACTTTTTGAAAATGCATAAGTGGATCTTTTAAAATGATTAAAGTGTTTTGAAATGTTTCTTAAAATGTTATATGTGTTCAACATACGCTTTTTTGGTTTCAAAAAGAATTAAATGGTTTAAAAAAGGAATTGGGGTTTCGAAAAAGGATGTTTGGAACTAATTGGTTTATTTTAAAAAGGATGTGGTATTTTAAAAAGGATTATGTTTCAATGGTTGTTTTTACTCGGATTTCAACTATGATTTTTAATGGGATTTTAGCTGTTATTTTCAAAGAGTGCTCTTTTTTTCATAAATAGTTTTTAATGGGATTTCAACTAAGTAAATGGTTTGTATAAATTAAATCTTTTTTATTTTATAATTAGTTTTAAAAGTACTGTGTTATTTTAGCCTTAGTTAATTTTTATATCAATGTTTTGTGTTGTTTTTTAATATTAATATCATCAAATCAAATAGCATGGATATGAATAAATAATGGATGGATTCCAATCATATGACAGAAGAGTATAAATATGGAGTGAAAGAGTTCATCATCTTTGCAAAATATCATGCATATGATCCTTCTCAAATCCTTTTTCAGTGTTTACACAGTTGTTATTCAAGACATGTTCGTCCAAAGTAGTTGGAAGAACACTTGATTTTTCATGAAATAGATCGAAGTTATTAATGTTGTAATAAACACTGGGAAAAAGTGAATGTATCTAGTGAGTGAGATAACACTACATTTTATGGATCATTTGATATGATTACAAGTGTGGATAATGAAGGAGAATGTATCGAGGGAATGATTACATATGTGCATGATGATGAAAACAACCTTATGGAAATTAAAAGGATAGTTGAAGATGAATTTCATGATTGTGCAGAATTGTTTGAGTAGTTAAAGAGTTTTAAAAATATTCCATTGTATGTCGGTTGCACTAAATATACATCATTGTAAACCATACTGAAGCTGTATAATTTGAAAGTAGGAAATAGACGGAGTGACACTAGTTTTACGGAATTACTTTCTATCTTGAATGATATGACCCCAAAAGATAAATGAGCTCCTGATCTGAACATACAACACCAAATTAATTCTATGCTTGATGGGTAGGATCTCTGAAGGATTACACGCATTCCTGAATTAATGTATAATGTTTCACAAGGACCATAAATCACGTAGAGAATGACCATAGTGTAGTTCTTCTCGATACAAGAAAGATAAATCCAGTCCTATGAAAATTGCATGCTACTTTCCAATCATTCCAAGGATTAGGTACCTATATAGAAGTGAGGAGACTATAGGGAAAATGATGTGGCACAAAGACATAATAAATAAAGATTAAAAACTACAGCACTCGACAGATTCTCCTTAGTGGAAGAGAATTTATCATGAGTATCCCAACATTGGAAATGAGGCAAGAAGCTTTCGTATTGCGTTATCTACAGATGGAGTGAATCCTTTTGGTTTTCAAAGAAACACTCATAGTACATGGCTAGTTAAGTTGGTAAATTATAACATGCCACAATGGTTATGCATGAAACAAAATAACATCACGTTATCTTAGCTTATATAAGGACCAAAACAACTAGGTAATGATATTGATGTTTATTTAGATTTATTGATTGAGAATTTGAAATTATTGGGGGATTCAGGTGTTATGATGTATGATGCTGACAGAAATGAATATTTCATGTTGCGATATAGATTGTACGAGACGATAAATTACTTTCCAACATATGGAAATTTTTCATGATATAGAATTATAGGAACTCTTGAGTGTCCTATATGTGAACAAGGTACATAATAAATTAGGTTGAAATAATCATCGAAAATTGTGTTTCTATGACATCATAGACTCTTACCCTGATGAAATAAGTACTGATCTTGGACAACATCATTTGATGGAAGTTTCAAAGAATGTACTCCACCATCTCCACTAATAGATGATCGGCTATTAGAGAATGTTAAATATGCGAACACTTCTTTTGGTATACCATTTTTAAAAAATCTTATAAAAACCGATTGGAAAATGAAATCAATTTTTTTGAATTACCATACTAGAATGGTATGTACGTTAGACATTTTCTTGATGATATGCATGTTGAAAAAAATGTATGTGATAATTTCATTAGCACATTTCTAAATGCCCCTGACAAAACAAAGGATGGAATTAAGCCTTGGATGGACATGGTTGACATGAGAATACGAGAAGAGTTGGCACCGGTGAAGGGTGAAAATGAACATTCCTTCCTCCTAATACTTACACTCTTTCCATGTAGGAGATATATTAGTTTCACAACTTCATGAATGATGTAAAGGTTCAAGAGGGATATTCATAGAATATGAAGAACATCGTGTTAATGTATGATTTAAAGTTTAAAGGTCTGAAATCACATGAATTCCATGTTTTGATGTAATATCTAATTCATATAGATTTATTTGAATTTTCCCCAAGACTCTCTGTCATACATTAATAAAGCTCTATTTCTTCTTCAAATTGATATGTAGCAATGTTATAGACCCAAAAAAAATTGTGAACTATGGAATGTAAAATTTTCATCATATTATGTGAATTGGAAACATTTTCCCACTAACATTCATTGATATGATGGTTCATTTTATGTTTCACATGGTGAGAGATATTCGGCCATGTAGTCTTGTGCACTATAGATGGATTTACACAAATGAACAATATATGATGGTTTTGAGAATGTATGTCAAAAATCGAATTCGGCTAGATGATTGTTTTGCAGATCGATATATTTTTGAGGAATCCATTTAATTCAATACTGAATACCTATCTAGTGTGCAAAGCATTGGTATTAAGAAATCTCATCCCACTAGGTGACTTTCTGGTGGAGGTTGTCACAATCAATATTACAGATCAAGAGCAGGCCGAACATTACGTTTTTCATAATAGTTTGTACATTTAACCATATGTTGAAACCCATAGATAGGTTCTTAGGAATTCAAATCCATCAAGGGATAAAAAATTGATATCAGTTAAAAATAATCAACAGTTTATAGGATTATTTCGAGACCATATTTTTAAGGAGTCAAATGAATATCTGGACTCAATTTCAGACCGACTTCAATGGCTAGATGAAGGACCAAGTGTGTACATGTTATCATACAATGATTATGTAATTAATGGTTATTCATTCTATACTAATGAACTTGATGAAGACAACACTAGATATAATAGTGGAGTTACACTTGTGGATGAAGAAATGGATGTTTCTATTTTCTAATGATTGAAATCTAAATTACACTAATATGTCATACTTTGGAATCATGAAAATAATATGGGAGTTAGATTATATGACATTCTATGTGCCTATTTTTCAATGAATGGTGGTAGATAATAGAAGTGTGTTTAAAATAGATGTGTTTAGATTTGGGAAAGTTGATTTCAGTAAGGAAGGGTACAAAGAAGAACCATTTATAATGACATCATAGGTAGTATAAGTAGTTTATGTTCTATATCCCACAAATCAAAACTGGTTAATTGTTTAGTTATCAACCAAAACCACTAAAGAGTCAGATGAAAATTCAATGGAGGATGAACCTTTCATTGGGAAGTCACAATCATTTTATAGAGTTCATAGTGTAGACATTGTTTTGTATGTCATATGATACCATAATGAAGTGATTTTGATAGTCGATAGAGGGGTCAAATCCCTTCAACAATTAAAAAAAGAGAGTTCAATAATATTGGTATTTTTTTATAATATACACTGTGTTAATTTATGTTAATATATGATCACTGAATATTTTATGTTATCTAAATTTAATGGTAAACCAATTTTGAAGATAATGACTTCTAAATGTGATGACTCTCCCTATCCCCATGAACAATAGGTTTCACAACCCGTTGTTGCTCATAGTGAAGACAAACAACATGTTTCTCAACCTGTTGTTGCTCCCAGTGAAGCGGTACAACCACCATCTGAACATACTGATGCTAGCCCTCCAGATCTGGTGGAACATATTGAAGATGGTAGATCATAGAAGAATAAAGGTGACGAAACACCGGTGGTGCAAAAAAAACAAGAGCACCGTAGTTTGACGATATAGAAAAAATCATTAAGGCTAAAGAGAAATTAATCAAAAATGAGATTGGATGGAATTAGTGGGGCCAATATTTTATCCCCCACAAGGCCATGTTTAGTAGTTACATTGGAATCATCACTCATCAACGTTTTTCGATTGAAGTAACTTTATAGCACCATGTTATGGATGAGATTAAAACAATTATGTGGAGAGATATTAGGGAAACATTATGATATAATTTTTTAAAATTTACTAAATATTAAATAATGAAACATTGACTTACACTTCATCATCTCTTGCAGAGTGCATTTATAGTAGATTACTCGCACAAAGACAATGTCTTAAGGGTTTTTGGAAGGATTCATAGAATTTTTCTCCCACTTTTAATGAAATATCACCTTAAAGATGACAATGGGAATATGAAACCATGCACAACTCTTATTTTTGAACACCTGATAACCCAAGCATCGTGGGACAAGTTTACTAGTTGTCGTGAGAAGTAGTATTTTCAGGTACATTGTTTATGATAATACATTGTTTAATGGTATATATTTTAATCAATTTGACTGATATTGTTTTATTTAGGAAACAACAAATGAGTGCTGAAAATAAACAACAAGCATCAACACTAGCATACCCATACCATAAAGCAAAGACATGGAACACATCACTTGAAAAACATTTGGTACATATTTTAAATCTATTATAATACTTTTATATGACATAATACAACACAATAATTGTGATCCTTTTTTATATGCATCTTGAAGATTCCATATCCAAAGACACTTCCAACCCACTCCATGTGCAATAGAAGGAGACACGTGTATCTAAAGATTGCAAACTAATAGAAGAAAACACAAAAGAAAAAGTTTGTGATACATGTGTAAGTATGACCAGTAATTTTTTTTGCATTAAATAACATTTATATGACAATGATTACTCATTTTCTAATATTGTCTATTTTACATAGTCACAAAAATCAAAAACACCCACACGGAATGTAGATATTCTTTCTGTGTCCTTGAAGCAGCCAAAAAAGTATGGCTGGGTTAGAGATGCGGGGCTCGAGGTGACACATCAAAAATATTTTGAGGAAAAAAAACCATATGATCAAACTGAGGAAATGAAAAAGATGATATAATGATTAGATATGTTTGAAGAAGAATTAAAATACTAGAGAGAGATGATATCCTGTTTGATGGGTTGAGGAATAGAGAAGAAAAAACACATGAACGACCCACACATGAAGATCCTACCCCACCCCCACCAGTTTTGAGGCAAGCCATTCCCCTCAAAATCAATTCTCCACTGAGGTAGTCAATTTTATAATAATTGATTCTATGAAATGTGAATCAGATAGAAACTAGACACTGATACCTTTCTAGTATTGATATTCTACAGGGTGAAAATGAGTGTAATTTATATATATCAACAACTACCCATCACCATGTAGTGAGGGATACAATGTTCAATATCCAAAAAAACATGCTACACAACAAGCCACTTCTGAATGTTCATATCAAGGTTTGAATTACTGTATCCATACAGCTGAGCACTAAGATACCTATTCTAATTAATTAATGCAGATTTTCATACAGGATAACAAGCTCTTGTAACATTCATCGTATGGCTGTCACATCTTGTAAAAACATGTCAAAAATTAGGTATTCATTTTCAATTTAATATTCAAGATAAACCTTAAATATATAACAAAAAAATGTCTAAACTGATGCATGTTATTAGATATGGAAAAAGGGAAGGGTTGAAATGAAAGACCAGTTCAAAACTATCTCAAAGATCAACCAACCGATCAAACCGATCAACCAAAATCATCATAATATCCATGTTCTATATCAACATTTATCATCATTTAAGGATTATGTGGATACAATGTTCAAAGATGGTGGTACTCACATAACTGATTTTTAAGAAAATATGTATGGAGGGAAAGATCCAGACTTCATTGGTGTCGAGAGTGCAACTGAAATCCTCGATTATGAATGGTCATGTGGCTTAGATGTAAATGTTTACATGATGTATGATTTCATGATTTGATTTTCCAAAAGATGATATACTATGATAATTATGACTAAATACATTTCAACTTTCTATCATGTGTATATATTAAAAATATTGAATGGATTTTCCCATGAAATAAAATGTGGACTTTTTATTCCTCACATCACCCCTAAAACACTAAAAGATATAAATTATGAGAATGAGGGTGAAACAGTGGCAAGACTTCACAAATAGTTTAACAAAAAAATTATGGATGGAAGACTCTTCTTAATACCAATGATAAAGGGGTAAAATTGTTCAATTTAATCATATCAAATATATTATAATTTCTTTCATTACATATTCCTTTTTCTGTGTTTAGGCATCATTGGGTTCTCATTGCGGTCAATTTGGATACACCAAATATTTATTTATTGGATTAAATTCATGGATATCCCACAAACCGACCACAAATGATGGAATTTTTAAATTTTTAATTCACTACATCCAACATTTTATAACTAAACATCAAGTTATATAATTTATATTATCTTTTAATGAGGATTTGGTTATGATAGGGAATTGCATGACTATAATCTACATTATGGAATGAGGCTAGGGGAAAATGACATGAAACATGAAAAGTACAACGACTGGATAAAAATCATGGTATATATAATAATATTTCACTATCCTAACACATATAAAAAATTACTTATTTTTCTCAATGTTTTTAGTGCCCTAAAAAAACAGAAAATCAAACCTGTGGATATTATATTTGTAAATTTATGAAAGAGATCATATTCTATGAACAAACCATCATCCCTGGAGAGTTATTTTCAATGATAATTACTATTTCATAAAAAAAATACATATTAATCCATTGTGTATTTATAATTTTTAGTAGTACCATGACTACCAAAAATAGTCATATTCACAAGACGATATAGATATTATTAGAAATGAATGTTCAACATACATGATGGAAGAAGGTACAAAAATAGATTGAAGGTGGTAAACTTATCAATTAATTTAGAATTTAATAATCTTTTCTGCATTGCCTTTCCCTTTTTTTGATGGTAATGTTGTGATTTGTATTGGGTAAATGCCCCTCTGAAAAAAACAGCTATTGGTGGTTCTTATTTTCACACGAAATGAATTTCATCTAGTTTGGTTTTTTAAAAGAAATTAATGGTCCTTATTTACTAGGTATGTGTGTTGTTGATAGATGAAAAAATATAACGAGTACCCAGAAGGGGTTTCCCCATCCCTAGAGTATTTTATGAATTCTTGAGATATAATGGGCACATGAGCTTACATTAATCATCTCTTTTTCAACAAAAAGATGTGTTTTCTACAAAAAAAACATCGAATCAATATGCAACAAAAGATGTCCCCCTCTTTAGTCGACCTAGTGTAGAACCAATTGTCATATATTCATTCGAAGGCCCTTAATATATAATAGTAGGTTCTTCACTTAGATGACAAAGTTATGATGCAAACAGAGGATGTTATTCCATTTCAACTATACAAGGATCATAGGTTTTTCAATATTCCTTCTAAACTGAGTAGATTAATCATATTGAGAAGGTCAGGTCTCTTTATTAGGTTTTAGAGGAAAGTGTGAATTGATTTTCAGGTTGAAAATGTACTTAAAAATTGTTCTGATAGTTTTGAACAATGATCCATGAGTCATTTGTGACGTGGAAGAATCAACTGCACCTCAATCTGATGCACAATGTCACAAGTATGACTCCAAATGTGTCTTTATTTAAAATTGATATTAACTCATCTAAAGAAATAAAAGTGACATACTGAAAACTGAGGAAATGCATTCCGATAGTTTTTATACTTTAGGAAAATTTTCTACATATAATTTTTGATGTGTATGGATCAACTACACCACAATCTAACACATGGGGTCACTGATATGACTGCAAATGTGTCTTTTAATGTAAAATTGAAATTAATTCAAGTAAAAACACAATTGAAATACTAAAAACCAAGAAAATGCATTCAGATTGTTTTGATAATTTAGTAGAATGGTCCATGAGTTAGTTTTGATGTGCAAGAATCATCTCAAGCTCAATCTGACGAATAGTGTGACCGGTATGACTAAAAATGTCTGCTATCAGTTAAAAAAATGACATTTTAGTGAAAAAATTGTCATTCAAATAAAAAAGGAAAACACAATTTTATTTTCTTCTAAATTAAGTAAAACGATTATTAATCCCTTTATAACATATATGAAGTTGTATCAAATCAAACTGGTGAAAAATGCGACTGGAATGACTCAAATTTCATGTTTTCGTTTTGAAATGACATTTTAATAAAAAAACAACTAACAAACTGAAAACCAATGAAATTCATTCAGATTTTTTTATACATTAAAAAAATGATCTATCAGTCATTTTTTACTTAAAGGAATCAAATGTACCCCAATCCAATTCATGGTTTCACCGTTATGAATCCAAACATGTCTTGTTATTTAAAATTGACATTAATTAAATTTAAAAAACAAAACAGACATACTAAAAACTGAGAAAACACATTCATATTGTTTTGATACTATATGAAAACAATCCATGAATCAATTCTGACATGTATGAATCAACCCCATTTTAATCCAATGAATGGTGTGACCTGTATGAATAAAAGTGTCTTCTAATAGAATAAAATTGATATTTTAGTTCAAAAAGTTTCACTCACTGAAAACAAGTAGAACACACTCTGATTGTCTTCTAAATTAAGGAAAATTATTTATATGTCAATTTTGACATGTATGAAGAAGTCTATTTTCAAACCTATGCACGATGCCACCATTATGACTCAAATTGCATGTTTTTGGTTTGAAATGTAATTTTAGTAAAAAAACACCACTAACATAATTAAAACTAAGGAAATTCATTCTGATTGTTTTGATACTTTAGAAAAATGATATATCAGTCATTTTTGAAGTGTTGAAATCAACCGTATCTCAATCCGACACACTGTGTCACCTATATCACTCCAAATGTGTCTTGTTATTTAAAATTGACATTAATTCAAGTAAGAAAACAACATTGACGTACTTAAATCCATGAAAATGAAATCAGATTATTTTGATACTTTAGTAAAACGATCCATGAGTTAGTTTTGATGTTTCAGAGTCAAGCCCACCTCAATTAGACACAACGTGTGACCGTATGACTAAAAATGTCCGTTACATGTTTAAAATTGATATTTTAGTTTAAAACATGTCATTCAATGAAAACAATGTAAACACTCTCTGATTGAATACCAAATTAATGAAAGTTATTTTTAAGTCATTTGTGACATGTATAAAGTAGTATCATGTCAAACAGATGCACGATGCAACCGATTTTACACAAATTTCGTTCTCTAGTTTTAAATGACATTTTAGTAAATAAACAAAACTGACATACTAAAGACTGAGGAAATGAATTCGAATTGTTTTAATACTTTAGGAAAATGATATATCAGTCACTTGTGAAATGTAGGAATAAAATTCCCCTCAATCTGATGCATGATGTCACTTGAATTTATGAAGATGTGTCTTTTTATTTAAAATTAACATTAATTCAATTAATAAAACACAATTGACATACTGAAAATCAATCAAACGCTTTCAAATTGTTTGGATACTTTAGAAAAACAATCCATTTGTTAGTTGGGATGTGTAGGAATCATCCCCACCTCAATATGATGAATGGTTTGACTAAAAGTGTTTTATCTCTGTTTAAAATTGACATTTTTGTTCAAAACATGACACCCACTGACAATAAAGAAAACAATCCCTGATTGTCTTCAAAATTTAGGACACTGATTCGTAAGCCCTTTATGGCGTGTATAAAGCAGTCTCACATCAAACCATTCACAATGTGGCTGGTATGACTCAAATTTCTTGTTTTGGGTTTGAAATTAGAATTTAGTAAAAGAACAAATGACATACTGAAAACTAAGGAAATACATTCCAACTATTTTGATACTTTAAGAAATTGATATATTAGTCATTTTTGACATGTAGGATTCAACTAAACCTAAATCTGACACATGGTGTCATTGGAATGACTCCAAATGTGTGTTGTTATTTAAAATTGAAATTAATTCAAGTAAGAAAACAATTGATTTATTGAAAAATGAGAAAAAAATTATTATTGTTTTTATACTTTAGGAAAATAATCCATGATTCATGTGTGATGTGTTGGAATCAACCCCACCTCAGTCCAACATACAGTGTGACTGGTATCACTAAAAATGCCCACTATTAGAAAAAAATTTGACAGTTTAGTCCAAAATGTGTCACTCAATAGAAACAAATAAAACACCCATTTATTGCTTTCTAAATTAAGGAAACTAATTTTTATGTCTTTTGTGATGTGTATGAAGATGTCTATTATCAAATTGATAAACTATGTGACCAATATGACTCAAATTTCATATTTTCAGTATGAAATGACATTTGAGTAAAAAAATACAACTGACATACTAAAAACCAAGGAAATTCATTCTGATTATTTTAATACATTAAGAAAATTATCTATTAGTAATTTGATACATGTAGTAATCAACCACAACTAAATATGACGCATGGTGTCAGCAATATGTCTACAAAGGTGTCTTGTTATTTAAAATTGACATTAATTCAAGTATAAAAACTCTACTGACATACTAAAAACTGAGAAAACATATTTGGTTTATTTTTGATACTTTAGGAAAATGATCCATGAGTCAGTTTTGATGTCTAGGAATCAACCCAACCATAATCTATTGAACGGTGTGACTAGTATAACTAAAAGTGTTCGCTATTAGTTTAAAATTGAAATATTAACTCAATACATGTAACTCAATGAAATCAAAGAAAACACACTCTGATTATATTCAAAATTATGGATAACTATTCATAAGTCATTTGTGATGCGTATGAAGTAATCTCCAATCAAACTGATATATGATGCGACCTGTATGACTCAAATTGTGGGTTTTAGGTTTGTAATGACATTTTAGCATAAATAAACTAACATACTAAAAATTAAGAAAAATCATTTGTATTATTTTGATAATTTTGGACAATGATCCATTATTACTTTTTGATATGTATGAATCAACCCCACCTCAATATGATGCATGGTGTGACCGGTATAACACAAAATGTGTCATTTATTTAAAAAATGGACAAATTTTTAATGTATTATTCATATTAATGTTTAATTTATTTCTTTATAGTATTACTAATGTTACATTTTATTTCTTATATAGGTGGAACCTTTTTCTCAGGTTGGGATGATTTTTTTGGTGACCATTACCGTCAAAGGACATTGTTTATAGGGAACCACATATGTCAAAATAGAAATCATTACTGTTTTTACCTGTTTGTTGGATAATTGTAAAGGTTATTTTATGAAACATAATTCAAAATCTATGTAGAACTATTTTTGTATATAATATGATTGCATATTTTTGTATTCTAGATGTCAAATCAATATATATTGAATTTTTTTCCAAACCTTAGGGTTCGCTGCTTGTTTTTACATCATTTGCATCATGCATGTGGTTATTTTGTATATACTATGGGTGGATATTTTTTAGAATGTTTTTTGCTGGTTTGTGCAGGTTATTTTTGCTATTTTGGTTATTTTGGTCTGCTGTTTGGGTGTTGTTTATTTTTTCTAGCTTACTAGGTGTGCTTTTATATAAACAGCACACCCACACAGGGAAGCCTTTATCACCACTACAAATAGTGTTGATAGAATCCTTCTTTATTAGCGCAAATTGAAGTGCTGATAAAGGGAACCACCCTTTAATGACAGCTCTATTATCAATTATTTTTTAGTGTTGATATAGGAATTTTTTAGAGCTCATAAAGTCCAGTTTTGTGGTAGTGAATGGGGATTTTTTATCGAGGATATTTCAAGAACAAAGCACGAGACAAAGAGGAGAGATTTTGCAACATAGTGAAAAAATTATTATTTTGGAGGCTTATTTCTAGTTTATTTCTTATTCCATTGTGACTATAATTATTCTCAATATTTTTTTATGAGACTTGATATGATTTTTGGCTAAATTTATTTGCATGATAATTTTAATCATTTTTGTTTAATTTTCCTCTTATTGACATCATTTCTTCTTATTTTAGAATTGATGGGTGAGATCGATTCTGGATATATGCATGTCTATGTAGCTCTCAAAAATTATTTCAAAATATAATAATTAATTAGTGATATTTATTCATTAAATAATTCTTCAAATCATCATTTTTCAATGTTTTTTTGTGATGTTTTGGAAACACATCCTTCCATATTGATTAACACCCTAAAAACTACAATATAGTAGTAAATAATACTTATAACTAATTAAATATGTATGTTTTAATGATAAATGTTTCATGTTTTTTCATCTTTTCAGTGGAAGGGATTCATGTGACCAATTATCAAAACAAAAAATAATAATTCATCCACAATTAATAAAAAAATCTGTAAAATTTCTCAGAAAAAAACTCCATGAATTTTGTGTTTGTGAGATTTTTCAATACCTGCATAATATTTTGTATAATTGAGAATTGATTCTTTATTAAAACTTTCTTTGTTTTACTAGTGAACATTTTGAACCATTATTTTAAGCATAAAAAGGGGAAATCAGGGGATACAGTATCATATAAATTAAACTAATTGATTTTTTGGGGCTATTATGAGAACATTTCCGGATAATGTGTTCATAGTTAACCTTGAAAAAAATATCTATTAATAGAAATTAATGAACTATATGAACCTAATCCCAATTATTCTTCTAAACTATAATAATTAATTTTGCATGTGTTTTCTAAATTTAACCAAACTGAAGTAAAAGAAAAAATCAGAAAAGTTCAAAATAAATCTTTTGAAATTTAGGAATAGATAAACAAAAAATAGCTATTTAACATAAGTGAGAAAGTAAATGATTTGGGAAACTATGATATTTAAAATTTATATGGAAATGAAATTGAAATTAATGCACACTCCAATGAATTTAAATCATCATTCATTAGATAAGAAAAACTTATTGAAATAAAAAACTCTCTAAATGAAGATACAACGCTGATGATCCCATCAAGAACCTAAAGGGAGTTGAGTTAGTTTCTTTTTAGAAACAAATGAAGGATATTTAAGTTGAATGTACTATTATGTTCATGGTTAGTATCATTGAAAATGGTATCTATTGTATAGGATTTAAAAATATTATTTCTTAGATTGAGGAGGAATTGGAAAATGGGAATTAGAATATTAAAAACTCTTAGCCATTACTTCCTAAAATACTGAATAATAAAATTGAACATGAAATTGGTAATATGTTGGATGTGAAAAATGACATGTAAATCTATGATTTTTGAATTCTTGAACCTAATTTGAAAATTAGACTTCTATATTTTGAAACTTTATACCCAATAATATTTGAAATTTCATTTTATGATAAGAATGAGGGAGAGTGTTTTAATGAAATTCTGATTGATGATTTTTCATATATTTATCATTTTACTAAATATTCTTTAATTTATCTTTCTACTAATGTGGTAAATAGTTTTGTCATACTTGGATAAATTTTTTTAACTCAGTGAAACCTGTAACCTGAAATCTAAATTTCTTATAGTTGAATTGAACAATTCTCCCCCAACAACTTAATTAGAACACTAAAAAGACATTATTTTAGAGTGTATCTGTTTTGAATATGATCATCAAAGAGATATTGAACACACATTATATATGTAACAAGATTTAATTTTTTGGAAGTATTTGTTCATTAATTTTTATTTTCTAATGACGATCATTTTGAATATTTTTATAAAATGGTGTATCCTATGTTTTTGTATGAACAAAAAATAACTTATCCCTAATTTTATAAGTCTTACTCAAATTATTTGGTTGTTGAACCACTTTTTAGGATTGAGAGTTGATTGTAAGAGGATCCATACTTTATTGATAATTTGGAAACTGCACATGTTTCTCTTGAAAAACCTCATCATAAAGCTATTATAAAAAACATAGCCCCTAACACTCCCAATTTTGATCCTGACATACTAAAATTGAGATATTGTTATTTTGATTTAATCTCACACCTCTAGAATCAAATAGTTATATTCTTCCCATTCATGAAATTTTAAAAATTATATAATATTTTTTTGTTCAAGTAGTTGACATCACATCTACCAAGAGTGATCCTAGTGATTAATTTTTTGCTGATGATCTTAAAATTTATTATAAGAAATATAGGGATTCAATTCTTTTACACAGAAACATAAATTTATTAAAACCCCTAAGAAAGAGGATGAGGGTGATAAATTTTCTACTATACTTGAAGACATTATAGAGTAGTTCCGTAATGATAAAGAGAGTTTTCTTGGTAAATTTTCAACAAATGAGAGAGAGAGGAGTTTATTTGGAATTATAAGTGCCCATATAAATTTATTTTCATCTATTTTTTTAGAAAAATAGATTTCGTTGTTCATTGATGAGAAACTGCATCAACCTAGAGACTATAGTTAATCAATAGATAATTCTGACTAGAGACTTTAAATTCTATACTTCATGGGAGTAAACGCTTGTCCATTCCCTATTTTTTACTTTTATTTTCTTAAGAATAAATTAATATTGTGATCTATATTTTTTTCTCAGTTCCTTCTAGATTAATATTCTTAATATTACTTGTTATAATTATTAAATTAGGTAGATGCTAATGGGTTTAATGAAGAGTAGTGTTCCCTTTTTTCTCAACTAATAAGAAGCTGCATGTTAGAGCCTCACTAGATAAAAATTCCCTATACGAAAACCCTTGTTTCTTATTATATATGAACTTAATCTGTTGAATTATTATGGTAAAAATTTTAAATTTTTAGGAATTTTAGTATAAAAAACATGAGGATTGTACTCAAAGATAAGAGGGAATAACTATTTTTCTTATCTATGAAGAGATTGCTTTATTAATTAGTGGACATTTTTTTAAATTATTACTCTTATTATTATTTTGTTTTCTTATAATACTACTGGAAATTTTATTTCATTTCTTTTAATTTTATTCACAGTGAGAAATTTAGTGTGGGGGAGAAATACCCCCAACTATTTGAGTTTAAGTGAATGTTCTTATCTTGTTGGATGTTTAGCATGATGTTTTCTATACAGTTGATAATCTAATAGAAACAAAATTTACAAACTTCCTTACACCCTCTTTACAATATACTCAATGATTAGCATTTTAATGTTTGGAATTTAGTTATTTTGTTTCTTATATTAATAAAGTGTATATACATTTTTAATCTATTAAAAAATTTGTTATTATGGTGAATGTGAGTGAATTTTGAATTCTTGTGACCCTTGAAAAATTCAATTAAACTAATGAATTGAAAATTTATTTTAAACCAAATTTCCTAATAAATTTCTTTCACAGTGAGAATTAAATTTGGGGAAAAAGTTGAGTTTTAGGTGTGGGGTATGGGGTCTTTATATGAGATAATCTATCCTATAATGTTTAATCATAAAATCCAATTAAAAAATTTCAAAAATATATTTTTTTCAATTTTTATCTATACTTTTGATTGATTTATATATGATCTCGGATCTTAGTTTCCGGTATGTTTTTCCTTTTCGTTTCATTTCTGAGAAAGGAGGAAAATCTGGAAATTTTCGAAGTACACGCCGTGTACTTCGATGCCGCACAAGGTCGTGCGCTAGCTGTGTCGGGGCCACACACACGGTGTAGAGGGGCGATGTGGAGGCTGCTTAAAGGAGAGAACAGAAAAACCTAGTACACACTGTGTACTCAAGAATTACATCTCATGTACTTTATTTTTTTCATTAAATGGATCAGGATCGCACCTAATCGACAGAATCATCTTTTTCTCCAGGTTCTTCGACCGAGAGCATCCCATACTCCCAAGAACATCCTCCGAGCCCCCGATCCTCCGTCTGTTTGTCGAATCGACCACCGTCAATTGCGTTGGAACCGCAGCGGTGAGCTCTTCCTTCTTCTTGAGTTTCATTCCAAGATTTTCCCACTTTCTCAAGATATCTTGGGTTGAAGGTTTTGTTCATTTTCGTAGATATAAGTCATTATAAGGAGAATCAAGCCTTGTGGTTCAAGTATATTTATCTCCTAACATCAATATAGGTGGTTTGTGCCTCACATTTCAAAGCCTTTGAGTTTTATGTTCAAATTTCCACCAATACCTGTGAACGGGGTATTGCGTGTTTACAGTTTTGCCCCTGTTATTTTCTTGCCATAATTGTATGCTTGTGTAGAGGTAATTTGATCTTGTATGAGGATAATTGTTGTGCTTGGATGTTTTCTCCATGCCTTGTTCTGTTTACGACATTTGGGTCTTGTAATCCATTGATCGTTATACCTATTTTCCATGCCTTGTGATCGTAGGATGGAATGATATTCTTGACATTCTTGTCATTCGGTGGACTAGTTTTCCGAGTAGCTCTATAGCTGTACTTTGGCCTTATAGCTTTATTATGGACAGACTGGCACAGGACCATGATAACCTGGAGTTATAGACTATAAGGGATAGACCAAGTGAGCTTCCCATAGAGTCTTAGATATTATGAACTATAGGAGGATAGACCAAGTGAGCTTTCATGAGATTCTGGGTCATTATAGACTATGAGAGGGTTGACCGAGTGAGCTTCTTTAGATAGTCTTTACTTGTTTGTATTTCCTTAAACCATTCCAAGCTAGAGGAGGAATTGACCGAGTGAGCTTCCTCAGAGATTCTGTGAAAGACCTGAGACTATAGGAGGATTGAACGAGTGAGCTTCCTCAGATAGTTTCAAGAACATGGGGCTATATAAGGGTTATACCACGTGATCTTCCTCAGAGAGTCCCTGACTACCCTAGACTATAAGTGGAAGTGACCGATCGAGCTTCCCCAGAGAATCTTATAATTTCGTATGACTAGACTAGAGGGCTTAGGCTGAGTGCACTGCCTAGAGGTTTGTTGGTACTTCTTGGATAGGACCAGAGGGGTTGGCTGCGAGTACTTCCCATAAGGGATCCTATTGTGGTTAGCTAGTTGCTTCACTGGTTCTTGTTGTTCTGTGGATTGATTACTGTTGTATATCATCCTGTTACTGCTTAATGAGTATTGCTTGTTATTTACTATTACTATTTACTTCTTACTGTACTATTACATGCCATATGCTCACTGACTATTAGGCACGGATCTTCAGGTGGTTGCCTACTGGGATTTAGTCTCACACCATGTTTAGGCTATGCTTTTGGGCCCAAACAGACTATGTTGTTGCAGGTATAGACAAGGGGAAGTGCCCTTCGACTTCTGACATTTGATTTCATGGGAGTAGGAGATCATGGGACCAAGCTTAGGCTTGCGATGCTGAGGAGCTGTTTATCTTTTCTTTTGTACAAATTTTGGTTATGTTTTTATTTCCAACATTGGGACCAATTTGGATGATTCCTAGATATGTATCATGCTCCATTTTATATATACATATGTTCTCCAGTGTTTACTGTTTTAGTCTTCTGTTGTGCATTGTTGTTGGATATTTACTTCTTCTGCTACTGTATGCTTTGTTTACATCCGTTGTGTACCCTGCCAATGAGGGCATAGTTTCTCGACTACCACACCGAAGGCCCTTCCTGCTAGTCGGCAGCCTCTAGCCTTTAGGGAAATGTACTTGAGGCCATGTGACCAACCGGGTATGGGGCACCTCTGGGTGGCTTCCAAAACCGGGTCATTACAAGTTGTATCAGAGGGATTATTTTCTCTTGATTTACTATTTGGAGCCATTATCCAGTGATAGGATGGACTCAGTACTTGGTAATAAGCTGTGTCTGGGAGTAGCTAACCAGTGTACAGGGAAAAGCCAATATACCTCGTTTATTATAGTTTTCTGGTTTTGAGATTTTATAGTTGATATGATTTTACCTATAGTGATTCACATGACTTGTGTTGTAATTTTTTTTGTTTTTGCGGTTCTATTTCTATCGCAACCCGATGAGATGAGGGTATGCCATCTCATGCATCATATAGGCAGTTGTTATAAATCAAATTCCATGCATTCGTTCCATGCCATCTAGGGTGTATTAGAGACTGTGTGTTATTATGATAGATGTCTTGTAGATTATGTATGCCTTTGTGATAGATGCTTTGATAGAATCCCTGTAGTTTGATAGAGAAATTATTGTATTGTACCTTGCTTAAATGAACACAAAATTTTGGTTCTTGGGGAGATATGGGCCCTCATGAATCAGAACATGGTGGATTGTTGACTCTTTTCTAATGTATATGACTTGTATAATATGACAAGCTTTGATTGAGGGGGAGTATGGGCCCTCACCGATCAGAATTTGGAACCTCCATGCTTGTTTTTCAGTGTTTTCTGGGTTTCAGGGTAGTTTCTGAGCTACTGCCAGGAAAAAACCAGAATTCACGGCGTGTACTTTATGACTACATGTCGTGTAGTTTTAAGCCATGTCACTGACTGTGGGACCAGAATCACGGGGTTTTGTGAAATCTTCAAGAACATGTTGTGTACGGTAGGTACACGCTGTTTAGTAGTGAGCCATGTACCCGGCTGTGTCACTAACAACACGTGTCGGGGAAGCTCATGTAGTACACGCTGTGTTTAGTACGAACATGTCGTGCATCCATGTTCTAGGTACACGGTTGTGTCACGAAAAACACGGGGTGATGTTATCTTCTCATATAAATGCCATGTTTGTTTTGAAAATGTTGTGTAATGGTCAGCCCTATAGCCGACCATGTAACTAACAACATGGGTTGTCGAATCCTTGTCTATTACACACCATGTCTTTAGTGAACACGTTGTCTGGTCTACGGTTAATAAGACCATGTGGGATAGCTGTGTAAGGAGACTCGGGCAGGGTAATAGTGTTCAAGTACACACCGTGTGTGGGGACAAAACGCCATGTGTGTGTGGGGTGATACCTGACCAGTTGTGGTAGAAGTACACTCCCATGTGTATGGATTTAAGGAACCTGTCGTGTCATTTTTATACACACCATGTAGTTGTGTTTGGAAAAACATGAATGTTTCTTTCTCATATTTTCGTTTTGTACTCTTGGGTTCTCAGTCTTTGATAATCCTAATCTAAGGTGTGCTTTGATCTTTTAGATTTATGCCTCCGAGATGTCCTTCGGTTGTATGTCAGCTGCCAGATGGTGATTAGACACTGGATATGGCCAATCAGGGATCTCCTGCAGATCCTCCTGTTGTGCCAGACATGGCACCAATAGTTATACCCATTGTAGGTGTCGATGCGTAGTTCAGGGAAGAATTCTTAAGGATGATGAAGACCTTTCAGGGAGCGCCGCCTCCTGCCCTGTCGATGGATGAGTTGACGTGGGTTTTCCAGTAGCATCATCCTCCTACTTTCTCTAGGGATGGAGTACCCTAGGCTGTAGAGTCAATGATAGAGGCCATGCTGACAATCTTCGAGCATCTAGAGATACCTCCAGAGAAAAGGGTAATGCTTGATACTTATAAGCTTCGAGACACTACCAAGAGGTGGTGGGAGTCTATCACACTGTCAGGGTGCCAGCAAAGTCTGACTTGGGATGAGTTTCAGCACATCTTCTATTATTAATTTTATCTGAAGACCTTGAGGGCCGACTGAGCCTGGGGGTTAATGAGTCTCGAGCAGGGTACTCATTCTATTATGGAGTACTAGCCTCGTTTTACCGAGCTTCAGCGGTTCACACCGATTCTAGCAGGTGATGATTTGTTCCTTGATAAGAAGTTTTAGGATGGTCTTATGTTGGAGAACTGTTCCCAGGTGAATATCTTTAGGTTAAACTCGATATCATCTATCGTCAACCAGGAACTGATCACTGAGCGAAATATGAGGGATTCCAAAGCAGTGAGGCCTTGCGGTTCGACTTCCAGAGTCAGTGTTCCCCCTACTGATAGCAGGAAGCGCCTGAGGGAGTCTACTCGAGTAGATCATAGTAGGCTTAATGTATCTTTTGGCAGTGAGTTTATATTCTACCAGTGTGGTAGGAGCGGGCATACTATGCCTCAGTGTCAGAGACACCCGATGGAGTGTCGATTTTGCGGCAAGATAGGCCATCATCAGTGTTTTGGTCAGATATTATTCCTACAGCTGGTTTAGGGGTTCTTCTATGACCCCGTGTCTAGGATATGTATCACTAGTTTCTCAGCAGTCTGGTAACTGGAGTTCTTCCGGCTATTCGGGCTGAGGTGGAAGTTGTGGCCATGGTGGTCAGTCACCAGGTTACCCGCGACCGCAGAGTGGATTAGCTTAGAGTGGTCAGCCAGGGGTGCAGGGCCACGGTACAGGCTAGACATTCACCATGGAGTAGACCCACTAAGAGCAGGATCCCAACCCTTTTACAGTTCAATTTATGATCATAGTAGCCTCAGTTTTATCTTCATCTCAATTCTAAACTGGTGCTTCGCATAGCTTTATCTCTATTGTTGTTGTGGAGAGTCATGGGATCTGTTTATTTTCTCTTGCCGACATGTTAACTCTTGATACACCATTGAGATTGAGGACATCTAGCGTACGTCAGCGCAAAGTGTTCCCTCTTGAGGTTGCAGGGTGTCACTTCTTATGGGACCTCTATGTCATAGATATGACATGCTATGATGTCATTCTCAGTATGGACTGGTTAGTTCTCTTCCAGGAAGTCGTCGATTGCTATCTCCACAGGGTGAGTTTTGTATCACTAGAGGGTGGATCTTTTCTTTATAGAGGTGAGTGGGATATCTAGGCGGGTACAGCTAGACCAGAACATCATGGTATATGAGGAGTTAATACCCAGATTTCCAGTCTTTATCAGGATGACCAGGGGAATTCACAGTTAGAGTTTATTCGGTGGTGGATCGTTTCAGGGATGTGTTTCTAGAGGACTTTTTAGGTTTTCCTCAAGAGCGTGAGGTAGAATTGTCGATGGAGCTTGTGACAGGAGCGGAACCAGTGTCTATTCCTCCTTATATTATTACTACACCTGAGTTTCAGGAGATCATGAAGTAGTTGTAGGAGTTGGAGGCAAAGGGTTTCATCCGACCCAGTACTTCTCCTAGGGGTTTGCCCATCCAGTTTGCAAAGAAGGAAGATGACAACCATAGGATTTGTGTGGCTTATCAGTAGTTAAACAAGCTGATGTCCAAGAAACGATATCCCTTTCCGAGGATCGAAGACCTCATTGATCAACTTCTAGGATCCCAAGTGTTCTTGAAGATTGATTTGAGATCCGGATATAATTAGTTACGCGTTAGACCATCAGATATACCACTTACATCCTTTAGGAGTAGGTACGGTCAATACGAGTATACGGTCAGGCCATTCGGTCTCACGAATGTGCCATAAGCTTTTTTGGCACTGATGAACCGAGTGTTCCATCCATACTTGGAATCCTTCATGGTGGTTTTCGTGGATGACATCTTGGTGTAATCTCACACTCAACACGACCATGCTGCCTATCTTGAGATCGTTCTGAGTACACTGAAAAATCATCAGTTATATGCTAAGCTCTCAAAATTCGACCTTTGGATGGATTAGATTTACTACTTGGGTCATGTAATTTCAGGTACGAGAGTGTCATTTGACCCATAGAAAGTGATGGCAGAAGTTTCCAAGGAGTAGCCGAAGAATGTCTTTGATGTGCAGAGTTTCTTAGTGATGGCTAGATAATACCGGATTTTTATATAGGACTTTTCATGCCTTGTAGCCCCGCTGATAGGTATGACCGAGAAAGGGGTGAATTTATTATGGTCATATTCGTTTCAGACAACCTTTCAGGAGCTGAAAGGGAGGTTGACTTCAGCAACGATACTAGTCTGGACCGATCCGGGCAAGAGCGATATTGTTTACTGCAATGCTTCCGGTATCGGGCTGTGATCTATGCTTATGCAGGGGGATGGGTTTGTTGCTTACGGTTCTGAGTAGTTAAGTCCACACGAAAGGAACTACCTGACGCACAATCTGGAGTTGGTAGCTGTTGTTCATGGCTTACGCAGTTGGAGACACTATCGTCTGGGAGAGAACATTTTGGTGCTTAATGACCAAAGAGTATCATGTATATATTTACTCAGCGTGCTCTGAATCTGAGACAGTGTAGGTGGGTCGAGTATCTTTAGTCTTTCGACTTCTACCTTTCCTATTTGCTGGGAAAGGGAAACACAGTGGCTGATGCATTAAGAAGGAAAACTCAGATTCATGCAGTTTAGGAGGCCAGCAGTGACTGGAAACTTATGGCTCCATTCTCTGAGATGCATTTGGAGGTGTACGAAAATCAGGGGTAGACGTTTCTTTTTCTAGGGATGTTACCTCTACTCTTCTCAATCAGGTATGGATGGGGAAACTATCAAACTCAGAATTCCTAGCCCTACGAGAGAGTGTTTTAGGAGAGGACCCTCTTCCTGGATGGACAATGGGTAAGGATGATATCTTGCGTTTCTATGGACGCGTATGGGTTCCAGTAGACATACACGAGGAGGTGATGTTGGATATTCGTTCCTCAGTTTGGGCAGTTCATCCTCGCATCACCAAGATGTTTCGTGTTCTACACCGCCAGTACTGGTGGCCAGATATGAAGGGAGATGTCACTGGGTTCGTCATGAGGTGTTCCACATGTGATCAGGTGAAACCAAAGCATCATTGACTAGTGGGGATTTTACAGCAATTACTCATTCTTGAGTGGAATTGGAACGATGTCGTGATGGGCTTCGTGACCGTGTTACCATAGTCACCTCGAGGGAGTGATGCTGTTTGGGTTATCGTTGACAGGCTTACAAAGGTTGATCACTTCTTGCCGATCAAGGAGACCTTCAATGTTGATGAGTTGGTGCGGTTGTACATTGGAGAGATTGTACATCTGCATGGATTTACACACTCCATTTTTTCGGATAGGGATGCACGTTTTACTTCTTGGTTCTGGCTGGGGCATCAAAAGAATTAGGGTACATAATTACTTTTGAGTACAACATACCATCCCTAGACAGATGTCCAGTCAGAGCGTATGATTCAGGTGCTTGAGGATAAGCTCCAATCATGCATTCAAGACTTTGGCAGTTCTTGGGAGAAGAATATTCCTCCTGTGGTGATTGCCTATAACAATAGTTTTCAAGAGACTATTCAGATGGCACCTTATGAGGATTTTAACTGTAGGCCATGCCGATCACCTTTATGCTGGCTGGAGGTAGGAGAGACAACATTATAGGGACCTCGTCTTATTCAGGAGACCTCAGAGCAGATATAGTTGATTAATAAGAGGATGGCTACAGCACAGTCTCAATAGAAGTCTTTTGCTGATCAGCGGAGAAGACCTTTGGAGTTTGAGGTTGGGGATCAGGTTTTTCTACGTGTCGCACTGAGGTTGGGACACAAGAGTTTTTAGAGACAGGGTAAGCTTTCACCATGGTACATCGGGCCGTTTGATTTGTTGAAGAGAGTTGGGCCAGTTTCCTATCAGTTGTAGTTACCTCAGTGGTACCGGGCTATGCATGACGTCTTCCACGTTTCTCTGTTCCGACGTTAATTTTCAGACCCGTATCATGTCTATCTACCCGAGGAGGTTAAGATCAAAGTGGATGCGTCATTTGAGGAGAATCCTATCGAGATTGTTGATCGTAGTATGATGTTTCTCCATGGCTGGTTTGTTCCTCTGGTATGGGTGATATGGCAGCACGGGCGAGTACTGGATCAGACTTGGGAGATGGAGGCCAAGGTGCGATCGCAGTGGCTCGAGCTGTTCGGGGTTTCTTCTTCTATGCCACACTAGGGAAATTCAAGGGATGAATTTATTTAAGGGGGTAAGTTTGTAAGAAACCAGATCATCATTTCATGTATGTTTTTCTTTTTCGGGTTGTTTTTGAGAAAAGGTGAAAATCTGTAATTTTTCAAAGTACACGTCCTGTACATTATAAGTACACGCCGTGTACTTCGATGCCATGCAAGGCCATGTTCTGGTCGTGTCCAGGCCACACACATAGTGTGGATGGGCGATGTGGAGGCCTCTGAAAGAGGAGTATAGAAAATCCTATTAAACACCGTGTACTCCAGAGTTACATGTTGTGTACTTTCTTTTTTTCATTAAATGTACTAGGGTCGCGCCTAATCGACATAATCGTCTTCTTCTCTAGGTTCATCGACTGAGAGCGTCCCATATGGCCACTGACATCCTCTAAGCCCGAGATCCTCCGTCTGTTTTCTGAATCGACCATCGTTGATTGTGTTTGAACAACAACGGTGAGCTCTTACTTCTTCTTGAGTTTCATTCCATGATTTTCCATCTTTCTCAAGATATCGTGGGTTGATCGTTTTGTGTGTTTTAGTAGTTATACTAAGTTATAATGATAATAAAGCCTTTTGGTTCAAGTATATTGATCTACTAGCATCAAGGTAGGTGTTTTGTGGCTTACCTTTCAATGTCTTTGAGTTTTATGTGCAAATTTCCACCAAAACCCGTGAACGGGGTATTGCGTGTTTACCGTTTTTATGTTATTTTTTCCTACATTGCTTGTATGCTTGTGTAGTGGTAATTTGATCTTATATGTGGATAATTTTTTCTCTTGGATGTTTTTCCCATGCCATGTTCGGTTTACGACCTTCGGGTCTTGTTAGCCTTTGGCTGTTATATCTGTTTCCATGCCTTATGACCGTAGGATGGAATGATATTCTTGACATGCTTGTTATTCTGTAGACCAGTTAGCCAAGTATCTCTATAGGTGTACTTTGGCCTTATAGAATTTTTATGCACTCACTAGAATGGGACCGTGAGAACCTGGTGCTATAGACTATAAGGGATAGACCAATTGAGCTTCCCAATGAGTCTTGGATATTATAGAATAGACGAGGATAGACTGAGTGAGCTTCCCGGAGAGTCTTGGACATTATAGACCACATGAGGGTAGACCAAGTGAGCTTCCTTAGGGAGACTTTACTTGTTTGAAATTCCTTAAAGCATTCTAGGATAGAAGAGTAATTGACCGCATGAGCTTCCTCATAGAGTCTGTGATAGACCTGAGACTATAGGAGGATTGACCGAGTGAGATTCCTCAGAGAGTTTCTAGACCTTGGGGCTATAAGAGAGTTAGACAATGCGATCTTCCTCAGAGAGTCCCTGACTACCCTAGACTATAAGGGGAATTGATCGATCAAGCTTCCCTGGAGAGTCCTATAAGTTTGTATGACCAAACTTGAGGGTTTAGGCTGAGTGCACTACCTAGAGGGTCGTTGGTACTTCTTGGATAGGACCAGAGGGGTTGGATGTGAATACATCCCAGAGGGGTTCATGTTGTGGTTAGATGTTTTCTTCATTACTTCTTGTTGTTTTGTGGATTCAATATTGTTGTATATCATCCTATTAATACTTAATGATTACTGCATGTTGTTTAATGTTACTGTTTACTGGTTATTGTACTATTACCTGCCATATGCTCACTGACTATTAAGAAATCATCTTCGGGTTGTTTCCTACTAGGATTTAGTCTCACACCCTGTTTTGGATATTCTTTTGGGCCCAAATAGACTATGTTGTTACAAGTATAGACAATGGAAAGTGCCCTTCGACTTCTGGAACTTGATTGCTTTACAGAAGAAGAGAATGGGACCAAGCTTGGGCTTGCGATGCTGAAGAGCTGTTTATCTTTTCTTTTGTAAAATTTCTGGTACTGTTTGTATTTACATTATTATGACCTGTGTGGCTACTTCCTAGATATGTATCATGCGCAATTTGATATATAAAAATGTGCTCCAGTGTTTACTATTTTAGTCTTCCACTGTGCATTGTTGTTGGATATTTACTGCTTCCACAATTGTATGCGTTGTTTACTTCTGCTGTGTACCCTGACAATGAGGGAAGAGTTTCCCCACTACCACACCAAAGGCCCTCAGTGCTAGTCGGCAGCCTCTGGTGTTGGGGGAAATGCACTTGAGGCCATGTGACCAACCGGGTATGGGGCACCTCTGGCTGACTTCCGGAACTGGGACGTTACCATTTATATTTTTATTAAATTAAAAATATATGATGCTACTATAAAGAGGTTAAATATTTTTTATCCATGGATTTAATTGAGTAAATTATTTCATTCCCTCTTGAAATAACTTTTCATTGTTATTTTTTAAGTAACTCTATACAACTAACATTTAATTGATTTTTTTTGATATTTTAAAACTTATAAGAAAATAATTCACATGAGCTATGAATCAATGTTCTAAATATGAGATTAGATTCCTTCCTCCATTCTTTCATTATTTTATTTTTAAGCTAAAATAGTTGGATGAGTTATTTATTACTCCATGTAATAATATAAACCACTAATCCATTCAGTTGTTTCCAAATACTTGTGTATTAAATTATGAGTGTAAGATATTCAAGAGGTAAAGATTTGTTTGTATGTCTCTGCTAAATTCATATTCATTTTTTTACATTAATAAAAAAAATTAGATGAAACCATATCTGTATAATAGTAATTAAATTTTGAACTGAAATCTTCATTCATTTGAAATCTCATTCATACATTCTGCTTAAAAGGAATCATGGTGGAATATAATTTTACATTAATAAATTATTTGTGTCACGAGCCCCTCCCACCAAATATGCCCCTCCTGAGCTGGCAATGGTGAAAGGGAGATAATGACCCCCGATTCCTGCCTCTAGTAGGCCCCGGGTTGGCAACTAGAACCAAGGGTATGAGTTTTCACAATATAGGAGGCATTGCCCTATTATTATTTTAAGATTGGGAAATAGGACAAGTCAACCACCAAAAAGGAAAAGATCAAGTGTATAGAAATAAACCCAAACCAAGCCCACAAGCATGTTTAAACAATTTAATAGCAAGGAGAAATTACAAGAAAGCTCAAAGTATAATACCAAAAGAAAACAAGAGTACAACAACTGCAACAACTCCAACTGTCCGACTAGTAGGGTCCCGCATGGCCCTGGTAGTCCTCCTCGAATCCTGAATGTAAATGTACGGTGAGCATACATGTATACTCAGTGGGGAAACCTAAAGCTCTCATTCACAAGTGGGGAGACATCCTAATGTCTCGTGAGAACAACAGAATAAACCTAGCAAGGAATTCTATCCACCCAACCTCACCAGTCACACTCACAAAAAGCACAATCACAACAGGTGGTAGTATATAAGAAGCAAGAGTATTGGGTACCCCGCACCATTCCCCATTAGTTATCTTCTCTTCCTAACGACGAACGTCCTAACGCTGCCACACTCTCCCCGCCCGCACACACCTGGGCCTCACAACCACGTATCGCGCCCGCACACACCTCGGCCTCACAACCACGTATCCCGCCCACACACACCTGGGCCTCACAACCACGTATCCTACCCCCACACACCTGGGCCTCACAACCAGGTATCCCGCCTGCACACACCTAGGCCTCACAACCATGTATCCCGCCCGCACACAGCTGGGCCTTATCCTGAAGAATCTGGGGAAACAGTAAAACCTTCCCAAAGACTGTTGGTCTAGAACCACCCCAATCGAAACCTACCCGAAGATTATTTGGTGTAAGGTCGCCTCAAGTCATCACATCCTAGGAAAGAAGGAGCAGGAAGGAGCTAGTAACTAAGGGGAAAACACCCTCTCCCATGTAATGGGAGTGTTCGACACTAAGTGCTCAACATGGGTGGGGTGCTATGAAACACAAAAGATACAGATATATATATATATATATATATATATATATATATTTCTACCAAACACACAGCCCAACCTATGGCTTCTAAATAGAGAAACTGAGCATGTGCCTCGGCACTGCTTCTACGAAGCAAGCATACTACAAACAACCCCAACCCCATTTAGGATTTCAAGTTTCAATGGAATTAGTTTATTTAGTTCCTTAACTACTGGGAAACCATCCACAACCAACCACATCGATCGTTTGTAAAACAAATCCCTTCCATCCAAAAATCAAGTTAGGAAAACGCAAGCAACACAACCAAGTCCTTATTATTAGCCAAGCAGCCCCATGCTTATTATTTCCATTCCATTACCAAGCCCCACCATTCATTAAATTTTATTATTCACAACCCATAGTCTGCACACATTCCAACCCATCCCTACAGCCCCACTTCCAACCACCATAACCACAATCACACTGAACCCGTACATCATTATCCCTATCATACCATTTATTGTAGCCCCGCTACCCATAACTAACATAGCATTCAAACCAACCCACAACTAAGCCAATCATAGTCCCACTGCTCACCCAAACCACAAAAACCCACAAAACACCCCCATCACATGCCACGTATCCAAGCCAACACCCACATGTTCTTTATTCCATTTTGTTCAACCGGGGTGATCCCACAAGGGTTCCAGATTTTAAATCATCCAAATTTACGTGATTAACCAAATTACACATTCCACAAGGTTCCATAAAAAACAGTCTAAAAAGATAGGGAAACATTTAATTGCGCATGCAAAGTCCCCCAACAACCATGATTTTCAGTAGGCGTAATCATATTCAATTCAAAACATATCAATAGGATAAAAAAAGATAAACAAAACAACTTCCCCATCCCCATTCTTTAACCAGTTAATATCTTCATTAATCCGGTTCAAATGTGTTTCACATAATCAAGAGGAAACCCACCCCGCATGATTCCCAAATTAGAGAGACGAAGGTAAGATCCATACCTCAACAGGTTATGATCACAACGCTCCCCCGGATCAACTTTAGAAGACGTCCGTCGGCATCCGTTACTTCTTTCGGGTCCTAGAAAAACCCTCCATGGGTGGAAGTCGTAAAGGAAAGGCCGAAGGAGAGACAATGGATCCAAGCTCGGATGTTCCGCCTCATCGTTACGATTCCTTTTCCACTGACGGAGCGTAAATCAGAGCTCAGACGAAGATGTTATGGAAGAAAAGGAGCTTTCGAGTCTCTTGGGAGAGCTCTACTCAGAGGAATGGGGAGGAGAGGAGTGAGTTGAAAAGGAGGAGGGGACCCCTCCTTTTATAGGAGAGAAAAGAAAAATTACATGCGGCTTCCAACATGGCTCTGCGGCCGTTGACTGGTCAACACATGGTTTGAGGGTAACACAGACACGGGGAGGGACTACACGGCGCGTAGTTTAGACACACGGTGCGTACCCATTTATTTTACACGGGAAAGATACGGATCCAACATGGCACACAACCATTGACTGGTAATATGTATGTGCGGATGGACTACCAGGCCTGTAATTTAGGATACACGGTGTGTACCCATTTATTTCACACGGAAAAGACACAGCTCTAACGTGGCACACGACTGTTGACTGGTAATGCGTATGTGGGGAGGGACTACATGGCGTGTAGTTTAGGACACACAACATGTACCCATTTATTTCACACGGCATGTACACGGCCTTCAACACGGGGTATACCCGGTGAGGGGTTACACGACGTGTACTCACACTACACAACATGTAGTTTCAGAATTCTGGAAAGTGTGGGAAAAGTCCATTTTACCCTCCAGAACAATTCGTGGCCTTCTTTTTGACAAAGGAATGGGCTAGAGAGGTCTGGTCCATTACATCAGATACCTCATAAAACATTCTTGCCCCCAACAATTCAAATACCATCCCAGAGGAACCCAACAAGATACCTCTTAGGGTTCTCGTTATAACAGGAATGTAACCAACAACCCTAATCATATGCGTTAGGAATTTATTCTCCTATGTCGAGATATTATCCGCTTTAGGTGGCACTGACTCACCTGCATGGGTTTAATCGCATCCTCATTAATGCATCTCGATTAAGAATTGGGTCTTCCCACTTTCATACATTAGGATTTTTCAACTCACACTACCCCCAACACCACACACCCAACACACTACCGGAACATGTGGTTTGGGGAAATTCCTTCTCCTATGTCGAGATATTATCCGCTTTAGGCGGCACTGACTCACCCGCACGGGTTCAATCACATCTGCATTAATGTGTCTCGATTAAGGATCATGTTTTTCCCTTTTTCCCACTAATCCAAACATGCTACACACTTCCAGAGAATAAGGAAACAAAACTTCTCACAACCTACAAGCCAAGAATTCCATATATCAAAGGTACAGAGTACAACATCAACACAAAGCTCAGAAGAACAAAGAACAACACAAGTCAAAAGAACTATGGGTACTAAGCGTTCATCTGGGCCTCCCACTCCCAAGTGCTCTCCTCATGGCTGCCATGCCTCCACAACACACGAACCAATGTAATGGTTTGTCCACAGAGCACCTTCTCCTTACGATCCTTGATTCTGACTGGTCGTTCCATGAAGGTCGTGTCGTCTCCCATATATAGCTCTCCCCAGTCGATAACGTGAGGGTCGTCATGTAAGTATCGACGTAGCTGGGAGTCGTGGAAGAAATCATGAACCTTCTCCAACTGAGGTGGCAGGGCCAGATGATATGCCTCCTCGCCATCTCGGCTCAACACCTCAAAGGGTGTGATGAACCTAGGTGAGAGCTTTCTCCCTTTCCCAAACCCCTGCTGCCCCCATCGAGGGGAAACCTTCCAGAACACATGATCTCCCACCTCGAACTCCAAGGGCCTCCTCCGACGATCAGCATCAGACTTCTGTCGGTCTTGAGCCGTTTTCATCCTCTCACATACAAGATGGACTTTCTCCATGGTGCTCTGTACTACCTCTAGCCCAAGATCACCTATCGCACCATCCACTGCCCAAAAAATGGGTGACCGACATGGTCTTCTATAAAAAACCTCAAACAGTGCCATGACAATAGTATAGTGGAAGCGTTTGTTATAGGAAAACTCTACTAAAGGAAAATGGAGTACCCATGATCCTCCGAAATCCAAAACGCATGCTCACAGCATGTCCTCCAACATCTGGATAGTCTGCTCTATCTACCCATCAGTTTGGGGGTGGAAAGTAGTGCTAAGGCGTAGCTAGGTTCCAAAAGCATGTTGTAACCCCCTCCAGACTCATGAGGTAAACCGAGTATCCCGATCTGAGATGATGGTCTTTGGAACACCATGAAAACGTCCCACCTCGTCTACGTACCTCTGTGCTAAGGTACTCACCGGGCCAGACTCATTAATTGTTAAGAACTGAGTTAATTTCGTCAGCCGATCCACCACTACCCAGATAGCATCATAACCACCCTGAACTCTGGGTAGTCCTGTGATGAAGTCCATTGAGATTTCATCCCACTTCCATTCGGTGACATCTAAATGAGGAAACAACCCACTGGTAACACTGTGTTCAACCTTCACTTGCTGACACACATGGCATTTAGCCACAAACTCCACCACTCCTCGTTTCACCCCAGGCCACCAAAACTGTTCCCTTAGGCCGCGATACATTTTTGAAACTCCTTGATGTACCGCCAAGTCTGAGCTATGGAACTCATGGATAACTCCCTCACGCATCACCTATGGAACTAAAACCTTCCATGGAAAAGCATTTGATGTTGGCTGTCCTCTGACCATCATTTTGGAGCGTTCCCCTGATCAACAAGATCGCGCATCACTTCCGCCTCGGAGTCCCCCCACTGAGACTCTTCCACCTACTACAACAAGGAGCACTGCACCATCATCTGAAACAAACAGCCTCTAACACCTTCTACCCTTGCATCCTTGTGCATGACAACCAACTCTCCTATCGCTTTCTAAGCATCAGTGGATTCCCGAACCACTTCCTTATGTGACTTCCTACTCAGGGAATCAGCTACAATGTTTCCCTTACCTTCAGTGTAAGAGATCTCAATTTCGTAGTCTCTGAGAAACTCGACCCATCTCCACTGTCGTAAGTTCATGTCACGTTGGGATAAGATATAACGCAGGCTCTTATGATCTGAGAAGACCACAAAGCTCTCCCCAATGAGGTAGTTTCACCACAACTTCAGTTTGAACACTAGTTCTACAAGCTCTATGTCATGGGTGGCATAGTTACGCTAGTGAGGGCATAACTGTCTAGACCCATAACAGATCACACCCTTCTTCTGCATCAGCACTCACCCCAAACCAAGGCCAAAAGCATCACAAAACACCTCATAAAACAACCCTTCCTCTGGAAACCTGAGAACGGGAGCACTGACCAACTTCTCCTTCAGTTAGTCGAAAGCTTTCTGGCACTGCTCGCTCCATAGGAAGACCTGGTTCTTCCTAGTCAAAGCTGTCAATGGAGCAGCAACTCGAGAGAAGTCTGAAACGAACCTCTGATAGTAACCTATTAACCCCAAGAAACTACGAACTTCTGCCATGCTCTTGGGTGCTTCCCAAGAAACAACTTCCTCCACCTTCGACGGGTCCACCGACACTCCATGCTGAGACACCGTGTGCCCAAGGAAGTGTACTTCTTGCATCAAAAACATACACTTCAATAATTTCTCGTAAAGCTGGTGGTGTCAAAGAACTTCCAAGACTGCCCTGAGATTCTTAACCTGCTCCTCCTCTGATCTTGAGTAGTCCAGGATGTCATCGATAAACACAATAATGAACCGGTCTAGAAAATCTCGAAAGCCAATGTTCATAAGTCCCATGAACGCAGCCGGAGCATTCGTAACTCCAAACAGAATAACTACAAACTCGAAGTGCCTATACCTGCAACTGAAAGTCGTCTTCAAGATGTCACTGCCCTTTACCCTCAACTGATGATATCTAGATTGTAGATCAATAATGAAAACCAACCTACTCCCCTCAGTTGGTCGAAGAGATCATCTATCCTTGGAAGGGGGTAGCGGTTCTTAACCATTACCTGGTTCAACCATTGGTAGTCTATGCATAGCCTGAGACCACCATCTGCCTTCTTCACGAACAAAACTGGAGCACCCCATTGTGATACGTTGGGTTGAACAAAACCCTTCTCAATTAGATCATCAATCTGAATTCGCAACTCCCACAACTCTAAAGGTGTCATCCGATAAGGGGCCATCGAAATCGGACGGGCACCAGGCTATAAGTCTATCCTGAACTCAACATCACGTTGGGGGGGGGGGGGGGGTAGAGTCACCAACTCCTCAGGAAAAACATCGAGGAACTCCCCCAACAACCTCTGGGACATCCATCATCTCTGTATCAGCGAGAACCACTGATAACCCACCTAATAAGGAAACGAGATGATCCAGACGCTGACTTCCCACCTGGTAGCTCCTCTTGCCCCCAAAAGCTACACGCTGCCCGTCCATGTCGGAGAACACGAATCTTCTCTGGAAGCAGTTGATAACGGCACTAATAGAAAACAACCAGTCGATGACTAGGATGAAATCGTATGGCTACATCTGTAACAGAAGAAGGTCACCACTTGATTGATGTGGTCCCAACGTCAGTCCACATCCCCGACAAACACAAGATAAGCTGGTCTAGCCTCCAACTGGTGTACTCAACACCAGTGGTACGGAAAGTCTCTCTACGTCTAGTCCCAAAGCATATGCTAGACCAGGTGCAACAAAGGAGTGCGAAGCTCCCAAATCCAACAAAGAAAAAACAAGAGTGCTGAACAAACAAATCGAACCTCGCGCCACCTCTGGTCCTGCCCGAGCTATCAACTCTGTTGCATGGAACTGTCCATGCCTAGATCCTCTGCCTCTCTAATGTTGCCCACCTCCCCGACCACGCCTTGGTCGAGGTCCCTGAGGAGCACCCTCAGGTCGGCCTCCTCCTCCAATGTCTGACCTCGGAGGAGAATGGTCCTACTGTTACTGGAAGGGCCTTGTTGGCAACTGGTTTTGCTGAGGTGGGCGCTGAACCTTCCCACCTCCACCGTACTGAGCTCGGGTCGGGCACCAACTCTGAATGTGCCCGAAACGTCCACAAGAAAAACAATTCGTTCGTGGGCTCGTGAAAAAGGGACGAGGACCTGAAGATATGAACTGGAACTACTGGGGCATGTTCCCCACTGGTCTGAACCTGGAAGGTCCTATCGCAGGAGACCTACTACTGACTGCCTTCCCCTTCAACTAGCCCTGTTGGATCCCCTCTCGTGGTGCACCTCCCAGCGAGTGCATCCTCTCTACAACCTCTTCCATCTTCTGTACTAACAAGTACGTTGGAAAGGTGAAGGGGGTAACAACATACTGGAGCGAAAGATGAAGCACCTCCTCCAAACTTCTCTCCCAAGACTCCTGATCCGGAAGGAGAACCGGAGAAAAGTGCAGGAGATCCTTGAACTTGATCCCCAACTCTCGTACCGACATAATCTTTGGCTGAATGAAGAGTAACTCCTGCCGCTTCTCCGCCTTGAACATGGAATAACGGAATTCCTCTCGGAATTCCTTCTCAAAGTCATCCCATGGAACCTCTGCCTCTATCCTCTCTCTGAGGTAGAGCGTCCACCACTGTCACGCAGCACCTCTTAGCTGACTGACTGCTAGGGGAACCCAATACTCCCTCGGAGAACATATCAAGGAAAAAGAGATCCATAGCTCCTCAAGCCACCCCTCCGTCTCCGTATCCGAAGTACTACCCTCATACTTCTTGAGGGTTTTCCGCTAGAAGGAATAGAGATTCTTCTGCCACTGGCTATCTTCCTCCTCTCGGTCAATCCTCAACTGATCGACCGCCTGAATATGATGGGCCTCGGTCGTCTGAGCCACCCGGGGATGATGTCCAAGTGCCATAGCTATACGGTAAACAAAGATCGCATAAACCCATGTAGTAAGGAAATTTCTCAAGGTTTTATTTTATCATTTTCATTTCAATTCATTTCCCAGAATACCCATATCCAGTAAAACACAATCATGATGATGCATGTACCTTCCCTAGGGTCTCTACCCTGCAATCAATGTAGTCTCACATGGTCGTTCGGTAGGCTCAGAGTCCTTGCATCGGATCACGGGGGGGCCCTAAAATCCCATGTCCTAGCCAGTCTTCCTTGGCCTATGTCATGCACCAAGATTAACTAACACCATTTCCCTACCATCCCATGAAATCCTTACTATGCCTAATTCCAGACTCCGTCCTATCTCTCAACCATCAACCCTGATACAATTTTTTCACGACCCCCTCCCACAAAAGATGCCCGTCCTGAGATGGCAATGGTGAAATGGAGATAATAACCACCGAGTCCCGCCTCGAGTAGGCCCCGGGTTAGCAACTAGCACCAAGGGTATGAGTTTTCACAATATGGGAGGCATTACCCTTTTATTATTTTTATGAACGGGAAATTGGACAAGTCAACCACTAAAAGGAAAAGAGCAAGTGTATAGAAATAAACCCAAACCAAGCCCACAAGCATGTTTAAACAATTTTATAACAAGGTGCAAGTACAAGAAAGCTCAATGTACAATACCAAAATAAAACAAGAGTACAACAACTGCAACAACTCCAACTGTCCGACTAGTAGGGTCCCGCACGGTCCTGGTAGTCCTCCTGGAAACATGAAAGTAAACGTAGGGTGAGCATAAAAGTATACTCAATAGGGAAATCTAAAGCTCTCATGCACAAGTGGGGAGACATCCTAATTTCCCGTGAGAACAATAGAAGAAACCTAGCAAGGAATTATATCAACCCAACCTCACCAGCCACACTCACCAAAAGCACAGTCACAAAAGGTAGTAGTATATAAGAAGAAAGAGTATTGGGTACCCCACACCATTCCCCATTAGTTAGATGCTCTTCCTAACAGAGAATGTCCTGACACTGCCACACTCTCCCCGCCCGCACACACCTGGTCCTCACAACCATGTATCCTGCTCACACACATCTGGGCCTCAGAACCACGTATCCCGCCCGCACACACGTGGGCCTGACAACCACGTATCCGGCCCGCACAAACCTGGGCCTCACAACCACGTATACCGCCCGCACACACCTGGGCCTCACAACCACATATCCCGCCCGCACACACCTGAGCCTCACGACCACGTATCCCGCCCGCACACACCTGGGCCTCTTCCCAAAGATTCTTGGGAAACAGTAAAATATACCTGAAGAGTCTTAAGCTAGAACCACCCAATCAAAACCCACCCGAAGTGTCTTACATGTATGGTCGCATCGAGCCATCACAACCTAGGGAATAAGGAGCAGGAATGAGCTAGTAACTATGGGGAAAACACACTCTCCCATGAAATAGGAGTGTTCGGCACTAAGTTCTCAACATGGGTGGGGTGTGATAAAACACAAAAGATACAGATATATATATATATGTATACCAAACACACAGCCCAACCTATGGCTTCTAAACAGAGAAACTGAGCACGTGACTCGGCACTGCTACTACAAAGCATGCATACAACAAACAAACCCAACCCCATTTAGGTTTTCACGTTTCAACGGAATTAGTTTATTTAGTTCCTTAACTACTAGGCAACCATCCATAACCAACCACATCAATCGTTCGTAAAACATATCCCTGCCATCCACAAATCAAGTTAGGAAAACACAAGCAACACAACAAGTCCTTCTTATTAGCCAAACAGCCCCATGATTATTATTTCCATTCTGTTACCAAGCCCCACCATTCATTAAATTTTATTATTCACAACCCATAGTCTGTACAAATTCCAACCCATCCCTACAGCCCCGCTTCCAACCACCATACCCATAATCACACCGAACCCGTACATCATTAACCCTTTAATACAATTTATTGCAGCCTCGTTGCTCATCACTAACATAACATTCACACCAACCCACAACCAAGCCAACCTTAGTCCTGCTGCTCACCCAAACCACCAAAACCCCCAAAACACCCCCATCACATGCCACGTATCCAAGCCAACACCCACATGTTCATTATTCTATTTTGTTCAACCGGGGTGATTAGACAAGGGTTCCAAATTTTAAATCATCCAACTTTATGTGATTTACCAAATTCCACATTCCACCAGGTTCCATCCACAAAAAACGGTCTAAAAAGATAGGGAAACATTTAATTGTGTAAGAAAAGTCCCCCAACGACCGTGATTTTCAGTAGGCATAATCATATTCAATTCATAACATATCAATAGGATAAACAAAGATAAACATAACAAGTTACCCATCCCCATTATTTAACCAGTTATTATATTTATTAAGATGGTTCAAATTTGTTTCCTGTAAACAAGAGGACACACACCCCATATGATGCAAAAATTAGAGAGAAGATGGTAAGATCCCTACCTCAAAAGGTTCTGATCACAATGCTCCCCTGTATCGACTTTATAAGTCGTCTGTTGGCGTCCTTCACTTCTGTCGGGTCCCGGAAAAACCCTCCTTGGGTGGAAGTCGGAAAGGAAAGGCCAAAGGAGATACAATGGATCCAAGCTCAGATGTTCCTCCTCGTCGTTACGAAACCGTGGCCGCTGATGGATCGTAAATCGGAGCTCAGATGAAGAAGTTATGGAAGAAAAGGAGCCTTTGAGTCTTTTGGGAGAGCTCTGCTCAGAGGAATGGATAAGAGAAGAGTGAGTTGAAAAGGAGGAGGGGGCACTTCCTTTTATAGGTGAGAAAAGAAAAAGTACACAACGTGTACTTTATGGTACAGAGTGTGTAATCGGTTATTTTACACGGTCTCCACGCGGCTTCCAACACAGCTCCGCGTCCGTTGACTGGTCAACACACGGTTTGAGGGTAATGCATACGCAGGGAGGGACTACACAGTGTGTAGTTTAGACACCCGGCGTGTACCCATTTATTTCACACGACAAAGACACGGCTCCAATACGGAACATGACCGTTGACTGGTAACGCGTACGCGGGGAGGGACTACACGGTGTGTAGTTTAGGAGACACAGTGTGTGCCCATTTATTTCACACGACAAAGACACGGCTCCAACATGGCACATGACCATTGACTGGTAACGCGTACACGGGGAGGGACTACACGACATGTAGTTTAGGACACACGGAGTGTACCCATTTATTTCACACGGCAAGGACACGGCCTTCAACACGGGGTATACCCGGTGAGGGGGTACACGACATGTACTCACACTACACGGCGTGTAGTTTCAAAATTCAAGAAAGTGTGGGAAAAGACCATTTTACCCTCCAGAACATTTTGTGGCCTTCTTTTTGACAAAGGAATGGGCTGTAGAGGTCCGGGCCATTAAATTTTTTTCCAATATAGTTAATCAATTTTGATATTTATTATTTCATACTAAAATTGATTAGAAATTTCTTGATGGCACATTATGATTTGGTGTGGGGAAATTTGATGTGGTCATGAATTTGGATGTTTTGGCACTACATTTTATTATGTTTTTGATGATTTTATTAATTAAATACGTCTAAATAGTTTAATAATTTAATATTTTATAATTGTCTATATTTTTTGAATCATTAACATTATGAATTAAACTATAAAATATCATTTGTTTTATTTATTTTAGTCATTTATTTTATTTTTAGTAAAATATATTAATAATTTTCAATCCCATTTATATCCAATATTATTTTTATTATAATTAAATTTTATACATTTTATATTTATATCATTTATTTATTATTCATATGTGTTTCAAACCATTTATTTTTATTATTTTTAATTTAAATTTTGAAATAAATGAATATATTTATTATTTAATATTTTATTAAATAATTAAACTACCTTTATTATAAATTTATTTATTTTTACACATTTGTAATTGAATTAATTTTACGGTCTTAATTATTTTTTATATAGTGTACACATGAAAAATTGTCACCATAGTGATCATGTATTCTTATCATGCACCAGACTATGACTGCACCTGACCATGAGTGCACCACCTTCCTCTATCCTAATTACCATTTCATGATCTTCATAAATTCTATGAACTAAAATGGTTTGGAAACTGACTACGGCTCATCCTACAATGAAACACACCATTCATAGTCACATACACCTCACCGTACGACTACTACACCCTACCTTGACTCATTCTCACAACAACTACAGTTACCCCCACTCATGGTAGGCATGCCAATAATGGGAATGATCACTTATCTACATCACCACTTTTAAATATCTTCATCCACCACCAATACTCACTTCCCTGACAAATAATGAAATATAGGAAGATGTCGTTCTCTATTCAAACTACGACCACTGAAATGTCACTACCACTTTTCGACGACACTCGATCCACCCTTAGTTGAAGATGATCTATGATAAACAATGATCATGGTGTCAGAAATATAATAAAATGAAACATATTTGCAGTGAAAATATGATCCCCCACACCATTGAAGAATCCAAAATCCGAAATCATAGTCTATTGCAAAGAAAGATACCGTTGGCCGTAATCATTATGGTGGCACTGATGATCGAGTGGTTTTGCACTGTAATTTGAAAAAATTGAACTTAGGATTTTTAACTTATTCCAAATTTAAACCAGGGTCACCATCCACTATTGATGAAAAATCTACGACTAGTTATACATCCAGAGAAATAAATGAGCCTCTTCATGGAAACCGGATATCTGATGCTGATGCCATTGAAATAACTTGAGGTCACTGCATCAATTTCTAGATCCAAATTTTTGAAGGCCCTATAATGGATATGAATCCATCACCATGTGTGTTTCCATATAAAATTTGAGTTTGAACTAGTATTGAATAAGAAGATGATCCCAAAGACACCATGGTCAGAGCTTCCATCTGAAGCTGATCCGAGTCCAATCATGTTGCCCCTTGTGAACCATGATCCAATTGTTGCCTCCCATCTTTCATATTAAGCCACCATGATACCAAACTCCATTGAAGATGACCACAGAAGGATTCCACCCTTGGTTGATATAAACCGTAGTTGAGTCCCCCCTACTTCATGGAATTAAAGACCCACATGTTCATACAAGAAGAAGAAAGAAAAATAATAATTAAAAAATATTGAGGGAAATTAAATAAATAATTAAATATAAATAAATACATATAAAAATACAATTTATATTTAAATATAATAATTATTATTATAAAATTTATAATATTATATTTATAAATATATAATTTTATAGATAATAATATTATATATAATAGAAGAGTTATATTTTTATTAATAATGATTAAAATAATAATTCATTATTTTTTTTATAGAATATAGGAATAGATGCATCCAAATACATTTAAAAAGATTTTCAACTAAGACAACTGAGGTTGTTATAAGGGTACCTATAAATTCTCATGAATTTTAAAAGAAATACTACGACTAGTGACATGATGATGGTGTAAAAGTGGAGGCTAATCAAATTTTGTAAAAGACTGCAGTGCCTAAATTATAGATAATGGAGTTTATGTTCCTAGTAAGGGAATAGAGGGAAGTATTCGAGACACTTTTGAACTGGGATATTTTGACCAGGTAGATTTCAAGACCAATGTTTAGGACAAGGACCATATCTTTTTTGACAGAGTTACGACAATTCCACTAAGGGAGATTTCTTTCTCTTTCCATTCTTATTAGCCTTCAATTGTTATAGTTATGGATATTTTTTATGATTCATGACATGATTTATTGATAAATTTCTTCATATGGGGAATTTTAATATTTTGGTTTTTATTTTTCACTTCATTGATTTATTTTTTCTTAATTAAAAATTGATTAGTGGGATCAGTTCTAGATATAATAAATTTTATTTTTTTTAATATATTTATTTCAGAACATAGGAATCAATTGGTGAGTTGGATTCTGTCAACCCATATTTAAATCACTACATCAACATTTGATTCTAGGAAGAATTATGATATAAGGATCGCAATTATGCATGATTTATCTCCTTGTGAGATAGTTCAATCACTAAATTTTTGGATTTCATTTCAAAAAAAATCGAAATAAGAAATCATATTAAATCCGTAGTATATGTTTTTTCCTTATAGTTGTCATGATTGAACTTTTCAAGATCTATTAATATTGCCCATTCTTTTTTCCATCATCATCTCAATTCTAAATCAATATTGTTTCATCATTCATTTCCTTCATCAATTTCATTTTTTAAATATATAAAAGTTTTAAAAATCTATACATAGTTTCTTAGTGTTATATATTTGAATATTTGGTCACACACCCTTTCCTATGGTGCGAAACACTACAAAATACAATATAGTAGAACAATAGAATTATAAATAATTAAACTATCACATTTAAATGATGAAAATTTTACATAAAACCTAGGATACCCTTAACCTACCTATATAAATAAATAATCATACTTACACAACACCATTCTACACTTATGGATCCTTAAAAAACAGGTTTACCCTTACGCGAGACCCTTATACTAGTCGGTACCCTTTTGTGAGGTCCTTATGTAGTGAACATAGAATTTCATAATGGCAAGTGTACCCTTTGAAATTGTATGGTATCCTAAAAAATTCATCCCTTACCTTTATAAACTCCACACTACCCTTACACTGTGCATTTAAATGGAAATTACCCTAAAAAAAGGCTTAACACCCTTTCGCAGCACATGTAAACCTTATGTTACCATTATAAAAAATGGTTTTATCCTTATGAAGACTGTGGAAAATGGATTTTATGATTATCCCAGTTCTATAAATCCCATTTTACATTTAAAAAACACCATAAAATATATGCACGATATGATTTTATTTAAAATAAACAAATTTCATATAAAGATACTCATAAAATAAAAAAAGGATTAAACTGTTATAAAAAATTAGTTGTTACAATTCTCCCCACCATATGGATTCATTACCCCAGAAACCATCCAGTCCAAAAGAGAGAAAAAGGAAAAAATAAATAAATCCCACACTCAACCCATGAGGTGGATAGTCCATGTAATAGCATAAGAATCACACAAAAATTTATTATCATACATAACACTATGATAAAAATATCTCTCTAATAAAACACTCAACAATATTTATATGAACTAGAAAAATACTAGAATCAACCTAGGACATAGCCTTTGTCCACCAACCATTTATTGAATATCCAAAATGGTAAGACCTGAGAATAAATGTTTTCAAAACACAAAACCTCGAATAAGTGACTTCTATTACACGTCACAAAAAAATAATATAAGAGCCAAAAAAATTCAGAAAAACATATCCATAATAACTCAATTATTCCCTAATGAGACATCACTTTAATGATACAAAAAAAATTAACCATCCAAAATCATGTCATTGAACTAACAAGGACTTACACCTTGACAAATTACCCATTAGTAACAAAGTATTTTAAACACTGAGCCTTATCCTTCAAAGTTATCATCTCATCATACACATATACATCTAGTGCATGGTCCATAAAGAATCCAAATAGTCCTTGTTACTCGAGTACAACACTATATTTTGACCAAGTCCAACCAGAAATTGATCAAAACAACAAATATAATGAAAAAGGTCATTGAATTCCCATAATGTAGTTTATTCATCACATAAATATTTCTTTTTAACCATCATTTCAAAAGGAATAGGATACCAAGGAACAACTCTCCACATATAAATGTTCTCATCACAACATTTTCACTCCATCTCTAAGAGTACAAAAAAAATTAAGGGATTAAAACCATTCCATATGAAGGAAAAAGATTGAAGGGTTCAGATCCACAGTTCCAAAAATAGAGATATCAAGAAAATGAACCCTTCAGTATGATAAAAACCAATGCCAACAAGATAAAATCCAAAAGGATAAAAATAAATCCCCAAGAGATCCATTGAACAAGAAAATTTATAATTACTTATGATTCCTAATAAAAAAACCAAAAATGGTTTCCGCTTTGGCATCATGAAATAATACTAAATCAAAATAAACCACCATAGGAATACCTATACAACCTGAAATTATTCACTCTGAGGAATATTGTTAGATAAATATAATTTTAAATCATATTATAACTTGAATATATATATATTATCCCTAGATTAAATATCCCGTTTTGGTAACCCATATAAAAAAACCTCTTAATGTGATTCCAGTGGCTCCACCATTTACAACCTATCAGAGCTTCAATACATGAATTCATAGAATTACTAGGTTCTCTAAATAAAAAACACATGAGAAAAATATTCATTTCCTGAGAAATTTTTCCCTAAAGAACCAATTTCAACAATCCAAAATATGGCTCTTCAATACTTAATCCAATACTGTATATGGAATTAATTTATTCTTGTGAATTTTCAAGCTTCTGTTTAACTAACAAAGACCATTCATGTAATAATGGTTAAGAGGATAGATAGAATAATAGTGTGGTGGTTCCATGTTCAATGTGATGAACTATTATAAAATAAATATCATTAAAAAAATACATCATCAAAAACCATAGGTAAGAAATATAACAAGCATGAGAATTTCATGGCATACTCCGTAACAGATAGCTCAACCTAACAAGAAACCAAGAACTACAAAAGTTTATAATTATGTACATCCTCATGATATTTCCACTAAATGAATATTAAATCAAATAATTTTAAATTAATAGTTTCATGAAGATATTAAGGAATCATGATTTCCCACAACTCTAATCTAGGTCCCTCAAAATATGAGTTTATTGACATGACCATCATAGTATTTGGAGTCTTTAGAGACTAAATAATTCCCTTAACTTCTCCATGATACCTCATTACTTCATAAGAACTCTTATAACCTCCATCAAAAGGTGGAAGATAATCCAACAAGACTTGGGTGGGGATTAGAGTGTAGTAAGGCTCCGACTCTACCACTCGATTCAGAGTCTTGGTAGACTAGTTGGGTGGAGATTCATCTTCTAAAAAATGTGATGGGAAACATTTATGACTATGAGAATGAATAATTTATATATATTACTTTAATTAATTTCTATGATACATCTCTAAAATCCCAAAACACATTATTATCATCTTGAATAAAAAACAATAAATAAAATTAAAACTAGACAAAACATTTAAAATAATCCACTATGAACTTTTATTGAAAAATTATATGTTTCAAAGAACAAAACATTTCCTCTTTTATAAAACATAAAAATTTCCATCAAATTGTGAAATATTGATATAAATCCATCGTAGTTACTAAAATTCATTTTATAGATCATGGAAATTATTCCATGTTTTCAAAAGAATTAGTCCCTTTTTAATATTAAAAATCATTTAAATTCTTTAATCCACCACATATAGTAAATTCATTCTTTAAAAAATCATTTATCACATCACTAAAGAATCTTTAAAAAATGGGTTTCAAAACCAATCAGAACATAAAAACATAACATTTGGTAATTGAAATCACTATTTTTCAACTCTATAAAAATTTGTTTTATAACCTAATTTATTTCTCAAAAGGAATTTAAAATCAATAAAAAGTTTTTAAACCAAAAATAACAAACAAGGGAACAAAACAAACCACTATGATAATCATCAGAAGTAAACTTATGTAAACTAAGTCACATGAAGTAAATGGAAATGTTTTCATGTTATGAATTAGAATAAAACTATGTATGGCTTGGTTACATGGGATGATAAACCAACCAATAACACCCAATAGTACCTAAATTGATATCTAGATCAGTCACACCGATTCCTCATAGTTTTCTAGACTGTGCAGGTCATGTGAGGATATTTTTTCTTTCCATTATAGTTTTAAATCTCATATGTGACCCCATATTTTATATATATCATCATAATAAATCTATATATCATGTATCATTAAGAAACTGATAACTCAGAAGAATGACTTAAGTACTAACATTCTGTGGAAACTAATGTCACATCGTGGATAGGAGGGAATTGGGAACCCACTCACAAACTACCTATTGAGTACTAATGAATTATTATTCCCTTTTATTGCACAAAATTCTCCAAATAACATATGGTATTTAATGTAATGGTAATTAATTTTAATGAAATAACTCCATTGATATAAATAGTAATAAACTGACATCGAATGGAATCCAAATTGATTCTTTAGTGCCTCAAAGAGCATTCTCAATTCCCACTCATTTTTTTAGAAGCTCGGGAGATCAATAATGCTCTTTCATTTTGTGGTGAATTTGTTCAAATATTGGTTTAGATGGTATTATAGATCAGTTTATTGTAGAAAAAATAAATAATATTTTTTATAATGAATATAACTCTATAAAATTCTGTTCACGAATTTTAATAAGGCATGAAATTGGTTAACTATTATCATTACCTCGAATGTTATATTAGTGAGTAAGGGAATATATAATTAATCATAATTTTCTACCTAGATAATTTTGTGGAAAAAAGTATGTCCCGGTTATTTCGCACTATACTTAGTCAAAACCTGAATTTAAAATAATCAATCATAGTGTCCTATCTCTGTTGATATCCATCTATCATGAGATATATCACATATAATGATATATTAGTATGAATAATAATAAAAACATCATAATAAATTATATCCATATCAGTCATGTAATATTTTCCATATAAAAATCTCATTACTCTATCACCCTCAAGGAATATCAACTCAAAAGATCATAAACACTTTATTATTATTCAATTAATTTAAATATTGTTATTGAATTATCATACTAGACCCATTATAAAAAATATTCTATCTCTTTAAATATTATAAGTCAATTTCTTGAAATATGAATGTAACTAAAGGTACGTCTATAATTAAATGAACTGAAATTTTATGAATAAAATGACATTTATTTTGATGTTATTAAATATATTAATATTAATGAAAATACATGCACATTTTTATGACCATTAAGTATCTTTTCCATTTTTAATATAGTTTTTTTTAACAATGATCACCTAACTAGTATAAATATAGGGTTTTAAAAAATATTTTTTGCACAAATTAAGGAAGTGATGGCCTCAACCAATAGGATCATACCCTATGAAGCCCATTTATTAGAGCTTTCAAGGGAGATCAAATTTCATGGATTTTCCATACACCGTGCCCAAGATGAGATCTAATAACATAAGCGTGATAAAAAATATTTAATAGAGAAGTTCAAGATCTTCGAAATCATGACCCAAACCATGTTCATAGAACAACCCCATGAAAGGCCCACCATCAAACAACTTAATCTTAGGGTATAGACAAGTGTAATAAAGGTATTTTTATGAATAACCTAGCAATAAAAATATGTACATTATTTTTTATAGAATAATGAATATATTTTCATTCAATTATTGTTACTTAGTAAATGAATTTTAAAGCACAAATAATATTTTTGGGTTATATTCAAATTCAAATAAGAAATATATTTTAATGAATTAAGGGATTTTATAAATAAATAATATTTTAATAAAATATCATTAATAAATTAATTATAATAAATATAAATTATTATATAATTATTATAATGTCAAATGTAATTTTCATTATGGCTTGAAAACTATTATTTTCATAACCCATCTTTGTTTATTAAAAATCAGTTTATATTTTAAAAGTAAAAAAATAACATGTCTAAAAAGTTAATCACCAAAAATGAATACTATTTTCAGAATCAGGATGTCTAAATTATCCAATGGATATTTTTTCATAATTTTCTGATATATTTGATTTGTTTGGGAAAAAATTAAATACCGTATAAATATACAATATGTTTTATGACCTCATAATGCCCCAATGGTGATGTAATAAATACTAAAAAAGGTATCATAAAAAAAATAATTTTAATTGAAAATAATGTGATTTTTTCATAATTCCTTAGTAAATCCTCCAAGACATAAATATATGTTATGATTTTAAAATCATTTCATTGAAAGTACGACTCACCTCCACATAAGAAAGTGAAATATTTTATTATATTAGGACTTTGGAATAATAAAATAATTTAATCCTATCCCCTTTTCTATAAATCATGGGAAAGCCCATGGGATGGTTTGTGGTTTGGAATATTTTATTATGTAGTGTCCAAAACCAAAATAACAAAGAAATCCACCACCATTCCTATATGAACTCACCAAAGCTGCCATTTTTCTTCACTCAAACTCTTTTAATCTCATCAAAAATATGAGATTTCATTAGTAATGTCTAAGACAATTACTATAATTCTTGAAGATTCATAACTTGACCAAAAAAGGTCCTACAGAGATGCATGATCATCTCATAGATAAAAACATACATTCATCCTTATAAATTCTAAATGTGATAATGATGTTTCCTAGACACACCTATTGTGCTTAATATCATGAGGATGACATACTAATGGGATTTCGTGAGATAAGGCAGGCACATCATCTTAGTCTCACGGTGTCTTGTAGATTTCCAATGATGCGTCACATGTATTTTACAACTTCGGGTGGATTTCACCTCATCCATTTTTATTTAATTTTTTATTCTAGAAAGTCTCAGGGGTTTTGTGAGTTTTTTCGTACATTTTACTTACTATTACCCTTCCCATCGGTGATACATCAAATGATCTTTATGACCGCAAAAGGCCTCCTCCTATTGGAAAATGTCAAACTATTTTCAATGGATTTTTTGGATGGTTTTTTAAGCACTCACCAATACCAAAACACATGGCCAGAGGGAGATTATTTAGCTACCTACATGTGACCTCAAGCCTTCTAGATATTGTACATTAGATAAGTACGTCATTTCAAATGAGGCTCTACAGGATCCACTACAGGTTATGTGATACAAATGTTTCTCTCACATGACCTTAAAATGGTCACCTAAACACAAGTCACCTGAAGGCTCATGAAATCCAAAGGTCTTGTACACCTTCTTATTCCTTTTATTTTTATGTAAAATAATACCCATATTTAGGTATTTCTTCCTTTGTGAATATTTTGATTCTCATATGGTAGGCGTCAAAAAATTCACCCATAGGAGAGTTGTCTATGTAGAAAATTGCTCATTTATGAGGAATGTAAATAACCATATATATCTTTGGTTGTGTCATTATTTCTTCATTTGTGAATATTTTAATTCTCATTTGGTAGGCATCAACCAATTCCACCCATATGAGAGATGTCTGTGGGGAAAATGGCTCATTTCTGAGGAATGTAAATTACCATATAACTCTTTGGTGGTGTCGCAAACTAGTGTCTTGGGAGAGATTTGGTATACCGATATATATTTGTTATTATAAAACTTTCCCTATATTTAGGGTTGCAGAGTCATTAATTTCACTAGAGACCACATCTCTAGAGTTCTCTCATCTTACCTCCATCTTATACCCTCATCTCAAGATCATTTCACTATATCTAATCATGATACCTATTCACAAGGCATCACTGGGAGCCTATTTTGCAAAATCATTCGTAATAGAATACTATCTCAAGCACCTTCTTGAGACAACTATAAAACATAATTCATAAATTTATTTAACTTTTCCCTAAGGATTGGGAATGTCTCGAGTGTTTTACAAGATTCTCAGTATTAGTTGGCTAGATCATATAATCAATTGATTATCATGAAACTTGCATGACCATGTCTAGGTCACAAAATCATGATTATTCAAAGGGTTCATGTGATTACATGATGAAATTTAGGATTATTCAACCCATGTGACCTCTGGTCTTAGTCATATTGCGACCCCCTCATGCAATTCCAAAATCCCTTTCTAATTAATGCAAAGTACCTGATGTTACTAGTTCATGTTTTTGTTTTGACAATATTTTATTTTGCCTTTTTTGACATATTCCACTTACATTATTTCAGATGGATTCCAGTTATCATCAAGATTCTATGAATTCTTATAAGAAGGAGGAAAAATTATATATATCCCATTGCAACACTATAATGGTGAGCATGGACCCTACTTTACGTCATGTCATCAAGTCATCTAACGAAAGGCTGATAAAGATGATGGGATAAAAATTACTGAACTTTCCCTTTTAATACTTATTTCCCATTTAAAGGTATTGTGTTATTTATTATTTTCTTATTACTCCGTTTTAGTCATCATTCCTACCCTATTCTTGGATTCGGAGGACTCCTAACACTTTCAAAGAAAAAATTTCTCTAGGGGATACTCTTTCTCCAAGGGGAATTTGAAGATGGAAATATAATTAAGTTTATTCCCATATAAATTTATGGGAGTTATCACAAAACTTATTAGGATATTAATATGTATCACTCAATAATTCGATGTCTTCCCCAGATAGTAAGATTGGGTGGATCTCTAGCATGGAAATCTAATCAGAAGTTAGATATGGACTAGATGGGGGATTTCCATTTTTTGGGTCAATATAATATTTCTGAATTTTTAAAGGAGTTTAATAAATTCAAAATTTATTAGGCCATTTATAAATTATATATGAATTATTATTACAAAAAGTTTCTAACAGCGGATCTATTCAGTAGTTGGATGATGAATATGAACACTTTCAACCTTATGCATGGAAATATTTGATTTAATGTTCGGGATGCAGAATAGATCTATTGTGAACTTATAATCAATGGTATGTATGACAAGTTATTTCCTCCAAAATATTTCTAGGATGATGTGATGTGGACCACTCTTTAATCTTGGGAACTGTTTAAGCTATCCGAGAAGGATTTTCCAAAAATGGTTCCTATTGGACCGGATATCCCTTTCATGAAATGTGTGGAGTACTTAATTAAGAAGACTGTATCTAAGACATAGGTCAAGAAACTGACGACCTAGCTCACGAAAGATACTCATATTGAACTGTTCGCTTACTAGACCATATTTTAAGACGTAATATTTATAGAACAAGGATGGGAAATCATCCCTAGTGTTGATCTGTTGGTACAACTTAATGGATTTGATGCAATGTTACATAGTGGGTACCTACACTCCATGAATGAAAAATGAAGAGTTAAGGTTTCCACTTTAATGATGGAGACTTCTATGGATGGGGGGAACAAATCGGGATGGCTATCCTTGTCCTACCAAAACTGTATTTCCTCTTGAATTATGTTTATAAGGGGAACCCCCTTACAGGATCATGGGACCCTTTCCAATATTATGGGGTTGGATAGTAGCTCTAATAGGAGATTATGAATATTTTAATATTCAGGATACCACAAATTCCCATTTCATATTGTACATACAATGGATCAATGGGATAATACTCTTTATCTTGAATTATTAGGTTATCAAAGACTATGTGAGAAGTTATGGTTGTTTATCTTATAGAATAGATGGACTAGTTCTTATATGGTATTTTTTATACAATGGTGAGGCCAATCTCAAGCCACAAGATTACATGATGTCACTTAGTAAGGGAGTTATTTCTACCCAAATTGTTAGGGACCCCATTTTCGAGTGGTATGCAGTATACTAGTTAAACCACACATTATTATGCTCCCAATAAATGTTTCATGGATCTTTTTATGCTAGATCAGTAGAGAACCTAATGGAATCTCTCTAATTTTGGGTAATTTCTACTAGGGAAGAAACTGGTGTAGAGACGTAGCTTCCCCATCATATCACATCAATCATCTTATATCTTGGTTATATAAATATTTGGATCCACTCATATCCCAACAAACAATTATACTATTTTATAATGGAGGATTAACAATCATTGACTGCTGTGCACATACCCAATCCTGGAATCAGATGGCTTTAAAAGGGACCAAAACTATAGAGGCACCTCACAAGGTAGTCACACTCTTACCATCACTGGAAGAAGCACCTAATTCCATGGCCATATGGGATGTATTACCAGGGGAGATGTTGTTTCATAGTTATTTTTTCCGATCACATGTCATCAATGGGTATTTGGGAAGGAGTGGAGCTTATTGGCTGATCTCTGGTATTTATTGGGTTACATAGAGGTTCTTTTGGATGGTTTCTGTTATATCTCATCCCCTAATGGTATCACCTTTGAAGAAATTCATGATGAGGTTAGGGCCTTTCTTCGAGACCTTGATACAGATTTAGAGAGCATTAAGGGAAATATTTTCTCTAGTAGTTCATAAAATGATTTTTTAGGGAATCATTCATATTGTTGTGAATGAATAGGTTTACCTTATTAACAAGGAAGAGGTAAGTTGGGGCTCACAACTATTTTTTTATTAAAAGTGTCATAGTTTCCTTGAAATTATGTTGATTTACTTTATATGTTAAAAAGTTGGAGGATAATGATGATCATCCGGTATTTCCATCACCTGAGTATACTCCATGGTACGACCATGGGAGAGGTATTTGGAAGTGACTAAGAATCGAATGATGAATGGTCCTTGGGACGAAAGTCCTAGATGATGGTAGTGATTACTGATTCTAATTTATAATGTTCATCTATAAACCCTTTTATAGGGCCTTCTCATAAGGGAAGAAGAAGAACAATAGGAAGAGGTCTTCAGTTTTAGGTCCTTATCCTCCAGAATCCTTAAGTTAGTTTTTCATTTCACTCTTCTTTTATCATGGATCATTTTGGTATCACAATCTAATTTCTCATAAATGTACAGGTCAATATTGGGATAGCTTGAAAAACCATGTTTCCACTTCTGAGTATGTAGAAGAGTGTTTTTTTTCTTCGACATACCCTTCAATATTGGGATAGAGCTATCATGAAGTAAAGGTAGCTGAGGTTCCTGTTCAATTGTGTCTGTCACATTATACATAAATTTTAGAGATTATACAATTATATCCAGTGTGGGTGGATTTACTTTTGGAAGATTCTAACATAGGTAGGTATTCTTCTATTGTTTTATCCTTAATGGAATTGAGTTTTTGATATAGTGAATACTTCTTCAAGAGTTGACACTTTTTTTCTTATGTCACATCACCTAATATAATGGTCTATTCATATATTCCTCAAGAGTGGTGAATGAAGCACATCTTCGAGAAAAGAACCATTGGTTCCATGAAGTTGTTCATCATAAGTAGTTTCATCTTCACCTGAGGATGTGGTTGGGGTAGAAGATGTCACCAGTTATGTGACTAAGAAATGTATGTTTCTAAATTTGGTCATTTCCACTGATTACTTGGTAGTAATATATTATTCATCCTATAATTGACGTACCCATGATCCCCCTGCTCTAGTTTCTTCACCCTGAATCTCAAAGGCTTTGACACCTTCTCCCCCAGGGGTCTCTCTGACTGGGTCAAGCAATGTGAAGGTAGGCTCTCTTATCTCATCATATAAGAAATTGATCATAACTCCATCTCTAAGAAACCTGATCTTAGATTTTGTTCCCATTTCCCATGATAAATCTATATGAAGTCCCCAGGTTTACATTAAATTATCATTTAATGTGGTCACTAATGTGGAAAAAAGATCTTGATTACACTAACGGAAGCCCCATTGGATGAGTTAAAGGACATATTGGGTCATCTCTGATTCATGTTCCCTACCCGTGGTTATGAAGGTAGTTACTATTATACCCTTCACACTTTTGTGAAGGAGGTGATCTCTATGAGGGAACATGAGGGGGACCTTCAGTTGATGGTGGAAGCTACTAAGGCCTCCACTCTTGTAAAGAATAATTGGTAGGATGATATAAACTAAGCTTCATGTCATGCAGTGGAGACAAATTCTCTTCGAGACCTAGTCAATACTAGGATGATTAAAATGAACCATCTCCAGTAAAAAAATTTATCACCATCAGTATAAAATCATCCATCTCTATGAATAGATACACCACTTCCTATATACACATCAGATATTATGAAAAACAATATTGGAATAGAACAATGTCCTTGATGTAGTGGATATAGCCAGACATGTTGTCATCGCTAGAGTAGGGGATCTTCATCATTCCATGAAAGTGGAGAATGAACCTACCAATAAACTATTCCAATCATTGGATTCCCTGGAGAAGATACTTTCTGATATTAAGGACTCAATTGAGAATATTCTATGATGGATTCATCATTTTGAAATCATTCTTTGGTTCATAAATTCTTGGGATAAACTCTATTATATAGAGATTCCTCTTATTTCATACATTATCAGTGTATAAATTTCATGAACTTTAGATGTGTTATCTAGTTTATTTTCATCAATGATGTGAATGATACTTCGTTGATATGAAATTATGTGAATCAAAAACAATACCCATACATTACATAATATAATGTAAATATGAATGTCGGGATCCAAATATTTAAATCATACTAGATTCTTTTCGAGAAATGATCATGGATTCCCACCAACATGAGATTCCTTACTGATGTATATATTCCATCATTCTTGAGATTATCACAGAAGGATAATTTGGGTAGAGTATATATTCCAGAGGGAGATTGATCAATTTTTTTAACAAATTTGATAGGCTTGGGGACCATATTTTGACTTTAAGGCCATATTATTTCCCATACAAGATTCTGTGGGAAAAATTACTATTGTGGTGTATTATAGGGTCTTCTAGCTTGGACATGATATTTATTTAGTTTAGGGTCTTTTAGATTCTACCTCCTATTTTTGTAGTTTAGGATATTTTTGACCAGACATGATATTTCATTAGTTTAGTTTATTTTAGCTTGGAACTCATATTTCTTTAGTTTACGGTCATTTAGCTCCGACCTTCTATTGCATTAGATTAGGGTCTTTTATATTGGACCTTATATTATTTTATTTTATAGTCTTTTATCCCTAACAAGATATTTCTTTTGTTTAGGGTCTTTTAACATAGACCTTATATTCCTTTAGTTTAGATTCATTTAGCTTGGACCTAATATTTTTTTTATGTTTAGGGTATTTTATCCTGGACTAGATATTTATTAATTTTAAGGTCTTTTAGCTAAAACATGATATTGAATTAGTTTAGGGTCTTTTAGCTCAGAACATATATTGCTTTAGTTTAGGGTTTTTTAGATCAGACCTGATAATAGATAATGGGATGTGGTGTAGACATGATAGGAATGACCAAAAAAAACTAAGGAGTTGTTTTATTCCATGCTGTTGCAATGTTTCACAAGAATTATAAATCACTTTTTATAGAGAAATGCATTTGGTTAATGACCATAGGCACATATGAATGATCCATGGGCATTAACACACATTCAATGAAAATTTCCTTGAATCCTAGTACCATTTTATGTGTTTATAGAAGATTTATAGAGGTAATATTTGTTATAGGGATAAATTATTGGGATCCTATATCAACCAGGAGAGTAGTAATATGGGTGATGAAAATCATAACCCAAAATTTTGAGTCCATGAATATGAGATGGGGCAGACACGTTAGTTATGTCCCATGACATTGTGAAATTCCAGGTTCCACTGCGGTGTTTCTAGGGCTCACAATGATCAAATATCCTTTCAGGAAAAGATGATATTTCTTTAGTTGGTTGGAGAAGGCCCTTATGCATTTTTAGAATTTCTAGAAAAAAATGATCTCCATTCCTCTGCAAGGTTTATGAAAGAATTGTGAAGACTCAATTATCCAGATGATGAGGCTGGGAGTGGGTGGAAGGATATGTAGGATGGCTTCTGGAACCCTAGGGCAGTTTAGATCTTGATTAGGAAGCTCAATACCTATGTCCTATAGTCTTAAATCATGAGGTGTAGGCCATCAGAGGAATGAGAATAAATCATCACAGTCCTGCCTCAGGAAAGGGTACGAAACACGGTGATGCAACATTGAGGATGTCGAATCCACTTGGATGGTTTGGTGTGAGGAATGTAAATAAGATATGAATGTACTCAGGTTAAGAGAATGATATGTGAATTTCATAATAGGATAGATTTAGATCACACTGGGGTGTTGATATCTGTCATAGTGGTGTTAGGTGTCACAAGGATCAGAAATCCCTTTCTCTATAGTGACACATTTGTTTGATGACCATAAGCATATCTTTGGAGAATGGGGTATGTAGTCATAGTCAAGACAAGTTTCTTAGAAGCCTAGTATCTTTTCCAATGGCAATTGAAGGTTTTGGTGATCCAAATCGCCTAAATCATGATGTGTAATTTTTGGAAAATGTAAGATCCTATAAGGGTTTGTGTACCCTAAAAGTGGTTCCACCTACTAGGAATCATATTATCATGATAAGAAGATATAAAAAATCATTACTCTGTTTTTTTCTAGAAATTGGGGGTCCATTGAGCATAGCTCGACTATTACATGGGCTACTGAGTAGACACTATGATCATTATACCTTATTTATTTGTGATGTAATTTTTTCCTAAACCCTTAAGATTAAAAGTTTATAGAGCATAGAATTGACTTTTCCTTAGTACCTCCTTTTGGTGTTTCAACCTGATAAGTTTTCTCACTCTTTTACTCCCGGTTTAATGTCTTTCAATTTGCAACATTATAGGATAGTGTTTTTGGTCATACATCTTTGACCAAGATGAATATATTTTATGGTCAAGATGCACATGGACCTAATATGGTGAATGATACACAAGATCCTAATTAGGATACCCATGGTCAAGAGTTCCCAATCATCATTCCAAGAAGGAGATGAAGATATTATAAATCATGGATCAAGGTTCTAAGGTCATTAGTGATGATATAATGCAGTCATACTGGGAGTAATTCATAACAAACTGGGGTGTTGAGTTCTTCCACAGTAGTGTTAGGAATCATAATGATTTGAATGCAATTTTTAAAGAGTTATTCATTAGGTTGATGGCCTTATGTTCATATGTAGGATCGAAGGGAATATATGAATAGTGAATAAAAATATCCCTTGAAGCTAGATATCCTTTCCATTGTCCATGAATTATTTTTAGAAACCTATGGTGTCCTAAGAATGAAGCCTTATTTATGGTTTAGGTTCTTTAAAATATGATGGATACAACTGTTAATATGGTTGATCGGGGTAAATTTCTTATGGTCATTTGATATGGAATAGAACATGGGAGATGGTCTGAAATGTTTTTTATCATTTAGTGGGGACATATTTTCTTCCATGTTATTTAATTCCCGGTAGTATGAAAATGTCCCATGATTTATATTATAATGTGGTAAAGAAATTATCAATGTAATTTAACATCATGTTGTAAGGACATACTTCTTGGATGTTTAACATCATGTTGTATTCACGTACTTCCATGAAATATAATATCATGTGTTATGGAAGAAAATGAACTGACATGAAGATACAGAAATGTTGTGTCTAGGACCAAAGGTGGAAGTTTGTGCGTAACTACATATCTCATAATGAGGAGAATCTAGACACACATAGTTATGGACATGAAAACCTCCACTTACGTCAGACCCAAATATAAAAGTTTTCATTATTTCAGTCAATTGTTATAGATTGGACCGGGATTGGAGATCTAGGAATCAATACATATCATGTGATGATAGGATTCAAGACACATGTAGTTCATAAGAAACAATGTATTTAACATCATTTTTTGAGGACTATTATATGGAAACATGAAAAGGTGGAGATGTTATGGCTGCGCCCAAGGGTAGAAAATCGAGCATCACTACTTATCTCAGGAGGATGAGAATCAATCCACGCACAGTTATAGATATTAAATGCTCCACAAAGGATGGATCCATATGAAGAGGTGGTAATTGATTCTATGAACTACTATATATGGGCCTAATATTTGATATCTAGGCATCACTACATATCATATGATGACATTAATAAAGCCACACTTAGTTCATAAGAAACTGTGCAGTTTAATGTCATGCAGCAAAGACTCAAGGTATTCGTTTTAATGTCTTGAATTTCGGACCAAGATGAACCTTCCAAAATCTATTACACATTTTTTGTGCAAGGTGTATCTTAATATATCTCCTAATCCCAAGTGAGATATGATCGTTGTGAGAAACAAGGAACATCAAGGGTTCATCTCATCATGTAGAGGCATTTATGACCAGGACATGGGTATTCCATATCATGAGGTGTATGGACCAAGAAACCTGATCGAGCAACCCTACATATCTCAATAGATTGATAATAAATCCATATTAGGCCAAGGAAACTCGTTTAGTTTAATGTCATTCATAAAGGACAACTATCATGCAGTTTAACGTCATGCGAAAAGGATGTGAATCACCAAAATTGAAGAAAAAATAATATTATAGATCTGTGTAATTTTATATAATTTGGTAAGGATGTGGATCACCTGAAAATAATTATTATGGGTGTCATGGTCTCATTTAGTTTATCATTATGCGGTAAGGACAAGATTTTCATGTAGATTAACATCTTGTTGTCAGGGAACCTACGTATAGTTTAATATTATGTAGATTGTACGATATGGTGTAGTTTGACATCATGTAACCAGGATAAATGGTGGGACATAGTATTATGTGGATTCCCATTAAGTTGATAGTTAGGAAAAATATTTCTTGAGAAACCTTACATTGGTGGGTGGTGAGATACACTCCCCATCCATTATGGCCAAGGAGTTAGCCCCATTATGATAGAACTTTTGTACGATGTAAGGTCCCTTACACATGGGTTTCATATTTGGGGGCATCTTACATGGTATCATTTGGAATCTGAGTATCAATACCAGTATTCCTTGGAGAAATGATAAGAGAAAAACAATTTAATTTAATTCTCCTGCAATACAATTCTGATGGAATTGAAGGATGTATAGTGTGTGCAACTTGTTCTCATCGAGCAGCTCTAATTTTTCCATCCATTTTTGGGACTACTCATCTTTTGAGAGCTATATGTAGATGGATATTCAGAGTGAGTGTAGCTACACTTATATGGATAACACTACCTCTATCTCATAGAGAAGTGGGAATGAAGTTTCTTGTATAGAAGTATTCATGGTGGTATGTTAGGGCCATAGAGAAAGGAACAGATTTTTGGGCCAATACATATTATCCTTGTCACAATCCTCTAGAGTAAATTTGATAGAGACTAATTGAAGTCATATATCATCCTATTTATCTCTGTATGATAGAAATATTAGTGATTGGACTCAATGTTGCACTCTTGATAGAGTTTCCTCAACAATATATAATAGAAGTTGGAATCGTTGTCTGCCAATATTGTGTGAGGGACCCCGACCTTGGTGATGATATAGAACATTATGAATTTGATGATATTATTCACCCTAACATCCTTGAGGGGTATTATGTCTAACCATTTATAAAATAATTTAGTTGAAGTAAGGATGTATAGGAACTAATTATCAATGGATGTGGGATACGACCCCATGACAACCATTCCCAAAAAGGAAAACAGTTATGAATATATAGATATTTTTATCAGTTATGGGGGTTTATGGATTAATTTTCCATAAATCTGGAATGCATGGCATTTCATGGTGAATTACACACAGTCCTGTATAATGGTTTTCTAATAATACAATGACCTTCTGTAATGGTGGGAGAGTCTAGTCCCAAATTGATTAACACCTCAAGGACCTAAATGTTATTTCTCTATGATAGTGAAAAGATCTCATTATACTATTAATCAGAGTAGGATTCCATCAATAACACACTTATTGATGGTTTTCTTCTCATTTTGACCACATTGTGGAGTATATTTCACTGCAGGACATTGAATTTATTCCATTCCAGCTTTCTTTTTTTGGAGAGTCCAATTTTCAAGATTACTAATTATGTGCTCCATCCATCCACAGGTGTTCATTGGTTCATCATGCTATGGGGGAGGTGTGGTCGTGATTTATTTCATCCAGATCCCAAAAGATGATCACCGAGACCATTCTTCATTTTGTGATACAAAACATTTATTCTTCAAGATCAGGGTTGGCCAAGATAGTGGGTGAATTAGAAAATATATTAGCATGAGCATTTTGTGACTGGGGAATATGATGTAATTTAAGCATAAAAGGGAACTCCACCATCATTCCTCTAAACTATCCACTGAAGGGGTCCAACTCTTCTTTTTTATGGAATATTCATCATTTATCTGAAATATAAATAGCTCTAAATCCCATTTTATTTTTATGTAGGCTATTTATAGATATAGGGATAATTCCAAGCTGAAAATGTGGGCTTATTATTCTGCCCTATTATTTATGAAGCCTTTGAATAGTGAGAAAGATTAGGGAAAACCAAATATTCAAGGAGAAACAAATATGACCCCTAGGACAACCTAGGAGTGCATTAGGTATTCAATTATTTTTCTGATGGATATTTGGGAGGTTTCATCCAAATACATTTCCAATGCCCAAGGACTGTCATGGGCATAAAAAATCATCTTCTAGAATCTTGGTGTCCACTGGTGAATTTTCTGAGGCAATATGTGCTACAAAGAAAAAATCCATTGCTTTCACTTTAACCAATTTATGTGACGTAAACTGAAAATTATATTTTTTAAAAATGAATTCCCATTGGTCCAAGCACCCAATAAATATAGGGTTATCCAAGGGTGTACATTAGTGGGTATATAATAGATACCATATGGTAATTCTGGGGATGTAAGTAAAGACTTAGCTATTTCTTGGTGAAGATGAGTGAAAGGTAGTTCTTCTCGACGTAAGAGTGTCAAGTCATGTTACCTAGAATCATATGGATGAGGTAGGATATACTTTTCTCACTCCCCATATATTTTTGTATGTGAGGAGGATACCAATGATCATTACATGGTGGATATATATAAGAAAAGTGACCTACCTTCTACCTGAGTCATAAAGACTGGTGGGTGAAACAAGTACATCTTGAGACTTTCTAAGACTTCTTGGAAATCATTGTCCCATTGATAGGCGATTCCATTATTCTTTATCCTGATAAAGGGGAGATATTTGTTGGCCAAGTTGGTAATGAATTTTCAAATGTAAGCGAGTTTCCCTTAATGCCTCCCTTGTTCCTTGAGATATCATTGGGGTGGCATTACTAAGATAACACTATTCTTGTCATGGTCGACCTCAATGTCACAATGACGAACAAAAAATCAATGAATCTTCCCTAAAGTTGCCCTGAACGAACATTTAATTAGAATCATCTTCAGACTGTTCTGTCACACCTTTTTGAAGAATATTTGATGGTATGTGAAGTGATCACATGCCTGAATGGCCCGAAGGCCTTCCTTTTATTTTATTATAGATAATCCCCCTTTTAAGGGTTTAATGGGAACCCGTACATGACCCGTAAGCCCAAGGAAAAAGGCTCGACATGACCCGTAATACATGAATCGAAGGCCCATAGGCTTACCAAGCCCAATACATGACCTGTAGGCCCAGCCCACTAGAACTTAGCCTCCCCAGCGTCTACAACATTGATTGCCTTTAGCTCCCCACTTGCATTGCTGATCGGCTAGCATTGTCTCGTACTAAGCTGAACGGTGCCTAGTACCGATGGTGGTTGTCATACCCTCTCATTCTTCCAATCTAGTTAGCTCTGCTTCTGGTGACTGATACTGGTGCTCTGATCCTCCTATGGGGCCTGCTCTATTTGAACTAGGCTACTTCGTGGTCTTCAATGGCCCGAAGGCCCTCTGGCCCGATGGCCTTTGATATCCCTAAGGCCCTGAGACCCGTAGGCCCAAACCAGTGGCCCAATATCCCTAATCAGGTGAATATTCCAGCTTCTACAGTAAAGAACAGTGACTGCTACAGTACTCTAGAAATTCCCCTCAAGACGCTTTTGAACCTGGGTCTCTTGGATGCCAAGCAGGAGCCCTTACCACTCGGGTACGGGCTCATTGGCTGAAGTGATCACATTGATGATGGTATTTGACCACTAGTTATTTCAAATAAAAATTTATTATCATTCCCTATAGTTTCTGATATATGTTAGGAAGGGAATGTTGGTAAGTGGAGCCAGCATTCTTCAAGCCAATGGCAATGAACTGATATTATAAGATCCCTTGAGGGGCTATGAAGGCAGTGTAATATTCATCTTATAGGGACTATCCTTAACTAATTATACCTCGAGTACCCATCCATGAAATAAATGTATTGGAAGCTATTGGTTTCTTCAATCAAGATTTATATGATTGGAAATGGTAAAGCATCTTTTGGTATGTGTCAATTAAGGTCATTATGGTCAAGGAAGACCCCAATCTTCCTACTCTTATTCCTTTTGAAGATAATGTTGGTGATCTATCTTGGTTATTTCTCTTCTCAATTAAAGTTTGATTTGATCAATTAATCAACTTATTCCTCTAAATTAGCTTCATTAGAGGGGTACATACTTATAGTTTCTTGCATTAAGCCTTGATGCTCATTAGGGAGTCCAAAAAGGTTCTTATCCACATCTGAATTTAGTTCGAGAATTTCCGTGTAGGTCCAAGTGAACACACAGTGGTGATACTTCAAAAATATGATGTACATACCTTCCTCATCAAGGGGCATAGAAATTCTAATCATAGTATGTAGTGGGTCTTATTTTATTCCCAAATTTATCTATCTGAGTTCATTGGTGGTGGGGGAGGAACCTTCCTCGAATGACAAATGGGAGTTCCTGAGGTCATCCTCATATTCATCCACCTATGAGTCCATGGAGAAATATCTATATGAATTTAGTGATTAAGGGGAATCTCTATCACAATTATAGTCTGAGAGGCCATGAGGTGATAAATTATCATCCCTTATAATTGGGTCATTGTAGAGAGATTTCAGAGCTGATTTTATTTTTTTCTATCACTGGTGAAAGTAGGGTCTTGTACCTCTTGGAGTAAATATGCTACCTCAAGAATATTTATAGTGAGCACATAGTCGATGTTGATCATACTCTAGGGATTCATAGGTGTGGTCTCGAGGCCATTTGGTGTAGTAACCTATACATGATCTTCCACCATTAGTGTCTTGCCGCCCATTTTATAGAAACCAACTTCAACATATGTTTCTCTGCAGGTCTTGAAAGGGGAAACATCACCATGTAATATGCCACCTTTTCCATAAATGGGGTAATTCATACCTTGATCAAATTTTGAAGGTTCAAATTGGTGTTTATATAGTTAGGGTTGTCCAAGAATAACATTATATCTAGCGTCTTACTGGAAAACCATAAAATCTACATCAGATGTGAGTCACCACAAATTGATATTTGATACTGAGCTTCCTGAGAGGTATTTTATCATACATATCATACCCTTGAATGGTTAGCCTTATGGGAGAAAAACCCATTTCTCCATATACCGAATTTTGTAGGGTTCTGACTAGGAAGAGGTTGACTCGAAACTATTATCAATCTGAGCCCTATTTACGTTGATATTATTTAGTTTTCTCAAAAAATAGGAGCTTGATGTGGCCTTGGATGGACACTTCTTAATTTTGGATAATAAACGAGTTGGGGACATGGAATTCTAATGATATGGTCTCCAATTGATATACCGTGGATGTAGCGACTTCCCTCTTGAATTCCCATGGGCTCTGGAGGGCTTTAATAAGTGAATCCATGAGTTATTTTGAAATATATAGTGCACTGAGGACTGAGATCTTAGCTATGACTTCCACCATCAATTTCTAAACATCGTTCTTCTATGGTAGTGTTTGGATCTTTCTGATGTGGGTTTTCTCTTGGACATACAAATCAAGAGCCTAGGTATTTGAGGTGGATAGGCCTGTTGTTGGAACATAGGTTGAGGAAGTGTCGGTTACCCGTGATGTAGGTTGGGCTGACCTTCCCCATTGTCTAGGTTGATTAGAAAATCAAACTCCCAATAGGCAGTCATGAAAGAAAATTGGGTGTGGGCATCCACTAGAGGGTTATGATACACCATATTTCTTTTTTTAGCATGCTAGGGTTCATTCCCATGGGTCTCAACTTCATATATATTCTACATGGGGATATATCTAGAATATTGGATCTGAAAATGTCTGTGATGTCCCCTATATCCTCAGTTCCAACATATGCGACCTCTTGTTCCCCAGTTATATATATGAAATTCATGATATGGGGGATATATATTATTATAGAAGGGGTCTTAAAAGTGTATCATGTTGAAAAATATAGTATTAAATTTTGTCCCTATGAGGATTCCATTTAGTGGGGTGGTGCCCATGCTCTGGATGTTGTTGGGATGAAATTCATAATTGAATGATCTTTCCTTGGAGTAGAATATGACACCTACTCTTATGTTTCTTTCTACTCATGGTGGTCACACCTACTATTGGTATAAATATTTTATGTCACCTCATTGGGTGGTTGATATATTGTGGGTTTGAGAAGCTATGATCTCAGGGTGGCAGTATTTCAGTCAACTATTTTTTGAGTCAACTAGTTAACAATTTTTTGCACATGCCTGGCCGGGACCTTTTCCAATTACCCTCTTCTTTTGACTGGGTGATGACTATGAATAAAACCTACTCTAAGGAGTTTCCTTGAAATACCTATATGAAATTTTCCATGACTTTAAGGACATATTTGAAGATGAAGTAGTCCTAGATATTATGAACCAACCTTCCATAAAAAATGAAATAGTCAGGACGACCAGTGAGGGTGACCTCCTCGGGCTCCAAAGTTGTAATAACATGATATTTTTTTTATCCATGGCTAATGAGAAATAACTGGGGACTTGTTATTTTTAGTAAATAGTATGGTTTTTTTATATTTTCCTAAAATATTGGGCAACCCTAATTGTTTGTGCTTCTAGAAAATGGATATTATGAGGTTTTCACCACTCGATAGGAGTTGTTGGGTGGTTTGGTACTTTCCAGAGTACATGGATTAGTACAATTTTCATCTTGATAGTGATATTAGAAACTTATAATTTTCATGGTATTCTTCTCTATTCTGTAGACATGAGTGATGTTTTGGATTGGGTTTGATGAATGAATTATTCGATAAGTTGATCCATTTTCGTGAAATCATTGAACCCACCTAGATATTTCATTAGGATCAATGGTGTTTGTAAATTTTCCTGTAGATTTTTAGTATATTTTTCCAATAGTTTATCCCATGAGATATACATTTTAAGTTAACATGTTTCCAATATGATATAATTTTATACACCTTATAATTATTGAATTTATAGGAAATTTTTAGGTCGAAAATCAACATTTTCCTAAGTGTGGAACTAAATTGAAAAAGGAACTGATGATACATGGTTACCATTATATAATGGATCCTTCTAGAAGGCTAAAATACCATGAAAAGGATGGACCTATATGAGTTTACACAAAACACCTCATCTTTGTTTCCTCCTATTGACCTAGAGGTCCTATTATTAGCCCACATCGGGATACAAGTGTAAGAGATGATGTTCTGGGTCACTATTTTATAAAGATTTCAATTAGCTCCACTATTTTGAAAATATATTTTCTTAAAAAACTAATGTTTTCTTGAATACCATTCTCTTGGTGCTTGTCTCAACACCTATATATACTTCTTCATCCAATAAACACTCTTCTCATATTTAACCTGAATGGACCAAAGGCCTTATTTTCATTCTTTTTTAGTAACCCCATTTTAATGGATTAAGGGGGACCCTTACATGTTCCATAGGCTTTATAAAATTACTTAACCCAAAGGACTTATAGGAATTCATCTAGGCTATAACTACTTGAAACTGCTCCTCCATAGAATCTACATCATGATGTCAGTTCCCCAACATTGTATGTCTGTTATGTTAGGATTCATGTGCATGAAAATTCTGGTCTTGATGTAAATTGGCACACCTCTTCATTATTCCGAATATGTTAACTCTGCCCTACTGAATTCACCTGGTCTGAATCATCATCAGAAGCCTTTTCCATGAAGAGTATGGCTGGTCCATTTAAGCACAATTTCATGTGACTCGAAGGACTTGATGTGGCCCAAAGGCCTTGATGTGGCCTATAAGCCTTACTAGCCCGAAGTCCTTAGGTGGCCTGAATGCCTTGAAGGACTCAGGGACCAAACTGATTTCCCAAAATCCTAAGTATAAGAATAGTTCTGACTTCCAAAGTACTAAATAGTACCATATACTGTGCCTGTTACAGAACCCGGAAATATTCCTCTGCTCGGATTTGATATCGGGTCACTTGGATGCACTTGTTGAGCCCTCACAAATAGGGTTGAGGCTCAGGTTCCCTTTTCTCATCTTCATGAATAATAAAAACATCTAGATGCTCAATATAAACTTCTTCTTCTAGAACCCCATTCAGAAATGTTGATTTTACATCCATTAAGAAAACGCTGAACCTTATATGCATTGTTATTACTAGGAATAACGTGATTCTTCCTATCCTTGAAATAAGTGAAAATTTTTCATCAACATCAGTACCCTCTATCTAGGATTACCATTTACAAAATATTCATGTTTTATTTTTAATCACTGAACCTGCTTCATTCATTATGTTACAAAATACCCATTTTGTTCTAACGACATTATTATTTGTTGGTCTCAAAACATTCCCTTAGAAAACCTCCACTATGGGACTGATATAAATCTGTAATACCAAATATTATGTTGAATATTGATGTTTGATTACCTTTTATAATGGGTATTCCACTTATTGTAAACACTTTTAATATTCTATCACAACTTCTTAGTATCATGAAAAAATCCAACTCATACAATATTGTTATAGAAAAATAGATAATAATCAAATACAAGAATGTTTCTCATTGTCCCCCAATAGTTCTTCACGGATAAAAACTTGCATCACCTCTATACCATTTATATATTTCATTTGATTAAGTGATTTACTTATCCCCCTATGATATTCATGTCTTCCAGTTGTTAGTCCCCATGTTTAGACCTACAAACATTCTTATTCCCCTGAATCATTTGTTCATATGTGACTATAGGTGTGACAAAATTCTCCAACTCAATAAAATTTTATAGTTTTAGTTGCCTTCAATTATATTCTCCTTAGTTTAATTTACTACTTAAAAAGGAGCCACAAATAATACCTCTAATTCTACTAAGTTGTAATTCCATATAAGAAATAAAAAATAAAATTAATAACACCATCCCTATATATTTAACTAAATTAACTCCTTATATATCATGAATTCATTGCAGATTAAATCGTTTCATATAATTATTAAAAATTTATTCTTCTTTGCTGGTAACTGATTTGAATCCGTTGGAAGTCTTTAGAACATCACATCACCACTTTGCATCTTTTGATACCACTTCCTCTTGGATGTTATCTCTCCTAAAAACTAAGACACGTGAATGTCAGTTAATATAATTTATACAAATAGGGAGAATAAACCTATAGATTACTAATGAACAAGATTTTGGTTGATCCAGTTGGATCAAACCTTTAATACTTTCTTGTAAATAACAGTACTGTTTTTGTGTTCGTTCCAACTGCCCAGCAAAAATAAATTGTTCTTGCCACCTGAATAAACATTATTTAACCAAATTTTGAGTCTTATTATTATATTTATATTCTTCAGGCAATTCAATATTTTGAAAATTTTTGGGTTAAACCAATTTTTAGAAATTTTCTTCACTGATGCTTTGTTGATATTCCTTTTTCATGACTCTTTCTGTGAGTAGGAATCTTTACACTATTAATCTTCTCTTTATTCATCCCCCATTAGAGGATTTTTTTCTTTCTTTAACTTGTTTCCAGGTGGAAATACATGTGAATTTTTTCATGTATTTAATTATTCATTTTTTTATCAATTATCTGACTCACACCACCCATTTTCCTGGGGATGAGTCTTCTGATAATTTTTTATTATTATTAATCATTACAAGAGTATTATATCTATTTTTATTCTTAGTTCATTCACATTCTTTCCAAATGAGTTTTTTGAGTGTAACAATATATGTGATTGATACGCCTTTCATGGAGCTCCTTGTGATTCCCCTGCGGCTGTAAACCTATTTTTCAACTTATTATATTGTCTTCTAATATATTATTTTTTGTAATCAATTGACAATGTTAGGTATATCCTTCTGGGCTCCTTTTCCTTCCCTTATTTCTTACGACTACAATTTCTTTATAAATTCCCATTATTAGAACATATAAAACATCTTCCATTGAAGGCATACATCATTTCATTACTTCTCATCTAAGACATCGACGAATCTAAAATCCTATTTTTAACAATGATCTCATGGAATTAATGAAACATGCTATTGGTGTGTCCTATTCTCCAATAAATAGTATAATTTTAGGGATAATTTATTTTTAGAGACATTTCTTTTATACTTCTCAAAGGTCTTCTTGTTGTTCTCAAATTTTAAAATATTTCCATCTTCACGTCATGAAATATATTCAAAATCCTCAAAACTAAAACATTAATTATGACTATGAATCCCATATAAATAAAATATGTTATCACCACTTCCTATAAAATCCTTTTAAGGTTTATCTCTTTTACCCACAAGATTATTCAAGTTTTTTGAACTATTCACAACTCTCTTACTATCCTGCATGGGAGGGGGTTCATCTTATCCAATAGAATATTTTCAAAAAATGCACAACCCTTAGGGTGAAAAAATAATTTCAGGTTTTTCCTCTAACTTAGCATATTTTAATTTCATTTCATTATCACATACCAAAAGATAACCATACATTAAGTGCAAAAAAATCCTTCAACTTGGGAACGCCTCAGGAATTAGATTTCTGCATTTATTTCTTGATTGATTATATCTCTTCTCTCAATTATTTCATATTATAATCACTTGATAGATGTTTATAATTATGTTCTCTCTTGTGATTATTACCACTACTCATCTCATATTCGAATTTTCATATGATCTTATCCACGATGTCTATTTTCTCCTTTACCTTTAAATTTTTCCTGAGAAACAGAATCAGTATAACATGAATTATCATATTGTAGCCTTTGGTTCTCTGAGACTAGTTTAGATAGCTATGTAGAATGATGTTCATTTCTTTATTACTGATTCTAAATTTTTTATGATTCCACATTCTTTCCCTTTTCATCAGATTTTTTCTCTCTCTCTTTATAGATAAATTTTTTAGTTATTTAGATTTGGAATCATTTTTCTCCCAAAGATCATTAGCCATATAAATAATAATTTTATTTAAATATTTTAGCTTCTTGACCTAAATATTCAGTGATTGGATCTGGATATATTCACATTTAATTTCTTCATCCAATTTTAGACACAATTCTTTTGTTTCATGGAAGATATCAACTTTTCATCTTTTTGGAGTTTCTTCATCATAAGTAGTTTCAACATCAATTTGAATTCCATGTTCTTCACTCATTCCTACAAAGTAATTGAGTGAGTATATCTTTTCACTATCCAATTAATCCAAAAAAAAATTCAGTACAATTATAGTTTCCTTAAACTGAATCACACTTTTACCATAGACACTTCACAATGAGGAATACCACCTGACTTTTGATTATTCTTTGTAGTTTTTCTCTTCATCCTGGCACTCCATGATAAGATAAAATTGAAACATCATTTCCCATAGTAGATTAATGCTTGTATAAGGAAACAAATTTAAAAAGGATACCTATTCCCAAATAAAATTGTTAGGTCCAAAAGGGTCCTAGGTACCCTGAGGAGGGAGGGGGTGATTCAGCGTGTTAATATTATTTTCAAACTTCTTCCTACCGCACTGGACCTTAAAATCATTATTATAAGGGTAACTTAATATGCCCCTTAATTTTATTGTATATCATATACATTACAATTTTTTCTATTGATAATTCTTTGACTATAAAGATATAAAGCAACCATAAAGGAAAAATAATTTTTACCTGTTTCACCATCACTTGGCTACATCTATGGAGCATAAAATGGCAATGTGTTGATCGTACCAAATTCACTATGAATCACTACCAATATTGATGTTAAGAATAGATCAATTATATTCAAAGGATCACTTCCCAAACACAGTTTAGGGTCCGCACACTACATTTTCAAGGGACACTCCCTATGTCTCTTTCTCTGGCACACTTCTCGTGGAAATGATCATAGTATTCATCTTCATTTACACACTACTGTCAAAAGGGATCCACTCATAGTTTATAGACTTGTAAGTCTCTTCATTTAAATGAATGAAAACATCATAAACTATAGATAGAAGCTATGTTGATGTACCATTTTTACTTTTCGATGAAATAAACTTTTCCACATACTGTTAGATTGCAGAAATAACTTTCATGAACTATTTTAGTCCATTTGAGAAGTTCCTAAAATCCTCCATGAATTTCCTTGCACTGTGTGGTGTGAGTGCTTTATGAACCACCTTTGTATTCCAAAGACTGTGTCTCCTCCATGGACACTTATTCCTCTACGGGATACAATGTCTTATAAAACAGCTTCATGAACTATCCCTATGAACTTTATCCTTCGCAGAAATAATCTCATGTGTGTTAGGATGGTATGCCTGAGTATGATGTACTCTATTATACCAAACGTAGGATTGAAATAAGAATGATATTCTCAGATACAATAGGGGGTGAATTGTACCTTTTAAAAATTCTTTTGTAACTTTTAAAGATGCTTATGTTTAACAAGGTTAAACAAGATAATTCACAAGACCTTTATAAGTTCTAATTACATGCTAAATTACGAAAAGTGATTCTGGAAAAGGGACTTAACTAATGTTTACAAAGATGAAGAATCTACCTTAAAGCATATAGAATCTAACTATATCATATTATAAGAGTAAGGAAGTATAGGATTGTTATACTTTACTCAACAATACAATATGTAGCGGAAAAACTTGTAACAAAACATATAACAAGTAATAAGTCTTTTAACCCAAAGATAAGGGTATCCAACAACCATGGATAAAGTTCCCTTGATTTATACTTTCATGGAATTCTATCTTACCCACACCAGGGTAAGACCTCGATATGAAGATCAGAGTCTGTCTTTTTATCCCTACAAGCCCTCAACTATCAGGTAGTCGGAACCTCTATCTTCCACAGCATAGAAGCCCTCAACTTCAAGGTGTTGGAACCTCTGTCTTCCTATCCCCGAAAGACCTCGATTGTACACAGCAACAATCGGAGTCGCACGATGTAAGTCTACACAAGGAAAAGATTGAACTATCTGTTCAAAATTTCTGCACGAAGCTTGAGAGTTGATAAGATCCTCTATCTCTAGAAATCACATCAACAGTATATAGGCATAGATTTCAAAGTACTGTGTCAAAGATGTATCGAGTATTTTCAAATGAGCTCATATTTATAAGTGAATCTCCAATGGTCATCTCCCTCCTCCAATGGTCATATTCTTCCTTGAATTTTGGAGGGACATGTACAAATGTCACTCAAACAATGGCTAGTTGATAACTGAAGGCACATCATCGTTTTATAATAGAACAAGTGAAAGCATAACTAAAACTGATATTCAGAATGGACAAAATGAAAGTTCATAATGTATGTAAATGAATTCGGAGTCTGCAGTACAAGGATATTCAGATTATGTTTTGTAAAAATTCGTAATGAGAATTCATAATCAGAATTCATCATCAGAATTTGTAATAAGAATTCGTAATCAGAATTCATCATCAGAATTCAGAATGAGAATTCGTAATCATAATTCATCATCAGAATTTATAATGGGAATTCATAATCATAATTATTCATTAGAATTCAGAGTTATAACTTTATGTATGTTCATAATTAGAATTTAGAGTTGAACTTCAGAAAAGTTCGTAACAAGGAATTTGGAATTGAACATCATAAAAGTTCGTAACAAGAATTCATATCCTAAAACAGAATGCTTCATATCTAAGCAATACTTGATTCAAAGGTTTTAGATATGAATCAGATTTTTATACTTAAAAACTAATTATATGAACAATGAAACAATGTAGGGGTAAATTTCCTTTGGGAAGGAAATTTACCTTATGATAAGTAAAATATGGGTAAAAACAGATTTTCTTAATGATAAGGTGTTTGTGATTTTCAAAACAAGAATGAATGGAAATATCATAAGTAAAACCTTATTGACTCAATATCTCCCCCTTTTTGGAAAGCTAAAACATCCTTAAAATAAATAATGTAAGGACCTAGAATAAATTTCTAGACTTTGAAATTAAAGCTTATCTCCCTTTTTTATGGATAATGCTGAATACGTGTAACTCCCCCTTAGGATATGAAATTATAAGGATCGTATTCTAGATTTTAGAAATGGAATTTTCATTATCTTAAAAATGGAAATCTTCATAATGTTCAACACCCTATTAGATAGACACCCCCTTACTTAGGGATAGTTCTTCTTTACTTGGAAATTTTTCTTCTCCCTTTTGGAATTATTTTTCCTTCTACCCATTTCTGATTTTCAAAAAGTGTTTCATGGAATAGAAAACTGATAAAGTACCTAAAATATTAGTAACAAAAAATACAAGCATCAATAATTTCATTATGATTGGATGTATTAGTACAAGGAAAAAACAATACAACAAAATATTGGAGTTGTTTATTTTGTTTCTTTTTCCTTGGGCATTAGCATTTTGGAAACTTTCTTCAGCTTATTCATTTCATTGTGGTCCCTTTCTAATTGCTTCTCCAAGGTTGTGATCCTTTCTTATTGAGTCTTTAGGACCTATGCCCGAGCCTTCGTGGATTCTTTCTGAGACTTTAGCAATTCATCTTGCTTCACCTGTTTTAACCTGCATCACACTCCGAAGATCCTTCTCTGTTTTCAGGATTTTAAGAATATAACTCATCTTCCCATTTAGATCATTCACATCCTGAATCCGAGAACATTGTTCTAGACTTAGCTTTTCCTGAAAACTGTCTGAAATATTTTTGATTTTGACATCCTTAGTACCAAAGGCCTCTTTAAAATCATGTTGGAACTGATCAATCTCTTCCATATCAACAAAAAACTTCTTAGACCATAGAGTTATTTTTCTGCATGAATTTCTGTGGACTTCGTAGTTGATAAGAAAATTCTTATTTTCTTCCTCAATCTTCACACGTTTATCCATCACCGTGGATACAGATTCTGAATTCTGATTCATGTTGTGTTAAAGCATATGGCATCTGGAGTATATTGTAGGAATGATTGGAATTGTATCTACCAACTTCTTGAGGGACTCAACAACAAAATCGTGTACCAATGCAGATGACTCTGAATCAGACCACATGCTAGGAGATTGTTCTTCTTGTATTTCCACCAGCTTCCATTAAGAAGAGCCTCCAACATGATTATTCCTTATGATATATTTCATTGTGGTATCAATAAGAACATTCTTACCCTTGCTGATTTTCAGAATGACCTCTTTATCAAGAGATTCATGTTCACTTCCAGAAAGTTGTACAATCTTGTCTTCATCAATCGTATCTTTTTCACAACTAGCCACAATATATTGAGGATAGATAAAGTCATGATTATGACTTTCTTCTTCAGATGTCTTGTTCACTTCCTCTTCATCCTTCTCTTCATCTATGGGTGTAGCCAATTTTGAGGATCTGGCTTGAGAAATCCATAGTGAAAATTTCTCAGAATCACTATCCTTCTCATGATAGTCTTCAACATTCTTGATTACATCGTCTGAGCCACCACTGCTCTCAGATTGCTGAATATCCTCCACAGTTTCTTTCTCAACTTCCTTTTCTTTGTAATTTTACAGAGTCTTATTACCTCGAGTCCTAGGTAATTGTTCTACCAAAAAAGACTTCAGCACTGGAATGTTCTCAGATGCAATTTATATTGCCTTTAAAAGAGATTGAACTATCTCGGCCTCAGACGATTTCTTCTTGAGATTCATCTCCTTGGAATGATTCTCTAACTCATCAGCTCCTTTTTCTTTTAAGGCCTTAGCCTCAGTAGGGTCCAAGCTAAATTGTGGCTTCCCTTCCTTACTATTTTCATTGAGCTCTCTCCAGTTTTCTACCACCTCATCCAGTTAGGCTTTTTAATTTTTAGGTTTAAGAGGTTCAGATTGAACTTCGTTTGATTTTGGGGTTTTATCTTCATCATGAACTTCATTCAGCTTCCATTTCTTACCAGCCTTCTTTGAGGGTTCAACCTTTTCTACATTTTCCAGATTGGCATATGCCTCCTCCTCTAGAAGATCATAAAACTCACCTGACTGTTTTGAGAAACCAACTTTCATTCTCTTTATAGTATCATAACTGATAAGTAATACCTAGAAATTCCTCAACTTGGAGGTGCATGAAATCATGAATGAATCAAGACACCAAATAATATGCTTGGAGAGAAGAGCAGGATACATAATAATTTGAGCTTTCAAACTCCCATTCTTGATGTTCTGAACCTTAATAGGGATGTGCCTCATCAGATTGATCTTTCATAGATTTACCAATAAATCCAAGATGTAAATGTCACTTTTCTTTAATTTATCCTTGTCACCTCTTCTTGGTATGAAAAACCCTTGAACCCACAACTGTCGAATCTGATTGTTGGTAGAAAGATGTGAAATCTTTGCAGTCTTGACTTCTTTATGTCCAAGGAATTCCATAGCCTTCACTTTTCTGAATCTTCCTTGCACATCTGTTATCTTATGGGAGACAAATTCATCTTTTATATCATATGAGAGCCCCACCATGCTTTCAGCCTTCGTGTAAGATAAAGCATACTTCTTCCCATATATTTTGAAGGAGAATTTTTCTCTGCCATATTCATCAACGATGGAAAAAAACTTATAAAATTCTATAAGAAAATCTGTATAAACAATATCCTGATCCCCTGGCATTGATATGATGAAATCTTCCCATCCATTGAGTTTGATATTCTTAGAAATAAGAGAATCATACTTACAGAAAAAATTTGGATGGACAAACCTTTCCCTTTAGACTAACCAACTTGAGATTGGCTTCACAGTAGATATTTCATGAGAAGTGGATTCTATAGACATTCGGAATGGAGAAACACTGATAGATTCAAAACAGTCTTAAAAAGGAAGGGAAGAACATCCACAAGTGAGGGCTTGAATTTGATGTGGGACAACCATCAGGGGTCCCCTTTTTATAGGCAAAGAAGGTGACCTTTCATCTTCTAAAACACATATAATAGTTGTGAAACATTATGATTAGATCTAACGGTTGATAAACTAGCTACAAATAAATCTTGAATCCGGTATTTTGAGGTTTTAAGAAAAACATTCGTATTTTATGGGAAAAAAAATCCGAAAAACAGAAAAGAAAATACCATCATGAAAAATATGATGACTAAAACTTAAGTAAGAAGATAATACCTTTCAGATTGCCAGGAATATTATTCGTAAAAGGTGATATTCTTCTTGAAAAAAATTTGACTACGAAATACTCAGTACAAAAAACCCACAATGAAAATCATAAAATCTAAAAGTTTTATTTAAAAAACATTGAGTACAAAAAATTGATTACAAAAATATCGAGTACGAGAATTACCATTACGAAAATTCTTATTATGAAAACAGCCATTACAAAAATTTCCAGTATGAAAATTTTCATTATGAAAGTTTCCAGAAATAAAATTTCAAAAAACGAACTATGAAAATTTTCATTACAAAAGTTTTAAAAACTAAGTACAAAAATTTTCATTATGAAACTTTTTGAAAAGCTCATTATGAAAAATTTTAAAAATCTCTTTACGAAAATTTTAAAAATCTCATTACGAAAAATTATGAAAATCTCATTACAAGAATTTTTGAAAATCTCATTAGGAAAAATTTTGAAAAGCTCATTTCGAAAAATTTGAAAATGTCTTTACGAACATTTTTGAGAAGCTCATTACAAAATTTTTTGAAAAGCTCATTATGATTTTTTTTGAAAATATCACAAACAAATGTACTCCCCCTATGAAAAGGAGTTTATTAATGTTATGAGATTTTTTAATAGATATTTATTCAAGGAAAACTACCTTAGGGTAATCATTCCTAACATCTGTTTAATATATTCAAATCTTTCGGAAGGTACTGATTTTGTGAAAATTTCATCAAGTAGATCTTGCATTCTGATAATCTGAATAATAAAATCTCATTTTTGTGTGTGATCCCTAAAAAAGTGATGCCTAATATCTATGTTCTTTGCACGAGAGTTATGTGCATGGTTTTTACTAAGGGAAATGGAACTTGTGTAGAACAAAAAAGATCCATATACACTAGCTGTAATGAATCGGTGGTTGAGACTTCACCGACTGATTTAAAACACGATTTATGTTGCTTTCCATACTGACAAGGGTCAAAAACATTTGAAGAATCAATTCTATGCTTTGGTAGATCCTTAACTAACCCATTCTTATAGAGTTTTCATAAGTTCCTAAGGTAACAGTGTCCTAACCATCTATGCCATAACCAAGAATGATCTTACATTGCACTAAGGAAAGGTAAGTCTTGGATCCTAAGATCTTCTAAGTTTAGTGTGTAAACATTCTATTGCCTATTGGCAGAAAGAATAAACTCTTACTAGGAATTGTGTACTAAGAACTTATCATTCCTAAAATTCAAAGGTAGCCTTCATCACATAATTGACTTATGCTGATGTGGTTGCGCTTAAGACCCGTAACAAATAAAACATTTGAAATCAATGTTTTATCAAGAAGAACGATGTTAATTATACAAATAATTTCTCCCTAAGAATTATCTCTGAAATTTACTCTTCCTTCTTTCATTTTGATAATATTTTCAAAATATTATTTGTTTCCAGTCATATGTCGGGAACATCCACTAACCATGTACCACATATTTTTGTTGGTACTTTCTCTATTTTCTTGAAAATAAGTAAAAGATAGGTTTTCGGAATCCAGACTAGCTTGGATACGGAAATTTCATAAAGTAAAATTTTGGGTACCCACATCTTCTTAGAAAAATGACCCTTATGAAATCATAAATATTGGGTTTTGTTTAAGGAACAATTATTTTCCCAGTGACCACCACACTGACATTTAGGATAGATTGGGGAACGTTGAAGAACAAAGTAACTGTTTCTTAAAATCGGTTTAGAACTTGTGTATCCAAAACCATAAGTATTCCTTCAAGGTCGGATTTGTGAATACATTTTTTCAAAATTTTCCTTACCTAGGGTAAATTTTGACAAACACTTCCCCAAGGAGAATATTTCAGATTTGAGTTTTATAACTATGTTATTGTCTTCAAAAAAATTTGAACAAGATCTTGGCTCGAAAACATTTTTCATAAACATTACGTTTTCTAGGTCTTTAGAAAGTTTATCCTTCTCAGAACATACATCCTCAAGATTTTTTTGAAATAATTTCAAAATCATAATTTTTCTTATCAATATCTTTAGAAAGATCTGATATTTCCTTAGTAAGAATAACATTCCTATAATTTGCCTTATCATGTTTTTTCATGAGTTTTGAATTCTCATTCTTGAGGAGTTTGGAAAACCTAGAAACTTCTTCATAGGGAGGTAATGTAGTATCTTCATTAGAAGAAGATTATTCATCCGAAGAGTTATAATATTTACTATCATTATCATTTATGGAAACATTGGTCATTGATTCAGAATTGTGTACCTTAGCCATCAAGTAATGATTATCAATTGGTATTCTGGATAAAAACCAAGATTCTTCTATCCAGAAGATTCATAATCTGAAGATTCATCTGAAGAATATCCACCACTGGCACTCCATGTGTCATTGACTTTCAACACGTTATTAGCATTGGACTTGTAATACTTCTTTATGTTTTTCTTAGAATGCCTTTCCTTTCTTTATTTTGCCTTTAGCATAGGGCAGTCAAGTCTTATGTGTCCAGCTCTCTTGCATTCATAGCATGTATCTTCAGAGTCATTCTTGTCTTTCCTTTCCTTCTTCTTATATTTGGAATGGAAGTTCCTCTGTCCAGCTATCTTGTTCACCCTTCGAGCAAGATTTTCTAATTCATTTTATAAGGATTCACTTCCACTAGATTTGTAATGGATAAAAACTTTATTAGTTCTCGATCTGTTAACTCTCTTAGGAGTCTTGGATTTCATTTCATTGGAAGTAGTAGTAAAGCTACACTGCCATTTCCATTCTTATTCTCCACAATTTCACCATCTCTCTTCATTCTAGTCTAATGCTAAAGAAGAGTTCCAAACAACACATCAAGGGTAATCTGAGTGACCTTTGTATTCTCATCAATTGCAGTCCTTTTAGATTCCCACTCATTTGGCATGATGTTGATGATCTTTTCAACAAGGGATTCATCATCTAATCTATTTTCACCCATTGATTTCAAACTATTCACAATAGTCATGAATCTCTGTTACACCTTGTATATGGGTTCACCATATGGAAAACTAAAACCATGATATTACGCTCTAAGCATGGATCTTCTTGTCTCAATAACTTTAGAAGTTCCATTGTGAGTAACTTCTAGATTCTTCAATATAGAATTTTTTTCTTCACAAGATGAGACTTGGATATATATATTTCTAGTCATTGAATAGAGAAAAGTATTGCATACCTTATAATTGAGTTGATATTCTTTATTTTCTTGATTTTTAAAGGGACTTAATTATTTATCAAGAATTTTGTATCCACCGGTGAGCATAACAAAATTTTCAACTCTAGTGTTGATAATAAAAGTCTTCATGTGATATATCAAATATTCGTAATCATTACGATCAAAGATTGGTGGTCTGGTTGGATTAAGATTAACTATTGAACCAACATTGATTCCAGCCATCTTTAATAAATGTCTTTCCACAAAAACATGTTAGTAGAAAAAGTTTTCAAATAAGGAAAATATTCTAAGAAAGAAAATATAGAGTAAAAGTATCTCTACGAAAAGGTGAATCCGAACTATGAGTCTGAAAAAAAGATTCCAAAAAATATGAATCCGGAAGTGTGAATCCGAATATTCAATTCTGAGAATTCTCTTTTGAGTCTAATTGTGAGATTAATTCAGATTATACCAAATGATCTGATTCCAATTATTAGGATGGTATGTGTGATTATCATATACTCTGTTATAACAAACGTGGGATCGAAATAAGAATGAGATTCTCAGATACAAGAGTGGGGGTGAATTGTACCTTTTAAAAATTATTTTGGAACTTTTAAAGATATTTATGTTTAACAAGGTTAAACAAGATAATTCAAAATACCTATATAAGTTCTAATTACTTGTTAAATTCTGGAAAAGTGATTCCAGAAAAAGAAACTTAACTAAAGTTTACAAAGATGAAGATTCTACCTTAAAGCGTATAGAATCTTACTATATCAGAGTACAAAAGTAAGGAAGTATAGGATTGTAATAATTTCCACAGCAATACAAAATGCAGCAGAAAAACTTGTAACAAAACAAGTAACAAGTAATATGTCTTTTAACCCAAAGAGAATGGTATCCAACAACCTTGTATAAACGTCCCCTAATTTATACTTTCAAGGAAGTCTATCTTACCCACACCAGGGTAAGCCCTCGATACAATGATCGGAGTTTGTCTTGTTATCTCGAAAATCAATCAACTATCAGGTAGTCTGCACCTCTGTCTTCTTCAACAAAGAACCCATCAAATTCAAGGTGTTGGAACCTCTGTATTCCTATCCCCGGAAGCCCTTGATTGTACACAACAATAATCGAAGTTGCATGAAGCAAGTCGGCACAAGGAAAAGTTTTAAAAAGTTGTTCAAACACTCTGCTTGAAGCATGAGTGATGATAAGAGCCTCTCTCTCCTTAAATCACATTAACAACATGTAGGTGTAGATGTCAAAGTACTATGTCAGAGTTGTATCGAGTCTTTTCAAATGATCTATTATTTGTAGGCTAAGCTCCAACGGCGGGCTCCATCCTCTAACAGTCATATTCTTCCATGAATTTTCGATGGACTTATACATGTGTCACTCATACAACAGTTTGTTGATAACTGAAGGCACGACATAATTTTATAATAGACCAAGTGAAATCATAACTAAAACTGATATTCGGAATGGACAAAATGAAAGTTCAGAATGTAAGTAAATGAATTCGGAGTTTGTAGTACAATGGTATTCGGATTCTGTTTCGTAGAAATTCATAATGAGAATTTGTAATAAGAATTCATCTTCAGAATTTGTAATAAGAATTTGTAATAATAATTCATCATCAGAATTCGGAATGAGAATTCGTAATCATAATTATTCATCAGAAATCTTAATGGGAATTCCTAATCATAATTATTCATCAGAATTCAGAGTTGGAACTTTATGTAAGTTCATAAACAGAATTCAGAGTTAAACATCATAAATGTTCGAAACAAGGAATTTGGAATAGAGCTTCAGAAAAGTTCGTAACAAGAATTCGGATCCTATAACCAAATGCTTCATATCTATGCATTATTTGATTCCGAGGTTTTAGATATTAATATGATTGTTATACTTAAAAAATAATGATATGAACAATGAAACAAGGTAGGGGTAAATTTTCTTTGGGAAGGAAATTTTCCTTATGGTAAGTAAAACATGGGTAAAAACAAATTTTCTTACGGATAAGGTGTTTTTGATTTTTAAAACAATAAATAATGGAAAATTAATAAGGAAAACCTTATTGACTCAACACTGTGGACTACATTACCGTTCGCAAAATTCTCCCTCACAAACCACTTCACTCTACAGAATCCTCCCTCATGAACCTATAGGACATTGAATAATTTATTCCAAGAATGAAGATGTTTTCTAATGAAAATATCTTTAGGAAGTGATAGTATTATTGGTCATTATATACATAAATATGTCCTAAAAAATGATAATCCATTTTACTCAAATCTTCGATGTCGTATAGAATTCATCGCAGACAATGTTATGCCGTCTATATAGAGACTTCCATCCTTTACAGAGGGTAGTCTATTTTATAGGCAGAAACCCTTTTTGGATCCTCAAATCATCCCCTACAATTTGTAAAAGATGATTCATCCCATGAGCTGCATGCCTTCCGTAGATTCCAAGCCTCCCACGAACTGTTTCTCATACATGGTCTGCATGGAATCCTTCGGGGTACACATACAACTACTATATGGAAATTCTAATTTTTTACAAATTTCCTTTGTTGTTCTAAAAAACTTCTTTTTCGGTATCTGATCTATGATTCACAATCCAAAAACTGTTAATCCTCTATAGAAAAAACTCTTTTTTAAATAATAAAATCCCTATTTTGAGGTCTAAAAATTTGGAAAACACTAGGAAATGACACCACCATAAAAACTTTTTTCGGTTGTATGAACCAAACCCATTCGTAGTCATCTGCCATTGTGAACAAACACAATCACCACAAACACACCGAGAGGATTACTTGAGGGTTTTTTCCAATACCCGAGTACATCATTGATAAATCCATTCATTCATCCTTAGGGAGTGAAAGGGGGAGCATGATGTTTCCTTGATATACCCTATGTGATTCACTTGATGAGAAAGATATATCAATGAGATTTAACAGGATGAGGTGGACATTTCATAATGGTCTCACGGATCACCTACAGTGCATCACAAGTATTTTATAACAATGATTGGCATTTTCATTGTACATTTTTATTTTCTTCATTTTATTCTACAAAGGATCAGGGGGCTTGTGAGTTTCTTTGCAGATTATCAAGGACAATTACCCTTCCCATCGGTGATGTTTCACATGATCATTATGACCATGAATGTACTCCAAATTTTGAAATATTTACACCTATTTTCTAATTATTTTTTAGATAGTTTTCTCATTCACTTTCTGATAATAACCCACATGTCCAGGGGCAGCTTATTTGGTTCCCGCCACAAAACAAGAAGTTTTTTCTTAAGAGCCTTAATAAGCAAAAGAATAATTTTTGAAATAGAATCCTTGGGATCCACTATAGGTTATGTAATGTATTTGTTTCTTTCACATGACATTATAATGTTCATGAAATTATGAGTCCATAGAAGGCTCACACAATCCATAAGTCTTGATCACCTTCTTCTTTCATTGCTTTTGTAGGGAAATCAATACACAAATTTAGGTATTTCTTCATTTGTGAAATTTCTTATTCTCATTTTGCGTGGGTCAAAAACATACTATTCATATACCGATCGAATTTATATTTTCCACTATGCTTCACTCTGATATAGAGTTCATATTATCCCCAGTATACCAACATACACCCTCACTGCTTATCAGAAGACTCTGGTATATGGGAAGTTGTGTTTAAGGCCATGTGACCCTTAGGTTTGGTTATTTATGAGTGAACTATTCTAGGACATCACAATATGATATCAGTCATTTTATTTTCCTTTATCTTACTTTTTAGGGTTTGTAGAATAAAGATTTTGGAGTATCAGTATTTAGATATTATCTATGTTTGGGATTAGCTAACACACATGAAATGAAAAATCATATGTTTTTAGGGATGATAATTATTTATCATGATTTTTCCTATTACTGTTATACCATTTTCATCATTGGGGGATACATATGATTTATAATGTAGTGTATTATAGATTTTCACCCTTTATCCTGTACAATAAGAGATCATTTTCTCAGGTTTCAATAAATTCATGTAGGGATTTATATTCTATGTATATTCCATTAGATGAAAATTTAATTTGTATATTTCTTATTGATTATTTCATGTGTATTGAAATCCATGATAGCACTTTATATCATTCTTGTGGAAAAAAGGGAAAATATTTTTTATTAATGTTCATGTATCGTCCTAACAATTTTTTTTGTATAGATTGATGATGGAAACATACCTAAAAAAAATTTATATGGATTATTCCATGAAACCTCTATTATATAAGCTGAAACTATTAGGTTGTTATAATTAAATTGACTGAAAATTAAAATTTATATTTTATTACAATTATAAATTAGAAATAATAATTCATATAAATGAAACATTATATATATACATGTTACATTCTAAAACTAAATGTAATAGGATGGTTGAAGTTAAATGGGGGTACCAATTGAATATTATAATTTTGATGAGTTTATTACAATGTAATGGAAATATGTATTACTAAACCATTATATACACACTTTCTAAAAATTTAAATTTTGAAGGATGATAAAAATGGTTTTTGTTAAATGATTATAAAAATTGAAAAATAAAGTGTGTTTTCCACTATACCATATAATCTTCACCCCATATAGTAAAACCCTTATGATTAAAGATATAATATTAAACTTTGAATAGACCATATAAGTGAATAGTTGGGTAGTTTTCCACATATAGTAATTCCTTTTATGTGTCTTGTTTTCCCACATGTAAAATCTTATATTTCATATCTTATATTGAGGAAAATTCTTGGAATTGTTGATATAGGCCACCATGGAGACCACAGGTCAAGACAGGAGGCTAGCGATGACTATACCATTCATGTGGTGGGACCAACACTACCTTTAGTACAACATGAAACACCTTCCATAGGACCACATAATTTTCCTCAGTGGTTAATTAAGGCTGGATAGCTCTATAAGCTTCATTATTTCATATATGGTTACCGAATTTATATATTTAAAACAAAAAACAAACAAACTACTAAACTAAAAGTTAGTATAAGATATGAAAGTCCGAGGTCGAACCCACAAAGACAATTTTAGAGAAAATATTAATTAAATAAGAAAGAAATAAACTAATTATGAATTGAAGAAATAAAATATCAGATTTCAAGTATTGAATTTTTGAATAATGGGGGAGAATAAAATATAAAAATTGGTTTCGGGAAATAAATAATCTAGGTTCATGGGATGAAAAGGTATAAGATAATCAATTAAAAATCATGCAGTCATCAGAATCAGGTAATAATGAGTTCAATGGTCCTAATAAATGCACTCCATCCCAAAGTAACATTCTTTCATTGTTAGTTACATCATATTGTAATGAGTGGATAAATGAAAGCCTTATTTAAACATATGGAAGAAACAAACATAATGGTCATTGTGGAAGCCTACACCCAAGATCACATATTAAACTAATGATTTCAATCAATCTTGGAAATGGTCATGTAGAAGAAGAAAATAAATAAAACACAATCCCTAACCTCACTCAAAATGTTTATATAAGAGGAATTAGAAAAAAGGATATAATTAAAGAAAATATGTTAAATTATAACATGAATTTCATTAATTATAAAATACCTTATACAATCAATCCACCTAAATCACAGAGGTAACACCCCAAGCATCCATGGTATGCTTCTCTTCGAATTATACAATAGTGTGAGATGTACACAACACCGAGTTCAAGCGCACCACAACCTATCAAACTAGCGGTTTAAAAAGCTATTATGAATATTTATAACCAAATTTTGAATTTTATATATATCCCAAAAAACATTCAATCATCTTTTTTGTTTCTTAGACATAATATAAGGAAAAATTCAGTTTTTCAGATAAAAAAATTATTTTTTAAAAAATAATGTTTTTTAATAGAGAACCCTATATAAATCCAATATTTGACACTTTTTTAAATTAGATTTGTTGAAATATAATTCTTATTTAGAACCGGGACATAAAAAAATTTTTGGATAAATTTTTTGTGTTTTCTGATAACTTTCATATTTTGATGAATAATTAAAGATACTAAATTTTAATAGAAATTTTTTTTTTCATAAAAATACTTTATAGGGTTAAATTAAACATTTGAATGGTTTTGAAGTATAATTAGATTATATTTTAATCATTTAATTCAATTTTGTTCATTGGAAGTAATTTTTTACTTCTAAACCAGATATAAAAACATATCAATCTTTTGATTGTTTTTACATCTCAAAAACCTAGTTTATAGTTTTAACAATGGGAATTAATTTTAAATTAATTAATTCAACCTCTATGTTTTTAATTTGGTAAAATTAAAATAATTTTTGGAATTAAAATATTAAAATTATCTTAGTGTTAAGATTTGTTGTTTTTCTGAAAACATTCTTTTTATTATGAATTGTGGAACACACAGCGTTATTATTTAAAAATTGACTTTTTATTTAAATAAATATTTATTAAAATTTATTTTATGTGAAAATAGATACATAATAACAATATTTCTTCAATATAACTAATTGGAGTCATTTTATAATAAAATTAGATGTTTAAAATTTTGTTGAATTTTTTAACGTCTTTTACCCACATTCTAGACACGTTGGAAAATTTGCAAAAAACATAATTTTACCAATTCTGTGAATTTAATTTCAAAAACCCAAGAAACACATTTGACATCATTATGTAAAATGTGGTACAATAAAATGAAAATAATTTTTGGTGAATAGTATCTTTTGAATTTTATTTACCATGGATAAAAGTAAATAGGGTAATTAAAGGTAAAAATGATATTATAATTACCCTAACACATGTCATAATTCTATTGGATACGTTTATTTCGACCAAAATCAAACTTTTGAATATAATATGAACCTTTTGGTCAATTTGGTTTATATTAGGACATTTTTTATTATTTTACATAAAGAAGAGTTAAAAGTGTAAAATTTAAATTTTATTAACTAAAACATTTTTCATATAGGGTTATACATAAGATGATTTTGACAATAAATATGCATTAGAAACATAATAATATTTAATAAATAATTTAGGTTTATTTATATGTTTAGAAATTAAATTATTAAATTTAATTATAACACAATGATGAGGTAGTAACCACCTTATTAATGAAAGATTAAAATAATTGATATTGTTAATATTAAAATAAATGTAAATTGAGACTTTTGATAAATTTCAAAAAAAATGGTTAATAATAAATTTTAGGGTTGATTCAATTTATTTTTTTCCATGAAATCATATTTTTATGACTTTCACAAAAACCAAATACTAAATAATGTCAAAACTGACATAAATGATTTTTTAAAACAAATACTATGTTATTAAATGATATAATAGTCCATAAAATCTATGGTTCGAAAAAACGACTTATATAATAATATATATGTCATTAATGAACCACTTTTCATTCTATTGGAATTTCATAGTATGTTTTTTAACCATATAATAAAATAATACAAGGAAACGTGATAAATGATAAACTATTTAACCAAGAGTAAAATCTATACGATAATGTTTATTTGGTGACCTAAACCTGTCTAAGACCAATTGATTGAGGTTTTTCAACCCATCCCTACCTAATCCTTAAAATAAATCCCTTTGGATCCATTATATAACAAATATTATTGTATAATAAAATAATATTTCAAGGCTTTCCTAAAGTGACCCTCACCTCTCTTATAAAAAGGTACTTCACCTTTTCTCAAAATCACACCTCAAAAGCCATATGTCTCAGACAACCCCTACTCGAATATTCTCCCAATTACCCTCACATCAACCTATAGGCCTTAAATTTATCCTAAATCCAATCTATGGATCCCTTTTGATCAAAAAAAAGGAAGCACCCGAAGAATATGTATTTATTTCATCACCTCTTTCAATGTTATTTTCTTCTTCCACATCCTCTTTATTTTTTGTTTCCATACAATAATAATAATACCAGTACCTTTTATATAATTTTATGTTATTATAAATATGGTACAATCATATTCATTATTCTATCCATCATATGAATGGAAAAGTCACCATACGTGTGTATGTATGTCTTACTGTCTCCACGTCGTGGTGTAGTTTGTTATTCAACACTTAATTATATTGATGGGTATAATAATGAGTATAATTGATGTAAATAATATATATAGCATTTTAATGATTCTGTATATATGATATACCATCAAATTACATACGATTTCACTATCAAAAGAGCGGTATTTTCACCCGTGCGTATGTACAGATTACCATCTCCACGAATGTGATATGATAAATTCCACATCATAACCATTCAAGAATAAATATCATTTTATGATTAAAAAATAATTTTTAATAACATAATATCATCATGTATACAAATAAAATATATCCTATCCATAACAAACATAACTTATGTAACAAAACATATAACGAAAAATGAATCAGTTAACACCTGAAATAATGATACTATTTAATTATTTTTAACAAAGAAATACTAAAGGAAAATATGTGATATCATATTTATGTGTATGGTTCATTTATAATTTAATAACAATTATTTCACCAATATACAGGAGTTTAACAAACCCTCAATTAAAGAAAAGTACAAGGTAAGAGGTTTTCATCTCACTTCTTATTCCCATGAGATTCATGCTATATTGCAACTATTTCGTTTTGTGTGGTGGATGCTCTGCCCATGATTATATTCTTTGTGTAATATAATTTAATTTATGGGTATTTACATCTTCATTGTATGATCTTTCTTTCATGGAAAGTATGTTTTGTATGTTACTAAATTGGTAAGGGAATTTCTAATTTCAATTTCCACTCATTGGGTTTTACACAAACTTCATTGATTATTTTATTCCAAGATTATGTGTGAAATCACTATTTATTACTTATATAGTAATTTCAACTCCCATTTTTTTGGATATAATTTTTATACACATAATAACTCCATTGATAAATTCTCAAGTCATCAGTATGAACTTGATAAGATAATTTTAACGGAATTTCTATTCATTGAGTTAAATATCCAAGTCATTGGTGTTGTTTTTACAAGAATATTTGTGAATTCCCACTGATTGATTTACAGTAAATATAAAATCATATTGAGTGTATTTGTATATTTTATAAATAATTGTTTCATTGATTTATCCTTAAGGATATGGTCTTTATAAAGTACTTCATCTCAATTTACATTCCGTTGAGACTTCTTTGTTGTTATGCACCTATTCGCTCTTATATGGTGTATATACCATCATTAACATATTATATAATGAATCCCTTTATTCTCATGATATTTATTTTTATATATTAATTCTATTATTTTTATTCAAGCGTCTTTCATTTGGTTATGAACTCTTTAACTAAAATAATATTTTAAATGTTTTAAAGATTTATTATTCTAAATCATTCTATTTAATTTTCATATTTTAAAAATGGTTTTATGAATTTATTTATATGGACATGAATTTTTTAAAATTAATATTCCTTTTAAATATTCACTGTTTTATGGGACAGTATGATTCAAAAATCTCTTTTAAATTTCATATTGATAAATAGTGAGATATTTAAATGTTTCCGTGAAAAAGGGGACATTTTTCTCAAATTGTTTTATTGATTATTTTAATCTATGGGAATATCCATCATTATATTTTATTATTTATTGTGGTTGATTTATTATAATATAATCTTCCATATTTTATTGAATTATTTATATTTGATTGTGGATGTCCTATTTTTATACCATTCATTGATTGTGGTTAATGTATTGACATTTCATATGCTAGTTTTAATACGAATGTTTAGATTAGGTTTCACCATTTTCATATGAGGAATGATACGGACTTAGTAATTGATGTTTGGAGCCCGCTATAGCTTTTTTATGCCTCGGTAGGTCTCATGAGACAAACTGGTTTCTTGCCACAAGGCCTTGAGACTGTCCTATTTGTAGTCCTGGCACGAGGCCTTGACTATGTGGTTATGATGTCCGACATTATGCATTCCATCATTATGAAATTAGATATTGATATTAAATGTGATTATTGGACAAGTAGAATATCCATGTGAATAAGTAAATGACATTATTTGATTTATATTTTCCATATTATGCTGAAATTTAAGATTAAAACGCTTGTGTACATTGCCTTAATTGTTTATGCTTATTTATAAAAGTTTCTCCGATACTGTTATCCTTACTGTGCATCTGATCTCACCCCTTTCTATTTTTTATTTTTCCGAGGATGTGAAAAATTATATCATGATTATCCTATAGGAATAGTCTATGGGATGTAAGTGTTTTAACAGGGGATACAATATTCTTTTTCTTTATTTCATGATGTAATGTAAAACTTATGTATGTATCTAGTACTTCAAAGGATACTAAATTAATCGGTATTTCGGGACATGATATCTTGTGATCCAGTCAATGATATTTAATAATCCACTAACTCTAGGTAAATAGGGGCAGGGAATTAATGTTTATATCATAGTAAATTTAGTGCAAACAATGAAATCTTGATTTAGAAGAACTGTGATTAAACAAAATTACCGTAAGATAGACTTTGGGGATTAGTATGGAAGAACATCCAAATTTTTTGATAATGTTAATATTATGTTGGTTTTCAAATAAATACATCCCTATCTGGATATGAGTAGATTGAGGCGGCTCTGGAGAAGATGTACCTATGGGTAAAACCCAACAACAACTCTTTGAGCTAGAATCGAACGGGAACTAGTGAATGACAATGATCCTTACGTCACTCATGGATATAACACTCCCCAATGATATTCTTAACATAAATCAAAACTTCATTACAAACTAATTTGAAGGATTTAAATATAATATGAGAATAAATAACCTTAGTTAATCCTAAATTGTTTTTGATTGAAAATAAGGTGTCATTAAATTTTATAAATGATTTTATGACCAATGTTACTCATACTATGATTTCTAGTTTTAGTCAATGGCTGGGTTCCATGAAAGACGTAGTAACATTGAAAATCATGTACAAGGTGGGAATGATGGTGGAAATGGAAAACGAATTGGAATGTTGGTAGGTGTAAAATATATTGTGTTCATAACGAATAAGTTTTCCAAAAATACGATCAAAAACATATATATTAACCAACTGCTGGACTCAACAATGAAGAGAAAGGTCATGAATGATAAGAGATCTAGCAGTGGAGACTATGGAGAAAAGAAGGCTCGATTTCCCTCATGTAGGAAATGTGGAAGGAGACACCTAGGAAAGTGTCTCAGTGGAACAAATAAATTCTTTATGTGTGGAAAAGAAGGACAAAAAGTAAATAATTACTGAGAAAAAATGAAGAGTAGTATGGAAGAAAATAAAAATGATTCCAACAATCCATTTACTGACATTTTCTGTAAATGTAGGGGATATGGGAATTACCCAAGTCAATGACCTATTCTATAGGATAATCACTTGGTTAAGGACGAACCTATGTGGAAATAAATGTATGAATTTTTTTTCAAAAGTATTAGGGCTCTTTGTTGATGTGATTTATTTAGATGACTATTCTCTTGTATGTGTAACCCTACAGTTTGTTATATTAAAATGATATTCGAGGAAGAATTATACTTTCTTTTGTGGATATAGTTATAAATAAGCATTTGGGTTTATATGATCCTTGAATTTGATGAAATTTCAGGTTATTAATTTTTTTGGTTGAAAATGAGAGGTATGAGATAACATTTGAGGTTAAATTATGTTATAGTAATTTTGAGGTATTTATCTCATTTTGGGAATGTTATAAAATATAGTTTTTGAAAAAATACTGCATGCATACCGTGTGACAACCCGTTGTGTCAGAAAAAGTTGTGGGAATCGAACCCACAACCAATGTGTGAATGGGATTTATCGCCTACCATTAGACTACGTGAAGTCCCTGGTTAGTATGACTAAATATTTTTAGTTAAATGATTTAATTGATCAATAATAAGTTTATTTGGGATCTTATGTTTTATAAAATGGATATCCTAAGTGTAGTAAAATGATTTGATGATTAAGTGATAAATGTTATATTGGAAGATGTTCGGTATTTTGGGAACAATATATGCCTATGGAGAATAGAATACTATGGGATTTCATTTTAGGAGTTATGGTGGATTTTTATCTATGTTTTTATTGTGGATTTATAGTTACTTGGATTATTTATAGAAATTATTAATCTCTCATAGTGAATGTGTGGTTAGGGTATTTACTATTAAGTATGTGACAATATGAGTAGTCTATGTTATTTGGAGATACAATTTAACATGGAATAATAGGTAATCAAAATATTCTATGTTTTGGCTTTCAATCGTAGTTTGGATTATATTGCACGATTTTAAGGAAAATTGTTTATTGAATAGTATGTACTGATCATTGCATATTTATGGTTTAATTTTATAAATTATGATTAATATTTCTTTCCATAGAGAATTTTCCATTTTGGGGATCATCTCATCTGGTACTAACCATTTTGGTTTTGGTTAATCTTTAATGACAAGGGAAATATATTGTTCCTCTATTTGGATTATGTGATTCTCTGTAAGTTGATTCTAGAGCTTCAGGTGTGACCAAGAAATCTTGAATACTCATCATTTGGAGTGAAATATGAGTTTGTGGTAGAAATTAGTTAAAGTATGGAAATCTATGTATGAAGTATTTTTTTCTTATTCTATGAATAAATTAATTTTTAAACCACAGATAAATGATCTTAAACCCAAAAATTTATGCTCCCAAATTTATACATTATTTATCATATATTTATGGCTTTGAAGCCCTAAATTTTCCATTTACATGTTTGTGATTGATGACCTTAATCACTCTCTATAAATATTTACGTTTTTCCTCCAATAATAATTACCACCAATGTTCTCCTATTTTAAATCCTAATTTGGTGGTGACATTTTCATTTCCCTTTCCCAATTCTCAAGACTAAATTTTATTAACCCTATTTTCGATGTGGGTATTCCACAATCGTATTTTCTATTTTTTAACCTTTTAATTGTAATGAACAATTTCAAATTTTGGGGACACAATTTATTTACGGAAGAGAGAATTTAACACCCCAAGCTTCCATGGCATGCTTCTCTTTGAAAAATACAATAGCGCGCGATGTACGCAAAACTAATTTCAAGTGCACTGTGACCTATAAAACTAGCTGTTTAGAAAGTGGCTATTAATTCTAATAACCAAATTTTAAGTTTTATATATATCCAATATAATTTTAACATTCATCTTTTGTATTTCATAGACATAATATAAGGACAAATTCAATTTTTCAGAAAAAAAGTATTTTTCAAAAAATGTAGTTTTTAATGGAAAACTATTTCTAAATACAATATTTGACACTTTAATATATTAAATTTTATGAAATTAAATTCTCCTTTAGAATAGGGACATAAAAATTTAGTTTGGATATTTTTTTTGGTGTTTTTTATGATAACATTAATATTTTGATGAATAGTGAAAGATTCTAAATTTTAATTGAAAATAACTTTTTTAATAAAAAAAATTAATGGTGTTAAATTATAAATTTGAATTGTTTTGAAGTATAATTATATTATATTTTTATCATTTAATCCAATGGTGGCCAATGGAAGAAATTTCACCTTTAAACTGAACATAAACACATATCAATCTTCTCATAGTTTTTACTTCTAAAAAACCCTCTTTCTGGTTTTGACAACAGGAATTTATTTTAATTTAATTAATGCAACTTCTATGATTTTAATTTGGTAAAATAGACATAATTTTCGGATTCATGATATCAAAATTATCATTGGGTGAATGTTTTTTATATCTCAGAAATCAATCAATTTTTGATGAATAGTGAAAAACACTATGTTATTGTCTAAAAAACGACTTTTTATTCAAGTAATTATTTATTTTATTTAAATTTATTATCAGTCAAAAATGATACATAATACCTATAATAGTTCAATATAATTCATTGAAGTCATTTTATAATAAAATTTGATATATACAATTTTATTGAATTTTTTAACGTCTTTTACCCACCTTCTAGGCACGTTAGCAAATTTTCATAAAACGTAATTTTACCACTTATGTGAATTGAATTTAAAAAATTTGTGAGACATAGTTTACATAAGTATTTAATATTTGGTTCAATAAGATGAAAATCATTTTTTGTGAATAGTAACTTTTAAATTTTATTTACCACTGTTAAAAGAAAATAGGGTAATTAAAGGTAAAAAAGATATTATAATTACCCTAACACATATAATAATTCTATTGGATAAGTGTATTTCGACCAAAATCACCCTTTGGAATAAAATATGATCCTTTTGATCCACTAGGTTTAGATTAGGACATTTATTATTATTTTATATAATGAAGAGTTGAAAGTGTTAAATTCAAATTTAAATAACTAAAACATTTTTAATATAGGGTCATGCATGAGATAATTTCGATGATAAATATTAATTAGAAATATAATAAGATTTCATATATCATGTTATTTTATTTATAATTTTTTGACATTAAATAATAAAATTTCATTATGACACAATGATGATGCAGTAACTACCTTATTAAGGATAGATTAAAATAATTGATATTATAAATATTAAAATAAATGTAAATTGAGAGTTTTGAGGAATTACACAAATTTTATAGGTTAATAATACATGTTAGGGTTGATTCGATTATTTTTTAAGAAATCATATTTTTATTATTTCACAAAAACTAAATAATAAATAGTGTCAATGTTGATATAAATGAGTTTTTTAAAGAAATACTATATTATAAAATGATATAACAGTCCTAAAAATTCATGTTTTGGAAGAAGGACATATATAATGCTATAAATTTTATTAATGAACCACTTTGGTTTCTATTATAATTTTATATTATGTTTATTAACCATATAATATAAAAATAAAAGGAGACATGAAAAATGTTAAACTATATAACCAAGAGTTAAATCTAAAAGATAAGGTTAATATGGTAACCTAAACCTATCTAAAACCAATTGGTTGAGAGTTTTTATACCCATCCACACCTTATACCCAATATAAATCCTTTTGGAGCCATTATAAACCGAATATGATTAGAAAATAAAATAATATTTCATGATTTTTCTAATGTGTCCCTCTCCTCTCTTATAAAAGGGTACTTCCACTTATCTACAAATCACACCTCCCAAGCAATTTGTATCAGCCATACCCTACTCAAATATCCTCCCAACTACCTTTATTTCAACCTATATTCCTTAATTTGATCATAAATCCAACATAAGGATACCTTTTGATCAAATCAAAAGGAAGCACCCGAAGAAGAGGTAATTATTTCATCACCTCTTTCAATGTTCTTTTCTTCTTCCACTTCGTCTTTCATTGTTGTTTCCATACCAAAATAATTAATATAGTACCTTATACATAATATTATGTTATTATAAATATGGTACAACCATATTCATTATTCTATCCATCATATTAATGACAAAGTCACCATACGTGCACACGTACTGCTTACCGTCTGCACGTCGTGGTGTAGTTTTTTTTAAAACATAATTATTTTGATGTGTATAATAATGAGTATAATTAATGTAAATAATAAATATAACATGGTAATTATTAATTATATATTATATAACATCCAATTTCATATTATTTCACTATCAATAAAATGGTATTGCCGCTCGTGCGTACGTAAGGATTACCGTCTCCACGAACGCGAGGAGATTCATTCACCATCGTAACAATTCAAGAATAAATAACATTTTATGATTAAAAAATATTGTTTAAGAACATAATAAAATTCTGGATACAAATCAAATACATCCTATCCATAACAAACATGACTTACGTTACAAAACATATAATGAAAAACGAATCAGTTAACACTCGAAACAATGACACTACTGTAATATTATTAACAAAGAAAAATTAGAAGATCATATATGATATCATATTTAAGTATATGTTTCTTTTATAATTTAATAAATATCATTTCACCATTATACAGAAGTTTATATCAACCTAATCTAAGGAATAGTTGAAGGTAAGGGGTTTTCATCTCACTTCTTATTCTCCTGAGATTCATGCTATATTGACATTATTTCCATTCGTGTGGTGTATGTTCTGCCCATGATTTTATTATTTTTGTAATATAGTTTAATTTATGGTTATTTACATCTTCATTGTATGATACTTCTTTCAGGGAGTGTATGTTTCGTAAGTTACCAAATCGGTAAGGGAATTTCTAATTCCATTTTCCACTCATTGGGTTTCATGCAATCTTCATTGATTATTTAACTCCAAGAATATTTGTGAAATAACTATTTATTACTTATGTAGTAATTTAAAGACCCCTTTGTGTGGATATACTTTTGATACTCAAAATCACTCCATTGATAAATTATCAAATCATCGATATGAACTTGACAAGTTTAATTTTAACTCAATTTCTATTCAGTGAGTTAAATATCAAATTCATTGGTGTTGGGTTTACCAGAATATGGTTTAATGTACTCCTATTGATTAGAACAAAATATCCAATAATATTTTGTGTATTTAAATTTTTCACACATAATTATGTCATTGATTTATCCTTAAGGATACAGTCCTTATAAGGGATTTCATCTTAATTTACATTCCATTGTGACTTCATTGTTATTATACACCAATTAACTTTTATATGGTGTATATACTATCCTTTGACATATTATATCTTGAATCCCATTATTATCATGATATTAAATATTTTTATTAATGATATTATTTGTATTCAAGCATCTTTCATTTGGTTACGAACTCTTTAACTAAAGTATTGTTTTAAATGACTTTAAAGATTTATTCTTCTAAATATTTATCATTAATGTACATGTTTTAAAAATGGTTTTATGTATTTATTTATTTGGATATGATGGTTTTAAAATAAAAATTCTTTTTAAATGTTTCAATGTTGTGTGAGACACTTGGATTCAAAAATCATTTTTAATCGACTTCTTGATAAATAGTGAGACTTTGGAATGTTTCCAAGAAAATGGGATTTTTCTCTAAAATCATTTTACTGATTATTTTAATCTATGGAAATATACTTCATTTTATTTTATTATTGATTGAGGTTTATTAATTATAATACAATCTTCCATATTGTATTGAATGTGTTATGTTTGACTATGGATTTGATATATTTATACCATTCTTGTTTTTTAGTTAATGTATTGACATTTAGTATGCTAGTTTAAATATGAATATTTATATTTTGTTTCACCATTTTTATATTAAGAATAAATTGGACTTAGTAAGTGACGGGTGGGGCCCGATATAGCTCCTCGATGCATCGTTATGTCTCCTGAGACAAACTAGTGCCTTGGCACAAGGCCTCGACAAAATCTTATTTGTAGTCCGGGAATGAGGCCTTGACTACATGGTTATGATGTTTGACATTATTAATTCCATTATTATGAAAATTTATATTGATATTATATGTGATTATTTGACTAGTAGAATATCCATGAGAATAAGTAAATGACATTAATTGATTAATATTTTCCATTTTATGGTGAAATTTATGTTTAAAATTCATGCGTTTTAGTCTTATACATTGACTTAAATAATTATTCTTATTTATAAAAGTTTCATCTATATTGTTATCTTTACTGAGCATCTGAGCTCGGCCCTTTCAATGTTTTATTTTTCCCATGATGTGAAGAAGTATATCATGATTAACCTGTAGGAATAGGCTATGGGGTATGAGTGTGTTCCATGGGGATGAAATTTTGTTTTTATTTATTTCATGATGTAATATAAAACTTATGTATGTATCTAGTAACTAAAAGGTTACGAAACTAATTGGTATTTCGGGAGATGATCACTTATTATTATGCAAATGATATATAATAATCCACTAACTCTGGGTAACTAGGGTCGAGACATTACAACAGACAACCTAGAACAATGAAATAACCTACTCTGGATATCCATGAGTGGGTGTATAAAAAATAATAAATAAAAATACTATGGAAAATTGGAAGAAATAGGTACACCTTAATCTAGTGGGTGTCTAGAATTGTGCTCTGTCTGGAATTCTCCAAATGGTGTGGTCGAGGAATGTATTTATTTGGAAAATCATCAAAAACTATGGATTCTGCATCATTATTATTTTTCATTCATTGACACTTACACAACATGTATGTGGGTTACTCATCATGTAATACACGTATGATTCTACCTCTATATTGCGAAAATCTCTCATAAATATTGTATAATGATTTGAAACATTCACTCACATCACTACATGAAATCTTGACGAACGATGTGTCATTTAATTTCACATAATGTATAGAATTCACAACTTTTCCTAGTATATCTGCTTCACTTGAAGAAGTCACAACATGTAATCTCATTACACATCATGTAATCGTTCTATTTTAGAATTTCTAGCTCCTATTTGACTTCAAAAATCCCTTGTCGCTCCATTATCTTTTCTCATGGTATGAAGTTTCTTTATTCTCATATTTCTACCCCTTTTCATTTCTTTTACAAATATTCATTGAATCCATCCATAAAACATATCAAAAGTCATTTCGATCCAATTTTGTAAATATTATTCATTTAAACACAAAATCAAAATATTAAATTACCATAAATTATATTCATGAAATACACTTATCAACACTAAACATAGATAGGGCTTTCTAAATATAGTGCAATATTTGGAGGGAGCTCCTCGACCAACACTGACTATGTTAGAGCTGAAAGGGGAATTCCAGCTGCAAATGCCTCCTACCATTTTAGGGGAAGATGGTCCTTTAGGCTTTGGAATCTATGTTGGAGGATATTATTATGATATTTTAGCATCTAGAGAAGCCTTCTAAAAGGTTTTTTATGCTCATAACTTATTTTTTTTAATCTTCCCAAAGATGATGGGATGCTCTTATCTTATCAGATAAGCATCAAAAAATGGTCTATAAGAACTCCCATGAATCTTTCTATGACACATATTCTAGAAAATTATTTGATCTAATTGTGAAAGTGAGATTATTCATTTATAATAATGAAAAATATTTATTATTGATTATTCATATTATTTCATGATGTTACAACTATTTGTTCCTACATTTGAAGGTGTTGAGATATTAGTTGTTGTGGAATTTTAAAGATGTGATCAGTTGTGATAGCTTATCTTCAGAAAGATTCATCATAATGAATACCATATTTTAAGTAGTGAACTGGGACATTATCTCCAAGAATAACCTAATAGAATTTGAGGAAACAGGGAATATTAATTCAACAAATTGAAAAGGATATAGTTTATCCAATAGTATGACGCATTTCATTGATAATTATTTAGAGATAATTAATGGTCAGAGTATGATCAGTAGAAATTATGTGGTATTCCATCAGTGTGAAATGATGGGTCATATGACGAATAAGTGTTGTAGAGACATAGTAGAGTGCTAATCATAGGAATGAATGAGAAATCTATAGATATTTTTCATGACATTTAATATGGTTCCTGGTGATAATGGATATTGAAAAAATCTACATTCTATAATGGGTTTGATGAGATAATTCTAATAGAGAATATAAAGTACCACTAACAACATAGGATGAGGATGTGGATGATTTTGAGGAATCAAGTAATAGGTTTTACTGCATCGGTAGAGTGGACATACTCTAGGTGGTCAGGTTGTATCACATAGACATGGAACTAGCCAGTCATAAATAGTGTATCCTACAACATAGGAGTAGAGTCCCTGACCATATACCATATGAGGTAAAATATTAATAGGATTGACATTTTTATCATCTTTTTTTTGTGAAAAAGTTTCTTCATATTCATTTATAACAATGGATTTAATGAGTATTTGTGGTATCAATATTGAATATGTTTTTAGGGTTTTGTATCTTGACACCCCATTGGGAATACAGTTAGAGAGTATTCTCCCATGAAATAAGTGTCCTATAATGATTGACAACTACAATTTTTTTTGTTACATTTTCATTCCAAATATGGAAGGCTTCAACATAATTAATGGAATAGACTGGTCAGTTCCTTTTTGGGCCTATATTGATTATTATCACTTATGGTGTATTTATCGGCATATAACGATGATATTTATGTATATAAGGTTAAATGGGAAGTCTAGGACACTCATGATGGACCTAGACATCGCCTTTTAGGAGGAGAGTCTACTAAAATTTTCAATAATTTTCTTGATGATTAGAATGTACAATAAACATTCTTTCATCCAGTGGTGAAATGATCTATAGTTATCATTAATGATGAATTTTTTTTGCTACCTCCATGGAGAGAGGTATATTTCACCGTAAAACATGTACTAGGAGATTACTTATATATATTTATCTATAATGGAAGACTCTTGATGATAATTAGGAACTCAAGAGGGAGTTAGAGGACATAGAATTAAAAGTTTTTATATAAACTAATACTTCTCCTTGGATTTCATGTTGTCATTTTTTAGAATAAAAATGATGGTACCCAGAGGGTTTGTGTTTATTAATGGTGGTTTAATCCACATAAAATTTAGAATTATTACCCACGTTATCAAATAATCAATATCTTGGACTAGTTTTTTTGGATTCAAAGTCTTCTCAAAGACTAGTTTGAGATCGGGATATCATCATGTGTCAGTTAGTCCTTCAGATATACCACATACAACATTCCAAAGATGATATCGCCTATATGAGTATCTAATAATGTAATACTATTTTTCAAACATTACTACAATCATTGTATCATTAATGAATCTATTTACCCCCATATCTAGAGGATTTTTTGGTAGTTTTATTGGATGATGTCTTAGTGTACCCTCATACTCAACACGATCATGAAAAATAGCATGACATCATTATGAGTAAACTGAGAGAGTAGCAACTATTTTCCATGCTAACAATGTGGCACTTTTTTATTAACATGTTTTGGTTATTAGGTTAAATTATATCATAACCATGCAGACCTATTTATCTAGATTAAGAGAGATCTATGGTTTCTTCTAAGGTGCTAAATATTTTTATCTGTTGGAAGATTTTAGGGACTAACTGGTTATAATCATCGCTTCATGTGGAACTTTTCACACTTTTCGACACCACTAACAACCTTGATCAATAATGGTGTAATTTTCACATGGTCTAAATTTTTAGGGATGTACTTTCAAGAGTTGAATGTAAGATTATTGTCATCAATTATCATGATTTTATTTGAGACTCATAGGGGACACATGGTTTATTATGATTCCCTAGAAATCATGTTGGTTACTAATTTAATGAAACATGAATGAGAAATATTGTACATGTCTCATTAGTTGAGGCCTCATCAGCATACATACCTAACACATGATCTCATGTTAGAGGCTAATTTTTACATATTTCATTGCTTGTGACATTATCTATTGGGGGAAATGTTTAGGTTAAACATGAAATATTAGAGAGTAAAATATCTAATATCTTTGTGTAACATGATCCAATAGTAGTTTAGACGAGTTGAAAATATTCTGTTCTTTGATGTTGAGCATGATTATACCATAGGGAACAAAAATTCAGTTTCCAATGATCTGATGTGGAAGACTCAAAATTAGGTTTCTCATAAATCTAGTAGTGAATGATAGATGATTGATCATATTTTTAAAAAACATATGGAAGTTAATGAATTCCCTGAGTATCCATTTCCAATATATTTATCTATATATTCTACCCATATAGATAGGATAAAGAGGAGGAAACATTCAAATCCTAATGTCATGGTCCTAGGGTAATTCTTTTATTATGAGATACCACCACTTTGTTGTCTTGTTTAAGAAGATGATATCGTGCATTTTCTTGGGCATTTGTAGGGTCCTATAGATATTCTAGAGGAATTGATGTGAGAATATCAAGATTCTTAATGGAAATTACATCCTTGAAATACAAAAAGGTATTGTGATATGCATTGAGAGTATTGGTTACATGGGATGAAAAATGAAATTCCATTATTTTTTACTAGATAATCCACTTGTATGTAGCTGAAAGAGAAACACCTGCAACCTACAGGACTTTTATAGGAACTATCTATCCCTTAATAGAAATGTAACAAGCTCATAATGGATTTCATGAGAGTTTTACTGAAGACCCTTCAAGGTAGTGAAACATTATAGATAAATGTACATAGGTTGATGAATGTTTCCCACTTCATACCTATTTGGTAGAACTTCTTTGTGGATGAGTTTGGGATAGTCTATATCAGGGAGATTATATGGCTTAATGGGATTCATTGTACAAACATATAAGACAAGGATTCCCAGTTCACTTCTTATTTATATCTAGTATTGAAAAGTATCATGGTTTACATGTATTTTTGTGTACTTCATACCACCCTCAGAAAAATGGCCAGCCTAGGTGAACAATACCGTAACTTTTGGAAATTCTCCAAGAACATGTACTTGATTTTTTAGAATATTAAAAAAATCATTTCTTACTTGCTCAATTTTTAAAAATTAATATTTTCCAATAGACTATACATATGTTTTCATATGAGTAACTATATAGTATTCCATGTAATTTGGAACAACGTTTTTAGAGGTAGGGAACCAACACTACTTGGACCGTCTCTTATTTAGGAAACATCAGAGCAGGTACAATTGATCAATCTATGTATAGATACAAATCAGTCTAGGAATGAGTGTTATGATAATAATCATCACAATCCTCTAGATTTTGAGGTTGGGTATCAATTCATTTAGTGAGTATCACCAATATTGGATCATCAATGGATTCAGAAGAAAGGTAAGTTTGTGTCTACATTCATTGGGCCTTTTGCGAGAATTGATAATGTTAGAACTATAATGTATCAGATATCTATTCCTATGATCTATTGGGATTTTAGTGATGTCATTTAGGTTTCTCACCTACTCCACTATTACATTGAACAGTCTCATGTATCAGATTTGTAAGAGATATGTTACTTTTTTATGATTATTTTGAGAAGTATGTATTATGTATTGTCAATATTAGGATGGAGAATCAATGATGAATGAGGGTTCTTGGTGTTCAGGTTCAACTAATTAACGACTTTATATAACAGTACACATGGGAACGATAGTATGATATGTGTGATCCTTGTCTAGAATTTTTCTTAGATACATTTTAGCCACCCACAGAAGGGAAACTTAGAGATTATTTTTCATAAAGAGTTGAGGATGTATGATCCTAGTTTTACAATATTGTATATATCATTTTTAATTTTGTAAAATCTCATATTTTTAATTAGAATTATGTTACAAAAGAATTAGTGGAGGTTTCAAGAGTTTCTAAAAGGGTATAGGGTGTGGGGTTAATGATTATCTAGAGATATAGGATGAGGCGCATGATTGGTGCATGGTTTTGCTAAATATGATCCTCAGTCATGAAGCCTTGAAATGAGGGATCACCGTGAATTTATCTATGTGAAGGGGTCCTATAAAACATGCAACCTCTGCAATTTATTTTAGGTTCAGCAAACATTATTTGAAAAAGGTATTTTCTAGCCGTTAAGTTAAACCATGTGAGATATAATGTACATGGATAGTAGGTTCACATGGATGGTTCATGGTTTAGTAGACCATATAGAAAAACCATGGACCCTGTTAAAAAATATAGAAATATCCTTTTCTCTATCCTTTATTATAAAAAAATTAACCCCTTTACCCTTTTCATTTCTAAAATAGAAGGCACATAGCTCTATCGATTTTTTATTTATGGATTTGGCCCATCTTCCTCATCCAACAATTGATTCCATCTTCATTAGTTGTGTTGTAATACCATCATTTCTGTTAAAATTCTTTGTGTTATTTTTTGGTTTTTGTTACCATCTTTGGGATTAAAGTCAAATGGGATAAAATACGCTATTTTCAATGAAATTTTCTTATTTTATGTTTTTTCTCATTTAATCCCATGTCTGAGGCTAATAATATATGAGGTGTCTTATATATATATAGAATTGGTGGACTATTACTTTCTATAAATGTCCAAATTCTTATAACTTGAGAAATTGTGTTTCATTCCAAAATTTCTATATGTTGATCCTAAAATGTATAAACCACTAAATTGTTATCCTAGACATGAACTTGATGTTCTATAAGGCCCTTCGACATTCTTTTAGGTTGAAAACCTTAACATGAACCACTCATTTGGGTGTGTCTTGTTAAATATCTTAAGGAAACATTCCATGATTAAATACAAAACCCCCATCAATTGTATTTGGTTTTACACTTGTAATATTAATTAGCATAAATAAATAGTTAAATTGTAAAATTGTGTGGATACTTCACATGTACATCTGATGACTTATTATATTATGTTGGTTTATTTTTATTGACGTAGATCACTTTAAAAGAGTTTCCTTCCTTGAGTAAGACTTGGATTCTAGAAATGTAATTCCTTGGGTGATCTTACTTGAAATTAACTAATTCTATTATGTGTTTTACAACATGACATTGATATATGGTCTCAGGATTTTGGAGAAGGTTGAAATTACATGAATGTTTAAAACAATAATTGTAAAATGTACCAATTCATAAAGAAAGATACAGAATTTAATTCTGAGTATGGGAAATAATAAATGTGTTTTTTAGAAGTGATTTGAGGCCAAAAAGTTGTATCATAAGCCCTGAAGAGTCTCAAGAGTAATGATAATTGAATAACATCAATTGGATTAGTCTATATAAGGTTCATGATTTCATTAAATGGTTTGTTATACCATGTTGATGTCTATTCGGGGTTTTTATGGTTGGGTAGTAGCCACTGCATAGGATGTGCATGTGTTTTCAAACCATACAGCAAGCTATGAGAGTGTCCCCTTACACTTGGACGGCGAGAAACACATAGGCTATGCCCGATTTGTCATACCTTGTCATTATTCATGAATATGGCCAATCCCATGGATAATAGGGTTCACATGGTTGGTGCATGGTTTCTCAAATAATGCAGCCAAAACATGTGGCTTTTAAAAGTGGAAAAAATGACTATTTTACCCTCCTTCTATATGGTCTCCACCCCTTATTTTCATTGTATTCCATCCACATGTTGTATCCCCTAAGTGAGGATCATCCTCCTCTTGTCTTTCTATGGAGGGATCTTCACCATCCAACCTCCATTTTGAGTGATTTTACTCAGATTTAATGTGTATCGATGAGTCTACAACTGCTCCTTCACACATAACTAGTTTCATTATCCATATTAAATTCTCTCTTCATGTTAGATAATTATCCACATTTTAATGGATTATTTCTATTTCATCAATCTCTCACAAATCGGCTACAATTAAACCTCGATATTGGTTTAGTGTACTATCCTAATAAATTTGTAGGTGGTATATAGATTTTCCCTCAATGTTAAATATTGTTTATGATATTTAGTTGTGTCGCACATCATTATTTCTAGAAGACACCTCTAAAATGTGAAAAAATTTATGTAGTTCATAATGCATTGAATTAAATATATGTTACCATTAAATTGAACTGTTGGAGGTCTCTTACCTCAACATAGACCACAACCTTAGGGTGTATTCATAAGATGCCTTATAAATAATTTTTTGGTTTTCTAATTAATTAACTTGTTGAGGGCCTAGTATTATAAAATGTAATTGGGTTAATAAAATGGAATTTATTTGAATTTGGTAGGGTGTTATAGTCAACTTTATCATTTCCTATTGTAAAAGTAATATAACAATTGGTTTTGGAAAAATTATTATTTAAAAAATTTGATGACTTCTATATGGGGTGCATGTTAGCATCGAATATTTTTTCATAGATGGTGTTATCTATTATGGATTGTTCAACCACACCTTAACACTATTAGTTAATACATGGAATATTTTTGAAGGTGGATTGATTAATTCATAGACTTTCTGATGTACCTCATATTAAAGATAATGAATTGAAAATTATATATTGAATTGATAGTAATGGTATGGTCAGCAACATAACCCTCCTTTTGTAACACTTATAAAAGAGTATTTAATGAATTCATTATAAATTATTTAATATTTTTAGGTATGGAATATAACATATCCCATGATATTTTATATTACTTTATTGATGTTGGACACCTTGTTATGGTACAAAATTCTTATAATGGTATGACCCCAATTTTATTTTGGAATGTCTCTGATTAAGGGATTAAGGTATGAAATGTATGACACATATGTATGATTACATACTACATGGAACTGACTAAGGGATTGAGGTATAAAACCTGTGAACCCTTGGTATGATTACATATGGTATGGTATCAATGAAGGGGGTTGTTGTATGACACCATCAACCAATTTATACATTCACAGACCTAGATATATGACACCTTCGATATTGCCTTGGAAACTATACCATATAGGTCTAACACATTTATGAGATTACCACTAGATAGATTCAGTGGTCTCTATCTGGTCACCTTGGTAATTTCCTTTGGTACTAGACCTTGTATGTCTGAATCTTGATACATGATATATACATCATATGTTGTAGTTCATGCATCACTATTTAATGCAGTTTCATTTTATTTATAGACTACCATCGACATAGTATTCTTTTAGACCGTTGGTATTGGGGTCCATTATATTATGCTAATAGGTATAACACTTAGGTATGACCCCTATATAGATATTTGGTTCTCTTATGTGTATTCCTTGGTATTAAACCTTTTGTCCCTGCTAATGCATGTATATCTGTGCAAAAGACTATCTAATGATTGCCGATATATAAATGATAGAAGGGGTGAAGAGATAATTTGTCTTAGGATGAAGAAAATATATTTGACTAGGTGTCCATAAGGAATCTAGTTTCAACTTATTTATTTTTATTAATTTAATTTCGTCTTTATCGGTTAAACCTACACAATACTTTAACATACATTCACAGACTAGAATATTCATAGACACCATTGGTGGTGGCCTGCTGAGTTTATCTCATACCATGTTCTGGCCTCCATTCCACTACTGTACCCCAATAGACCTCATATTTTTAGGTTTAGTTTTATTTATTATTCCTGTGATTATTTTTATACATGGGATCTTAGGAGAACAATACTAAACTGGTGTTCCTGATGTTTGGGGGGATAGTCCTTATGTATTTCTTTCATTTTATTTATAAACGTACAATTTATCATTGTAACATATACTATATGATTTCATTATATATTATATAGTAACATTTGTACATGATTTCTGGATTGTATATTTATATTTTGACACTTTTTTAGTTTTACACTATTATCTTTCACTTCTCTATACTTTATTTAAAAAACTTCCATTGTTGTTTATTGGTTTATATATAATATTACATTTTTAATCTAATCATTAGGGTTTAGTCTCCCCATTGTATGATAATTAAACACTTATTGCTAATCGGTAGCCTCCAACATATGCGGAGGCATTCTTGAGGTCCAGTGGAAACCCGTTCGTGCACCACTCTAAGTGGATCTAAGGTTGGGATGCTACAAGTGGGATCATAGGTAACTTCAATCTTTTTATCTCGTGAATTATGTCTTGTAGATTCGAGACTAGTAATGTGTCGGAATTTTGGTAAACATTCATTTTTGGGAGTGATCAACCCATACACATGGAAAAGACCAAGTGGCCATGGATGTGGATTTTTGTTCGTGAGGTATTTATGTTACCGTTGAATAAGATTTCACCATGTGTGAAATGTGTAATTATACTGATCTCTAAATTATCTGATTATTTTATTTTACCCTTAGCTCAGTATGGCTAGGAATTAATGTTACACACTTCATTATAGGTACATAGGGATTTAAATTCCATGAATATTCCATTCCATGTAGGTTACATTATACTTGTTATTATTTTGACATGTTAGGATGTCTATTTGTACACCATTCTAAGATGTTTCATATATACATATAATCCTACCATAATTTTTAGTTTTTATTACATTTCGTAGTATGAATATTTATAAATTTGATATACAATTGGTTATTAATGTTTCTTCGTCACCCTAAATGAGATTTTCCCTTATATCTTGATAGTGGAACCTTAATTAACCAATAATTACATGTTTTATCCATGAACTATAGGTGTAATGGGTTGAAACATTCCCTCAACAATTAAATGGAATCTGATTTTCAATCTATACTATATGCATGTACTTTATAAATTGGGAAATGTTGACCCTTATAATTAAACCATTATCTATGAGTTTAATATGCATTGACACCATTGCATAAATGTAAATGATTTTAATTATCGACTATAAATGAACTAGTTTACCATATAGAGGCTTTTTACTCTATCACTTGGGCATGAAGAACCATCTAAATAAATTATTAAATGGAGAACTGGATCCATGCAGTCTAGTTGGGGAATGTTTCATATGAGATAAACCCACCAAGGTAGTAAATTAATCTTGGGATAATTAACAGGACTCACATAGGTTCTATTTATTTGATATTACTTGGTATTTAAATCTATGGGGTTATAATAATTCTATATAGTGATGTTTATTTAATGTTCCCACATGCACATATATGATGATTCGTATATACGTATGGTATAATATTACTTGGCCAATAACAAACTTAATTTATAAAAACATGTTTTTTACATTTCCATGATATATATATAAGACATTAGTTAATTAAAATTATAATTAATAAATATAGGGTTTTCCTCTACATATTGAAAATAAAATTTTCATTATATATGCCCAATTTTGATAACCTGATGAACAATCAATATGATTTGAAAAGGTTTGAGATGATTCTCCCATGTACCTTGGAGTATTAGCATAATAACATGAAAAGTTCAACATCTTTTCTTGTATGGTGGTTTCTAATCCGTATAACTATGGCTTGAAATGTTTAAAAAATTAAAGGTGAATTAGGTTTATTACTTAAAATGATACATTAAAGTGGTTCTTAGATTTAACACTTGATTAATGGTAGTGAAATGTTTCCCTCATCCTTCCTTAGAATGGGAATGTGACAACTTCCCATATGATTAGGTAAATTTTATTATGTTTCATTGAACTTAAATGATTGGTTCTTGGGAAAAATGAATCTTTAGTCATGAATTCAATTTTTTATCTATGACATTTGATTGATATAGATTTATCATGTTCTTTGTTATGTTTTCAAGATAAAGTGCCAAAAACGGTTTTCCTTCTTGAATGGTGCTTAATAATTAATAATATTAATTCTTTAATTGTTTAATGAATTATATATGGATTTAAGTGATTACATAAAATTAATCATTAAAGTGGTTCTTAGATATGACACTCACATAATTGTAGTTAATTTTTTTTCTTTTTCTATCCTCAGAATGTGAATGTGAGCATTTCCCAGAGGCTTGTGTAATTTTTCTTAGGTTGTGTTGATCCTAAAGGATAGGAAGTACATACTATTGAATCTTCAATCATGAACACCTTCTAGGGTTCAGGATATTTGTTTGGTAAAAGGGTGTGAAATTTTTAATACTCATTTTCATCCGATTAGATATTCCTATGGCTTGGTAAACCACATAGTGAGTTGTGTGAATCCACTTATTCTTCTTCAATTATAGATGAGTCAATATGTATTTATATGGATTAATGTTTTTTTAATACTATGTTCTTAGGATAATTATTTTATGGTCCATCATATATTGGGATGCACAGAACTAATATTCTTTTCGATAGTATCAAGGGTTTACTGTTTTGTTGATGAAATATTGTGGTAGTACATGTTTATAAATGAGATAACCATTGATCTCGTAAGGGTGAAACAAGCCTTATATGATTGGTGGTACATTTTTATTCCTTGAGAATTTTAATGAATTTATAGGTCACTTATGTGGTGATGTGACCTGGTTTTTATAGAAGTTGAGTTCTCCTAATGATGGAAGATGATTTTGTAATAAGGATATGATTTGTTTTGACTTCTATGCCTGATGTTATAGTGCTTGTGGACTTAACTCGGGTGGAGTGTCACATATACACATAAAGTAAATATAATGTAATGTATGTTTAAGTTTATAGTTTCATTTTATTTTCAAAAGGGTGCTTGTAAAATGTGTGTTGTCCATGTTCAGAACCCACAATTAGTGGTTGATAGAGCATGCATCACAGGGTAAGTTCACATTCTTAGTAAATGATGTCTTGGACTCTCTAGTTACTAGAGAATCACATTGAGTGCATGGGATATTGTATCCTTCCAACTGGAGGGGATGTGACAATGGAGGAAAATTTTGTAAATGGTCAGTGTATATTTTTATATGACCAAGGGGATGGTAAGATTGATATATGTTGGTGATTACAATGATGAATGGTGGGGATATGGTTTGTTGTGTATGTAACCATGAGGAAACCGTTAGTTGTGAATAAACACCAGTGGTTGTTCTTGAGTGATAACAATATTCCTAGTGTTATAAAATGAATCAAATTTAGTTAAATAAATTATGTTAGTAGGATAAGCTGAGCTATTCTAAAAAGAAATCAAATAGGCATGGTTCAATTGATTCCTTATTATAGTCAGGTTTCGTTGGTTCAGAACCACATCCAAAAAATTATCTTGGATATTAAGGGAGTGTCTTGAGACTTCTTGGTAATCACTACCATCCAATTAGTTAACTCTTTGTTTATAGATGACCATGTCCCCTAACATGACATCATCCTGGGTACACTATGAGAGCGTCAATAATACTATGAGATAAAAGATTAAAAATTCTTCTTATTTTAAAAATATACTCTGTGGGAGTTCTGTTATAGAACAATGTTTGTTTATAGATGTGCGGTTTAACAAAGTGGTACTTTGGATACCAAGTAAGAACACGTTAGAAATTCTCAAGGACACTCGCCATACTTCTATGACATAACTTCCACTGGGATCAATTAGTGTTATTGATTTGTGGAAGTTTCAACTTTGTACCGACATCTCACTTGTAAACATGAGAGTATGTACTACCTTGGATGAGCTCTTTGGACTATAGATGATTATTCCAAGATGAACATAGAATTCATTTTGGATTTGATGATATGTTTTAAAGGTGATGATCCAAGTGTTCTAGATCCAATTTACACCCATGTTTGTGGTGAGGCACAATGACTTATATTAATTTTTTGTCTACAAATGTTACTAGAAACTTGTTACATTCCTTCATGAACATGATCAAATAAATGTTATGGTTCCTTTTTTAAATGAAAAAAAGATCTAGTTTTTGAAATTTAACACCAATCTAATATGATATTTTTTAGAATATTGGACCAGAAGTTTCTCAACATGCTCTTTCATGATGATATAAATATTTTAAATGATGAACTTTTTTTAAAAAAATCATGATAAAAATAATTTAGTGTAGTTTGGCTGGGAAATTTTCATGGTAAAAACATTTTTACCAAGAAAATAAAGGTTGATCAAGATTTGACCATTTCACTTAAGATCCATATATTATGTACTGCATGCTTAAAGGCATAATGGTGGTGTATTGGGTGTTGTACATGCACTGAGATCATTTAATCCAAACACCATGATCTAAGTAGTTCAGTTGAGTATTTCATTATATCCCAAAGGGTTCCCAAAGATGATAAGTTCTATGGAAGGGAGGTTGTAAGGTCCCTGGTTTTTGTACAAGATTGAAAATCCATGGGAATTTGAAATTTCAATTGGTGGATGGGTCAATTATTAAACCAATATTTATAATGTATTTACCATCATAGTTGTACTTAGATGTTTTTCTGTAGATAAGGATTGAGGACCAAAATGTTTCTCATAAAAATATATATGTTTCATTAGAATGGTGATTCCAAAACTATATTGTTTTTGTGGTTGTGTTAGGTGCGTTAATGTAGAACATGATTTTTAAAACAGTGTGGTTGAACATAAGGGGAATGTCTTGGTGGGTAGAAACAACGACATTGGATATGAACAGATTCTAAAACAATGCAGCTATCCATGTGAGAGTGACTTATCCCTATGATGGTGGCCTCCGCTTGGGCTGTGAATGGTTTGTAAAACTATGTGGCTAGCCATATGATAGGGATGTCCTAAGGGCAGTAGTGTGTGCATGGATGGTGCACATTTTTTCAAACTTTCCAGCAAAATGGTGCTGCTATAAAACAACAAAAAAATACCAATTTTTACCCTCCTCGTTTAAATCCTCTAGGCCATCATATCTTTTTTCATCCATGTCTAACATCCTTTCATTGATTATCATCATCCTCTATGTCATACATGGTGGAATCTTCACCATCCAGCCTCTGTTTTGAGTGTTTTTGTCACATTGTAAGAATATTAGTGTGTCTAAAACTTCTCCTTCTTCCATTCCCAGTTTCATTAGCCATATTAACCACAATAATCATGTGACCTAATTATCCCTATTTTCGGAGAATTTTTCCATTTCTCCAAAACTAACATGAATAAAAAGATCATTATTAGATGAGTGTACCATCATAGGAATGAGGTATGTGGTCTATATATCTTCCATTGAAGTTCTATATTTTTTATGATAATCAATTGTTCCATGTATCACAATTTCCATGAAATGCCTTTAAAGTGTGAAAATCATGATGTAGATATTGAAACATTAAATCAATAGAGTATTACCATTACATTGAACAATAAAGGGTTTCTAATATCAACATAGACTACCCCATTAATGTGTGTTATTATGATTCCTTATAAATCAGGTTTTTGTTTTTTAATTAATCCCAAATTTTAGTTTCACTGTCTAATAAAATGTAAATGGAATAATCTAATGTAATTAATTTGAATGTGTAATGGGGTGATACTAAAATATATCCCCACTTAGTGAGATAAACATATCCTATGTGGTTGGGGCCAAATTATAATTGAAAGAACTCAATGGATGTTGTGTTGAGTTCATGTTGACATGGTTTATCTTATACCTTCTCCATCCAAAATTTTATATTTTATGTAATATTCACCTAGACAATAATAATTTTAGTAAGTTATTAGAATATTCAAAAAAAATTATTTATTAAGGCTTGAAATTTCCCAGGATACTTATATTAATTTAAATTTATATAACGTTATATATTGAAATTATAATAAGGGCTTGGACACTAACATGACCCTCCTTTTATATCACTTATAATTGTGTTTTTTAATGAATTAATTATGATGCATTTAATAGTTATTGGTTATGGAAACTAACATAGGCCATGTCATTTTTTTATTATATTATTTATGTTGGATATCTTTTTATAGCCCAAAATTCAATTGACGGTATGGAAACTATTTTATTTTGGTATCAAACCAACTAGGGTACCGCATTATGACACCTATGACGCCCAGTTATGATTACTTATTGTACGGAATCGACTAAGGGATAGATGTATGGATCCTTTGACCCCTTAGTCTGATTACTTGTTGTATGGAACCGATAAGGGGTTCAAGGTATATATCATATGAACTCCATATACATCCATACCTATGGAAATAGGTCTCCTTGGTCATTTCCATGGGACATGACCCATATAGTTCTATTAATTTTATGAAAATTTGCATGGATGAGTTCCTCAGCCTTGATGTGGCCACCTAGGTTATTGCCTTGGGACCTAGCCCTCATAGGTTTGATACATGATACATGATATATATGGTTTATTCTATAGTATTCAATATTTAATGTATTTTACTTTTATTCATAAACCACCTTTGACCCAATTTTCTTTTCGACCATTTGGAATGGATTCAATTATACTATGATCATAGTTATGGAAATTGTGTATGACACCCATATTTATATATTCTCTCCTTGTATTTATTCCTTGGTACTAAACTTCATGTTCAAGATAGTGCATATATATTTATGGAAATTATTGTCTTTGGTATGAATATTTATAAATTGTGGCATAATTGATGAGATATTCCGACATGATTTTGAAAATGAATAGTTGACCAGGTGTCTATGAGGAACTTGAGTCCAAATTATTTATTTTTAGTTATTTATTTAATGTTTCATCAGTTATACTTGAACACAACTATAACTAATATCCATAGACAAAATTATCATTTGAATCAATTTTTAGGGGCCTAAGGTGTTTATTTCACACCCTTATGGGCCTGAAATTACACTAGTGTAACCTAACAGACCTCGTTTTTTTCGGCATAAATTATCTATATAGAATGATTGTGGGGATAACCAATGAATATTTTTTGGTTATTTTCTTTATATAAATAATGTTAAGTTTTATACAACATATTTTATGATGGAATAAAAGATTATATGTCATCATATGGACATACATGCATTATTTGATATTTGGATTTGGTCACTTCATCAATTTATTACTATTATCCTCATTTCTATGTCTTTTATATAAACTAATTCTTCCATATTTTGTTATTTTTATCTATAATACTTGTTTTTATCACTGATCAGGAGGGTATAATCTCCCCAGTGTACCATCCATATACCCTCACTTCTAGTCAATATTCACTAACATATGCCGAGGCACACTTGAGGCCTATTGCAAAACTAGCATCAGGCACTATTTTGAGTGGCTCACGGTTCGGGATGAAACAATACCACACTTGTATTCAGTCAATATCTTAATTTTTTTGTGTTCCTTGATTAAATAATTAATATTGAATTACATCCTTCAGAAATTATAAATTCATTGGATAAGCTGCCAATATTTGTATTGATGTGCTCAGATAAGGAATTCCTTGGATAATCATCTTTGTAACCAACCACACATATCCAATTATTACCTTAGACATTTAATCATGATAGATTATATGAATTTTGGGTGGAATGACTAGGGTTCACCCCATGTATTACACTCAAAACCCATATCCTAATATCTTAGTTTCTTAATGTTGGTGGGATATACATTCTAAATTAATCTATTACACTAGATTCCCATGGATCGTTTATTATTATTACACATTGAAATCTTGGATAAATTCCATAGGTACCTAGATAAATAATGGGAATATAATAAAAGTCATTTGGCATAGGCTGAAGAAGGTTGGGTCAGCCAGGAATCCCATGAGGGGCCTATGTTCAACATCATTTATATACACTTTACATCATTACATTTATTATACAAAAACAATGTATATATAATATTCATAGACTGAGTTTTCATTAGACCCAATTTTTGAGGACCCACATAGTTTTACTCATTCCATATACAAGCCACAATTTAGTACCTTGTAATACTTAAAAGTTATGGATAAATATATGGGAGGATCCAAACTATAAACTCGTGATTTTTAGGATGAGTGGATTAGATCAGGTGACTAGGAATGTTCTAGTAAATCATAAATATATAGTTATTTTAATCATGTGTAATAATTTGTATATTTTATAAGTATTCTACGCATATTTCCTTGTATTCATGTTTCATATATTGTAAAACCATGAAATCAACCTTATAGATTGTTGTTTACTGCTTCTCTATACTATTTATTATCTGGATGTTTTACTTCCATTTCCTAATTATTAATGGTGTTCATATATTATATCCTTCCACCATTTTCTATATATTTACTATAGTGATGCACACTAAAAAAGTGGTTATAGTCTCCACACCATAACATAATACACCGTCATTTCTATGTAGAATCCTTTGGTGTATTGAGAGTTATTCTTGAGGCCATATGACTCTTGGTTTTAGTTACATATGAGTTGACCAAGACGATGATTTCATAAGATTCTAACTTTTAGGGATTATATAAATATTTATGTTAATGTTTTTTTCATTTAATCCCTCAAGACAACCTAGATTAGTTTTAAAATTTTATAATCTAAATGATTCTCCTAATTAAACATCATATTATATAATATGAAGGATACAATAATGAGATTTCTATGGGAGTATTTCCTAAATAATAGATAATAATTATGAAATCAAATATAGGTCAATCCGATTTAGGAATAATTTGTTGATTTCTTTATAAAATAATTTTATATAACCACCATAGTTCTAAAAGTATTGTTTTTTATTGATGTAGACAGTGGGTCACAATTTTTATTGAATCCTATATATAGAATGAATTTATTTGTTCATGTAGAGATAAATAAATAACTATTACATCTATTAAGAATTGAATTTATTCATCAGAGTGTGTCACATTATGGAATTATTATTTTATTTCTGGGGAAGAAGGATAGATTTATGATATTATGTATTTATTCTAGATAACATAATGAAATTAAAATTAGGAATAAATACACAATGATAATAATGGATGGATTTTTGTCAACTTTTTTGTGTTTCATACTTATCCAAAATTGTTATAAGATATGGAAAGCATCAACATATATTGAGAAAGGAAAATATTGATATGGTGGTATTTTAGTCATGGAATAAAAACTATGAATTTGTGGTAACATTATTTGAATGTCAAAATTTACATGTTTTGTTTATGGATTTAATGAATTAGGTAATTATGAATTACTATGAAATGTTTTTTATTGCACTTATTGATAATATTATTTTTTTATTCCAAAATTAATAAGGATATTGAAGGACATATGAGGATTACTTTACAAAAAATATAGAGGATGTAATTTATTTAAATTTTATTATATTTAAATTACAGCTACAACAACTAGAATATATATGTCATGTGGTCACTAGTGATTGTATTTTATTTGATCCTTTAATGATTAATGTCATAACTGAATAGTCTAACCTATCATCTGTGACGAATATCCCTAGATTTATTGGTCTATTAATGAACTATTGGTGTTGATTAAATACCATTAATTACTATTCCACCCATTAAACTAGATTAAGGGGGTTACGTTTACATATTCTGAGATATTTTAGGAAAGATTCCATGATCTCAACAAATTTTTATTTATTTAACCCCTAATAACCATTCCAAATGGTGTTATTGGATTAATCACCTATAATGATTAATCAATGGAGTGTTTTGGTTTCCTCTTGATGAAAAATAAGAATTTTTACAATAAAAAACATTATAATTAAATATTCATGAGGATAGTTATCTGACTTGTTTTTTATAATTACCAATATTTATATTTTCTTTGATGATTCAATTTCATTATATATTTAGATAAATGAGTTATATATAAATATATATATACCATAAAGGTATTAAATATATATTAACTCAAAGGATAAAATGTTATACATATTAGATGTCTACATTTATATAATGATTATTATTGAACTATCCATTATCATATTAAAATAGAAAAAAGATACATGATTCCTTGAGATGGATGTAATATAAAACAATAATCTCATTTATAAAAGTTAATAATCCCATTATAAATGATTTTGTAAGGTTTAATTATAAAATAAAAATGAATTAATGTCACTATATCATTCCCATATATCGTCTCACCTTTATTTACTGGAGGAGATCAAGATAAATCAATCATTTGTGTGTGTGTTGATGAAAACAATGGTTTTTTCAAGGTGGGAAATTTCATGAGTTTATCTTTGACAATGAAGGATTACTTCAATTTGATAGGTTATTATACATTCTATAAATATCTAGTCTTAAGATGGATTTTCTAGATAATTCCCAAAACACTAATTTTTCAATATAACATGGGATCACTAATATATATATGGATTTTGGGAGAACTATTTTTGGGATAAAATGAAATGTGAAATTTTCTCTATACCTCAATATATATATATTCCATAAAGTTAGATATATTTTTTATTTTAACCAATGTAATGATGTAATATTATCCAATAATTTTATTAAATTTTGTAAAATATCACAGTGACTTTTGACTATATTCAAGCAAGGATATGTAATGTGAAATTTTTTATTTTGGTGGTTATTGATTGATTGAATGATTCTGCTCATTTCCAAGAATTGGGTGATTATTATTACATTTATCAATCCAATAAAATTTCAAGGTAAAGGGGAAAAGATTCATGGTTAACCCCACCCCTCTATTATCTTTAATTTTGGGTGATGTTTCACCTAAATAAGATGGATGCGTCTTCAATGAGAATTTTTTATAGAGATTCAAGTTATAACTATTTACACCTTAGAATTATGGGAATTTTAAAATTACTATATAGATATTATAATAAATGAAAATGGAATGCTCACTTGATAATAATGTAAAATAGGGTAAAAAAATTATTTATTGGAATTACCATATATTAATATTTACCATTATATCATTAAAATGGAACATTATAAGGATCACTTAGAGAATTAATGTCAAAATTCATTTTACAGGTATGAAGATGGACATAAAATTTTCAAATGTCTAGAGTTCATTCATGAAACCAAATATATGGTAAAGGTCATAAAACAAAAAATAAAAGAATCGCAATATTTTTAAAAGATCTACCCAAACAACTTATGTTGATAGGTTATGTTTCAGTTTGGTGATTGGTTATTTTTGAATATAAAAATTTAAAAAGGTATGATGAGATTTAAAAGTAATGTAAAAAGTAGAATAAGGTCTCTTACTACATTTAAATATAATATTTAATAATACTAGTAGAATATTTATTGGAATTTATAAAAAATATATAATAATAGATTAAAATTTCATTAAAATAGTATAAACACATAAAGAAATCATAAAAAGGATATCCATAATGTGGAAATAGAAACCATTCGATACTGAAATGATGAATATAAGTAAAATTTTAATTAAAATATTCATGATCATTTTTTCTTCATAAAATTTATGAAATGAATAATAAAATGGTTCTTCCAACCATTTTTTATCCATAGGAAACACTAAATATCTCAAATAAAATTTACTCATATTCTCTAATACTTCCCTATATTCTAATATCTCTAAGTAATAAATGATAAATAGAGTTATTGGGGGTAGTTATATAAAGAGGTTTTTCGGAGAATTATAGACTATGAACCATGTTCAAGGAACATCTAAATAGGTTATGAGGATGTTCCCGGATCCATTAATCCATTCATTGCAATTAATTATACATTTAATAAATGCATGAGCAATGGATTTACTTACATCCCTTGTAACATATTACCATTTACTCTCATGTTCCAATTTTATCATATCTAACATGATTGGAGTTTCAAATGTTAATTTCATTATGTTTATATGGCTTGAGTAAATTATTATAGTGTTGATACATTGAGTACATGATGATATACTTCATTCATATCATACAATCTGATGATAAATGAAACCATCATTAAATATCACTATATCATTAAATATGATATGCCCCAATTTTTATCAATAACGCATTTTTTTATGTTCATATCATACATTAAAACATAACATATTATACCATATTATATATCATGTATTTAGGGAATGTTCCATTTAATATCTGACTTCCACTAAATCGGAGGATAAATTCATTCCATTTCACCATATATCATATTATATATGATAATTTTTTAAATTTTATTGATTTTTTTTGAATGTTCTCTAAAAACTATAGGAACGATCTAGTGAACATAACCTTGTATTATATCATATGTAATACCTTATGGGAATCACATCCAATGATCCTTTCAATAAAATACTAAAAAAAATTTAGAGTAACTATCTCAGTCATATTGAATCCCATTTCAGTGAAGCACATATTTTGACTCCATGAACCTCTGTAGCATTGACCAAAAAATATATATTATATGGTTCAAATATATAATATAAGTTAATAATCAAGAAAATAATCAATGCAACTAAAGAAAAAATTGTTTCTTTATCGATCTCTGTCAAACACACATATATTCTTTCCAATATTCATTAGATACATCAAATGCAATATTCCATTTGCATGTGTTAACTTTTTATGATTTATCTAGTGACTATAGAAAGTGCTATATTTCAATCCTATATAACATCCTTAAACATTATCCATTATCTAATTTTTTATTTACTAGATCGATGAATAAACCACATGTAATTCATCTAATAGATGTCTACCTCACATGCCCCTAGTCTAGGTAATAAAATCACATAATATGTACGTTTTAACTATGGAAATACATACTGTTAGTCTATAACAATTGAAGGAATATATTTAAAACTCATCATATTGGATGAAAAATATTAACATTATTGAACTCTAATCAATGAAATTGTAAAAAACATTCCCAACCAGTCCCTAATTAGATAATCTTATGGCCTCTTAAATAATAGTATCAAATTAGAAAGTTTTTCATGCAACACATCTCACAAACCTATGGATTCTGAAAGAAGGGTATCAAATTAGAAAGGTTATCATGGTATATATCTTACTACCCTCAAGTAATGAAGAATCCAGATATGAACAGTGTATCAATGTGACACAAAATAAACATTGTATAAAAACACACATGGTATACAATATGCATTTTCTAGAACATAAAACACTTGTTAACCAGATTATCATATTATGTATATCTATAAAATAATTGTACCCATGCTAACATTGACATTTACCGATAACCCTTAATACTCCATAAAAAACACCGATTATGGAAAACTCAATGTAATTCATTTAAATATTATTTTATTATTACACATCATGTAATGTATATCTTTATGAACACATATGAATCTAATCTGTGGGAATAAAAAATTCGAAATTTTATTTGATGTCATACATTTTAATTTCTTAAAAAATAATAAGGAATTATTAACAAGAACATATATAAGAACTAATATAATAGAAAATTTTAGATAGACTTCTAGATAAGCATTATCTTGGTTATAAATTATTGGTTGCTAGTAACTTATTACATTTATATAAAGTTATTCAAATAAATTCTTTAATGAGTAATATTTATGATGTGTGATAGTTTTAATAATGACTAGACGTAGGAATCATATTCCCAATTTTCAAATCCTTGGTCATATCCCCAATCATTTACCCCATAACATCCAATGTTATTATGTTAATAACTCTAGTTATCTACTTAAAATTATTCTATGTTAATCATCATGATTCTTTATACTGAATCTATTTAAAATTTTCATATGAAATAGTTTAATAACCAATAAAACTATTTACATAAATTCATTCAATATTTTAAAAACATTACATTATCAAGTTAATTCCTCTATATTATGGTAATTGATAAAAAATTTAAACATTGTTCACAATCATATTCAAAAATATTTATGATACCAAGTGAATTTTTCTTTAACTATTATATTTCATAATCTTTTTGAAATAATGATATTCACTGTCTCATAGTAACCAATTATAAATTTTATATTTTTCATTAACATCATATATCTTAACCCCTTTAGGGTATTAAGTATAAAATAAAAAATATGATTAGAATAATATAATTATATTTATTAATCCTAAACCTCTTAAGTACAAAAAGAATCCCACTAGATTTTTATAGTATATATTCCATCAGGAATATCATTTTATAAAACACAAAATCATTTGTACATGGAAATAAAACTTTCTCACTTTTATATACAAACACGTTTTATATTTATATAATAACTCTTATTTCCATTTACTAAGAATATTAAACAAATAAACCATTATTTTCATATCATATATGGTATTCTATGTTTTTGTAAATCATACTAAAAAGAGGATTTTTTAAATATACCAATGCTTAATGTTGAATAACATTCCATCATATTCTTGGATAAATAATTCATCTTTGAAAAATCTATTTTAATTTTATCTATTTTCAAATAATGTTATAGAATATAGATGATTAAAAAACATCAATCACACTTATTAAAAAATAATTTCTTACATGATATTTTAAATAATATAATGATTAAAATATTACACATCCTTTTAGAAATAATCCAATCTTAAAGTTCCCCTTTTATACATTTTCAATATATATCGACTCATTTTGATGTTCGGTTGTATTTGGATAACCATGAGTTTTATTTATTTTCAATAGGTTTTTAGGAAAAAAATTCAATGTTGTGTGTGGTGGAAGTGAAGTATATCATTGTATTATTGGTAATGAAGAGTGGAGTTGTTTCCCTAGTGAATTTATAGAAAAAAATGTTTACATAAAATGACTGGTTGGTTTTTTTCAAAATTAAAATCGATGAACGCAATAAAAATGCACTTTTTTACTTTATATTGGAAGTACATGAGGATATAGCTACAAGAAAATGCTTTCCAAATAGTGTATTAAAAATTTCAAAGTTTCAATGAAAATATAGATACAATAACTAAGAAACAATAATTTTAGTAACTAAAATATCAAATGTGGGATTGAGTGTGAAAATAATATTGACTAATGGATTAATAATTTTACTGGTGAATTGGTGAAGGCCTAGAGGAATTTTGGATTTTTCTACAACTAAAACATTTACATGTAATATTTAATATAAATTTTTATGAAATCCATATGAGTTTGAGTATTGATTTATGAATTTGAGACATATTATATAAAAATAAAGGGGTCTCGTATAGATTTCATTAAAACAAATGACTTTTATGTCATTTAAAATGTATTTTTGTATATTATTATACATTATGTTTTGTGATAATTTGATATCATTGGGTTTTTAAGTGCTTTATATGACTGTTATTTATGCATGTAAGTTTGAGGTCCCAAATATATGACTTCAACCTATCACATATGACATTTCTTGTGTCATTATATTATTTTTAATTATAGTTTATGGCTATCAAGCTAAAATATGACTTCTAGAGAAACATTATATGACTTATCTAAACATCATATTAAATTCTGATTCTATGTGACTCTTATTAATTTTTTCTAATATAAATTATTTAATGTTTTTAGATGGAAATAATAGTTCTCAATAGTTAAATTTTTGAATAAGAAATTATATCAATTGATGTATGTACTGATTTTTATTAGAAACAAATGTCCCCAAATGAATTGGTATCATAAAAAAAGAAATATGTTCAGTGATATGAGATGATATTGGAAGAAAAAAAAGTATAAAATTAAATCATTATTGGTTCTTGAGAATCTATCATGTTGTATGATCCATCCAGGTTACATGTTACTATTGTATAAACATTGTATATATATTTTGAAGAATATTTCAATTTGAATTAATTATGGATAATACATTTTGAATAAAAAATCCTTCCAATTGTATAGAAAGAAGAAATTTCATCCATGTTACATAAATTAAATAATGTAATTTTTAGTACTCCATGAGTTGAGACAACCATTGAAAAATTAGACCATAAAGGCTTTTGGTTCTAATGTGCATGTGTTTAATAAACACATATCCACTAAAAGATTTCTATAAACTGAAGTTGTAAAGAAACCACTAAAATGTGAGTCTCACTATGAAATAAATTTTTATGAAACTCCAAAATCACAAAAAATTTCTTGTTTGTAAGGAAAATAAAACTTTGAGTTTTTCAAGAGAAGTAGAAACCCCCATTATTTTTTTAATTTGATGATTTGGATGGAAGAATGAATATATTTCATTAATAATAAGTGGTGATACTAAGGCTGTATTGTAGTACTAAAACATGAATTTATTTGATGAAGATGAAATATATAAAGAAGTATAACTATGTTTTACTAGACAAGTTTGGTGATAAACTAATGAAAATGAGGAAGAATATAATATTTTATGAAATCCGTACATGGATGAAAATATAAATAATTTATTTTTTCTCTATGTATTTAAATATTTATATTTAGTTTCCATTGAATAGATTTAGAAGAAATGTAATTTGAGAAGAAATATATACACCTTTTTAAAAATTGTTTTCATGAATCTAAACTTTTATTTGAAGGCTATTTTTGAGAAAGTGGATAACATTTGAGGGTACATTGAAATTCTTGGATTGATTTTGATCTATAACAAATAAGGAGGATGGTGAATGAACAGTTGAGAGACCAAAGACAATGGGATTCAGTATATTGATCCCTTTAGTTATATATTATAGTGAAGTATTTGTTCACATGTTTAATATTATAAACCCATAACAAATGTAATATTGAAAAAATTTGGGATTACATATCAAAAACCGACATTCAGTGTAACTAATAACAATATAAACAAGGAAAATTAGTGGAAAAAGAAAATAAGTGGTTATAACAAGGATAAATATCACATTGAGAATGATATTTTTAAAAATACTAAATGATTTACTATCATTATTTACATGATAGAATGAGTTGTATGTGTTAGGTGAACAAAATATTATATAGACGGGTCTTAATTGACCATAGAGGTTCAAAAGATAAAAAAGGATTAATGTATTTAAAATATTAAGTATTTGGTAAATTTTTATCACACTTTTTTCAATCCCTAGGTGTGACTACATGATCCACTAGGACTATTAATTGGAAACAGAAAATATGTTTCCTATGATTGGATCTACATTATCGAATGAAGACATATATATGATCCAATAGTATCTCTAGTAGAATAAAAAAAATTCTTGGCCAATTATTTTTACAAGAATATATGAAGGCTAATTTTTAATCATTTCAAGAAGATCCTAATATTTAAAAATCAAATTCAATCCCTATTAAAATTGGTCTATGATATGATTCTACAACGTTACGATACAATAATAAATAGGATGTAAAAACATAAGAAATTTCATAATTATTTATTTAGATCAATGTTAGAAATATACTCTCAAAATGGTGATTTTATAGTGACCCCCACCGTTAACACATGTCATTACATGATTCTAAGAATAATAAACATCGTATTCCAAGCCAAGGATCATAATTTCTAGTGTCTTGGAAGAATAGGTACAGAAAACTGAAAACATGGGACTAAATATAAAATTTCATTATTTACACTTCAGAAATATATTATAACTTCCATTATACTCAAAAATCATTATAGGATAACATGGGGATAATATGAACAATGGAATGAGCTAAAAATCCCTATAAGTGAATAAACATAAGAATGAATCATTATCACAGGGGTCAGAAGGCATGACATAATGATATAAAAAGGCATGGAACATATGAAATAATGAAATATAAACTTGGAATCCTATAAACATGGAATCATAGTAACATATAGGGGACAAAGAATATGAAATTAGCACAAGTCAAGGCTTTTTTAACATAAAGGATAATGATTCAAGGTTAACCACCAAGACCGTTTCACATGGAAGAATATGTCAAGGCTAACCGCCAAGACTGTTGCACATAAAGTCTCATCAGACTCAACTTCAACCAATGATTTAGAGTTCTATCGAGGAACACCCATCATAAAATGTTTATGAGTATGCTTGACACATATCTAATCATACATAATCAATCATACATAAACATAAGGGTTACCCAGGGAAATAAGTGTGTATCATAACCATGTCATAAAGCATAACAAATGGGCGTATCATAAATTTTTCCATGAAAGAAATGAAACAGATCATTCATAAACAATAAAATGGTATAATTGGAACATATCATTATAGTTGATTTCAACATTATGTAATAATATGTAAAAAGGGAATATAAGAAACTTTGGAATTGAAACATTTGAGTTTGGTTTAAGGAAAATATCAAAGATCATTTAAAAAATAAAAAAAAATTATATAAAACTAATAGTGAACCAAGAATGATTTCATAATGAAAAAGTTATTTTATAAATATTCTATTAGCTTAAAGATATATTATATAGTATGTTGGAGTTGGTGGCCTAGAACCAAATACTTTGTACTTTATTCATTATATAAACATCTTATCACATATTTATTGTTCTTCTGAATGAAAATGCATGTGATAATGTCTGAAGGATATTGGTTACACTAAAGGGTCATAGTAGATCCCTACTATGATGAGAACCCGGAAGTTCCATAACACTATTCTTGAATATATGTTCTATGGCCAGATGATGTTATTTGAGGGACACAAATAATACTGGTCATTAGGGTTGAGGACTCATAAAAACTTGAGGCACCTTCTCATGGTGTGTGCCCTTGGTAATATCCAGGAGGATATTACGAGAACGAGACCCGCAAGTAGAAAATCCGCATTTCATAGTGTCATTGGATGTTCCTATTTTGGAATGTCTGTATTGGTCCTTAGACTTTAAGATTATTATTAATGGGTATTACAAATCACTCAATTAGATGTATTGACGAAAACTGTGATGACACACTGTTCGCAGCGAGGTAGGATACATAAGGTGCGTCATGAGTAATAATGCATTAATAGATAATGTGAGAAAGGAATTGTCCCTTCTGTTCCATAACAGATGTAGATATCTTAGGCCCTTTGAAGAAATTGATATAGCCTAAATAAAACCATGGCCATGGTAAGGTATGGGCGAGTTCAATTCAGGAAAGTCAGAGAAAGAATAATTGAGCACATGGGTTGATGGCACTAGCATGAAACCCACTTGATTCGAGATATCGTGACAAAGGGATAATATTACACAGTAAACATTCGTAAGAGGTGACATGTAATTGCGACGTTAACTTATTTCTCTATGGGTGCCTTGTTGTGTTGCTAGACGTTAATCTTGTACTTTAGGCAGGCTCCGCCTAATGCCACTGAGAAAGAGGCCTAGAGGGTCTCACACTATGTGTGTCCATGTTTCTCATTTAAATATTAATTTAACAAGTTAAATAATGATTATTCCTGACTGTGGTTTAATAATTATTTAAGGATGCCTAATCACATTTATTTCGACACTAGTTATTTGAGAGAATATATCATAGGTGAAATAATATATTTATTAGCGAGTATTCCAGTTACATATATTTAAGAACTAAATAGACATTACTCAAAGTCTAATAAATATGGAGGAGGAGATAAAGAGAAATGAAAAATAAAAGTACACGTCGTGTATATTAAATATACACACTGTGTAGTTTTATGGAAAATGAGTAAATGTCGTGTACTAATGATTACACGCTGTGTAGTTTTCTATTCGGGACATTGAGGATATAATATTGTTTTATTAAATGATATTAATTATAATTAGTGTGGGCACATGTCAAGGAATAATAATTCGACATGGGGGTTTCAATAAGAGTAAATAAATAAAATGCATAACACATTTATTTATTGTCATAACTCTATAACCTCAAACACGATTATAAATATCCTCACCACCACAACACTTTTCCAATCAATCAATGTGCACAACAATTCTAAAGTATTCTTTCAATCCCAAAAGAACTCCTTCCTCCATGAATTCTCTCAAGACCCAGAGATCAAGGCGATTGAAGGCGGACATCGCAAGAGAAGTTTCTTCCGTTCTAGCACCCTGAGATCCCTTCGGTGACATCCAGAGATATGTGGAACACGTGTGGATCACCGTTAGAGTAATCCTACACATGGATTCTACAACGCAACGACGGATCAACGAATAGAGACCGGACCCATCAACACAAAAGAATTACACCAAGGTAATTCTTGTGAATTAATTAAATTTTTATAACCAACATATGATGATCCTGTCTCTATGGTTCCAGTATTCCCTCTTTTTTTTCATTCTTCTTACTATTACGACGATCCGGCATTTTATATCGTGATGGATTTCAGTTTGAACATGGTTTAACGCTAAAATTATCATTGGGAAAACCCACCAACGTGCTTCCTCTACGCCTAGAACCTTCAAGTGGTATCAAAGGGGTCATATCGTTGATTATAATTATTTAGTTCTTTGTTGGTGATTTACGCATTAAATAATTTAGTTTTTTCAATTCAAGTTTAATCATTCTGGAAATATAAATCTTGAGATATATTCCTCCTCCATCATTTCTCATTCACCTCACAGAAACAAATTTTTCTTTTAATTTTGATTAAAATAAAATAGAGGAACTCATTCGGAGGAGCCAAATGTTTTTGGCTGTACAACACCAGAATATATGGTGTGTATTCGGAAGTACATGCCACGTAGTCTAGATTCATGCATCAGACTGATCGGCGAAATCAGGTTGGGTATTGGATCCTATCTAAGTCATTAATGACACTGTTCTTTGACCAAAAATAGGTGGAACACGGTTTCCGGATTACACGTCGTGTGGTCCAATGAACACGACATGCAGTCCCTTCGGGTTAGGATTGGACCATGTACCCCGTACACAGCTTGCCCAGCTAGAAACTGTCTAACATAGAAACTACACGGAGTGTGTCCCACTGACCACACCGTGTACTCCGAAAATTTCTGAAGTACATTAATATGCTATGTCCCCGGGCGTGTACTTCGGATGGATGGTGAAGAAAAATTACACGATGTGTAGTCGGAACTACACGTCGTGTACTCCCCCAAATTACAAAGATTTATTAAAATATATTATTATATTATAAAAACCCTTGAGATGTGTACCATAGTATAGGTGTAAATCTGAGGCACAACATGTGATAGGTGTTTTATATATATGCATTTAATTTTAACATCTGCGTAATAAATGGGAATTCATTGGGTTACCTCCAAGGTACAAGTTATGTACAAGGATAATTTTTAATGAATTTATTTGTTTAAAATTATGATGGATGATAATATCTAGGAAATTTAGAAAAGGATTTATGATAAAATGATTGATTAATTAAAGATAATTAATTTTTTCGAGCATGATTTATCTTAAGAAAGAACGATTAAATAATTTAATGCTAGTTTTTTATGCGTAAATATCATTGCATGTATGGATGATCATGAGCTAGAAAATAAACTTTGTATTTGAATGATTTCTTTTAATTTATTTTTTTAAATTAAATTTTTTGGTCTATGAGCCTTCTCCTTATTAATATGTAGGGTCTGCGCGCCCAATGATTATTTTATGTGAAAACCACTTTTTACCCCTTACCTACATGTGAGATAAATGCATATGTAATGTATTGAGCTCCCAAGCTAGTGAAGGCCGCTTAATTCTGGAGCTAAGACGAATCTAATCCAAGGAGATACAAAGGGTGATATGTGGAAAGCTATAAACACGAACCTGAAAGGTTCAAGGTGTTTATCCCCTTGGCCTTGGGTATTTTTATCAACCTCTAGATAAACTATCTAATAGAAAAGCTCATGATCATACCAGTTATTTTATTTATGTCAGTTTCATGGTTTATTTATTTCAGTTGTGTTGTCACGATCACACAATTAAAGAATTAAACAAGCATGCAAGATGGAACTAAAATAAAAACTTGTGTATGCGTAAATATTATCTTATACATGGTTAATCACTTATGTATATCCCACATAATATTAAAAATCATGTAATCAAAGATATAAAATGTCAATTTACATATAAGGATAAAATCCCTCAAAAGAAATATTAATTCGGTATAGCCTTCCATAATCTTGGTTAGAATCCAACCATAGTTCAAAGTTCTTGACCAACCCTAGTTGGGGTGCTTTCAATTATTGGGGAATTATAATTCAATGTTTTGGGTTGAATTGACTTTTTTCACATGAAGGGTTGACTTCCACAGTAGGACTTGGTGTGACCAAGAGGAAAAGGTTGAGAAAATTCAAAATAAAATGATTTTAGGACTGGGGAGTCCACTAAGAGGATTAAGGAGCTGCGAGTTAATGTAGTTGGAATTTGGAATGCCTACCTAAAACCCTTCAAGTTGCATGACAAACCCTAGTTCGAGTAATGTGAAGGGAAATATGGATCCTTTCAACTAGAATATTCAGGCAACAGAATATTCCAAAGTCAATGGTGAGGGATATTGGATTTCGATAAAATAGTTGGAGACTAATGAGTGTTAATTTATTTATTTGTCTCAGTTTTGTAATAATGGACTAAACCATTGCTCATCCTAATTTGAAGAAAAGGCAAGAAAATTACTTCAAACATACCATTGTGAACTATACTCGAGAAGGAAGACCTTCTCACCAACACCAATTTACAAGAGTGTCATAGGAGTCTATGCGTCATCCATCGCCACGAGAGGAAATTTTATGTGCTGGAAGAGCTTGTTCTAGTTGTGACTAGATCATAAATTCTTCCCTTAACTCACCAGGTAGATAAGGACATGGGGCATGAAAAACCCATAGTCCTTAGGGTGAATAAGAGGAAGGACAAGGCAAAGGGGCCAACGACTTATAAACGGATTAAAGCCCCCAAGCACCGTCCCTCCAAGAAGGGGAAGATCCAAAGGCAGGTTAAGGAATGGGAGGCTATGTGTTTTGCATGTGGAAAGCAAGACCAATGGAATAGGAACTACACTCAGAAGCGTCAGGATGATAAAGGTGCATTCGTTATCAAGTGTAATCTTTCTATTTTTACACATTTGGTATTAGATATAGCTTGTGGGGCTAACATATGTATTCAAATACAGGATCCAAGTAGATTTAGAAAGATTGCTATAGGGGAGGTGGATCTTCGAGCTACCAATGGTGAAAGGCTGGTTGCATTGGTTATTGGCGATTACCACCTCTCATTTCTAACTGGCATGATTTTGGTTTTACAAAACTGTTTTTATGTGCCAGGTGTTACCAAGAACATAATTTCTGTATCTCGTTTGGATATGGATGGATATATTTTCAAATTTGGAAGTAAGGGTTGTCTCTTTTATAAGAATAATGTATGTTATGGTGTGGCACGTTTAAATAATGGTTTGTATGTATTAAATTATTAACACCAAGTGATGACAATCGATAATGAAACAAACTCACATGACTCATACATCACCTAGTTGTGGCATCACCGTCTCGGTCATGTGAATGAGAAGCACTTGAAAAAGCTCTGCCAAGATATCTATTTAGACTATACTGAGCTAAAACCACTTGATAGATGTCACATTTGTTTACAAGGAAAAATTACAAAGCCTCATTTTGATGGACAGGGTGAAAGGGGAACAGAGCTTCTAGGATTTGTACAAGCGGATGTGTGTGGACCATTTCTTGTAGAAGCTAGAGGTGAATATTATTACTTCATTACTTTTACTAATGATTTGAGTAGATATGATTATGTATACTTAATGAGGTATAATTCAGAGGACTTAGAGAAATTTAAGGAATTCAAGAATGAAGTATTGAATCATCTTGGTAAGAAAATAAAGAAAAATTGATCGGATCGAGGTGGAGAATATATGAACCAAGAGTTCATCAATCTTCTACGGGAGTCTGGGATTCTATCTCATCTCACTTCTCCTTGCCCCAATTTGGATTTCTTTTCCTGAAATGCCAATACATTTCATTAGGAAGAATGTGTTGTTTTCTATTTCTATGTTGTTTGGAACACCCATAAGATTAGATTATTCTACATTGAACATGACAAGGCCATCAGTGGCTAGGATTTGTACTGAGATTGATCTTTCAAAGGACCTACCAACTAGCATTTGGATTCAGAATGGAGAGAAAGGTTTTGTACAAGATGTCGTTTTTGAAAACCTACCTTCTTTCTGTATAAACTGCTTTAAAACTGGGAACAATTTTAATGAGTGTGATAAACAAGATAATATTACTACAACCCAGTTTAAATCAATTTGGATAGAAAAGTCAAAATCCAGCAATCAAAAGAATTAGGTTGTTGATGTTAAAATCTCAATTCCTTTTGATAAGTCTTGTTCCTCTTCTAGTATAAAATAATCTGGTCAGCAGAACATAGCTGCTTTGGTTGGAAATGGATAATCCATTTTACTGTACAAGAATATTCCAAAAGATAATCATATTTTGGAGAATAAAATTGAAGATTTTGTTAAAGTTGTCTTGGATGCTACAGAAATGTTTTCTATTTCGAATATGATCACTCAACATGAGCTTGTTAAGGTCATTAAGGACAAAGGGAGTGATAGCTCTGTTGATGTTCCACTCATTATTGAGGATTCCATTATTGTTTCTCCTTAATAAGAATCTCCAAAACAAAATGTTTCCATTGATGCTAATGAAAATGAAGAGAAATCTGATCATGAGGCTTTAGTTCCTAATGTGGAGGAGGAAGATAAACCTGGCCAGATTGAAGAAAAGTATTTGAATACTATGGCCAAAAAAGGTAAAAATCCAATGGTATATGAGGAGGGTTTCATCACTCCTCATCCTAGAAAAACTAGAAGATGTAAGGACTACTCGAATACAGAGCATACTATTGTGTCCAGATCTATCGATGTTTCCAAATCTGAACCTAGAAAGGTTCCTCAAAAGAATACCCAAGATGATGATTCTAAGAAAAAACTTACAGATGATCCTCAAGATAAGCCTCGGGTTGAGGCTTCCAGTACTATGCTGTATTATTTTTTTCCGCTATTTGATGAGCAGGATATTCATGTGTGGAATGATCATATGGATAGGCAACTCGAAATTGCCCATCAAGAGCTTCAAAAAGGTAAGATTCTAGTCGAGGAATATATTTATATTAAAAGATTCATTTTAAATGAAAGATTTAAGATGAGCACCAAATATTCTTAATCTCTATGATACTTCTTTCAGTTCTTATTTCGATTATGATTTTACATGCTGGTTGCTTGAAGCTTTTAAGCTGGATGTTGGCAGGAGAAGATTGAAGGACCTATTTATGCTGGCTTCATCATGTTTCCTTGGATTTAGTTTTTGTTATATCATATCTGATGTTATGTCTCTACTTCTCTGATCTGCTGTTCCTTGTTGGATGGGTTCTGAAGATTGGTCTACATAGGATTTTGTAGCTCCTTTTTTACGATAGAATTCTGTATTTACTCTATTTGTCTCTCTTTGAAGGCTCATGCTTCTGGAGATTCTTTACATCTATTTTGACGTGCTATTTGGACAAGGATATGTCGGATTCTCCATCTGGTTTTTTCTCATTGGTGTCACTGCTGGATTATATTGGGGTTTTCTGGACATTAATTTTCTCTAACAGGATGGACTGCTTTGTTTATCTTGACTTGTTTGCTGTTAAGTATTCTTCATTCTAATTCTGGAAGCAAGATGAATGACTATAGGTTGATCAGTCATGCAAAGGATAAACTGGCTGTGTTTGGATAGACTTCACAATTACAGTTCGTCGAGCATTTCAGTATGGTTGGATTGATGGTGTCTTCTTTGGAGTTTTGACTTCATGCAGATTTCTTTAAACTTATATTAAAATCTCAGTTCTTAATTCTGGATTAAGATCTCTGTTGATGCTGCTCATGGGGTTATCTCTGCTCAGTTCCTGGTTCAAATTTCTGATAATATCCATGCTAATCTTGGCTTTTTACCTTGAGGATTCTTTCTCTCTATCTGGAACTTTTTGCTGAATGCCGATCATATGATGTAAGGATGGGATTCTGTCTGGCTATTGCAGATTGGTTCTCTCCTCTAGAACGATCTCAGGTAAGCTGATTTTTTTTTATTTTGGGTTTGTATTTTCATGAGTCCCATTGTACCCCTGCTGATTCCATGTTGGTGTAAGATCATTACACCTCGTGTTTGTATTGTAACATTTGATTTTAATAAATTCCTTTGATGACATGAATTGGGAAACCAGTTCATGTCATCACCTTCTCAAAAAAAATTCATTGTCTGAGAAAAGATCATACTACTCCCACTTCTTTTTAAAACAACCACCACACTAACAGAAACTATTACTACACACCACCATCAATCATGGATGAACATCACAAAACATCACCAAATTTAATGAGATGGTAATTTTCTACTGCTAATTCTTTACATGGTCTCTATTGTTTTAAATTCTGACTCTATGTCCCTAATTATTAATGTATAAAGGGTGACAAGAAGAAACATCTCTATAAGATAAACTTAAAAACATAAATATATGGAGGGTGATTGTAGTTTAAATTTATCCTTCTCTACAAAACCATTTCAGTGATATATGGTTGGCCTCATGAATCAACCAAATGTAATATTTATTTATATATTATCAAAATGAGCTCCAAAATAAATCTGTTTTTTATAGAAGCCTCTTTTTGATATTTGGATTAATATAATGGTAATATATTCATCTAATCAAATAGAAAATGGATATATAGCATTCCATCATAGTTCCAATAAAAAATTCCTCAAATAAAATGGTTAAATTATTCTCTCTAAGACTATTCTTAATGATTTCTATGAATATGTGTATCAATTTTCTTATTCCTATACCACTATAAAGGGGATGATAAGAAGAACAATGTTTTGAGGTTTTAAAAACTTTTCAAAGATTGTGTTTGTGAATAAGTAGAGGGAAACATTTGAGTGTAATTAATTCTAAAAAATAAAGAACCATACCTTGGATACAGAATTTAGTGATCTATGGTGACCAATTTTCAAATCTCTAGTGGTTCCTCCATGGAGGCTCCCTTCTCCAATAACCATATATTTCCCATAAATTTTGTTAAAATATGAATAAATATGGTAAATTATAGGTTATGTATTATTTATTAAATTATTATTTAGTTTCATCAAATTTATAAGACAATCTCCACTAACAGTGAGAAAAAAGATATTTATCAAAAAAAATTCAAGATACTACAGTAGGGTAAAAATCATACTCCATGAACCATGAATCATTCCATTTTCCAATCCAACAATCTTTTTGTCATGAAAAAAATATTTTACCTTCATAACCAAAAAAATAACATTTCCTTTATAAACATGTGATTTTTGATAGACATTCTAATCAAATCCCTTTATATCAACAATTTTAGTGATAATATATTTAACAACATTAAATAAATTATTTAATGTTAAAAAAATACAATGTCATACTTTTTCTATGATCCACACAATTATATCATCCCCAACATAAAATTTTTGTCCTATAAAATAAAATAAATCAAAAATACTTCAACTAAGAAACTATTAATATATTTTTCGTGAAGAAGAAACCAACCTAAAATAAAAAATTTCTATCGAATAATAAATGTCAGCAAGGTAGGAAATATATCCACCAAAAAAATTTCCCCAATCTATAGATACCATATAAAAAATGTGTCTATCCCCACTTATTTTACCAATAAAATGATCCATCTAAATTAAAATATAATTTCTCCAGCTAAACATGAGATAATTATTTAATTTTAAAAAACAATGCTTAAAAAATTAGCTATATATCACACGGATAAACTTCATTATTACCATGGACCATATGAATAAATTAATCCACTAGCACAGTTTCCATACCATAAAAAAACCATATATATGACATCATCCCCTGAATTGTTATTATTTTTTAATTCATTATTTTATATGTATATAACATTTACCATCCAGCAATGAGAATAGTTTTAATATCCCCATAATTAATTAAGTGATCAAGATATTTTAAAATAATTCACCTTATCATAACCAACATCCTCAGGAAAAATTTTCACGAGATAATAAAACCCTCAATGTTCTACAATAATAAAAAAATAATTTATCAAAAATAGGTTAACAATATCTTATCTTATCTTTATGTATCAAATTACTTTATTTATTTATGAATCCCGACTATAAAGGTATCCATGGTTTCCTCTCACAGGTCCACCCATATGTAATAAAATAATATTCCTTAACATACTATGTACAAAATATTAATATAAATTTACAATGGAATAGTAAATTCCAAATTGAAATGATTTATAATATTAAAATATAAATTCCCTTTGGCCTTTCATAACTACCTAATTACTTCATGTAATGCTAAATTTATATTCTGGATTTTCATTATTGATAATGAAAACATCTAATCAATTATCACTCATATCCAGGAGACGACACCCAATCATATCATATAATATCACCACAGATTATACTATTATCATTTAATTAATTACCGCCATCATCTGATAAAAAAATTTAGTCCATAAAACATATGCATTAGTATGTGTTGAAAAATAATCACATATAGAATCATAACCATATAACCACTTAGAATGATGATCGCCTCAAAACTATATGTTTCTCATTAATGTGAATTCACTATAGACATTTCATATTGACTTGGATTACAATAGAAATTGTCAATTATAATATTGATATTAAATAATCTAACTTGTATTTTTTATAATATATCCACAATTTACTAGGTTAAAAAATATTTCCTTGATTCCCAAAAGAAAGGTTCCGGTCAATACATCACCACTCTTCAAAAGATGAAACAATCAAGAATGTCTCAAATCTATACACTAATCATAAAAAACATAAAATATAATACTTTATAGTATATCAGTGTTCATTCTACCACATATTAGTGGATATTAATTCCCACACATAGATGACCCCAATAGTTCTTATTTGAGATCTAATATACCTACTATCTTGAGTAAAGTGACACTGAAGATTCCTTTTAATGAAGTAGAATAAATATTTTAAAATTATTACACTAATATTTATGGTTCCGTTTAGTTTATAAATATCATAATTAAAAAATAGTCTTTTATCTAAAGAGATTCATCACTATTTATTCCCATCTAGAGGCATAATTTTGGATGAAGGAAATATATGAACTATGATACTTCCTTGAAAATAATTTCCCATGAATTGTAACCATGGAAAATTCTATTATTTAAATAATTTATTATTAGAGTAACCATCATAGGTTAAAAAAATACCAACTATAACCATGATTATAATTCACTACTTTAATAGAACGAAACCTATATTTCAAAATGACCACTAATGTTACTAAAATAAAACTAATATAAGTTGTATAATTATAAAATTCACATACATGTAAATTAAAACATCATTTTCCATAAGGAAAAGAGTTCATGATTTTAATGACTTTATAGAAAAAAGATAGGAATTTAGAAACCCCATTGAATTTCTCTATTATACTATATGTTATCGATACCAATACATTGAAATACAATTAACTATGTCTATTATAACCCTCTAAATTACTTTATATTGTCTTATATCTCTATATATCATATCTAGTTTCTATCTGAGATCATTATCACAACCAATATTCCAAAAAAATACCCCAAACTCAGATGTCCCTAAAAATTCTCTCCCAAAATGCGTCTCATTTTATAATCATGTACAATTATTAGGATGTAAATGGTCTCCTACTAGTCTAGTACGCACACACTATCCACACATCCAATGAAATAAATAATGAAATTTCCATATATTTATCTGGATCTTTATTAAGCATGATCAATAAGTTGTAATCCTATTTCACATAATAAGGTCTCAGCCATGTTTCTTCAATAAGATTCATTCACAACAATATGTTTATCACCATTATCTTTATAATTTTCTCTATTGAGACTGGATTTATTTCAAATCAATAATAAAACTCAATCTATGCTATCAAAATCAGTTAAAAATGTTCCATCCTCAAATATTCATATCTTTATTTGATACCAGTCTTTGTGTCGTGATTTATTGGTCAGTGAACCCCCAATACATTATCTATTTTCAAAAAGAATATTTAAAAGCATAGAGGTCTCGAAATGATCATGGGAGTAATTTCCTCCAAGTAAACTATCACCTTATATCATACATCCACATCCATTTTGAAATTCATAAGGCATAATTTGAACAATATAATATTTGTGTTTATAGAAATAACTCCATATACAATTCATAAAGATGTATTTTTATCCGCTAGTTCAACCATCACATCTCAAACATGTGATATCCAAAATACCAATTTTGTGAAGTATTACATAAAAATGATAATGCCACTCCTCCATATATAAACATGAACTATCCATATCAAGGCTCTATGATCATCCCTAAATAACATAAAATAATAAGCATGGAAAGAAGTTAAATAACATTCAAGTGCACATGCAATAATGAGAATTACAATACTTAGTATTATCATTTCATTATCATTAAGTCATAGTTAGTTCCAATATTATATCAATTTTACCATTTATAACTCCATTTTCCAAATACTAAGTAATAATTCATAGAAACTTGTTAGTCCGAAGTCAAAACTCTACAAATATATATCCCAAGCATTAAACTAATCAATGAAAAGTAAGTATGTTTGATTAAATACATTGAAAAAAAAATTTAAATCTATTTCAGATAATCTATGAAGGAAGATAACACTGAGATATTATAAATCAATGAGTATGATATAATAAATAAAAAATATATAATTCATCTTAAATTAATTATAAAATATTAATCTAACCATTCCCTTATTAATTGAAATCAATCTCCAATGAATAAACTCCCCTTTTATGGTTAGAAACATTGGATTATATAAAAATTAGATAATACTAAATAATATTTAAATATAATCATTCTAAATCTTATAATGTTCATGAATGAATGAGATAATTTTTTTATACATTTTTATAAAATCATCATTCAATAAATAATTTTCATCTATAAGGAAAGAATAGAATATATAGATAACATGTGAATGGAAAAGTCCAACTCAAATTACCTTTAATAATTATTCTTCTCCCATAGGAAGTAAACCATAATTAAAAAATTCAACAAAATGGAAATTACTCTATCATTCTAATAATTAGAGAGATTATAAAACTAACCATCCCCTCCATACTTATATAATCTTCTATATTGATCCTCCCAATGTTTAATTATGTGTTGAAAATAGATTGATGAATTAAATTTCTCACTCATGTCACAACAACATCATTTTAAATGAATTAAGTCATTTCATTCATCTCATTATATTTTTATATCTATCCAAAAAAACTCAAATAATAACTCATAAATGATTTTCTTAAAAAATGTATATTTGAACCAATATATTTCTTAAAATATTCCCTTTATGTTTCAAAAATATTGTATAATGATGGACTTTCCAAAAAATGATATAAATTTAAAAATTGATTGAATATAAATTATACATTAGTGAAGAACCATGAAACACTATAGTATATGAATTTATTAATAATATGAATAGTATTTAGTGATATATACAACATCGAGCTTAAATGCCTCATGATATACGCTAAAAATGTAATTATTTTTCTATGATTTTAATAACCATTCCATTGGATTAGGAGGTATGAATATTAACAACCACATTATGAAATATATGTATATAAATTTTCATGATAAAAATGTATTGATTAATGTGTATGAAATAATTCATCAATTTTGAATGATATGAAATAAAACATATAAGGTTAAGAATAATTCCTTTTAAGAGGGACATTTTTCTATAAAAGGGGTTTTGTTTTATATTCATTATTTTAATTTAACATATAAAATTATAAATTTTATATGTAGAGTTTGATAAAAGGAATTTCATTTTTGGTTTGAACATATAAAAAATTTCTTGATTTTATTTTTTGGAATATTTTTTGAAATAGTTGTTTTTCTTAATATTGTGAAGTTGTAATTTTACAAATATTATGACATTTATGACATTATCAGGAAATAAAATGTGCATGAATGTTTATGAAATTTCATTATAGTTAATATACATATATAATAAGCAATATATAGAATTTAAAAATAAAATTTGCAAAATTGAAATCTAAATTTGATATTTTGGACATCTAATTAATGTTTTTATTCAAATATAGATACTTTTTAACATCTATTTTAGTCATGTATTCAAAGGTTTAATTTCATATTTTTGTTCATTTTAATGTCAAATAAGTCATATTTCAATTTCTAATATATAATTTATTATATGGGAATAAAAATTATAGCTGACTTTTTTTATAATTCATTATTATGTTTAAAAGGTCATTTTCCAAAATATATATATATATATTAATTGCATTTTATAAAATTATGTTAAAATTAATTTATGAAAATTGTTGAAAATGAATCATAAAAATTGATACCACATATTTTAAAATAATTTTTATATTTTTAGTCAGTTAACTTTATTTTTTTCATAATGAATAATAACTATGGTAAACATGTATCACCATGGTTGAGGTTAACATGAGTTAAAAAGGATAAGATAAAGGGATATAGCCTCATGGTAACATAAAATATTTTCTAAAATATTATTTGTGTGATTTATTTATATATTAAACATATAGTATAATAATTTATGATGATTGTTAGCCACAGATCATGAATAATACATATGTTATATAAAACTTTTTCAATTATTTACTAGTTTTCAGCCCACCATAGTTATAAAATGGAATCACCTCTCCTCTATTATTCTCAAACTTTTATCATTTTACCTCAGAAAATACCTACCCATATCCAACATTAAATTCTTTGAAAACATATTTTTGGTCCTTTTACCACCATAATACCATCTTAATAATGCATAAGGTTTAAGGCAATAGAGGTTTTACCAGGAAGATTTGTTAATCTTAACCGAGTTATTTTATGTTCATTTCTTACTCTACATATTACAAACCTATAATAACAATTTTATATAATAATAAATATATATATAATATAAAAAATGTTATTAGGTATATTTTATACCCTTTTTTCTCTCATTATCCATCTAATAAAAGGTAAAATCATCACGCATGCATGTGTACTGACTACCGTCCCCACTAAGCGATGTGAATCGTTTTACATCAATGACTCAAATTTCTAGTTATAAAAAAGGAATTAATGATAAAATATTGTTATTCAATAATTATGAATAATTATATATTATCTATAAAACCATATTATACTCCCATACATTGGAAAATTATCCCACTCATGCATACATGAAAACTACCATATCTATGGAGTGATGTGATTCGTTTTTATCTTCCACTTTAAATCATTGACCATAATGACATACTTAATAAATACGTATTATATTTATGACATAAATATGGATATATAGTGATTAATCATTATAAACGTTAATTTAATTCATACCATTATGAAAATGAAAATGTAATCATCTGTATGTACAGATTACATCTTCCATGAAAGATATTATAATTTTTTCTATTACCTCATTACAATGATTGTTATAAATTTTTATAATATAAAAAAATTATATTCATTAAATTAATAAAATTTAGGATGTGATGGAAACATTTCATAACAAATTTACCATGGTTAAAACACCGATGCTATTTTAGAAAAATTGACCCAATAACCATAAGTTGTCAATGTAAGGAAGAGGTACACATTGAATAGTTGAAAATTATTATAAATGGACATTAAAAAGGTAATAATGATGAAAAATGTTCTATAGTAAGTATTTAATAAATTTTAATTAATTATTTATAATTTTATAACTCATCCTACCAAGTGGGAATCCCAGGTATGGGTTTTTCATTTTAATACTACTCAATTGAGACTTATTTTATATTTTTCACCTAGTATAATTTATAAAGTGTATATTGTACCAATTTGAAAAATACTATAATTATGTTTTTTTATTCACGGTTTATTATGTAACTCCATGATATTTTTATGAGATATATGTGTATTATTATTATTTCATCGATGAATTGAGTTGTACAGTACACCAAGATAATCTTGCGCTATACGCTACATTGGCTTAACTTGCGGCATACGAAACACTATGCTTGGTTTTTGTTATGCCCAATTTTATCTAATTTTTATATAATTAATTTCATGTAATACCAAGTCTAATTGAATATTATAACCTAGTCATTATAATAGAAGGCATGAATAATATTAACATTGTTTTGAAAAAGTATTTAAATGAACATAAGTGAGACTATAAATTAACAGAATCCCCCTTCATCGATTTTATTAATGCATAATATATATAATATATTCAATATAATGTTTTAAATTTATCTTATATGGTTTCTATACATGATATAAAAACCTAATCATGTTTTTGGATAAAAGAAGTCTTTTTCAAAAAATTCATTTTCCCCCTTTTTAGGGAGAACCAATTTACATCTAGTTTTAACACTATTTTATATTCACATGGATAAAATAAATGTCTTATTTTAATTCATAATCTAAAATTTTATTTTGGTTTAATTTTATGAATTTTTCTGGAAGGTTTCATTTTTTGAAGACAAATGAAAATAAAGATTTTTATTGAAGAAATTATTTTCCTTACATAGTAAAATTATATTTTGGTTTTTTTTAAGTTTTATTTGTTCATTGTCATCCAATTTATTTTTTTGAAAATAAATTTATGCATGAATATATTATAAAAACATATTCCATTGAAAAAGATGTATTTTTCCCAAAAATATTTTTTCGTGACTTTTTTTCTATTTATGTTAATATTAATTCATCAACTTCATTACTATGAATTTTCAAAAATTGATTTAAAATTTGGATTCTAGTGGTACAAATATTTTTTTTATATCCCTTTTATTTTTTACCAATATGAATTGAAACCATGATAAATTTTGTTACCACAATAAAGGGTAAATTAGGTAATTTAGGATAAAAATAAAATCATAATGACTATAAAATGACTAAAAAATAACAAAATTTTATTCTATGAATATAATTAGACATTTAGCACTTAAGGACCTAAGTTATGTTATTTAAGAAACAATGTTCCATGAAAATGACTTAAATAATATTTAAATTAATGAAAACACAAGGCCATTCTTTTGTCTTTAATATCTATTATGTGTCCAAATATGAAAAAATTGGTTGTATCAATGAATATAAAAGGTAATTTTCAGCCTAGTAAAAATATTTATTGAATATAAAATTATTTTTGACGTTTTGGGGCCATTTGATGGATTTTATGGTATTTATAATATTTTAATTAATGAAAATTTTAAGATATCACATTCATTTTTGAAATAATAAATCATTTTTAAATTAAGGTTATAGAAAAGATGTATTTTACAGCAAATAATAATTTGAAATATAAATTTATTTTTTATCATGTTAATGTATTTTTAATTTTTATGATATAAATAATTACCAAAAAATCTTATAAATTAATGATGCAAAAATAAATTAATCGATGGAAGGAAAATAAAATAATTTTACAAAAATGATAATAAATATTAAAATATCAAAAACCTTGAACAAAAATTTGTTTCGAGTATATATCAACCATAATAATCCCAGGGTCATTTTAGGGACCATTTGGAGCCTTTTAACAGAGATTGTGACACTTTTATTATTTCATATAAAGTAGTGTCAAAATTGTCACATTCATAATTTAATAAGTATAATATTTTAAATATTAGATTTTTCAGAAGATTATTTCAACTACATATATACATATTAAATATAGTATATTCATATTCATCGTAATAGTTTTTTTAACTTCTTTCCTAACAAATAAGTATATTAAATAGTTGCATAATACTAATGTAGTAATTATTTTATTAAGTCAAATATCAAATTAATTTTATTATAATTATTAAAATAAATATAATTTTAGATAATTAATATGTCAATTTAATTTTATATATTATCTATACCATTTATTTATATAATAAAATATTTTTTTCTAGGACAAAATATTATCTTGATATTTTTGAAAATCTATGAATTGAATAGTGTCAACATTCACACTAACGCTATTTTTTCAAAACAATTTTTTTATTAAATTATTTAAAAATAATAATTTTTAAAATACATTTAATAATTAAAATATAGTCTATAATGGCCTATATTATTTATTTGTGATTTAATTTACATTAAATAATTAAATATTTCACACTTTAAATTTTGAAATAATTATTACCCTTGTTAAAATGAAATAGAATAACTAAGTGTTAAATTAAAATGACATGGTTTAAATTATAATAAATCTTGTAAAAAATTATTCCTTGATGTTATTACAACAATATATCATATCATTATCGAAACTATTACATTTTGGAGGTTTTTAGATTTGATTTTATTTTATTAAAAATTAATATTATTGATGTTTCCAAAATTACCCCTCACCGAAATATTAAAAGGGAACCTCCTACCTTACCCTTCACTTAAATTTAAGATGTCACGCTCATCCATTCACTACCAATTTTCCTTCTAAAAATTCTTAGTCCCATTATAGAAGTTAGGGTATTCTCAAAATAATAACTATATTACCTATAAGAGGACAACTAGAGGGAGCTTATCGAAGAAGTGGTAACCCCGTCTACTGATTATTTCAAATTATTTCTTACTCTACTTATTCTGATAGATTTTTTTCAATTATAAGTTAATGATTCCAATATCACATGTATATTGAGATTTTATTAATATTATTAAAAAATCATATTCCACCTTCTATCCCTCCTACAATAAACTAAATCACCATGCATGTGTGCGTACAACTTACCGTCTCTACGCCATGGTGTAATCAGTTTTCCATGACAACTTGACTTGGATGGATATAATGATGGAAATAAAAACAATATATTATTATTATAAAAATATATTTATTCATAAATATTATATATACCATCAAATTTTATACCATTTCATTATTAAAGGAATGATATCATCTCTCGTGCGTATGTACGACCAACCATCTCCATGATGCAGTGTGATTCGTTATACATGTAATAAATTAAATATTGATTATATAGATGTATATAATAAATAAATATGGTATTTATTATGTTACTTTAATTTTTAATGATATAAATTTGATATAATATGGTCAACCAGAACTTATTCGGCCAAACGAGATTAAGAAAATGAAGCAGTTTATACATGAATAACAAGTAATAATGAAATATTATTACCAAATTGATGAAAATATGATCATATATGATATCATAAAAATGACTATAAATAGGTAATAAATAAATGACATCTTTTATGTAAATATACAGTAGGATAAAATTCATAAAAAGTACAACAAACCTAAGGTAAGGGATAATTTGACAATCTCATTATTATCTGAATATTATTATACATAAGTATTTACTGGGGTGTATTTATCATCAACTTCCATGTTTCCTAATTGTGTAACATTTTTTATATTCTTCTAAAATTTCTTAAAGTCATTTTTACACTTTTGGGATTTTTTACTAAATGGTATGAAATAAATCTTTTGTCATTATTCGATACGATGTACTTTTTAACCTTTTCATCAAAAGAATGAGAATGAATATTTTTTAATATATATGACCTGAGATGATTTTTAAATAATTATTATTACTTATTTCCATGAAGAATAATATATAAAATTTAATTTTTATTCTCAAATAAAATCATTTCTTGTAAAATTTCATCGCATTTTTAGGAAAGAAACCATTTCTAAAGAAGAAATGATATTTTCCTCAATAATTAATTTCAATTGTTTAATAAAAATTATTTTCCATCTAAGATGAATTTATCTAAAAGAGATAGTGTTTATATCCGTAATACTACTATGGATGTATTGTGTTTATGATTGAAATATATTTATTAAATCCATTTGTTTTATATGAATTATGATGGAATGATTTTTAATAAACCCATTTTATTCTTTGGGTTATGTTATGTTGAATGATTTATTTTTTGTTAGAATATGTTAGGGAGATTTTTTTATGAAATGGGTGGGAAATATATCTCCCTACATTGTGTTGGGTAATGATTTATATCTCCAGAGATAGACATGATTGGAATGAAAAGTAAATTCGTTCAGTAATACATGGATGAAATGAAAAGTAACTCTGGTTCATTAATACAAGGCTAAAACGAGGAGTGAAATAAGTTTAGTAACGGACATTGTCAACTATGATGGTCTTGAAAATGATTCTTGGATAATCTGGAAATGATTTTATATGATTATGTTTTTCTATTAATTCTAGGTTTTATTCTAATTCTATTTTATCATGATTTGTGTTCTTTTATTATTTATGTCTTATGAACTACCAAGATTTATTTCATGACTCATGATTTGGATATTCCGAATTTACATTCATTTTTTACATTCTTATGTTCGTGTTTTGTTGGATTATATCCATGTTTAACCTTACTGAGTGTTTGATGTCACCCTTTTTATGTTTTCTATTCCTTAAGATATAAAGGAAGGTTTTAGTTAGGATAAATAAAAAGGAATATCATTATGGGAGATGTTGAAGATCTTTCACCATGTTAGAATAATGTGTTCATTGTTTCCAAATACTCTAAACAAATAATGTATTTGGGCATATATTTTTGTAACATATTATGTTTTTGAAAAAAGTGATGTAATTTCCATGCACATAAATCTTAGTTCATTATAGTTGGTATTAGAGTCAAGGTTTAGTTATCCTTTGGAAACTATGAGGATAAAACATTAGTGATATCCCTATAGATATTTCTAAGGGCATGTCTAGGGATTTCCATATGGGTAATTCTAACTATGATTTATAGTCTAAGAATTACTGTAAAGATCATGAATAAGCTAGGTTTAAACCTAATATGTAAAGCACCCCTCCTTTATTATATTGTTTTCATAATAATATTATTGCCTCTCGCACTATTATTTTTGGTTTTTAGACAATAGTTGGAACCTAAAAAACCATCTTAATGGTCAATGAAATGTTAAGGGCAATGGTTGTCACCTTGAACAACCAAATGTTATGGGAGATGGAATGAAAAATTGTATCACTATACTTACACAATATACAAATAATTTTGGACTTCCAAATGATCATAGAAAAGAAAAAAATTCTCTTGAGTCCTTCATGAGGAAAAATCCACCTTCTTTTAATGGGTGTATAGATCCACTTATTTCTTCACAATGGAATAGTACCATTGAAATGATATTTTCAATCATTTTCTATTCGGAATATAAAAAAGTCATTTTTTCTTATTTATCATTTCAAAGGTGATGAATAAAAGTGGTGGAATATAATCAATAATAAAATGAATAAAGATGAAATTGAATCCTTGGAATGGGATGCGTTCAATAACTTATTTTTCAATAAGTAAATTCCTCATATTCTTCAAAGAAATTTGTAAAAGGAGTTACTTGAGCATAAACAAATGGATGGTGAATATCTGGTACATATGAGGTAAATATTACATGAATTTCAAGGTATGCTTATGGAATTATAATCCAATGTGAAGGTAAATTTGATCAATTATTTTTTGGCTTAAACCAATTCATAAAATGAAATTAACTATAAGAGTTCTGTGTATCTATAAAGAGATTGTGTGTTGTGTTATCCAGGTTGAAATGGAATTTGGTGTAACAAATCATTTTTAGGGTTTGCAAAAGAAATGAAAGATGGAGTTCAAGGGAAAATCTAAAAAATTTGGTGAAAATAATATGAGTGTTTCTTTATGCTCAATGTTTTTAATGTATCATGGTGGATATTTTCTTATAGGGACTAGAAAATTTTTTCTGTGTGGAAAATAAGTTCATCCACTGGTTGAGTACTGATGTAATTTGAGAAAGGTAGATAATGATGTGAATAGAGAAAAGGATACAAAGAATGCAGTCCCAAACATAAATTATACAAGTGATTGGAAATTGGGAATTATTCTAACTAATGACATAATCAAAGGGTTATCAAATATTATCAATCTCAACAACCTATTAAGGCCAATGATAAAGGCCAATCACATGCAATAACTAATTGTGATGTTTTGTATGAAAAAAAGATGTGGAATTTTATGGTTCTTATGTAATGGGATTATATAATAATGTTATATAATATATTTTATAGTTTTATGGAATATTCAAATATCTATGTATTTTCCCATTAAGGTTTTCCATAAGTTTATAGTACTGATAACCAGGAAAGGTTATTGACATATTTTTTAAAAACACAAGATATGTGCATAATTATGAGATAAGGAGATAATGAGATGTTTGATACTATTAATGACCATTGTAATTGTATAAATACAATGTGATATCATGGTTTGATTATACAACTTTTTTTTTGTGATTTTTGGTATGTTGAAAGAGTTAATTGTAGACAAAATAAATGTTTTCACTAAGGTTCTATGGTAATTCATGTTATTACCATGATTGAAGAGAATAAATGATTAAGGTTTTTACATGTTTGGAATGTGACAACCAAATACTACCTTACGAGATATGGGATATAATTGTAAGACAAATATACTTTACCTATATATACAGTTTTGGGTATTAGATATTAGAAGGATTGCAATGTTATAAATTTATGGAATGATTAAGTTAAACTTAAAATTACATTTGTTAAAATAATGTCTAATCTCACCATAGATGGACTTATAAATATTTGATAACATGTGTTAAACTATTTATGATTAAGAATAATGGAATGACCAATCATTCAAATTAGGGGTCTCGTGATCTTCTAGTACTTCAGGAATGACAAATTCAACTTCATTTGTTTAAACAAAAGATGAAGTGAAATTTTTTTAAGGATGTACCATAGATGAGATTGTACTTAAATAAATTAAGTATTTCTATCATGTTATTTAACAATAGGGAAAGGATCATTATAATCCCAAATTTTATCCTAGTAACTTTTTATCCAATGAATTATATAATCCCTTAAATCATCGCAGATTTTTGGCTTTGTGATTATTATATTTTTCCTAACCATGTTCTCTATCACTCTCAATAACATATTTATGGTTATATTTCTATTCTATATCCATTTTCTCACTGATCACATATGTTATCCTATGTTGAAACCCAGTGATGATATACTTTGGGTAACCATTTTGTTTTTAACATTCTTTTTTTAAACCGATGTTTTAGTAATCCTTTTTTTGATGTGAGTTTCTATGAATGAAACTTTATAGTATTCAATATTTTATAACCACAAAGAATTTTTAGGGATAAATTCATTTTAATGGGGCCATAATGTAAGTCCCCAAGAGTTTTTGGAGATATATGTAATTATTCTTATTATTACTTCTTTGATTTCTTTTGTTGAATGCTACACCAAGATTAGCTTGCAATATATGCAACAAGGACTTAGCTTTCATTATACAGAACAATATTATTGGTTTTTGTTACAAAAAATTTCATGTTATTTTGACATATGTTGTTTCATTTAAGTCCAAGTATAATTTAGCAAAACAAATTTATAAAATAGTTATTACAATGGCTAGTATGAATAGTATTAACTTTCTTTTGAAAAAGTATTTAAATGAATATATGTGATTCTATAAAATAATAAAATCACTTTTGATGGATTTTATTAATGAAAAATTTATATTATATATTAAATATAATGTTTAAAATTCATCTCATATGTTTTTTAGACATGATATAACAACATATTCATTTCTTGGATAAAAGAAGTATTTTTGAAAAATGCAGTTTTTCCACCATTTGATGGCCTACCCAGTTTAAAAATAATTTGGACCCTTTTATATATTTAATTTGAAAACAATAAACTACTTATTTTAATGTTTAATACAAAAATATACTTTGGTTGAATTTTTTGTATTTTTCTGATACGTTTTATTTTTTTAAATGAATATGGAAAATACTAATTTTTATTGAAAACATTATTTTCATTACATATTAAAATTATGTTTTCGTTTGATTTAAAATTTTAATTAGTTAATTTTTATCCAATTATGGATTTGGAAAATAATTTTAGACACTAATTTATTATAAAAAAAATTTCATTTAAAAACGGTCATTTTAAAAAAAAAAACGATTTTTCATTCCATTTTAACACTTTTATTTTAACAGTAATTTTGAAACTTCTATGTTATGAATTTTTTAAAATTGATTTAAAATTTAGATTCAGGAGTTCCAAATTTTTTAAGTAGGACCATTTTATTTTTGACTAATATTAATAGTTACCTTGGTAAATTTTGTTACAACGATAAAAGGTAATTTAGGTAATTTAGGTTAACAATACAATTATAATGACTATAAAATGACCAAAAAATGAAAAAACATTATTTGATAATTGTAATTAGACCCTTTACATTTAAATATAAAAATTATTCCCTTTTATTGACACTTGTATAGGAAAATTACATTAACAATATTTAAATCAAAGAAAGACACAACATGTCTTTATCTTTGTCTTTAAAATCTATTATGTGTCCACATATGAACATATGGGTGGTATCATAGATTATAAATGGAAATTTTAAAAATAATAAACATATTTAAATAATAATAAGACTATCTTTTACATTTTCAAGCCATTTGGGTGATATTATTGTATTTATATTATTTTAATTAATGAAAATTTTAAGATGTCACATTTTTGTATTAAATAATTAATGATATTTAAAATAAGGTTATATAGAAGATATATTCTATTATAAATATTAATTTGATAGATAAAATTTCTTTCATTATCAAGTTATTTTTTTAATTTTTATGTAATATATAATTACCTTAAATTCTTATAAATTGATGATGAAGAAATTATTTAATTTATGGAAAATCAATAAAACAATCCTCATAAAATGAAAATAAATAATAAAATAACAAAAAAATAATTCCAATATTAGTTTTCTAGTCTATATCAACTACAATCATTCTAGGGTCGAGTTAGTGACCACTTAGATCCATATATAAGATATTTTCACACTTATATTAGTTTATTTAAAGTGATGTTAAATTTTTCACATTCATAATTTAATAAGTCTAACATTTTAAAGGTTGGATTTTATGTGAGATAAATTCGTCTACATACATTACTATGAAATATACAAGATTTATCTTAATCATAATATTTTATTTCTAATTTTTACCCAATAAATAAGTATATTAAATAAGTACACAATACTGATGTAGTAGTTATTTTATTAATGTAAATATCAAATTAATGTTATTAATAATATTAAAATAAATATAATTTTAGATAATTAATATGTACATTGAATTATAAAGATGATTTATAACCCTTATGTAAATAATTAAATATTTTTTCAATGATAACATCATACCTTGATATTTTTAAAAATCAATGAAATGAATAGTGCCAAAATTTATAGTACTGTTGTTTTGTCAAAACAATGTTTTCGGAAATTATTTAAAAATAATTTCTAAACAAATATTTAATAATTATAATATGGTGTAAAAAGTTTTAAATACTTTATTTATGATATTAGTTACATTAAATATGTAAATATTTGACCCTTTTAATATAGAAATAATTGGTACCCTTTTAAAAATGAAATAGAATAACTAAGTGTTAAATTAGAATGATAAGGATTAAATTAAAAAAAACATGTAAAATTTATTGGTTGATGATATTAAAAAAATAACTCATATATTATATGAAACAAATATATTTTTAGGGCTTTGGATGCTATTTTATTTTAAAAAAAATTAATATTTTAAAGGTTTCAAAAATTACCCTCCCCTCGATTATAGAAGGGAAGCTCCCCCTCACCTATTTACATCAATTTCAGATATCAAGATCATCTATAACCTTCCAATTTCCTTTAGTCACATTATATAGGTTCTATTATTCTCATAAGACGAACTCTAGTTCCTTTAAGAGGGGAACTATAAGGAGCTCATCAAAGAAGAGGTAATATCCTCTACCGATTCTTTAAAATTATTTATTCTTCTAATTCCTATTACTGAGTTGTTTCCCTTATAAATTAATGAATATAGAATCAATTATAAAATGATATATTATTATCATTATGTAATAACCATATTTCAACTTTTATTCATCCTATGAAAAATTAAATCGCCATGCGTGTGTACATACGACTTACCATCTCAAAGCTGTAGTATAATCTTTTTTTCACCACCACTTGACTTGGATGGGTATAATAATGGAAATAATTACTATATATGAATATTATGAAATTTTTTTTTCTAGAACAATATATATATACCATCCACTTCAATACCACTTCATTATTAAAGCAATGATATCATCATTCATGCGTACGTACGACCTACCATCTCCACGATGCGATGCGATTAATTATACATGATATCCATTAAAAAAATTTATATAAATTTAAATAAGAAATAAATAAGATATGTATTATTTTATTATCATTTTGGAATAATATAAATATAACATAATAAGGACAACCAAAAATTAGTCAGAAAAACATGAATAAGAAAATGAAGCTGTTTATACCAGAAAAACGAGTGATCATGAAATACTATTACAAAATGTATGATAATATGATCATATATGATATCATAAAAATTAATACGAATATATAATAAGTCAATTACATTATTTAAATCATTATATACTAGGTTTAGATACATACAAAGGATAACATACCTAAGGTAGGGGATAATTTAATAATCTCACTATTATCTTAGATTGTTTATAAGTTTGTATTTACTAGGGTATATTTATCATCCACATTCATGTTTCATATGAATTTAATATTATTTATATTCTATTAAAATTTTTTAATGTAAATTTTACACTTTTGTGCATTTTTATTAAATTCAATGAAAGGAATATTTTGACATTATTCGATACAAGGTACTTTTGGACTTTTCAGGAAAAAGAATGGGGACAATATTTTTTAAATTTATACAGCATGAGAAGATTTTTACATTTTCATAACTCATTTTTTAAATGAAGATTCATTTAAATTATTTCAATTTTATTTTCAAATAAATTCAATTATTTAAAAATTGTCTTGCATTTTGAGGAAATAATGTGTTTGAAAAAAAGGAAATTTTCTATAAGATTTAATTTCAAGTGTTTTATCAAAATTATTTTCCATATAAGATGACATTATCTAAATGGGGTTATGTTTCTATCCCAATTATTTCTAGAGTTTTATTGTGTTTATCATGAGATTCTATTTTTTAAATCAATTTTTATATGGATTATGATGGAATGATGTTTAAGAACCCTATTTTATTCCTTGGGTTATATTATAATGAATGATTTATGTTTGTTTCGCACATGTGAGAATGATTTTATTATGAGATGGGTAGGAACTATATCTTCATTAAATAAATTGTTTATAGATTTATATCTCATGAGATATACATGAATGGAAAGGCTAGTAAATTCAGTTCAGTAATAAAGTGTTTAGAAAACATGTAAATCCGGTTCAATTATATAGGACCGGAATGAGAATTGAACTCTGTTCAGTAATAGTCATTGTCTGCTATGATGGTCATGGAAATTATACTTGGATAGTATAGAAAATATTATCTATATTTATATTTTTTCCAAAATTCCATTTTTTCTGTCGATGACATTTTATCATGATTTATGTACTTTATGATTTATGTCTTATGAACTGCTGTGATTTATTTAATGAATCAAGATTTAGATATTCAGAATTTACGTTCATGTTTTTACATTCTTATGTTCATGTTTTATTTGATTTTCTCCATGATTACCCTTAATGATCATTTGAGATCATCCTTTTTATGTTTTCATTTCCCCAGGATATAAATATAGGTTTCAGGTAGGATAACTAAATGGGAAGATGTTTATAGGAGATTTTGATGATCTTTTACCAAATTAGAAAAAGGATTCCTTTGTTTCTAAAGCCACTAAAGTAATATGGTCTATGGTAATATATTTTTTAATATATTAAGTTTTCTGAAAATTTTAGTTAATGTCCCTGTACATCATGATTGGGTCATTAGATCATATTTTCTGTTATTTTTTTTCTATTGTATGGGGATTTGATTCAAAAAAATCTAATGCTGTAAAGATTTGTCTTAATTTCTCACACTTATTTAGGATTATTAATATTCAAATTTAAATTGGATGAATTATATACTCTTTATCTTCTTAAAACACATCAATTATATTTAGGTTCTTTTATTTATAGGGATTTGATGTTTATATTTTATATTTTTCTCTCTTTGGTAGTCAAAGACTAAAGAATGTTTATTAACAAATCTGACCTTATTTCTCTAATTAGAACAACATTAAATTTATTCCATATAAATATTCTCCATATAGTTTTATGGATGTGTTTATCTACAAATAATGATTGGTAGAGGTAATTTTATACAATCATGGACATTATTTACGATTTTTAAAGTGAATCATTAAATTTTTTTAGAATTAGTAAATTTTTAATTTCCTTAAATAAGTGTTTAATGAATGTTATTTTTAATGTATATTGTGTGAATAAATTTTCTAGCTTCCACCACTATATTCTATTATTTTCATGATCTAAATATTTCTATGGTTTTTTCAAAACAAATTTTATATTTTCAGTTACTCTATGAATTTTTCATGTTTATATTAAGTTAAATTGATTTTTTTCTGAATGAATGGATCTAATATTAGAAATGCTTTAAAACATTGATTATATTAAATGATACAAAATATTTAATTAATGTTACTTTTAATATTTTGTCTCTATTTATCTCTCTAATTATCAAAAGGAATTATTTTTCTTCAAATATGATTTTTTAATGAATATATGATATTTTATCATCTTTTACTGAATGATGTTTAATAGCTTTTTTGTTTAAAAGTAATAATAGAAATTTATTAAATATATGTTACTCATAATTCAATATGTCAGATTTAAACTAACTATATAATCATTATTAATATATTTTGAACTTAGGGATTCTTACTAATAAATTTATTTACTTTTCTAGGGAAATACTGATGTTCTTTATTCCTGATTAAATACAAAATATTTATTAATTGATAATGAATATTTATTACATGTTATAATATTGAATCAATATTGAATTAAAGGAAATATGTAAGTGATATGTTGGTTTTGTTTATAAATAGAATCCTAATGAATTGATAGTTAACAAGATACATAATTGAATAGGTCATTCTTGGAAATGTCAATCCCATATAGTAGAAATAAATTGGAATATGGACTTGATGGTATGTATAATGTCTTTGAACTTGCCCCAGATGTTATGGTATAATGTTTTTGGCATGAGGCCTTGACAAAAATATCAGGATGTCCAAAATTATGAATTTAGGCCATTACAATTTCATTCATTTTTATATATGTTTTTGGGTTGTTGATATTTTTTCACATATATGTTTCAATGCTCATTTTTTTAATTAAATGAGATTCATTATTTTATTATCCTCACTTCTGTATGAAATATGGCTTATTTACTGATGATAGATTCCATTGTTTGAAACCATTACTAAACATCTTATATCATCCATTTTTTCATTCACCATTATTTACATAATGAATATTTTAATAATTGTAAAGGATGCACAAAAATTTTCTGCTTTTTTTATTCTAATGTATTATTTATATAATTTATGTATTGAGTTTTCAAATTTGTGAATTATGATAGATCCTTATTGGAATAACCCCCTGTATATTTTTTAATGTAATAAACTAAAAATCATATATGGGTTATTGTAGTTAGGGTTTCGATAGCTGGTATTAGTCGAATATTAGTAAGACCCTTGGGAGTAAGAGATTAAAAGAATATATCTATATCATAATTATGACAAATCCCTTTGAATATTTGAGAATTTTTATATTCTTATTGATTTGTATTCTCTGGATTAGTATTTATGATGATTTTGATATAATTATGTGAGTTACATTTTTTAGACATGGAACCTGGAGAAAGAAAGGGAAATCATATAAACACTTATTTCTTTTTTATGGATTACCCTTATGAGAAATTCAATACAGTGGGTGTCCGAGTTAAGCTAATCAGGGATGTATTGGGTATAATGACCATGGTTCTGACAAATAACCCTTACCATATAGAGAATAATATTATTTCATAATGCATTTCACCTATTTTTGATTAATTTTTATAATAGAATCCTCCACCTATTAATTGGAAAACATATTCATTAGATTCTAGTAAATGGGTAAATTCTGTAAAAAGATATTTTTGTCTATGGGAAGTAATAAAATTTAAAATATCATTATGAAAAATTATTTCTTAAATGGATATTCAGATCAATGTTGGACATCGATTCCAAATAACTAGGAGGAATAAGAGATAGGTAGTTTGTAATAGTCAAATTTTAAGGCGAAATACTTTATAAAAGGTTTTCCCTTAGAAAAACTATCTACTATTTTAAGAAAACATTTAAATTTAACGGAAAATGATAATGGTAGCATTATTGAATCTAAGGTTAACATTATTATATTATCAAGGTATTTTTCAGACTACACATATAATCTAAGAAGTAATATCAATAATTTAGTTGATAAGATTATACTAAGACTTTAAAGAGACTTGGTTTCAAAAACTTTTATCATATAATATTAACTATCAACTTATATTAATATTGAAAAATTATTCTACTATTATAATATTTTTAGTGGAAATAAAGAGATTAAGCGCATTATTGAGCACTAGAAAAATGATGTATAATAAAGAATAATAAGGGTTGAGTAGATTATCAATCATTTGAAAATTATAAGGGGAAACAGAACAATAAATATTTAAATGCGATAATATTTTTCTATAAGATTGAAGAAAAGGTAAATATGGATTAATAATGTAAATGCAAGAAAGAATCCAATAATATTCAATGCATATACTATATAGAGGTAGGGAACTATTCAAATCAGTTCCCAAATCATCGAGGATTACTTTGATAATTTTATTTTGGTATGATTTCATTATTGTATAACAAAACCTATGGAGATAATGAGAATCACTTGTGAATAACTCATGAGAATATCATAGGAAACTGTTATTTGATAAATTTTTCATGTATTAATTTTTGATATAGAATGTTTCTTTTCATAGTAATATTGTCTACATGGTTTCAATATTTTATGATATTTCAAAGGCAAATAGACTATCTACTCCATATATAACATTTGAGGACAATATGTTTATTAATGTATGTTTTATTATATAAAATTGTGTGATTATATGATTATGAAGAACTCAAATTTTATCTATCATATTTTTTCATGTACTAGAGTTAATGATAAATATTTAAACTTATGTTTTATTATTTAGGTTTTAGAGAAATCAATCCTTTATTTTACATTATAAGTTATTAATTATTATTTTGACATATGTTATCCTCTATTTGTGTTTAGTAAATAGATTCGATCGAGAGGAATCTATAATGTGAAAATAAATCATACTATGAATAAATCTATTATTTAATGGACCTTGGGATCCATTAAGAGTTTATTTTAGTACATCATGAATAAATAAATCATCTTTCTCAACTATCATACTAAAAATGAGAACAAATAGATATATAAAACTAATAAAATAACATTGGGGTAAGAAATACACTTTTTGGAAAGGAATGGAAAAAATTAGTTCTATTTCCTCAAACTCAAGAAATATAAGATATCTATAAAGAAATTATCACTTAACTATCAAGGTATGCTTCTAAAAATATAATAACTAATGAAATTACTATAAATTTACAAATATTATTTAGAAATGTTTATTTATAAAATAATAAGTCCCTTAGTCTGAACATAGAAATTGATTTTTTTTATAATGTATCTTATTATATAATGATATGACCAAAACAAAATATAATTTTCAGGATGGAGTTTATTTTTATAGGGGAGAAAGTATCACCCTAATAATTTACTTTATGAATAAAATGATCAATATATTGGGACACATAAAATACTAAGCCTAATAAAACTATGATATGATATAGAAATATTATTATTTGAACATGATTGTTATAACCTAAAAATTTGTTTAATAATGATGAATAGAATAATTTATGTACTGATATAAATATATTTATTAAATAAATGTATATAAGTAATAAATTCTGAATGATACTACTAATATCACATATAGTTAAGAATAATTGATTTTAAATGGGTGCATTTTTTAATGAAAGTGGTTTTGATGTATAAGTTTTATTTTCATTAATAGATAAATTTATAAATTATAGGGATGGTTTCTGAGAAAATAATTTAATATTTTATTTCATCATATCATGATTATTTTAGGTTTATTTTTTAGTTTTTTATTGAAATATTTTATTCTTTGTTGAATAGTTAAAATGTAAATTTTACCATTTTTTTCCATTTAATAAAATTATCAGGATTTGAATATAAATTTATATTTTATGAAATATATATTATAATAGATAAATATATTTATTTATATATAATTATTAATTATTAAATATAATTTTAAAATATTATTTGGAACATAGAAGTCTATGTTTGACATATGTAATGTCATTATTCAAGTAAAAACAATCTGGTTTATATCTCTTTATCAAGTATTCACTAGTTGATTTATTGTTTTGATTGGACTTAAATATTATATATATTTTATTTTATTTTAAATAATCAAAATATTTTTGTGGGAATAATTTTTTTTTGTGATTTTGTTTTAAAAATAATTTTTAAAAATAAAAATATTTTTTGTTGAAATAGTTTTCATTATATTATGAAAACTTATGTTAAAATAAATTTTTAAGAATTTTTCAAATTCAATATTAGAAATTGGATTCAATATTTAGAATAAAAATATTTTACTATGTTAATATATTCAATTTCATTTATTGTCAAAGTGAATAAAAACAATGGTCAATATTTATCACTATAGTAAAGGGTAAAATGATTAAAAGAATTAATATAAAGGAATACAGATTCATGATGTATTGAACCAGCCCAATTCATCCCTCTATCAAATGTTTTATCTATCATATGTCATGGATCCAAGGGTTTCTGAATCCCAATGGGCTGACATAAGTTCCTCAGCATCAAAGATGCACCATATTGAATGGAATTCTATAAATACATTATTTTAAAAAAAGTATCATAAATTAACTAATTTCTTTCATGACTTTCCCATATGTGATAAATCCACAACAAAATAAAAACATAGGAAATAATAAACTAGATATATAAATATGAATGTAGTATACAAAACGAGTAAAAAAAATCCCTCACCACCTTATACTCCCATTCTTACAAGGAAAATATTCTCACCATATGACTTTGTTTCTCCCACCAATGGATATATCTACACTCCAACCACAAAAATTAGTAAATCCATAAGTGTCTAGTGTGATAGAATAAACAATAATAAAACTAAATAATAATAATACCTCATTGTGAGTATGAAATTCACCATCCTACTAGTAGAACAACAATTCTGCCTGGGTGAGCAAAAATACAACTAAACCAAGATTTGATAAATGATAATGATATATGCATGAGTAATAATCTCATTAGGAAGTATAAAAATTAATATATTCCCAATTATTTATGGTTAAAGATAAAACTAATTTAGGAGAGTTTAAAAAAATAAATATATAACGATATGGTTTTAATTTCCTTTCAAAACAAATAGCAAGATGACACATTAGAAGAAAATTTTCCCTTTTTAATTTCAAAATACCTACTATAGGTCGAAAAATGATTTCTAATAAACTTTAAAAAATGAATCATATAGAAAAGTTAGAGTTACTCAAAGAAAATATAATAGTGGAAATGATTTTATAAAAATACTACCAAACCATGGAAATTAGAATACATTTAATTTATATATCATGGGAATTTATTAATAATAAAGTGAAGAGACACTAGAAAAACATTTTTTGGAAAATCCATTCTTCCAATAAGTGTGATCTATATTTTATAACCAACTTGACTACTCTCAACTAGCCTTACTGGTGGCACAACCCGTATGGCCTTTCCCTACAATGGGGATGTAGTCTATCAAATTGGTACTTAATTAGAACCATCCTCCAATATCACTATAATGCGTTGCATAAATCAATAATTGAAAATGGGTGAGGTGTAGTGGAAAGGAAAAATAAAATATCTCAATCTAGAGTTTTTACAAGGCATTACAACACTAAACCCACCTACTGTCACAATCTATGAAAAAACCCCACTAAACTAGATGAATTCTTTAATTGTTCACACTTCCTATAAAAATATTTTCAATGACCTATTGGGCCATAATAGTTGGAATATTTTTTTAAAAATATAAATAAATATATTAAATTTTTAAATAAACATCCAAAACCATGGAACAATAAAACTCTATTCCCAAGGTTCAAATCGAGACTTACTATTTTAAAACAAGAACTCATCATTTTAAAACCATTTTCAATATAGAGACTTTATTCTTCCAAATACATGCTTCAAACATAAATACATATAAACCAATATATATATATATATAATCCCCTTGACCCAATGTATATATTCAAATAGAAATGTGTTTATATGTACTGAGAGGGAACCTAAATTTTTTACATATATAAATAATCATGTGTAAAATCTATATTTATAAGAATGAAGGGATTTATAAACCATTTAGAATCTTTTGGGGAACCAAACATGTAATAAGATATTTATGATAAACAATTTTAAATGTCAAAACATTCTCATTATTTCCAAAGTCAATCATTTAAAACAAATTAGAAGAAAAAATAATCACCCAATTTGTTTGAAATTTAAAACAATCTTGGAAACATATATTTTTAAAGTAAAACCACGGATGTAAATTTTGAATTATTTTTAATTTCAAGGTATAAAACCATTAAATTTATTTCACCCTTTTATAATTATATATTGTTCTCATAATATAATAAAATCACCTAAAACCCGTCATGAAGTTATAGTTCTCAAATAAAGGAATGGACATCGAGTATCAATCCTCAAACGACATCGCCTTCACTAATAATGGTCCAAATATTTATTATGATTGACCATGTATCCCTAGAAAAAATTAAGAAACCAAAAAAATATTAAATACATAATTAAGAGTGGTCCACATTAGAATAAAATATGAAACCATAACAAAATATTATTGATAAAACAAGTTTATTGATAACCATTACAAGAATAGGACTTAACAAAAGCTCAAAATCCTCTAACACCCTGAACCAAAAAAAAAAGAAACCACAAATTCCATCAGTGTTTAAATGGTTCATGAGAACCATAAGGGATGGTAAGAAAAGAACAAATAAAATAGTTTAAGAAGATAGTGGTGGAGAATGAATGCTAACATGTGGAGAGAATAAAAAAATACAAATGGGATACGATAGATTCATTTTCAGAGGAGGTATGGAGGTTAATGTATGTCATTCCTCTTAGATAGGGTGTGCTACATAGACAAGAAGGGTAGGTGTGGGGTATTAAATGTAATGGGTAATTGGGGTGGCTTTAGGTTTTTTAATTTTGTAATGAACTGGACACTACACACAGTTTGGATGCATGGTTGGACAAACCATTCTCCTATAATAGAATTCCTAGATAATCTTGCATAGTCACGATGCACGGTTAAGGAAACCGTGCATATATTATGAATTTAGATCAATAATGATTACATAAACACATTCAAGGGATATACTTGATATCTAATAACTATTACCCAATTCTAAAAACCGAAATAAATTTAAAATTTTACACGGTTTGGCCAGAAAAAGAAGATCAAGGATAAATACTACCAAATATATAATTAATAAATAATTAATACTTTAAGGATGGGGTGAAAATACTACCTATAATAATTATATTTTACCCCCATAATGCCTCAACTAGTTCAAATGAGCATATGAAGAGACAATATCAGACCTCCCCAATGGAAACTATATTCCCTAAAATTATGGGACACAACCACCCCTAAAATAAATGACATATGAGACAAAAACAAAATAAAAAAAACTGTAAAAATCAACTCATACCTTTAAGAACATCTAAACTCAAGACTCAAATACTCATTCACCTATGAGAGAATATACAAGGGTCTTTAAATCACATCATCCAATGAAACTTGATCAAACATAGTATATTGGTATCCCATTATATTAATAACACATCTAAAAAATTCATTCTTAGATATATATATATATGGATAAAAAATCACACCAATAATGTAAAATCAAAAAATTTATGAACAACCAATATTTTTAATTACACATAAAACCCAAATATAGGATCCTGAAACCGTAGGGTAAAAAATCATATCAATACTGATACATGGTCTCCCCACCATAAAGGTTCTATTAACATAAATAACAAATAAAGAGAGGCCACCCTAAATGGAAAGACATTATCTGATAGAATATATAATTAAAAAGATCACAATTGAGACACTCAATCAATTAATAACCCTAAATATTCATCAATCAAAACATCTATGTCTCCAAAATCATAAAATCATCATTTCATATAAAAAAGGAAACCAATGAGACCTGATGAAAGAGGAAAAGGCATGCTGAAAATTACCTCCAAAAAATATTCCCAAACGTGAATTATTTATTCTATCCATATAGTGATTGTGAATGGTGATGTAACTTGTGGAATTATATCTGAATCACTAAAAACATGGAGAATCTATCCAAAAAATAAAAGCACCATCCAGGATACAACATAAACTAGGGATAAAACCAACCCAATCATCTATAAACGTACCCAAGAAATCCACTTTCCATCCCCTCACATGAAGATTACATGGCCATGATAGTATCCCAAAAAAACACTAAAGAGAAATTTGTCCCATAGAAAAAAATCTCCATGGAAATCAACCAATTAAAAAGTGACACAAGGAAAAAAAATAAATAAAAAAACTAAAGGATTCAAAGAAAATATAAATTCACATGGATTATATGAATTTAAAACACTTCTTAAGTATGGGTATGGAAATAAACCAATTACCAAGTGACACAAGGAAAAAAATAGATAACCAAACTAAATGATTCAAAGAAAATATAAATTCACAGGGATTATATGAATTTAAATCTCTTCTTAAGTCTCGGTAAGTCTATTAACTAGAATGTCACATTCCATAACCAAATAAATAAAAATCCAATGAACCCTATGACATAATCGTCCGAAAACCCATGGAAAAAATTCAATAGTGAAACATGCATCAAAACTCAACTCACCCCTAATCATGGAAACCATATGAAAGAGGAAAAAACTCTAAGAAACTAAAGAAAACTCATCATTAATTATAAAATAAAATATAAAAATAAAATTAAAAGAATAATTTACAATTCCAAAAAACATATTCAATATTTATTTTTCAAAATACCTTGATTTTTTTCCTTTTATTAAAATCCTTTTAAAAGAATTACACCAACCAAGAACAAACTAGATGAAATAATTTTTGAAAACATTTCAACATTACCATGTTCATTATTTTAAAGACTATATATTTCTAAAAAACTAATCCCTTTTCAATTTTTAATATAAGATAACACTCTGAAATCACCACTTTGAAATCAGTTTAAAATTCCTCATACTCATTATTAGAATTTACATCACAATCCAAAACATTAATATTATTAGAAAGTAACTTATAAACCATCTTTTCAAATCTAAAAAATTTATTCTACTCTCAAAACAATTTTTAAATTTTAAATCACCACCTGCATAAATAAATATTAATAAAAATGTTACCAGAACTCCAAATTATTAACTTTTAATCGAATTTATACCCGTAAAATAATAAATCATTTTATTAATGAAAACCATCTATCAAATGGATAGAAACTAAATTTTCCTTTTGATTAATTTTCAAATCCTCATTTTTTGACATTCAAAAAAATAATTATTTCAAAATAAATATTTCAAATAACAAAAAATATATAATTTACCAAAACAATAAAAAATACTGTAATCAAAATTAAATAAAACAAGAAGAATCCAACACATAATTTCATTAGGGGACTATTGTCAGTATGCTACATGGATACATGGAAGAGAGAACTATGTGCTAACTAAACTACCAGCATCAATAGTCAATGAAAACTATGTAAACAGTATAAATATGTCTTTATAGAACCTAAATGATCACCATGAACCAACAATTAATTATCCTATATTATCCTCAAATAACTAATCAATTAAAAAATCCAGAAAAAATACTAATAATGCAACCATCTATAGTAACTTGAGGCTCATGATGAGTAAGAGTTCATTATGTTCCTCACATACCAACACCATGAGTCTCAAAAATCCTATATCTAATCCACATGAAACCCCAAATAAAACATATATGATTTCAATGAAAATTTTAATTAATAATCAAGATTCATCCCACAATATATTTCTTGAGCTGTGCCATAATAATGTTTGAAGGGAATTCCATATCCTTATGAGCTATGACATGATCTCGGGAATCATGTAAAAAATTATTTTGAATTATTTCCCCCAATAAATAATTATGAAAATCCTATGTTGAAATTAATTAAAATTTTTATTACCCATTTTTACATTAGAAAACCATAACAAATGAAAAATGTAGTAAATAATAGAAAAGAACCGAAAATTTGAGAGATATAAACAACAAGGGTGCCATAAAAATCCATCACAACTACATTAACTCCTTCCTATAAGTTATGGAAATCAAACATATGTATGTTCTTCTCACACTAATATCTATAATTACCCTCTCTTCATATAATTTAGTAAATTAATAAGTGGAAAAGGTAATATAAGATTCAAAAAAAAACTAAACTACAAGCATACCTCTTTGTAACTATACAACTCACCACATCACTATTAAAAGAAAAACTCCCCCTGGGAATTCATACATAGGATGAAACTATAATTTTAATATTGGTAGACATATAGGAATGTGGAATAATCTCATTAGGAATTCCTATCATCAAACCATTCCCTATGTGTTACCATTAAACATAAAAATATTTCATGATTTTTTATAAATAAAAATATATAAGGATATAGTTTTCCACAAATTTTAAAATAAATATTATGATTATACATTAGAATAAACATTTCCCTTTTTAATTTGAAAATTTTTATAGTATGAGAGTGAAAATATAATAAATATTTAAAAAAATGAACCATGCATTAAAGTTATATTGCCTTTTTGAAAATATAACAGTGAAAATAATTTAATAAAAAATTCTAGAAAATTGGAGAAAGTGTAATACATCTATAACATGTATCATGGGAGTTTCCTAAATATTATGTTAAGTTCCCCTATATGTACTCTATTAAGAACCATTATGAGAAACAGAATTATAAATGGGTGAAATAAAATACATTTCATTGTGAGAAATAAAATCATGTTTTATACATCCAAATTAGACACATAGTGAAAAATGTGATTTTAAAAAATTAATATTTGAATCTTTAACAATGTAAGACAAGATACAACCACCTCCCTGAAATAACGTATACACTAGAAAAAATCTCTCATGGAATAAAAAAACAACCAGGTTTTTTGGAATTGAACTAAAAAACCCTAAATAAAATCAAAGCCCTTAGAAAGGGAGCTTCTATAGCTTTAATTTTTCCTAGTCTATGAGAAAATTGGAATACTAAATCCTTTAATAAATTACTTGATGTTATAATTTAATGAAAACCTTCAAAAAATAAATTCAATAATTTTGCTAAAAATTTAAATTAAAGGGTAACTTTATAATTTATATTCACAAATGTACTCCAAACTAAAAAAATACGAGTATTATGAAATAAAATATAGGATTACTTATATAAATAATATATATATATATATATATATTCAAAAACATACATAAATAACACGTGAAATATATATTTAATAGATAAAACTATATAATCAAAGTGATTCCCTGATTGAACACTAGATAACTTCCTACTAAGATTAATATGTGGTTGTCCTTAATCATTAAACCTTTTCATTCCCTCTATGAATAATGGTAAGAATGGACTAAAGAATTTAAAATATTCAAATACAATATTTAAATATTTCATTCCAAAGAAAACATAATTCATTTATAATTTTAAAACATAATTTTTTTTTTAAAAATAATCTATGATTTCAAAAATGAATTTTATCTAACCAAAAAATTGTATACAGTAATCAATGAGTGAATATATATGTAAAAAATATGCAGTAATTTATTTTAAAAATTTCAAAATTTAAATTTTAAGAAAAAATGATACAAAATACATCAAGAAACTAATAAAAGTTGAGTGTAAGTTGTAAATTTTCCATCTCATTTTTTCACTGAAGTAAATCATATTTGATAGGAATAATATTAAATATTTAGTAATAAGTAAATCCATAGTTTAAAAATAAAAAATAATCATGTTTAAAAGGAATTAAATACATCAATTATATAATAAATATCCAAATAAAATTTATAATTTTAACAATTTGGGTAGATCTATGGTAATTTAGGGAAGAAAAATATATATTAAATTTTAGGATGTTATAAAAGAAATCAAACCCATGTATTGTAATTGCATACATTCCTTATTGGTGATAAGAATTTGTGATGGCTGAATAAAGTAGAATAAATCCTTAAATTTGATGTTTGTGGAAGAATTTAAAGTAAAACTTACTCTATCGGTATAAGTGAGAGTTTTAAAAACTAAACATATAAAAAAGACACATTCCAACATATATCCATGAGAAACAATAATTTTAATTCCATATAAATGATAATGATAAACCTAAACCAAACTAAGGTGATATGAATTTAGATGAACAAAAACAAGAACCAAATTTTTTAATAAATGGTAGTTTATAGAATTTATGTTTATTTTAAAAAACATATTCAAAATAATTTAATTTCAAAATAATATAGTACCTCTAAAAAAATAAAGACGAATTTTTTATAAATATACATGGATTAGATATTTTTTTGGATATGAATTATATGAATATATATTTATTATTTAATAATGATTAGATCGATATAAGTCTTTCCACATATAATAAATACTAGTTGAAAAAAATAATATTAATTTTTACCCATTTTGAATGTATATGTTAAATAACTATTTTTTGAAGAATATGGTACCTGTAATAAAAAGTGATAAATTTTTAGGAACCATAAAATCAATGTAGAAATTTTCCTCATATAACAAAATTAAAAATAATATCCAAAACAAAGTAACTTGGAAACAATTTTCCAATGTACACTAAATTTTCTATTTTAGGTAGGAAAATTATTGTATTTTAGGAAATAGTTTCCCTATGCATAGACAAACATGGGTACATTGGGAATTTTTTTCCCAAGTACCATATTTAGGGAATTTTTTTATTCTGGTTATGTGAGGGCAACTTTCCATCTAGGAAGCAGTCAATGGTTTATCTAAAAATATTATACGAAAAAAATAAATTTAAGTAAATATTATTTATAAAATTCAAACTGAAAAAATTTAATCAAAAAATAAATTAATTCATCTCAATAATATATAGGTGTGAATGTTTATCATATTTAACTCCATTTGAAGCCTCTCATTATTAAACCACACCGTTTTTGAGTAAGCATTAATAATAAATTCTTAATAATATGATAAGAATTATTTAAAGGTTTTCCATGAATAATAGTTATAGGTATTTAATAGAAAATACCTTAGTGTATGTTTAATAGAGTATACTAGGATGAAATGAACATAAGTAATGAGATAATAATTGAAAAAAAAAATTATTGATATAGTAACCTAAAAAATGATAGAATTATATAGTAATTTTCACGAAAAATATTGTATTATGAATAGACAAAGTATGTCTGAAATATTATATACATATTATCAGAGGTAAAGAATATAGAAATAAATCTTCTTCCTGGAGAATAATTGAAAATTTTAAATATATATTATTCCAGTGAATTTTACCTAGTTCAGTGATGGGAAATGATTTACCAAAATAGGTTAGATAAAAAAATTGATTTTTTTATGAAATTGATTCATAGAATATATAGTTATATTGAATTGAAAATTATCCGATTGAGGAAGAGATAAAACCCACAAATAACTGGGTCTGTGGAAATTGAATTCAACAAGTAGGAAAATTGAAATCAAACCTTCAAGGGTGGGAAAGATATGAAACCTATCAAAATTCTAGTGTATGTACATCAAAGTAAAAAAGTGAAAGATATATGTCAGATATTCTAGAGTGATAAAGGTCCAGTAGTTAAAATAAAGTCATGTTATGATTTGGGATCTATTATTCAATGTGTCGATAGCCATCACTTGATGGATCAGAGTTGAGTTTGTTGAAACGCTCATGGAAATATTCTTTAAGAGTGGAAATGAAATTTGGAATGCTTGTAGGTTTCAGTAGAAAAGAAAAAAATGGGGAGTTAAGTATTTAATATGGGGATACATGAATGTTAAGGTGGAGAAGACAAGTTAATCTTGTGTAATATAAAGAATATGTTGAAGGAAGAGTCTCACAGATAAAAATTTACGGGTGTTGAGGTGTAATCTGGTAGCTGGTGAGACGATTATTTTTAGATGAAATATAGTATATGGAGTGATAAATAGAAGAAGGTGTGGTCTTGTTTGAATAAATATGGGGTAATGATGATGTAAGAGATGTGGAGGAAATTGTGAAGATGGGAGATTAATTATTTTGAGTAGGGAATGTGTTAAGAGGGATGGTGGAGGTGGATTGGAAGGGGAAATAATCGGGGTAAGGAATGTGTCTAGTGGTTTTTTTAAAATAAAAATGGAAATGAAATTAAAAATTATATTTGAAATTTAAAATGAAAAAATATAAGGACAAAATTAGTAAATTCATCATAAAGATATATAGTTTAGGATTGTTTTTCAAATTTCTCTTTTGTTGTAGACTCTATTCCTTGCAACATTCATTTTGATCAGTTGACATTTATGAAAAATATTTCATAAGATGATATGAAGTATGTAAAGATATATCATGTGACTATTGTTTTTTTTATCATAAATGAAATTATAGTAAGTATAATTTTGGGCATTGAGATAAAAATTAAAATAAAAAATGAGAAGAATTCTGAAAAATCTACATTGGGAAATGTAGTTTAAAAAAAGAGAGATGGATTTCTAAAACACTTGAAATAAAAAATGATAGATTCTAAAGAGACATTATATGTATTAAATATAATATACATATTATTTGGGATTTGAAATATAGAAATGAAAATTACATTCTAGGAACACATTTAAAAATTAAATATTTACATTATTCACATGGAATATACCTGGTTCGATAATGGAAGAAATCTTATCATAGCAGGCCACATAGAAATTATATATTTTGTTAGGAAATTGTTTTATAGTGTCGAATATATCTTTGAATTTGAAATTTTTAGGGTGATAATGAGTTATGAACGAAAGACATGAATTATTATAGAAATCAAAGTTTAAATTTGGAAGAAAATTAACCTTCTTGGATGAAGAAGTGATGAAAACTATGAATATTAGGGTTTCTATGATTTGATATAAAAAATGGAAATATATAATTTAGGCCAACTAGTGTGATGAAGATATGGTAGTCAGAGTGGATTCGTTTTCCAATGTAGATTCTAATAGTCAAAGGTTTTATAGCCAGTGGTCGAATGAACATAATATAAATTTTAATTCCATTAATGGATATCATCATCAGGAGATGAAATGATATTATGATAAATTTTATGTTCCATTATCATTGAGGTTCAAATTGAGTTGATGTTGGCTGATATGGAGACAAATATGGGGAGGAAAATAAGGCAATACACAAGAGTTGAAAACAAGTCATTGGATGGAGGAAAACCAGTAGATACTGAGTCTAGGATTGGTGAGGTGGAGTCTAGAAGATGGGGAGTTGGTTTTAGGTAAGAGGAGTCCAATAGATGAGAAGTCAAAGAGGAGGAGATGGGGCCTTGTGTTTATAGAGATGGTAATGTGGATCCAAGACAGATGATGAGGAATAAGGGAGGATGAGATAATAAAGGCTTTGAGGGAGAAAATGTATTTGGTGGGATGTGGGTGGTGGAATAGGAACAAGGAATAATTTAGGTAGGGAATTTTTTTTAAATGTAAGATGATGAAATTTCTAACATGTGTACATTGGAGGGAATATGTTGAAGGGGAGCCTGACATGTGTACATAGAGTCATGCAATTTATAAAAACTATAAATTAAAAAACTAATTATGAATTTACTAAAAATCTAAAATACATGTTCATTATACAATTTAAATTCATTTAAAGAATTGTAGTTTCATTTTTTATAATTTTCAATTTACACACAGACACAGGCACACACACACACACACACAAACATATATATATATATATGATTTTTTATTCACATATAAATGTGTGGTAGTGTGTGTGGGAATGTGTCTAATGATCCTGAGGACATGTGTGTGTTTGATATATAGGGAAATCCAACACATATTTGTGTCTATCCAACTATAGACATACACATACAGATACACATATAAAAATACTCCCACACATACACAGTCACAAACACATACACATACACATACACATACACATTCACATACACATACACATACACATACACATACACATACACATACACATACACATACACATACACATACACATACACATACACATACACATACACATACACATACACATACACATACACAGACACAGACACATACACATACACATACACATACACATAAACATACCAATACACATACACATACACATACACATACACAAACACATACACATACACATACACACACACAAACACATACACATACACATACACATACACATACAAATACACATACCCATACACATACACATACACATACACATTCAATACAAATACACATACACATAAACATACACATACACATACACATACACATACACGTACACATACACATGCACATACACATACACATGAACAGACACAGACACATACAGTTAAACATACACATACACATACACATACACATACACATACACATACACATACACATACACATAAGCAAACGCATATGCATACACATACACATACACAAACCTAGACACATACACATACACATACACATACACAAACACATACACATACACATACACATACACATACACATACACAGACACATACACATACACATACACATACACAGACACACACACACACATACAAAGACACAGACACATACACATACACATACACATACACATACACATACACATACACATAAACATACACATACTCATACACATACACATACACATACACATACACATACACATACACATACACATACACATACACATACACATACACATACACATACACATACACATACACATACACATACACATACACATACACATACACATACACATACACATACACATACACATACACATACACATACACATACACATACACATACACAAACACATACACATACACATACACATACACATACACATACACATACACATACACATACACATACACATACACATACACATACACATACACATACACATACACATACACATACAGATACACATACAAATAGACATAGACATAGACATACACATACTCATAGACATACACATACACATACACATACACATACACATACACATACACATACTAATACACAGACATCAACACACACACACGCACATACACATACACACACATACAAACACACGCACACACACACATTAAAAAACATACACATACACATACATATACACATAGACATACACCTACCCAAACACATTCACAAATACATACCTTCATATACACATGCATCCATACACATACCCATACATGAAAATACACTAATATGTGCGCACACACACACAGATACACACACAGACACACATTCACATACATACATACGCATACGCATATGTACACATAAACATACATATATGCACATCTATATTGAAACACATAAATTTAGAGACACACACATAGATTCATACCCATATTTACACTATCATTCAAATTTAGACACATATATACACTTATATACATATTTATACACATTTGTACACAAACGAGCACAAAAAAATATATGTATACACATATATAAATTCTCATACATACAAATACATAAACATACACATAAATACACATACATATATACACATGTAGTTACACACACACATACATAGAAACACACACATACATACATAAACACTCATATATACAGTAATATATACATATATACAATTCAAATCAGGGAGATGCCCTAGCAAATTTGGTGTAAAAAATTTATATATTGGTGGACAAAAATTGAATGTGAACCAAACATAAAAAATACTATGATAATATCATTAATATTTATAGTGGAACACCCCTCCATGTCCTTTTTAGTTTCACATCTTTGGGGAATTAGGATAACAATTATATATCAAAATACATAGTTTCCATTAAAAATAAATTTCAATTAAATGGAAATCTCTAAATTTTATACCAACTTCACTCAAGATAAACCTCATAGTCAAGATATGAATTCATAATTTCTATTACTCATCTATGTGCTCTGTGAAAACAATTTTAAATGTTTGGGTGAACACAACTATATTATTAAGTGGATTTCAAAAGATAAATATATATTAAATCATAAAAAATAGATTTTTTAATCAAGTGTACTTTTAAAATATTAAAAATATATTATTCTATATAAAATATTTTTTAAAATAAAATCAAATCTTCACTTGAAAAGGTCTTATAATTTTTTATAGACCAATATAAAGGATGAAAAATAGTTTTGAAACTTTCATAAAACGAACTTGAAAACAATGAATTTCAAAATTCATTCTAAAAACCCAATTCATGTATTTTAATAACATAATGCCACATTCTTAAAATAAAACATCTTTTTCCATGAAAATATTAAAAATGAATTTCAAAAAACATAATATTAATTTCATAAAATCAAAATATTTTGAATAAAATACATTGCAAGATTTAGAAAAATAATAATAGAATCTTGAGGAACTATGTTCATCATTATTTCATCATGGAATGACCTAATAGTAAAATTCAAATATTTTATTTCGAGTATCATATAACTAGTTACCTTCATCATCATTTTTTCTATATAGGAGTAAATTATATTTAGTAATCACAATACAATTAGTTGGATTGACTTATAACAAGTTTACTATGTTAACATCATAAGAGTTACTATAACCATCACTCAAAAACTACTTCAAATGAGTAAATTATAACTACTTAATTACATCCACTTCATAGATATAACTAATAACCAATTAACTATGTCCACATTACCCAATTAAATGGATAAATTTAATTGATATACTCATCACATAATGAAAAAAATGAACTTAATAGATGGGATTCACATAACATTCCCATTCTCATAAATAATTAATGATAATCATAAACCCAAATAAAAAAACATTCAATAAAATGATTTTTTATTCGCGTCTAAAAAATAAAAAATTTAATAGATTACACATTTTACCATAAATATAATAAAATTATTCATAAAAAACTCTATTTCATAAATAAATAATTATTAGAATTTATAATGATTATTAATTGGAAAAATTAGAAAAATTATTTTAATCATTCATCTAAATCTATAAACAACATCATTTAAAATCAATCTGATGGAGATAATTCAGTTCAGTAGTAGCATGTCACGTTTATAAAATCATAAAAAAATTCAGGTACAAAAGACATTTGAACATAAAATAATGGTTTCAATGACATAAAACTATACGTTCATATTGAAATATATTTTCAATAAATTATTTATACATTAACCCACAGAGGGTGTTTTCTTTTATAAAAATATGGGTTTCAGATAAATAACACCAATAAAAAGATTCCCTGAATAATGTAATAACATTAAATTAAATATAACTCTCATTGCCATAATTTTCATAGTACACATTATTTTTCTACCCTTAGTTCCTCTTCGTGATAGATCATAGGTGTTCTCCCTCTCCTTGATGAAAACCCCTAGACCAATTGTCCCCATCTCTAATGAGTAAACATATAGAGATATAACATGACATCGATGTGGTATCCACTATAGAGGAAATTTTGTTTCTTAAAAAATAACCCTTAATTTTATATTCAAAACTTGGTATTATATATTAATTTAATAATAGAATATCAGTTCATGAAATTAAAATATAAGGAAGGGGTATTTATTCTCTTATATCGTAGTACACTAGACCTAACAGTGAATCTTAAGAAATGTATTTAGAAAAAAATCACTTTTATATAATCATAAGGAGATTATTATAGAATCATACTCATTTATAAAATTTCAGTTGGATACTTTCCATGGAATGATTTTATTGTGATACCATATGTTTGGAATTTGAAAAATGTACTGTATTATGCTTTAATGAAAGGATTCTTCCTTAATTGTACTCAGAACAATATATATTTAATTATTCTATTTCCTTTTCTCTTACTTCCTTTGTAACATAAAATTCTTTGCATATCCCTCTGAGTGATACATCTCTCCATGAATTGTATAACACACAAATCATTCTAATATTTCATTAACGGTCCTCATTGAAGTATTCTATGATCACCATCTCCATATTAAGTCATATTATTTGATTTTGCATATACTGCCTGTAGTTATAAGCGTGATAATGCTTCAAATCTCATTCATAAATGCATCAACATCCCACCACACACACATATATATATTGGAATGAGATCCCCTCAAAGTAAAATATAATAAAGTCTTCCATTAGAAATATTAATCATTATACGGGATCATAGAGTTAATTTCTATATACTGTTCCCAAAATATGGATGTTTTCAAATTAAATATGGAGGTGACCATAATTGAGGTGTTTCTTTAGTATATTCAATTAATTGAAGATAGGATGATACGAATTCCCCATATGAGTGTATAGAAGTGCAATATTAACCTTTATGCAACATAGATCCCAGTTGAGCTTTGATATACTTTGAGATAGGTTCCATTTCAATTGTTTAAATCACTGATTTACATATATGAATATATATGATCCTTCAATTACAAATAAATGTTTTCATATGTGTATGGGTATGTGTCTAATGAACACAGTTGACCTTTGACATTCTCTGAGATAGGTTCCATTTCAATTGATTAAATCACTGATTTACATATATGGATATATATGACCCTTCAATCACATATAAATGTTTTCATATGTGTATGGGTCTATGTCTGATGAACTTAAGGTCAAGTGTGTGTGTGTGTGTAGTATATAGGGGAACCCAACACATATATTTGTGTATCTAGTTTTAGACATACACAAACACATACAAAGAAAACATAAACATACAACAACACGTACACACTCTCATACACATAAACATACACATACACATACACATACACATACACATACACATACACATACACATACAAATACACTTACACATACACATACACATACACATACAATTACACATACACATACACATACACATACACATACACATACACAGACACATACACATACACATACACAGACACATAAACAAACATAGACACATACACATACACAGACACATACACATACACATACACATACACACACACACACGCACACATACACATACACATACACATACACATACACATACACATACACATACACATACACATACACATTCAATACAAATACACATACACATAAACATACACATACACATACACATACACATACACATACACATACACATACACATACACATACACGTACACATACACATACACATACACCTACACCTACACCTACACATACACATACACATACACAGACGCATATGCATACGCATACACATACACATGCCCATACACAAACACATACCCATAAACATACACATACACATACATATACACATATAAATACACTTTCACATACACATACACCTACACATACGCATACAAATACACATAATGATACACATACACAGACACGGACACATACACATACACATACACCTACACATACAAATACACATACACATACACATACAGAAACACATACACATACACATACACATACACATACACATACACATACCCATACACATACACATAGACATACACATTCACATACACATACACATACACATACACATACACATACACATACACATACACATACACAAACACATACACATACACATACACATACACATACACATACACATACACATACACATACACATACACATACACATACACATACACCAACACATACACAAACACAGACTCAGACACAGACACATACACATACACATACACAAACAAATACACATACACATACACAAACACAAACATAGACACATACACAGACACCGACACAGACACACATAGACAGACACACACACACACACACACACAGACACATACACAGACACTTACATATACACATACACATAAACACACACACACACACACACACACACAGATACACATTCACATACACATACACATACACATACACATACACAAACACATACAAATAGACAGAGACATAGACATATACATACACTTATACATACACATACATATACACAGACGCATGCAGATACACAGATAAATACAAATACACAGACATCAACACACACACACACACACATTAAAAAACATACACATACACATACATATACACATAGACATACACATACACAAACACATGCACAAATACTTACATGCATATACACATGCTTACATACACATACACATACATGAAAATACACTAATATGCACACACACACACACACAGACACACACACACACACAAATTCACATACATGTATACACATACACATATGTACAGATAAATATACATATATACACATCTATATTGACACACATACATTCACAGACACACGCATAGATTCATACCCATATTTACACTAGCATTCAAATTCAGACACATACATACACTAATATACGTATTTATACACATTTGTACACATACGATCACACAAAAATATATATAAACACTTATATACATTCTCATACATACAAATACATAAACATACACATAAAAACACACACATATATATAAACATGTAATTACACACACATACATAGACACACACACATATACATACATAAACACTCATATATACATTAATATATACATATATACAGTTCTAATCTGGGAGATGCACTACCCAATTTGGGGTCAAAAAATTATATAGTGGTGGAGACAAATTGAAAGTGAACCAAATAATTAAAATACTATGACAATATCATTAATATTTATAGTGGAACACAACTCAATGTCCTTTTTAGTTTCACATCTTTGGTGAATTAAGAAAACAATTATATAAAAAAATACATAGTTTCCTTTAAAAATAAATTTCAATCAAATAGAACTCTCTAAATTCTATACCAACGTCACTCAAGATAATCCTCATAGTCAAGATTCATATTTTTTTTACTCTTTGATGTGCTCTGTGAAAACCATTTTAAATGATTGGGTGAACACAAATATATTATTATGTGGATTTCATATGATAAATATTTTTTAAATCATAGAAATAGATTTTTTAATCAAGTGTGCATTTAAAATATTAAAAATGAATAATTTTATATAAAAACTATTTTAAAATAAAATCAAATCTTCACATGAAAAGGTCTTATATTTTGTTATAAACCAACATAAAGGATGAAAAATAATTTTGAAACTTTCATAAAACTATCTTGAATACAATGAAATTAAAAATTCATTCTACAAACCAAATTCATGTATTTTAATAAAATAATGCGACATTTTTAAAATAAAACATCTTTATCCATGTAAATATTAAAAACACATTTCAAAAAACATAATCTTAATTTCATAAAATCAAAATATTTTGAATAAAATACATTGTAAGAATTAGAAAAATAATAATAGAATCTTGAGGAACCGTGTTCATCATTATTTCATCATGGCATGACCTAATATGAAAATTCAATGATTTTATTTCAAATATCATATAACCAATTACCTTCATCATCATTTTTTCTATATATGAGTTATTTATATTAAGTAATCACAATACAATTAGTTGGATTAACTTAAAACAAGTTTACTATGTTAACATCATAGGAGTAACTTTAACCATCAATCACAAACAACTTCAATGGAGTATATTATAAATACATAATTACATCCACTTCATAGATGTAACTTATAACCAATTAACTTTGTCCGCATTACCCAATTAAGTGGATGCATTTAATTGTTATACTCATCACATAATGAAAAAAATGAACTTAATAGATTGGGATCACATAACATTCCCGTTCTCGTCAATAATTCATGATAATATTAACTTAAACAAATAAAATTCAATAAAATGATGTTTTATTCATGTCTCAAAAATAAAAAATTTAATAGATTACACATTTTACCATTAATATAATAAAATTATACATAAAAAGACTATTTCATAACTAATAAATGATTAGTATTTATAATGATTAATAATTGGAAAAATTAGGAAAATTAATTTAAGCATTCATATAAATATATAAACAACTCATTTAAAATCAATCCGATGGAGAAAATTTATTTCAATAGTAGCATGACACGTTGATAAAATCATAAAAATAATTTCAGGTACGAAAGACATTTGATAATAAAATAATGGTTTCAATTACATAAAACTATATGTTCATATTGAAATATCTTTTCAAAAAAAAATTATACATTAACCCGCAGAGGGGGGTTTCTTCAATGAAAATATGGGTTTCTGAAAAATAACACCAATAAAGTCATTCCATGAATAATGTAATAACATTAAATTAAATATAACTATCATTAGCATAATTTTCATAGTACACATTATTTTTCTACCCTTAGTTCCTCTTGGTGGTAGATCATAGGTGTTCTCCCTCCCCTTAATGAAAACCCATAAACCCATTGTCCATATCTCTAATGAGTAAACATATAGAGATATAACATGACATCGATGTGGTATCCACTATATAGGAAATGTTGTTTCTTTAAAACCAATCCTTGATTTCATATTCAAAACTAAGTATTATATATTAATTTATTAATTGAATATCAGTTCATGAAATTAAAATATATGGAAGGTGTATTTATTCTCTTATCTCAAAGTACACTAGACCTAAAAGTGAATCTTATGCTATGTATTTAGAAAAAAACATATCACTTTTATATAATAATAAGAAGATTATTATAGAATCATACTCATTTATAAAATTTCAGGTGGATAATTTCCATGGAAAGCCGGTATTGTGATAACATACGTTCGGAATTTGAGAAATGTATTATAGTATGCTTAAATGGAAGGATTCTTCCTTAATTTTTCTAAGAGCAATATATATTTAATTATTCCATTTCATTTTCTCTTACTTACTTTGTACCAAAAAAAATCATTTCATATCCCTCTGAGTGAGACATCTCTCCATGAAATATATAACACACAAAATCATTCTAATATTTCATTTATTGTATTCATTGATGTATTCTATAATCACAATCTCCATCATATTATTTGATTATGTATATACTGCAAGCAATTATAAGAGGGATAATTCATTAAATCTCCTTCATGAATTCATGAATATCCCACCACACACATATATTTTAGAAAGAGATCCCCTCATAGTAAACTATAATAAAGGCTCCCATTAGACATATTAATCTTTATGCTCGGTCATAGAGTTAATTTCCATATACTTTTCCAAAAATATGCATGTTTTCAAATTATATATGGAAATGACCATAAGTGAGAAATTTTGTTAGTATATTAAATTAATTGAAGAAAGGATTATACTAATTCCCCATAGGAGTGTATTGAAGTTCAATATTAACCTTTATGCAACACATATCCCAATTGAGCTTTGACATACTATGATATAGGTTCCATTTCAATTGTTTAAATCACTGATTTACATATATGAATATATATGATCCTTCATTCATATATACATGTTTTCAAATGTGTATGGGTCTGTGTCTAATGAACCCAGTTGAGCTTTGACATACTAAGAGATATGTTCCATTTCAATTGATTAAATCTCTGATTTACATATATGAATATATAAGATCCTTCAATCACATATAAATGATTTCATATGTGTATGGGTCTATGTCTGATGAACCTAAGGACAAGTGTGTGGGTGTGTGTGTGTGTGTGTAGTATATAGGGGAACCGAACACATATATTTATGTATCTAGTTATATACATACACAAACACATACAAAGAAAACATGAACATACAAAAACATGTTCACATTCTCGTACGCATAAACATACACATACACATACCCATACACATACACATACACATACTCATACACATACAGATACACATACACATACACATACACATACACATACACATACTCATACACATACACATACACATACACAAACAGATACACATACACATACACATACACATACACATACACATACACATATACATACACAAACACATACTCATACACAAACACATACACAGACACATACAAATACACAGACAAAAACACATACACATACACAGACACAGACACATACACATACACATACACATACACATACACATACCCAGACACATACACATACACATACACAGACACATACTCACACACATACACATACACATACACAAACATATACACATACACTTACACATACACATACACATACACATACACATACACATACACATACACATACGCATACACATACACATACACATACACATACACTTGCACATAAACATACACATACACATACACATACACATAGACATAGACATAGACATAGACATAGACATAGACATACACATAGGCATAAACATACACATACACATAGACACAGACATAGACATACAGATATAAATAAACATACACATAAACATACACATACATATACACATACATGTACATGTACACATACACATACAGACACATAAACATACAAATATAAATACACATAAAGATACACATACACATACACATACACATACACATACACACACAAATACACATACCATACACTTACACATACACATACACATACAAATACACATACACATACACATACACATACACATACACATACACATACACATACACATACACATACACATACACATACTCATACACATACACATGCACATACACAGACACACACATATACACACACAAACATGTAGATATAGAAACACACAAAAGAAAACAAAGAAACAAACACATTCACATACATAAAGTTACACATACATACACATACATAGACAAACACATTCGTACAACCATACACATGCACATATGCATACACATGCATATACACAGACACATATATACACATACAAAAACACAAATACACACATACACACATACACATAATAATATATAAAAATACACATACATACACATACTCTCTCTCACACACACATGTGTGTGTACATACCCATACACATGTATACACATACAAGAATATACATACACATATATAATGACAGGCATACATTCAAAAAAACAACCATACATAGGCACACATAAATACACATTCATATACATACATATACATATATACACATACATACCCATAGATACACATACATGCACTTACATAAATATTCATACACATTTATACACATAGGAAAATAGAAAAAAATACATATATACACATACACATAAGCATACATATATACACATATACTTATATGTAGACATAAATACACATACACATAGACACATACAAATATATATACGTACACATACTCATACACGTACCAAAAAACATTTATATAGACATAAACATACACATACACATACACATACACATACACAAACACAAACACAAACACATATACAAACACATACACAGACATAAAAAACACATATAAACATACACATACTCATACACAAACACATACACATACACATACACATACACATACACAAACACAGACACATACAAAGACAAATTCACATACACATACACATACACATACACATACAAACACAGACAAACATACACATACACATATATACACATCCACGTATATACACATCCACACATATAATTACACACACAAACACATACATATCACACACACACACATAAACATTAATAAAAACAAACACACAGTTATATATATATATAATGATATTTCAGGACCTATGTTGTTAGTTCTATTTTTTTTAAAAATCATTTCCTATAAGCTTTTATTCTAATAGAAAGTGGGAGAAATATAAATATCATTTTTAAAATATCATTGCATCTTATTTTGAATCAACGAATAGTTGTATTTTTTTGGATTAGTTCATTATAATATTTTGAAAAAAAATTACATATCATAATAGGATGTTTCATTTAAAATCAATTTCCATCAAATACAACAATTAAATTTTATTCGATTTTCACTCTGGATAAACCTCATATTTATGGATTAACATCCAAGTTTATACTAAAAATTGATAAGACCTTTGAATTTTTTTTAAATATTTTGGTGAGAAAAGAAATCTCATTAAAAAGATTTCATATGATTACGATCTATTAAAACAATGAAAAAAAATAAAATTCAATAATTAAAATGCCTTTCAAATAATAAAAAATTTAAAATTATATATATCATTAATTTAAAAATAAAATCCTATATTATATATTAAAGTGACTATAAAAATGTTTTATAGACCAGTATAATGGAAGAAAAATAATTTTGAATTTTGTAAAGGTATCATGAAAATCATTATAAACAAAAAATATTTCATAAAACATAATTCATTGTATTTAAAAAAACCATTTATAATTATTGAAATAAAAACATATTATATATGAAAACATTAAAACTCTATTATTTACTAAAAACCCATCTACTTTTTATATAATAAAACTATTTTCAAGAAATATTTTTCTATATTTTTTTAAATAATTTTGACACTACATTTTGTCAAGATTAATGAAAACATTATGTATTGAACCTTAATAATATTAAAATATTAATGATTACCATGGAGAGTCATAATTGTTTTGTCCCATTATAGGATACATATACACACGTGCGTATCAGACGTCCCACACAACCCCCTACATTGCATGAAAAGGTATGCCACCCCATACATAGGAGACCTGTGTGAAAAAACAATGACTAAGACCTATATGAACTACAACCTTCAAACATGGTCTCATAGTTTCCTATAAATATGACACTTTGGATTCTTATTTTAAGAACTAGAAAATTACGAATATCCAAAAAGCTTAGGTCATGCATTCCCTTCACCCAGGGCTCAAAAAATTATTTAGGTAGCTCTCCAAAACCCTAGAGAAGAGAGAAATAAGTGGGATAAGTGAGTTCAAAGTATTTTTAGGGTATAAAAATAAATTTACCTTCATTAAGAGGCACCTTCACTAATTAGGGACCTACGTGATACCCATCTAGGGACACGTGAGAAGACCAGTATAGACTAAGCTAAATATTATACCAAGTGTTGTTTCCAATGTGGTCCATTACCCAAGGTGGAACCATATTACACAACCCTATACCCCCTACATTAAGAAATTCACGTTCCTACCAGGTCCTACATGTGGCACCTCACCCATCTGAGGAAGGACTAGCTCAATACCCTCTTTGAGTCCTTTTCCAAGTCCCTAGGAGAAGGAATGATATTCGTATGGATCCATTTTCAGAGATGGGACATGTTGAAACATCAAAATGATCCTTAATGATTAAAAAACAATGAATGAGAACATATTATCATGTATTGCATTTGAATTTTCATTCCTACAGCTAGAGGTTTACCACACTTTTCATACTTGATGGTCAGGGTTCTTATAGAGAAATGAGATTTTAATTCCCATGGTCATGAGGACCCCGAACCTAGGAATGGTATTAGGGAACTCTTAGAATTTTTAAAAAGGGGTAGGACCATGTTCATACCTTACTTTACATAAGAACTAGAGCATCTAATTTGAGGTGATGAGGGGGAGTATCACACTTTCCTTTCCACTTGATGTGGAATGACATTCCCATCTTCCTCTATTGACCCAATTTTAGGGAATCCCTTATGGATTAAACATGTATAATTTATTGTGTTTTGTTTCACTCTATATCCTACTAACCTATTGGGTCTTAAAAGGATTTATAGTCTGATTTGTCTATCTTGGAAACAAAATGGGGGAGGTAATAGGCACATAAAAGTCCTTTATCCTTCAAATGTTTCCTTATCCTCTTCCACCAGCAGAGGAGGAGTACTGTGTGGTTTTCAGTATCTTCTATTTTGTCTTGTTTCTCACATTTAAGCACGACTCATCGTGAATTTTTCTTATTAGAGGATAGAAATGATTGAAAAATACTTCCTTTCAGATGCATGTTTGGGAAGAGGATATACTCTTGTATCATTCTCTCTCCATCATTTAGAGATCCCAAATAGGTATGGGTCCTCATGTTCATGTGTCCAACCTCGTGGAAAACTAGATCATGTGGTTTCTCTAATATTCCCCATCCACTTTTTTCTCACATCAATTAGGACACATGTGGGAGTAGAGGATGATGAAGGTCATGATATCTACATGATACCCAATCATCAATGGGCATAATATTCAAGAGTATTCCCCAACTATACCGTCAATGGGACTCATTCTTAGTGTAATCCACAAAAAATATTGGGCATCTCCTCAAGAGTAATCCCAAACCCAACCAAGGGGAATCCCTCTCAAGATTAATCTCTAAACCGAACCAGTTGATGGGAATCCTACTCATGAGTAATCCCCAATCATTCCCCCCATTCACAAAAGAATCCCCTTCATGAGTAACCCCATAGATCAAATATTTTGGGCTATATATCGATATAATCCTCAACCAAATCATTAATCATCCATGGGACTTTTCATTAGGCATATGCCCCAAATAAGACTCTGAATCACCATGAGTTGGGACATCCCAAAATGAATATTTCAAAGAGAATCATTTTATTGGAATAATCCATCACATAATCTTAATAATTGGACATACTCAACATTGATAAAAATCTTTTTCAGAAATAAAATAGACATGGGTCCTCATCACTGAACTATGTGGGCTTTGATTACCTTATAACTAAAATATGTACAGTGCCTCCCTGATGTTCAAACCCAACACACCAAATAAATAGTATTCTATCTAGACCACATTCCTAGTACGGTCTAATTTAACCATGGAATCGAAGTCCCCTCCAAGACCCCCTAGACCACTTTAGCATAACTCCCACACCAAACCTTGAATAAGTTCTATTTTCCTAGACTTTCTAGCTTCATGACGTTAAATTGCATGGTTTAGTCCTTGTTACATGACATTAAAAGGTATGGTGTGTCCCATTAAGTGGAACTGAACTACATGAGTTTGGGTTCCTTTCAGAAGGATATGTAGAAATCCCAACCAAGTTTATGAACTCAATATCAAAACAACACATATCTGTATAGATGATGACAACCTCAAGAGTTCTCCACTGTGTGGTAAGAATAACAACTTCACTATTATAATGAAAAATAGATATTTAGTCAGTACAGAAGAGGATAAAATCCATAGATATCATTAGATACATAAAAATATCTCAATTAATGAATAACCACAAATACATATAGATGATTCAAACTTCCATACACTATAATAATTGATTGTTAATTTAGGGTTGATCATTGTTATACATGGTAACTAATGATGGGTTCATGTACATATCTTAAATTTATAAGAGAGTAATGGAGTAGGTGACAATCCTCCACCCAAAAGTGATGTGATGAGCCTAAACTCCCATACTCTCACCCAATGTGAGTTCTTAAGATCATTGGCCAAATTTTCCAACGAGCACCTACCTTTGGAAAGCAGGTACCTTATTGATATAGAACTATTGGGTGATTACAGTTCCATAATGATACCCATTGGAAACTATTCATAAATAGTGGACCTGAATTAAATGATTGCACCAAACTAAACACATCAAATTTACCTTCATGCAACATGATTCCATTGAAGAAATGGTGAAACTGAAATGAATCCTAAACCAATATGATAGTTTCACCGACCCGTCAGGCCCCTTTTTCTGTAAAAATGAAAGAGGGATAAAATAGAAAATAAATCTTTCTTGTGCTTGTTCAAATGAGATTCCCCCTTTATGGTATTGCTCGGTTTGTATCATTTATAAATTTAGTGAATTTTCTTGGAGGTCTCTCTTCAATCCATTTAAATCATTATATCTTTCACCAACATACTCCCTAAATACTATTAAGTTTGGGTCTTTATAAATGAAAAGTACACCATCACCAATCCAGTGTATTAATAGCTCAGTATCAAATTCACTAGTTAGGGAATACCTCATAAATGTTATAATATTGACCTTGGTGGATTCCCAATAGGCCCTCCAGCTCGCCAAGACCCACCGATAATCCGATCAGCTATGACTGGTGGATCAAAAACAAATGGAACTAACCACCATCTTCACCAATTTCAGTAGATTATCCCAAGAATGTGAAAACTATTGAATAGATCATATTAGGTAGGAGGAACAAAAGGACACTTATTACCTCATCTAGAAGAGACAAGGGTCCTTCTTAAGGGGTTTTACCAACAGTATCCACCACCACGCCGCATGGTAGTTACCCCTCAACATGATGAGGCTGTCTTTCTCATCCATCAGGCCCAGTCTAATTAGACTGGGGTTCACAAGACAGTCTTCCTAGGGATAAAACCAGTTAATAGGGAGTAAAGAAAGACTCATTACACATTTGGATAGGCCCTCTAACTCAATGTGGTGGAAAATTGAGAGCAGGAACATACACCCTCCCACTCTAACTCAACAATCCAACAAATTCTACTGGAGAAATTTATGGAAGATTGTCTTTGAAATTTGGTGGCCAACTGTAAGAATAAACATACACCTACCAGTAGTGATCAAGCCTGCCAAACAAATCCTTTTACATCATTCAAACAATATAGTCCAATGAATAGGTAGAAAATATACAAGAAGACACAAAAACACCTCCCTATATTCACCAAACGTATTGACAACCTCATTTGATATCACCATTAGAAGTAATCAAGAAAGTACCCATGTTTAATAGGGGGGAAACCCAAATCTATAACCCCTTATATAAGTACTGTCAGTATCCACAAGCAGGAAATTGTTGATAAGAGGAGGCACACACCATTTATCCAAATATGGAATGGGATTAAATCCCCTTTCGAATAACAAATTCCATAAGTCTTATCCTGAAATTGGTTAAAGGGAAGATGATAATTCCTAAAGACATATTATAGACATTTTATTACATCATAATTATAATGAAACATGTGATTGAGGGAAGAAAGAACAATTTGGTCCCCACATATGGGATGGCTTAGCACCATATCACCCCAAAGCATACACACTCCTCTACATCCATCTAGGAGGGTCATGGGAAAAACTCCCCCAGGATACATGGTCAATTGAATTAGGAGAATACACCCATTTCAATAGGTGGTACATGGAATCCCAATGAATTATACAAGGGAGGATCAAATACCAATCTATGAAAACCATATCTCCCAATATGTGGCCCCATTTTCTCATAAGAAGACATCCAAGAAAAAACCTCACCAATGTAAACTAGAAAACAAAGAGCTAATCTATGATCCTGATATATTCAATACTAGAGTTCATGAATCCATTAAATTCTTGTCTATAGAGTGTCATGACCCTATCCTCTCATTAGAAAATTACACAGAATGAAGAAATAATCCCAAAGGCCCTCCTCAGAAACTTAATCATGAAAGATTTTTCTAGACCACAATCTGGTCGATCTCAAGAGCTCATATCCTAATGAGAGTCAAAAAATCCCTCTCCATGTCCAAAAGATTAATATTAAATATGTTCTTCCCCAAACTATAATCCAACATAGTATTTCTACCCATGAGGGGGTTCTCTATGAAATTTCTCTTTGAAGTAGTGTTTCTTGTTGTTAGAAAGGTCTTCCACTTGGAGATGTAGTTGTGAGAAATCCATCCAACCACAAGGCACATGGGAAAATAAGGCCAGTAATGTCTACTTTCTTATTAGTGTAAATTTAAATTATTTATCAAACAAAATAAATCCCATGGAGATGATCATTCTCTGAACATCCTTTCGATTTCCCTTCCATCCAACGTAACAGTGGATTTCCAAACCAATATCACTACTTATGTTAAATAAATCAGGAAAATTCCACTCAATTCAGACTAGGTAGAAGAACATATGAAAAAAAGGTAAATATTATATCCCAAAAATGAGGAATTAACTATATAATGATTACATACTTGTCATGCTCTAGCCTTTACCCATCCCTCAATACAATATTCTCTAGGCACTATCAGAATCTTGTGTGTACGAAATCTTCCTCAACATATGGAAAATTATTCATCATTTGAAAAAAAAGTATTAAAGAATTATGAGTGTCAAATCCACATTACGTTAATGGAATGAATGCAATTAAAAATCAAATTGAGAGATCTTCTGGAATTACAACATCCAAAGCTTTAGAAATAGTGATTATACCTTCA